>OX291553.1:24072034-25322034 GCA_946406115.1 Apoda limacodes
AAATTCATTAAATGATAGTTTTTAACTCAATTAAATAAACTATAAATTTAATAGGTAGACGCATATACCGTAGGCCTTACGCCTACAATTTGCTGTCCGTGAAATGGAGGAGATTGACTGAATAGAAAGACAATGTAAGATGTAATTCAGTATTGTGAGGCTTCAACGAATTATAACAATGCAAAGGTTAAAATAATTAGAAGAAGATAAAGAGTCTGGGGGGTGTAAATAAAAGTATTATGGTTAAGTAAGTTTTATTAGCTTTAAAAATCTTCCTGCAGCAAGTTCCGTAAGATTTTTGGGGGTGAATGTACCCATCTGCCAAGCCTACCCGTCTACCAAGCCATCTTCGTCCTTTATAATATTAAATTTTATAAATATAAAATTTAATAAAAAAGAAAAGAAAAAAAAAAACATAAAATAAAATTGTTATATAAAACTAACATAATTATCAAAATAATAATTAAATAAGATCGTGGAAGATCGAGGACTTAGAAAAAGTTAGCCAGGATCGTGGCGGTGGAGGTCTTTAATATTTTTGTAGACTTTCTAAAGACGGGCTTAACACATTTATGTAGTTAAAAACCTAAATTCGAAAATAAAATAAATTTCATTACTTGAACACCCGGGACAGCATAAGTTTACGTAGAAATACATAGGCAGCGGCAAGCGTCGCGTGGCCACAATTTATAAAGAAAGCGTATGATGTAGGCATATGCAAAATGCGATAAATTGATATAAAATGCAATGTATTATTGAGTGAATACATTCTAATATGAGAGGAAATATGTACCTTTCTGATGGCTAATAAAAGGTGGTAGTGTTGTAGTGACCTGAATATTGGAATGCGACTCTTTTGCTTGATTTAGCGATGGATGTTGCTTCTTATGTTTGGTTGCTTATACTGCTACTATACAATACAGGTAAAAAGACCTCGCCTGAGTAAAGTAAAGAGGAGATAAGGAGATGAAATTGAGGCATGCCCGGGGATCGGAAGCTTAAAACCTACTGGTCTCTCAGAATGTTTGTCGTTAACATTCGTTAGTGGCTTCAAGTTACATCGGCTGAGCTCACAGACGGTTTGAACATCTCTCGCCTAACGTTTCGATCCGTTTGTTTGGGTCAAATACGGAGGTGAGTTCAGTGCCGAGCGACTTGAACGACGACAACAGATTACACAGTGTAGAAGGGTAAAGGTCCTTGCCCCGAGCTGTCTGTCAGAGTCGAAAAACTGCGAAAGAAGGCAATTGTTGTTTTATTTAAATTGACACGTAAACCGTTGCCAAGTTGTGGGGAGTCGGACGCTGATTACGTGAAGGCGACAGTGATACTTCACCTACGCGACTGGTAACAACTCATGGAATCATATTTGGTTCGCGACTAAATTCCTGAAAAGCTGCGATACTGAATATTACATAAATAATATAACTCACACTTATTCTATCGTTAATCGATCAAATAAACTATATTTCTTCGTACTTGAATTGATAATATACCTATACATTTAACCTGTTTATTAATCCTTGATCATGTATGGTGTGGACGCCGGCTTGAAAACCGAAATATATCATTTATAATCTACGACTGAAGTTACATGGATGCAGTGGGGCTTATTGCATCTTGCTCTTCGGAGTGTGTTAAGCATGGGGCGTGCCCTCTTGGTGAATTCCATGGCTGTTCCATTGGTACATAATAATTATTACCTACTACACAAATGGTTCAGTTGGGTTTATTGCGTCCTGCTCTTCGCAGTGTGCTTAACACGAGACGTGCTCTCTTGACACTGTCATGGCTGTGTCTGTGCGAACGGATGTCACACTCTTTGGCCTAAGGCTGAGTGTTTGTGCTATGCACGCACAAGGATTTGTTCCTGAAACTACATATTAAGACTTCGGTCTTCAGCTTCGGCTGCAACGATAATTTAATGGTTATACCATTTATGATTTCACACCTCTACTCCGTCGGGGGATGTGCGCTAAGTTAGCCTCGGTATGGTCACGTACCGTGGGAAGCGCTGGATGGAGCTTCCCGCCTTTTTATTTTTTTAGAAAAATAAAAAGCGCATAGGAGTAGAGTATACTATATTCATTACAAGAACGGTGTTTCAGTCTTTCTCTTAAAGAACCTGCGGTCTACGTTACACAATAAGGTCCTACCACTCAGACGATCACATAGCCAAACCTTCGATAAATTTATACTTCAATTTTCAAGTTTCGTGTTCATATTATCTCTTATAATCTTTTCTGTCCATACTGGTTAGTTAGGTAGGTACTTTAAGGATAGCTAGTATATGTGTTCTTTGGGGGGGTTAGTTACAAGGGATTTAGTAAAAATTTAGAATTTCGGTCATCATTGTTCTTTTCAAAAAAGATGTTTAAATTATGGGCCTCGGTTAAATTATTATTATCTGTTAGTTTATCTATAAATGAAGTAATAAATTCATTTTTATATGATTTATTACCAGCTCTTATACCTTTAAACATTTTTAATAAGTTTCGGATTTTACTTATAGGAGTAGTTCTATTAAAGGTGTTGCACAAGATATCCCATCCTAATTTTTTTTGTTCTGAAATTGTACGTTTTTTCAAGGCATCTTTTCTTTTGTAATTTATAAATTTTCAAAAGTAGGGTTACTTCTATATAGTTTTAGTGCATTGTATGAGGCTATGACACTTTGTTCGCAGATATTATTCCACCAAGGAGCTGGAAGTCTGCTTTTAAAATTATTTGTCTTAGTAAGCTTAGGGACTGCCATTTCTTTAAGCATATCTAAACGAGAACAGAAATCTTTATAAGTAGAAATAGGGTCATAGTATTTTAGGACCAGATCAACAAATATTGTTTTTGAAAGAGTTCTATGCTTTAGCCAATCAGCTTTTTTGTAAAGAAATCTATCTGTCGGAGAACTAAGGACAGTATACACAGAGAATAGTTAAGTTACCACGTATAGTACACACAGATAAAGCAACAGTTTAAATGTCTTCATAAAATTTGGTGTTTATAATATTATATTTCAGGTATGGTTTGATAAGTATTGCGACACCATTACGAGTATTATTAGAGTTTTTATTGTAAATATTATATCCAGGTATCTTAAAACAATTGTCTTTGAACCAGGTTTCATTAAGTAAGCAAATATCAATATTTTGATCTTTTAGAAATTGTATTAATAAGGCTTTTTTACTATTTGCACTTTGAATGTTATATTGAGCGATACGTAGTTTTGATTGTGTATTAGTTTCTAAAGCCATTATTTAAGATTTTTTATTAATGCTTCTTTAATTGTTTTAGTTGTAGTGGGTGAATTGTCACCCTTATTACCTAACTCCACCAATGTCTATACTAGGTCCAACAGTACATCATCGTTGGATATTATTTGGGTCTTGATGTCTTCGTTACAAGAGACATCTTTAGTTTTAGGTATATTATGTACATGTTTATTTACAGAGCTAAGTATAGGCTTATTAACAGATGTATATACAGGTTTATTTACAGTATTATTTACAAGATGGATTTTTGGTGGCAATAGCGGTGGAAAATCTGTATTAGATTGTTTTGTTAAGGTAGCACTTGCATAAGTAATTTTATTTTTGGTTTGTCACATTCCTTATTTAAGTGCTCAACTCCACAAATTGAACATCTTTGTTTACCGTTACAAAACTTAGCGGAATGATTAAATTCAAAGCATTTAAAACATTGTTGTAATGGTGGAATGTATTCAAACACTCTATATGAAAACAAATCATATTGAACATTATCGGGAAGTATACACTAGATAGGAAAGTAATGCTTACAGTTTGTAGTGGGACACGTTCTTGTCCAACTTTCTTTGTAAATCTTATTGCAATGATTTCATAAAGAGAAGATAATCGGGTATATAGTTCTTTGTTTGAGTTATTTGGTGGAACGAATCTGATTATACCTGTTTTTACTATTTGAGCTGCTGGTATGAACATTGAAGAAAAGTTGTGTTGTTAACAAAATTTTTAAATATGACCGCTAATTAATTGACATTAACTCTCTGAATTGCCGTCACACCTTATATTTTTGTTCTGAAAATATGGTTCAAATAGATAGGACTTTCATTGCCTAATTTGTCTTGAGAAGTGCTTTCTACAAAAACCTTGAAATCTACGTTAAAAGAATTTTCTGGATAGAGTCTTTTGTAATTAGGTTTATGGAAAGGTAAATAAGACTCACCGCCGTCGCCTCCGCCAACGCCGCTGTCGATGTTGTGCGTATTTTTGGTGGTTTCGTCCTCAGCCCGAAGATGTTTATGTGAGTTAGGCGGGTCATCCCCGCCCTCCTCGTTTCAATCCATTTCTGTAGCTCACAGCAACAATCTATTAAGATTTGAAGTAAGAAATCCTATATAATTCAAATATTTATTGAAATTAAAAATTTCAAAAACCGCGCTTTTTGGTTTCAAGTCCAAAAAACCCCGAAATATTAACAAAAGTTCCGCCTTAGGGTGCGTTCGCTCTGAGATTAAAAATCATTATTTTCGTTTATTGGTCTTTTCAAATTTCTTATTAAAACTCCACGTGCGTGTGAAAAAAAATATCTAACAGTTTTATGTATGGAGTGGAAGAGCTACTGTAGGATCATGTCGTACCGTCGAACCGTCGTCACACTTCCTAGATTACGCTATCAAAGTTTCTCCGATAGATCACCATAAAGACAAATCAAATCACAAGTCAAATGGACCACAGTGGTCCCCAGGCATACCATTCGCCTGGCGGGAGCTTTCCATTTTTCCGCCGTTTTTTGCTGGCCTTTTGACGCTGAACATTGACGAACTTAACGCAGGAGAAACCACTCAAGACGGCTTACTAGTTCTTAGCTCCTCACTAAACTTAATTATTTATTTCTATTTTACTATAAAATGGTACAAATATACCAAAAAACATTCTACCTTATCGATGGACAGATGTGAGAATTATAAGGGTGTGTCAGTGCAATTTGATGAAAATGATAGTAAAAAAAAACAAATCTTAGTATAAATTCTTATTTTAGCAACAATTATTATACAATTTGTTTTATTTTATGGAAAAAATATTGTTCTCAATACATTACGTCAAATATCAAGACTGGGTAAGTCCAATAATTATTTCATAGCAAAAAAATAGTTTTTTTATTAAGCGTTCTGTCTGTACCTACCTAAGTACGTTACATTACTTCCTATATTTATTGTTGCCAGCGCCAAATTCCAATTGCTGCGTACGGTAAAGAAAATTGTAGTGTTTGAATGTATGGAACATCCAATTGCGCAGTGGCTGTAGCAGGGAAAAAATGCAAGAAAAATGAAAGTCAGTAAGTTTAAACTAAGATTTCATCACGTCGCACTCTAACTCAATTTTTTTATTCAAAAAGACTTTTAAACAGCGCTTTTGAATTTTCAGTTTAATTAATTATTAATTTTAAAAACTTTACCACCGCTGCGAAATGATTTACTACCAAGAAGTACCGGCAAGAAACTCAGCAGTTAAACTTTTATATTTTTTTTCAACTTCATATTAAAATACAATATAGCCTCACACAAGGTAATAACATAATATATAATGTTTTGATTTAAAAAAAATTACAATTGCGCCAATACCAATACAAATAAATTAAGTTTTAATTTTTCCAAGATTTTTTATCATTAATTTATTCATCAACTTTGTAATAGCTTTTTTTTATTAAACTATCTTTGACATATGTATATTTTAAATTTTTTTGGAGGTAAACTAACCACAAGTTCTGGTATTTTATTGTAAAAATCTATACTTTGTATTACAAAAGAAAAGAAATAATATATATGACGAATACATGAAGCAACAAATAATAATAATTAACAGCAAAATAAAAAAAAAACATAATTTTGTTCTATCAAACTTCTGAAGACAACATTTTGGCATAACAAATTTATCCTTATTCCTTGTATTAACACTGTGTAGGTCACTATTTAGGCAAAAAAAGTGAAAATTTTTACGTACATACATTATACAAGTAAAGGTATATTGGAAAGGAACAGTTAAAATATCAATTTCCCTGAATGGTGTAGTTAAGAGAAATTTGAGGTCCCATTTTATAGATTGACCGTACTGCTCTCTTTTGCAAAATAAAGACTGCATCAATGTCAGCTACCTTACCCCAAAGCAAAATGCCATAAGACATAACGATACCGCTACAGCCAAGTTTCCGACAAAGTTCCGCCAATGACTTAAAAGTTCTAAAATCAGAATAAAAGTTTCGCAACGGCAACACTGCATACATTCACCATAGAACCAGTGTTGCCAGATATATTCCATTTCAATTCGCCAAAAATTTGGTGCTAATTAGCCTAAAATAGCCCAACTTTTTATTTTTGAAAAGTAGCCTGAAATCGCCTAATTTTGAGTCAGGTAGCCTAAGTGGATATTTTTATTAGTTATCTACTTACATACGATAGTTAAGATTTTTTTTAAATAAATGGTTTAATCTAGCATTCATCACCTATCAATAAAACCATTCCGTATGAAATACCTCCATCATCATCAACTGTAGCTTTCGGGCACAAAATTTTAGATTGGTGTAATTTTATCTGTAGGCACAAAATTGTGGCAACAGATTTTTTTGATAGCCGTGAAAAGTCGAACGCGAGCCTGCAGTGTAGGCAACTGCATTTTGTTTCTAAGTTTCGTTTTACGATATTTATGATACTAAATACCTACCACAGTGATATTGCATATTGCCAAAGAACAACGCGCGCAATACAAATTCTGCGACGTTCAGTTGGTCCACTTGCATTAGTAAAATAAATAAAAAATATTTTAAAACATCCAACGTCATAAATGCAATATGTAACTTACTTCTGCATTGTTTTTTTTTAGCTTCTACAAAAACATAATAGTTAATGAAAATTACTACAGAGAAAATGTAGTTATTTTGCAAACGAGGTCACTAATAATATTTTAAATCATTTGCACTATATTCTAAACTCCGAAATTCAAGTAACATTGAACCGTAGGTAATATACCCAAGTATCTTACTTATTTTAGAATTGTGAATTAAAAAACTAGATATACAGAGTTAAATTTGTATTAAATTTGTTTAGCAATAAAGTTTTAAAGTAAAGTAAAAAACGAGTAGTTCGTGGTGAGTAAGTGAAATAGTACTATACAAGCATATGCTCGCACCTGAGGTAACTATCGATTGTTTGCAGGGATGTTAGAACCGGAAAAAAATGTCTACCGTCTTGATTATAGGTGTTCAATATTATAATTAATATTATACGTAAATTTCAGCTTTTATATAGTTTTAATTATTTTTTTTGACACTTTCAAAACTTTTTGCCGTGACCTTGGATCCGGCCTCGCTGTCTGGCATTGTGTTTATTTCAATGAAAATAGTATATTCTTTCAAAATATTATTGACATAAGTTTACGAAAAATTTTAACATTATTTCTCACTTTTGTGGCTCTATAAGAACCCATGTTGGGACTAACAATTTCCCATTTTGTGTACGGTAGGTACAAGAGAGCAAATAAAGAAAATATAGCGTTTTATAAAATACAGTAAGTCAACCGGTCACGGGCTCTCTAGCTAAAGGGGCATCAGCAAAACCCTACTTTTCGTTGATTTGTACAATTTGTTTCAAACCACTTTCTAGGTTTTGAAATTGGGCAGCAGTATTGACAGCGCAATAGCCTCATAAAATTGACCATACTTTAGAAAGAAATTGCGAACCTGTGGCCTTTTTCTGTTCGTGTATTTTTTTTTCTGGACTGACTATGCTGGTGGCTGTTGCAGCCATTACTGCTTCACCGGGCTTTTTTGGGCGAGTCTCTGAACGAGCCTCAGCCCGTATAGCGCCCAACGTTCAAGGGCTCCCCGCGGGGGGAGCCTCGGCTTGGGTTGTCGCTCTCAGGGGTATCCCTTCGACCAGTGTGAGTCTCGAACCCGAAGGTGAGTCACCTCCAGGAGGGGAGTTCCCCGTTACGCGGGTGCGATTCTGATTGAATGGGGGCGAGAAGCACCCCGGAACTTTTTGATACCTCGTGTATCCGTTCGGGCGCCGACGAACCCGGGGGCAACTCAAACTCTAGCACGTCAAATATTCGTGTGTGGCGCACGCCTTGCTTTTCGTGTAGTCGTACGTGGATATAAAAAAAATTATATTCATTTCGAAAAATTATTTTTTACTTTATAGTACATTTTCGGTTAGATTGAATTTTTATATGATTCTAATGTTTTAAGAAAAGCAAGTTTTTAAAAAAATCTTGTTTTTTTTTTTTATTTTATACTCTTTAGTGATAATTTATTTGATTTTTCTAGTTTCATAAGTTGGGTGATACGAACTTGGAGAACGATATTATGTTCTATGTAAATTAGTAATTAAATTTACAATCAATTTTTAACGTTCCACCCTAATGTCCACCTTCAGGTGCACTTCCTGCATATGCCAAAAGTTGATAACATCAAAATGAACATCAAATTCGTGTTCTGCGACCCTCAAGACCGCCCGACACCCATTTTTCAATTTTTCAATTTTTCACCTCCACCTCTAGGTACCTCTGGTACAACTCTGGGAGGGGGTTGTTGGTCAAAGTAGCTGTGGAATATTGTATTGTCATCCGACCTTAGTAAGTATGCAAAATTTCATCGAAGGATGATTACAGGAAGTATGTTTAATTAAGCTTGCAAGATTCCACCACAAGATGGAAGGAAAAAAAAGAATAAGGAAACATTGTGAGTTAAATAAAAGCAAGTAAAAAGGCGTATGTTAAGTTCACAATCCGCACTGGGCCTTCGTATGGACTATGGTCCAAATCACCCTCGGTGAGGGTAGGCCGTGCTCCAACAGTATGATGCTGATAAGGATATATCCAAAAGACACAAGTTGCCTGATAAGACTAAATCTTACATTCCTAACGACCGGACCTTGGAATAGAAACAGTTTTTGTTAAACACTCCTTTTCGGGTCAAATGGACAAAATGCATTTTGGAAATCGGCGACTCATTTCTTTTAGGTTCCTACACTTTTGAATAAGATAGTATTAATAACTCAAATTTTCTTGTTTAAATATTTGATCCTGTTTTGTAAAATTACAAAGACATGATGGCAAAAGATTGACTTTTTTTAAGTACGTCTGCGACATCGACGGCTAACTGAGTGTCACAGTTTTGGTAATAAATTAGTTTTTTGATTCAATGTCCATTTTTCTATTTATGGTCCACCACATTCACCAACTAAAGTTGCAAATGGACCAACGTCACATATAATTTATAACATATTCATTACATATATTTTTTTAAAAAGACTTATATTCGGAATATCAGTGAAAATGAAAAGGATAACTAAAAAAACTTATGTTCGAATTGTAATCAATTTCCTGTAAATAATTTATTAATGTAAATAGACTTAAAGTTATCGGTGTTAATTGAAATTTTCTTCGGAATCCTACTCTTTGGTCCAAATTCGACTCAATATCTATCTTTCTGCTTGTATTAGTAAAAGACAAAGGAAACACACTTTTGTATTGTCTTTACTTTGAATACCTATTTTAAAATCTATTTGACGGGTCGTTGGAAAGGAATTGAAATATTCATTATATTTAAAACAAATAGAAGAGACCTTAATATTAATCTCGAAGACGAAATTATAAATCGCTGTAACTGCGACTTAAAATACTTATTACTTATATCGAAAATGGATTGATCTGAGAGAAACCGAATTTTAATTATTTAGAGTCCTACCGCGACCGCTATACTGCGCCTTTTTTTAAAAATACCACTAAGATTACAAGCTTGCGGCCCGCCTGATGGTAAACGGTCACCGCAGCCTATGAACGCTTGGGGCATCACTGGATCGTTGCCAACCCTACAAAAATATAATAATTTCTCTTTTGAAGAACCCCATATTGTAGTCCTCAGAAAAAACAATGGCAGGGGAGCTTATTCCAGAACCTAAGCGTTCGCGGTAGGAAGTTTCTCATAAACCGCACTGTACGTAACCATTTAGGTTCAAAGGTAAGAAAAAAATATTTAAATTATTAATTAATGTCATTAATTATAATAAATAATAAAAAAAAAATTATATATTAATTACTTAGGATGAATTCTTTGCTGATGGCGAGCGGTGCGATGTTAGAATGTAGCTGTGGGCATCATTCAATGCGACGGTCGTTGTGGGGACGAGGAAGACTTCCTATGTGATCAATACTACAGAATATTAGTTACAATATTGTAATAGTTATTTATTTATCAATTTATATTTATTAAATAAAGTAATATTAGTATGTATGTATATCATAACGGTTTTATCCCCTGGGGGCTACCAGTGCTGCAGTGACTTGACACACACCACACCGAAATGTAACGGGGGCTAAGCCTAATTGCTTTGCTGCAACACTGCTTCTGGTGCAGTGTATGCTATAGTGTTAAGTAAGTAAGTTAAAAGTATGTGTTTGCTATACAGTTGAGTAATTAAGTTAGTTAAAAGTATGTGTTTGCTACAAAGTTCAGTAAGTTTGTAAGTTAAAAGTATGTGTTTACTTAAAAGTTCAGTAAATTTGTAAGTTAAAAAATATGTGTTTGCTATAAAGTTAAGTAAGTAAGTAAGTTAAACGTATGTGTATGCTATAAAGTTAAATAAGTAAGTTTGTTTAAAGTATGTGTTTGCTATAAGTTAAGTAAGTTAAAAGTATGTGTTTGCTATAAAGATAAGTAAGTTAAAAGTATGCGTATGCTATAAAGTTAAGTAAGTAAGTTAAAAGTATGTGTTTGCTATAAAGCTGTAGCAATAATACGTGCACATGGAATTCGCTAATCGAAATCTCCTCAATATTTTTGTATCCTATGTCGGTCCCTTCAAAAACTCTGCGCTGGAAATCAGATCAATTGGTTGCTCCGTAGTGACGCTAAGCAATAACAAATAAACGAACAATCTAACATACAAACTTACTAAAAAACAAACAGGTTTTAATAAATATATATTCATTATAGGCTTATAGGGTTTGCGAATAAATTCATTACAAAATTCCTAGAGGTTATTCATTTATCAACGTAGCCCTTAAGCTTTGCTGAAATAAGACTTTTAATTGAAGGATGAGATAAGATTATCCGTAATCCCCGAAGGTTCGGAATCGTTAATAAGGATAAACCTTGGACAAATCGCATAGATCAGTACTTCGTCATTTATTTTATTTCAATCTGAAAAATATGACTCTTCCTGACATGTATTGGCGAGTAGTAACACTATTATTTTTACCCACACAGCAGCATCAAAGTTACTTGACAATAGATGCCGTTGTTAAAAAAAACGAGCAAAGCTCGGTCCTCCAGTTACCCAGTTAGTTAGAAGTAAAACGAAGCAAATTTGTATGTAGACAAAAGTATGCTCGAAGCCTACTGATTTATTGTGTGCATGTATTGTGTGTCAGTAGGAACAAATACAGAATCGACAGCACAAGAAAGGGACAAGTATAACTTCTATTTGAATATCGAAAAATTATGGTCTACCTCGACTGACGTTAAAAAACTATGGTTCTCAATAATTTGAAGATTAAATATGTACTTGAATAGGTTTTCAGTAAAACCTGCTCAAAATGCATAAATCACTTCCAAGATCTATCGAGTAAAATTTAAGCAATCATGCGTGGGCTGCGTCACGAAACGACCTCCAGTAAAGGTTACTCTATTTTGTTGTATTAACGGACAAATATGGTTAACATTTTTAAAAACAGATTTTTTGCATGATATATGCCTTTTTAAATGAGCTAAGGAAACACACGATCCCACCTATACAAAGTATTGTAAAGAGTTCACCAAAATAACACAATGAAGATTGCCCTTGCTGAAGGCACTAAATTATAACAAATTACTTTATTAATTGTTAAAGTTAAGTTTAAGTAATAACTCATTTGCACACTAATAATTTCAAGATCTCTTCAAACTCAAGTACATTAAATATTATCCCACGTGCTTTAAGTATACAATAAATAATTAATAGTTAATTAAATGCATACTCCCCGCGGGACTGCGGACGTAGCGTGTTTAATATAAGCGAAGTTTGATTATATTTTTGTTATTTACTAATTAAACACTCAAATATTGAAGACATGATCTAAATCTATACATATGCATTCATTTTTTGAGGAGTATTGATAGAACACATTGCCATACAAACGTTGCTCCTGGCAAAAAATGGTCCGTCAAGAACAGAGAGTACTTTTGAAAAAAAAATTGAACCCCTCCAGCGCTCCCGGGGGGGGGGAGGGAAAAGTGCTTCATACAAACGTTACTGGCGATACCGATTCGCATCATCAAAATGGTAGTTTGTTGTAAATATTTAGCTTAAATCTATGGAAATTAAAAAATATAATAAACTGCTTCCCAGAGAAAATAGTTTCCTAGTTAATAACAATACTGTCTTCACCACTCTGTTTCGGTAACTTCAAGCCTACTTTCCGAGTATGAGAAATAAAGAATACATTTATACACCTAGCTATATTTCTATAAGGCTCTATTTTGCACAAATTGAAAATTTTTCAGAAGATAAATTTAGTTTCTTACGATGCTGAACCACGGGAAAGATAAATTAAGCTATGCTTGAAAGTTACTTGTAACTGTCTATTGTACTCGTGACGGTTGATTAACTTTATCATGAACTTAGTTATAAGAAAGTATACACAGACAATTAATCACGAGACGCTTAAATAATTTCCGAAAGGATAGCTTTTATATTTATAATTATGTTACCGATCTCTTTTAAAAATAAATTAGTTTCGTATATTTACAGATAAACATTTTGATATTTTTTTAAATGAGGAGGTAAAATTATTAATCAGTCTAAATAGTTTTCACAGAAAATTATGTGACTATTTTAATCAACTTCATTAATATAGTAAGTACTTGGAGGACCGAGCTTTGGTCGTTTTTTTTTATACAACGCCATCTATTGTCAAGTAGCTTTAGTGTTGCTTTACAGCGCCATCTATTATCAAGAAGCTTTAGTATTGCTGTGTCGGGTAAAAATAATAGTATATAAAAATAATATACTCAGGAAGAGTCATATTTTTCAGATTATCATTGCCTGAAAATATGGATAAAACGACGTTTTCTAAAAATGAAACCTAGCAAAAAAAACCGCATACTAAATTTCATGAAAATCGTTGGAGCAGCTTCCGAGATTAAGATTATAAATATACGCATATGTAACATTGAGTATACAAATGATTCGACTGTGTATGTAAAAGTTACTTTTTCTTTCAAGTCTTGATAAAATCGGTGACGCATATACAAAGTAGTTTCCTCACAAAAGATTTCGAAAGGAATTCACTCTGGCTTTAATAAGGATAGCTTTAGAAAAACGTTTATGCTGCCCTAGGGTCGTGTAAATATAAATAAATGGAAGTAGAAAAAATATTCTTTTGAATTTCTTAACACTATTACGTTTTTCGGGTAGGAGAAGTGAATAAGGATTAAATTATTATTTGTAAGGGGTATGTTCCCATGTGAAGACAGAATAATTATTTGCTTTGTGAATGTGCTCGATAATTTAATCATTAAAAATTGGGATAAGTTATAAATTTATGAGTCTTGTTTATCAAGTGACATTAGCGGTGTGTTACCTCTATACACTTAAATAGAGAAGAAAGTGGTATACAGACAGCAGTTTAACATGTCAACATAAACGTGTTTTCAGTTAATTTAATTTATATAAATTTATCTCAATTTAATTGAGATAAACGCCAGGGGTAGTACATATTTTGTGGTAGTATCAGTTCCAGAGATAAGCCAGCTACGTGTCTGTAAATGGTCGGATCGCTGTTTCAATAGACCTCGGCTGTTCAGTCTTGTTGTTCATGTTTTGTTTACAACGATCCATTACGTCTTTACAATTTTACTTAATATTGATACTGATAAAAAAACATTAAAAACTATAGCATTGCAATGAAGTAATATACTATCGAAGTTTCTCGTATGTTTTGCGACTCCAGTCTTTAATTCTTTGTACAAACTTCGATAACTGTAGTTAGTACCATTATGGTAAATTACCTTTATTTGGCGATAAATCCGCAACTTTGCTGTAAGTAGATACTTTTTTACGGGCGTTAACCCGTTAAAACAAAAACATAGCCGAATTTTTTATTTTCTTTCTTTACTCAATACCTAAGGTTTGCAATAAAGCATATTTGTAAAAAAAAAATTGTATATTTGAAAATCCAAAAATAATAAATTACTGCTGCGGCCCGCAAACGCAGCATAACCGGGCGAGAGTGAGTTCCTCGGCTATGTCTCGGCCCGCATCACAGTGACGAAAGGGTGGCTTTGGTTGTTTCAACTTGTATGATGTGAAAAACGATATGCACAAATTCCATCCTTTTCCGATGAAATTTTATCCCCCTGTGGCCACCCCTACAAACGCGGAATTCGTCAAATTGGAATACGTGCAATAAAATGTTTTGCAATCAATTGCCATGGACATTGAAAAGATGAAAATCAGTGTATGAAATTTCAATTATTATTTTTTATTAATTCTGATTTTTTATGCGTATATTTATGAGTTTATATATTTTTTTTATTAGTTTTCACTTTTTTGTGTTATATTGCAGAATTTTAACAAAAATGAAACAACAGCTAAAGTCAAATATTAACACACTGAACGAACTCGTCCTTTATGAAAAAGTATTATGGCAGTTCTAAAGTATAAGTTTTTGTATAGTTCGTTCGACGACCTTCATAAATTAGTTCATTCAGGGTGCGTTTGTTCTGGGATTGAGAGTTCCCACGAATGATACTTTTTGATAACGCTAGTTTTGCCACCGACTCCTAACGTTCGTTTAACTTTGAAACGTTACCTACTAACAAATTTTTTTGTTACAAAACTCGCAAAACGAACGGTTGACGTACACACACTACGATAAAATACACTCACACTATCATAAACAATGAATATGTATAGGCAGTTTGACAGATTAACACAAAAACCCCACCTTCAGACATGGGTCTAAAGTTTCATTTTTCGGTGGCAAAAGTGGCAAAAATAACGAAAATATCGTAAACGAACGCATGATAGTTTGACACAGATGATACTAAAATTTTGTTATTTTTGATACCAATGCTAAACGAACGGATGACAGGTGGCAAAAGTAATGAAAATAATGATTCTACGAAACGAACGCGCCCTCAGTCTCACTATAGTAATTGTATAGAGTATGTTCATGTTTTTGACGATTATATTGGTAAAAATAATGTTCAGAGGAATAAAAAAAGACATCTGGTATTTTTTAAAATTTTTTAGAGTTTTGTATTGCAACAGCCAAAGGACATTTGTGCTATTTTCAATATTTTTTAACATCAGCCTTTTTTCTTAGTCATTTAAGGTGATTTTCGTGTAAAACCCCTTCTGCTATTCCTGCTATTTGCCATGGAGGTTTATAAATGTCCTGCAGTGGACTAAAGTGAGCTGATGGAGATATGATAAACTCAGTAAAGGCGGTTACATTAACAAAATTTGGGCGATATAAAAATAATTCTTCCTTCGATATTAGCCTATTTTACTTATGTAATTTAAGGTCAGTGTAGTGTTAAAACCTTCTATACTTTACTGTTATTTCCCAAGACGGATGCTTATAAAATGTCCTGGCGTAGACCAAAGTGACAGTGAGATAATGGTGTAACAAATTGATTTTACTTAGCAAAGACGAAAATAGTGAATCGGTAAGATAGGAACTAAACCTTCAACTAACTCGCGCAAATCGCTGTGAAGTTTCAGTCGGCTTGAGGTTTTAGATCAGTAACACCTGCCTTATACTTAGTTACATTGCATGTAGATAAAGATCGTCTAATCTTAAACTAAACGCGTTTGCATTTCGGTGTGTGCGTTGAATTGTTTTGATTGAATTGACGCAAAATAAAAGGTCGACTAATTGTAACATCAGTCCATGTGCGGATATTGTATAGGGAAACGTAAATAAATTAGAGGGGCGTTCGGTTTTAGTCAGTATCAGTATCAGACTATCTCTACTTTGAGTTATTTTTATTATGTTTTTTTTTTTAAACTCGAACCCGATAACCGTATAACAAAATTGGGGGCTGCGTTAAGGGATACAAAACTATCCTCGGTCCGCCTCCGTTTTGGTGTCCCTGAAAGAAAACTGTCTTACATCTGCAGGGCCGGATTTAGAGGTCTGGAGGCCTCGGGGCAACGAAGGAGTGGAGGCCTCCTGGCCCCAAATTATTTTCCAAACAAAATGATCAATTTTTTTCAGTGGAGTTGTTCAATAAATATTTTATTGTAAAAACAAGTACATTATTTAAGTCTTTAACAAACATTTATAAATATAATCGGAAACAAGAATTATCTGAAATTAAATTTTAGCGTAAACGAACGGAACCTTCCGACCTTCAAAGAAAAAATTAGTTTACTAGTGTTTATTAGTCGGAATTTGAAAGTTTTTTTTCCGTAGTCTCTATTGTGGGGACCCCCCGTTTGTGGAGGCCCCGGTTGCCCTTCCCTAAATCCGGCCCTGCACATCTGAAAAGAAAACCGTGTCATCCCTGCAAAAAACATCATTCCTAAAAGAGTAAAGTCGTGTCGCTTCTAAAAAGTCGTTAATATCTTGAGAAGTCATTTTGTCTACATTTTGGCGTGACTTGGCTACTCACGTAAATCCAGTTCCTAAGTATGTTTCTCTGCTTATACCTCTTCATAATCCTGTAAACCTTTCTCAAAAAAATGTCATACATAAATATCAAAGTGCAATATTTTACGTAGTGCTCAAGAGATTTAACAAGTTTCCGTTTACTAGAACTAATAAACTTACATGATTTTAGCATAAAAATAACTATCCCTGTACTTTATTTTGTTAAGAAGAAATATACGACCCAAGGGAATACACACCTAGGTTGTTTTTACATTGGAAATACAATTGCTGTCGTGCTAAGACCCGGGCCAATACACCGATGTGCGATAGGGATAAATGCTAATTATTTATTCGTTTCAGCCGGAAGACGTCCACTGCTGAACATAGGCCTCCCCCATATGTCTCCACAAAAGCCGGTCCTGGGCCACCCGCGCCCAGCGGCTTCCTGCGGCTCTAACCAGGTCGTATGTCTTCCGAGCAGGAGGCACAAAAATATGCAAGAGCCTATTACCCAAATCCCACTCTTAAGAATTGGTCTAGGAGAGTGGGCTGTTAGTAATGAAGAAAAAGCGAAAAGGTTTGCTGAGCATCTAGAAAACATATTCACACCAATTGAAAGTCTAAATCTAAAAAAAAACACCTGGATTTGATCTAAGGCATAATATTGTACTAATTATAAGTAAGGAAGAAATATGTGCCAGACTTATAGAAAGTTGCTAAAGTAATAATGACAGATAAGCAAGAAAAACCACCTAGTGATGCGACATCATACATACCAATTTCCCTATTGCCAGTCATTTCCAAATTATTTGAAAAACTTCTATAGACTTTAAGTCTTTTTTTCTATACTTACAACCAAGGAACTTATCCCAGACCATCCAGGCTTCAGTGAAAAGCATGCCACAATAGACAAAGTGCACATAATAACAAATATAATTGATAAACCTCTTGAGGACGTAGGCTTCCCGATAAGCATTTAATAAATTGTAGCATGAAGGGACTTAAACTAAGAAAAATACCAGGATCGTACTTATCACAGATAATTTTTAGGAATGAGGTATGAAGATTCATTCTCTTAAATTAAAACTATTAATGCTGGCGTGCCACATGGCAGTGTATTAGGTCCAGTCATGTACATCCATGTCATGTAGGCAGAGTAGGCAGTTCAATATTTGACTCTCTCCATTGATCAATGTTTTGCAGAAATGTAAAAATGCTCTTGTGTTCTGTTAACAGTTCGTTCGAAAATTATTTTAAATTAAAATTCTGTTTGGGATCTAAGATGGGCTTGTCTACAGTTTCATAATCAAAATGTCTTCTTTGGGGACGTGGTCGAGCAGTTTAAATAAATTCGGTTTGCCAGTCTAGTTCCTCAGCAATTAAAACAGATTCTAATATAATCTACTCAAATGCACTATGCGACTTGTGCTGAGAACTTTTGAAGCCATATCAATCATCTTGACCGCCTCTGAAATGATTATGTTTGAATTTCGTAAACTCTGACTCACAATATAAATGTTTGACAAAATGTTATACCAAATGACGACTGCGACTGAAAAAATGAATTTAAAATTCTTTATTCTGGTCATTTATGAACTGAATGTATTTTTAGTGTCGTTGTCATATTTGTTCGTCGAAAGTATGAAAAACAACGCATCGTATATTTTGTCCATGTCAAAGGGAGTGATTTTAAGACATCCACTGGACTTTCCCATCGCGTGTTTGTCAGAGGTTTAATAGTCAAAGTTGGTATTTGGGTCATAATCACATCCTAACGACTGACGAAGCAGAAAAAAAAACAGGTTGCACTCCGGGAGTGCCGGCAGAAGTGAAAACATACTCGCTATTTACTTCCCATCACTTCTTATCCATATTTATTTATTAAAATAATAACTTTTGTTTATTTACTTTTTTGACGTTGTATATTTGACAGCCCAATCTGTCATAGAATTAAAATCCCATATCCAACCTACCTGTACTACTCATAATCGCCATATACTATAAATAAAAACTAACCTAATGTAAATAATGGTCACGTGTCCTAACGCGAGTGACATCTTACGAATTTTCGATCAGGACACGTGACCTGACGCGAGTTTAACGGTTTTTACCCATCACAAAAAAGTGCACAGCGCCGCAAAAGAAGTTTTCACTTCAAAAAACGTAAATTTCCTGTACTACTGAGAAGAAATTGGTAATTTCTAGAGAACTTTTTAAAAAAATTGCATCTGCGTCGTTGACCACAAGGTTAAGACTGTGGGCAGCACACTGAACGTAAAATGCGCGAGGTTTCATATTCAGAACTTTTTCCTCGCATATTCGAACCGTTGTCGTATCCTTGGCCACGCAAATCATTGAGTTCAATATCAAAAGATTTAAAAAAAATCAAGAAAATAATTTGCCAAACCCCGTCCAGTGGTATCAGTGACAGGTAAAAACCCTAAAAATCGTTCTCTTATTTCAGGAAGCTTGGTTGAGGGGTTGCTATATACAAATCTTACAATCACAGTAAGTTGTTATTTGTGTGAGATGTCAGGTGTGTAATCTAAAATCACGGAATAATATTTAGATAGTTTAAGAAGTTCAACAATAGTTGATTGAATATTTTTGGAAATTATATCAATCAATTCGTTCTGAATATTGTGGCCAAGGTAATGTATGGCATGCGATGTTGAGCTCTTTGAATTCGAGCAATGTGTTCTCAGAGTATATTGTCAAATTTAGAAATAAATTCTACTAATTTCAAAAAAAATCCGTTGTTTTATTCATACAACTTTTGAAATTTTCCTCTGAAGGCTAAATTTTGCTTAGCTAAAAGCCTCATTATTTTTTATACAGAGTCCACTGTTCGGCCCTTCACTAAATTATTATTTAGATCTATGTTATTTTAACAAAATTTATGTCGGTAAAAGACTCAACTTAATGTTCATAGTTCGACTTCTAGCGTCACGTGGCGGCTTGCTCTTTTAGGTCTTGTTGAATTCGAACTGAATTAGTCCTAACGTTAAATGTCTAGAGTCTATTTTCAAATGCGGAGTTCAAGATCGGCGCCCTTTGACGCACTCTTTGACCTGTGTCCAACGCCGCCTCGCACCTGTTCGATTTTTATTAGGGGTTCCTTCCTTCACTACTCAAACCAAAGAAAGAGTACATACTGTAATATATCTGTCAGTCTACCACATCACATGTAGATAGATAGAATAAATAGATAACACCATTTAATGTTTACCAGTTTTACATTACTTACTTATTACAAAAATAAAAGGTTTGTAAACCATCAAATGCTAACTATGTTAACTATAACTAACTAAAATCTAAAAGAACTTAATTACTAAAGTGAAATATTCATACAACAAATGTGTTTTTTTTACATTTTTTGCATTTGCTTCATTGTATATGTAGTATAAACTATACTTGGCACTGGGTCGGCTACAATGATCTTATATATAAATAAAATAAATATATATCCGGGGACTATCACACCAAAAATAAATAAAGGTACTAAGATTGTGTAAAATAAGTAAGAAAAATATTTATTACAATATAAACGTACTGAACCGTCATTGTGATATTTGTGATAAAATAAAAAATGATGGGTGGAGTCAACAAATTTCAAAAGATACCGCGCGGCCGACGGCATTGTTTTAAGTGTGATCTCGGGACCTGATTGGTGCGGTAGGTGGCGCGCGAGTAGAGACAAACACTTTCTTTAAGTTTGACTGAATTGACTAGAAACACGTTAACAATCATTAAAACTGACTGTATGTACTTAAATCGTAAGTTTTAATTTTGTTTTTAAACATTTATTTAAAGTAATATTTATAAAATTGTAAAGGTTGTAAAGGTAGGTACTAGCGTTGCCAACCTTCCCGTTTTTCACGGGACGTCCCATATTTCTTACATAAACGTCAATGTTCTGCCGCCGGGACAACCAGTGTCCCGTATTTTACGAAAATCTAAGGTATTTGTACCCAAAAGCGACCATGTTTAACAACGATTTTGATTGTATTTTTTTTGTCAAAACACAAAAAATAATGTTGCTTGCAGTAAAGTTTGTAACAAAGTATAGTTTTAAGACTCAATAAAACGAAATGTATGTAACTTAAACTGAAATGCACTGTTTTTTTAGGTTAATGATCGCTTGTCCTTGTAGGCCAAAAAACAAGTTGGCAACCCTAGTAGGTATTACACCAGATTCATTCAGCTATCCTGTTGATCGCCCGGCCTGGCTGGCGACCCCTAGGGCCCGGCGCCCGGGTGCGGCCGCACCTAGCGATACTATGGGAAAGACGCCCCTGCTTTTATCAATAGTGTAATGTAGTGAAAAACTAGTAGAACTAATGTGGAACACAAGAACAAAGTGTCTTTCCCTTAACTAGAGACTAATAAAAGTTCCATTGGACACAGTCTTAGATATAACCCTTCTATAAAACTAGGTCAAAAACCAAATTGCTCATTAGCCTGTAAGGCTATATTGTAATAATATTGGGAACTATGTTTCAATATTGTAAACTAGGAATAACAAAAAAATAATCAATCAATACTACAATATTTTTACTTTTTAAAAATATATTATGTATGAAGAAGAAATAAAAATTATCTAGTGGCAGCACTAGTGTACAGTATATAGGGCCAAAACCGATTTTTTGTTTACCTTCCCTTAAAATTCTTTCATCTATAAAAAGCTATTTTATCACAAAATATAGTGCAACTAACTATTATAATGGTCAAAAATCATAAATACAGTCATCATATTAAAATGGTGTGAACGTACACGACACTACAGTGACCATATACGGGGTCAGAGTCTAGACTTGAGACTTTCTAGACACCTAAATTATAAGAAGAAAACAAGTTAACAAACGATCTAGTCAAAGATCGTTACTGAAGTCGTCAGAAACATCCAAGAATCGTCTGACAAATCAGAAAGATATCCGAGTTTCTGCTCGATTCAGCGCAAATGTTCGGTAAAACTTTGAATTTATTACTTCTCAAGATATTATAAAGTTTGTGGGTTTCGTATTTTAAGCTGATACTTTATTTTTAGGGATTTTGCAGTTCAACAAACTCGATACGTTTGCTTACAAAATTTTTAGATATTTAATTCTATTTTTATTTATTCTTAACCGACAAAAATCAAAAGGAGGTGTTTCACAATTTGATGTGTAATATACGTAAAATTCTTATGTATGACAGCATAACTTTTTACAGAGTAGTCCGATTTATATCGTTCTTTCAAGTTAAGTAAGCTCTCATTAAATATCTAAAAAATTTGTAAGCAAACGTATCGAGTTTGTTGAACTGCAAAATCCCTAAAAATAAAGTATCAGCTTAAAATACGAAACCCACAAACTTTATAATATCTTGAGAAGTAATAAATTCAAAGTTATACCGAACATTTGCGCTGAATCGAGCAGAAACTCGGATATCTTTCTAATTTGTCAGACGATTCTTGGATGTTTCTGACGACTTCAGTAACGATCTTTGACTAGATTGAAGAATTGAAGACCTGAAGGATCTGATGATGAAGAAGAAAGACATTTTTTAACACTAAATTTAAAAAAAAGAATTATAAATACGACGAAAGGAAAACAAAAAAATTAACAGATAAGCGAGCAATAAGATAAACATTTTTGTAATGTAAATTTTGATTATGTAAATCACTCAACGCAATTCACAGCGCCAAATAAATAATCGACTGCTTTCATTTAATTTATCCTGCAAAAATCAGTTTAAAAGTGAATAAAATTTTATTTTACTTTGAATGATACGCTTTTGTTAATACTAAATAGAAAGTGGAAATTAAGAATTATAAAATTTTATTGATATTTCATTTGTAATGCATCATACTATAGTAAATATTTCTTTTTAAATTCATATTTTTAGAACAGAGCACAATGTTTTGTTATCGATGAAAAACTAACAACACTATTGGACAGTTATTGATGAAGTTTTATGGGTGATATATGGAGTAAAGCTCCACGGGGCAAATAGGTTTGTTACAAATGGATGTAGAGCGGTGTGAAAATAAATAAAACATGATAAATACATAGGCTTAATTTAACCGCTAAAATATTTCGTGTGTTGTAAACCCTTTCTTTCTATATGACGTCATACGATAGGAACGAGAAATAGTTTTTTATTGTAAGGTTAAGAAATGGTCAGAGAAGGAAGGATTTAAAATTTACAAAATATATTATTGGTTTATATCGTCGTTAACAAATTAAAACTTCAAAAGAAAATGTTTCGCTCTCACCATTTTTTTTTATCGAAATCAGATATAGTATAGTTATTGTTAATGACACATTTAGCACCGACTCCTATGTACAGAGCATTTGTATTTTCGAAATTAAAAGTGTTCATTAAAATCTCCTAAGTTGCACTCACCTAATTTTGTCCATTCAAAATATTTTATATACCTTGTTGCACATAGGAGATATTAAAGTACAGATTTCATTGATTGATAAAAATATCTTATATACATAGAGTCACTGAGGTGGTTTTGTTTACATTGTTTTACAGGTAAATAGTGCTAAACTCATCACAAAATAACATTTGCATAAATATTGATTGAATGGATTACTATAATCCAAAACGGACACAAAATCACCACTGTAAACAAAGGATTACTATTGGTTAGTTCGAGGTCAAAACTGGTCAGAACTTAATTAGATAGTTTTCGCCAAATACATACTGACAGGTGAAATGATAAACAAATTGCGCAAGAGTTGTTTAATATTATGAACAATGGTAATAAAGATAAGCGAGCAATACTGTGATTTGTATAATACGTGTAAACAAGAGAAATGTTTCACCAATAACAATCGAAGAGTTGGATATTCAAAGCTATCAACACCAGATGGATGATCATTTTGATAGTGTAAAATAACCGGATTGGTTTTGAGGGAATGGTGAGTACTTAAGTATATGTTTATTCTGTTTTACTTTATTATTGTCATTGACAAAAAGGTGTGCTAAATATAGTAGGGGAAAGAGAGGCACACGGGTTCTGCGGGGTACAGAGGTTTGGCCTCAAAAAAAAAACCAATATCTGTAGCGCTATCTATCTAAGACATTACAAATATTATCTGACAGACGACAGACAGAAGCTTTTTGCCTTAGTTGTGATTGACATTAAGTGCGTGTCGAGCTTTTACTCGAAGAAAAACAAAAATTAAAAAAAATAATAAGGTAATACTGTTAAAAACTACTAATAATTATTGTTGCTAGTGTTATCCCATCTATTTATAATTTAAAAAAAATAGTTTTATTTGGTAATGCTGTCAAAAGATTTCACATCCATTATATACCTACTGTTAAGTTTAATTACATTTGTTTTGATTTTGGTCCTAGGAGACACACAGGTCCACATGATGGCTGTGTACATAGTGTGTATGTGTGTTTACTTTTGTGGAAGATTTAATGAAGAGTGGATCTAATGCTTGTTCTTCAAGCACGTCTAAACAGCTTTGCTAATGAGCATGCTAATATCGGTCAGTTGTTCACGGAAGGCGTGCATGCTCGTCAAAAATGTCTCGCTGGGGAGACGATAAAACAGTAAAATTTGTAACTTTATATCGAGGCTATAAATGTCTCTGGAGTCCGCGATCGCCACTTAACAAAAACAATATAGCAAGAAATAACGCGTAGCAAGATTTGTTAACCAACATTGTTAGTAAAAATTAAAAAAACAAAGAATAAAAACTTGAGGTCTTTTTACCATAGTGAAGTGAAGAAAATTGAGAATTCTAAGCGATCCGGTTCTGGTGCTGCTGGTGTAGGTATACAACTCATGCATGCAATGGTTGCAAGAAATACACTCTTTTACTACCGGGAATCTATTGCTTCCGAATTGGGGAGAATAGATATAGAATAAGCATTTATTCGCATCGAAAATGGGTTACATAAAATATATATGATGCATTATTCGAGGTCCATACATATTCTACCATTTAAACTGGCGTGCCAAATTAATTTGTGAGGTACAATACCTATATCTACTTATCTTACAAGAATCACATAACAATGTCACTATAAATACCCAAATAACAAAAAAAAAACATTAGAATGTGCAAAAAGTAACATTACAAAATTAATTGAATTATAAATTTAAAAAATGTCAAAAAAAATATTAATGATTGCAAAATTACTAACTCAAAACTCTTTAATCGTGTAATACACTTTACTTATTAAAATATTTTGTAGTTCTTTCTTCAAAAATCTCAGGGGTATTGTTTTTATTTTATCGGGCAATTGATTATATTGATTGTATTGCCATGCAGTAAGGGTTGTTTTTGTGAACTGCTAGTTTTTGTGACGGGACATACAAACAGTTGGCATATCTAACACGTCTGCTAGTCATTTCTATATTTGTTTTGAAATAACTTTCGTTCTTAAACACAAAAATGCATAGTTGCATGTTATAAAAGGGCTATTTAAAACCTGTCGAAGAACTAAGTTTAATACGAAATATGGAATATGGAAGAATGGCTCAATTAACTCCCATATTTCTGAATATTTTCAGCTAAATAAATAAATAGTACCTACACAAAAAGTACCTAAAAAACACGACGAAATGCTTTGGATTTACGAATTAGTAAGAAAGGAAATACATTTTATTTTGCCAACATAGAAATAAATAACATATGGGAGTGTAGTGAGTTACCTACGTCTGCAGTGCAACAAAAATAATGTTTAATTATTTTGACCTACTAACTTACACCATATACTGTTTAAAAAGTGTTATTTTGAAAAACAATATACGTTGTATATTGAAGATTACTTAATCTACTAATTCTAAATATGAACATGTAAAAGGAAAAACAAAATAAATATATGTTTACTATTCTTCTGTCAGTATTACGCGATTGAAAAATAATTTAACTAAAAGTAGATATAGCGTCACATATTAAGGTACAGTACTTAGTTACTAAAGTGAATGTAGCATCACATATTAAGTTACAGTACTTAGTTATTCAAAGTAGATGTAGCGTCACATATTAAGGCACAGTACTTAGTTACTAAAAGTGGATATAGCGTCACATATGAAGGTACAGTACTTAGTTTCTAAAAGTGAATGTAGCGTCACATATTAAGGTACAGTACTTAGTTTCTAAAAGTGAATGTAGCGTCACATATTAAGGTTCAGTACTAAGTTAATAAAAGTGGATATAGCGTCACATATTAAGTAACAGTACTTAGTTATTCAAAGTGGATGTAGCGTCACATATTTAGGAACTGCACTTTGTTACTAAAAGTGGATATAGCTTCATATGATAGGCTTGAAAACTATGAAGATAAACCTTCTGATAAAAATTTATAATTTTATACCTTTAAAAAAATATAACTTTTGCTTGACTCATAGAAAATGGGTGTTGAAAAATTTAAATACCTGTAAACCTAGCAAATAGTCGTATGAGACAAACTTATACCTGTATAGCGGCATTATAAACGATGTTATAAAATGAGCGCGCTAGCTTGTCGTTGAACCTTTGTACAAGTTTAGTGTCTTATCGCGATAATTAACAGCACTAAACTTGACTAAACTGTGTATGTACTGTGTCTAAGAAACTCTAAAATTTTAAAATAAATAAGTATGTATAATGAGAATTTCGTACAGCTATTACCTGGTAATACTAAAATGAAATTCTTATTTTCGTAGGGGCGACTGTAATCTACAATTTTTATAGTAGATACAAATTTAAAGATTTCAATTGAATCGCATTATTTGCTTCAATTCGAGCTATACGAAGTCAACGCTCACGCTGTCTTATTTTACACTTCACTTCTCTCAATTGAATCCCTGGAAATCTCGCAAGAAACGATTATCGATTTTCTGTATTCCTAACCATTGCAGTGTTATTTTTGTGCTCACATAAAAAAATTAAATGTCTTACGATAGCATTAAATGAGTTGGCTCTAGTGTCCACAAACATTCTGATGGTAATACACTATGGTTTAAGACCCATGAGCTGCCTACAAACGTTATTATACTGTACTTTAATACTGTCGTGAGATTTTTTTGTGTACTTCGTCCATACTTGGCAGGTATAAAAAAAATGTCAGTCTGATTTAAAGAGTTCAGTACACATGATTTTTGCAAATAACTGGAAAACCTAAGAAATTAAAAAAAAACTCCTAAAGAAATTTCTCATAAAAAGGCCTAACTCATGGTACTTCATCCATATGATAAATTATTTTAATTTTATGTTGAAAATAATAGAGCGCTGAGCGTTTAAAAACCTACCGTAACACGTGGGTAGCTTTTTCTAAAGCCAGGATTGTACCATAATAGCAAAGTGGTAGATCACTAAGATGAAATCTTGGGGTCACAAGTTCAAATCCTTGCTTGAGATTAATCTTTTAACTGTATTATTTATTTTGATAATAAAGCCTTATTATGCTATAGTTATGTCATTTGTGTTTTGTGGCCTTTCTTTAAATTCTCAAACGAAGTAGGTATCTAAGATACTGTTTGTATATGTATATTTATCATAAAGCTTTACTTAGCAATATTTGGCTGTAATTATATTAATGCTACAAATTTGAAAAATTATGAATTTTCATATAAATCTCTATTTATAACCTCCTATGGTTTTTGAAAATTCGGTAACACGTTATTTTCTATTTTCAACTTAAATTTCGAATACAAATTTTAATGGTTTTTTTGAAAAACCAACTGAATTCGCATACAAAGTTTTCTCCCTTATTTTATAATCACACGGATGATCTTTCAAAAACAATATAGCTTGTTATTTTTAGTTTTAAAAAATCCTTTCATTATTTAAATTTCAAAAATCCTTTCCTAAACGACGCTTTCACCCTCTCATGGGCTGGGCGCTGATGCGTCAGTCAGGACATTGGGTTTTAAATATAAAGATAGATTTGACGTTAAAAAAAAAATTCAATTCATTCTTCTCTTTAGTTTTGTAAAACACTAAAATACTCGTGTCATTAATTGTGATGAATAACTCGTTATAAGTAAGTAACTTTGACATCAAAAATATTACTCCACATACAAACTTCGCCATAGAAGGGGGCTTCCATATCATTTATAATAGTGTTCAATGTCATATGTATACATTGTTACAACTCAATATGTATAAGTACTAATTTTCATTGCTTTATTTAGAAAAAATAACCGGATTGCCATACAAAACTTCATCTCCTATTTTACCTACTGTAAAATGATTTTTCAAACAGTGTCTGTAATGCAAAAAACAAATGTAGCATTCTTTATTTTCTAGTCAAAAGGTTGAATATCAATTTTCATAAATTTAATTCCTTATCAGCCTCATACGTTGGGGACGGGTGCTGGGGCACGGCCTACCGTCCACACGCGGGCACAGTGCGGATTGTGGACTTCACATACGTATTTTGTGGGTTTTTGCAAATGGGTGGCTAGCTTTTTGTCCGACAGCCGCATACGAGTCGTAGTTGACGGTAGTTGCTCTGATAGCATGGACATTAATGCTGGTGTCCCGCAAGGCTCTGTACTGTCTCTTACGCTGTTTCTACTGCACATCAATGACATGTTGGACATCAACAACATACATTGCTATGCAGATAGATTGCTCAACAGAGCAAAGTAGTACCATGTCGGGGCAAAGAGTGCTGCTTTACAAGTCGCAAGTTCGGCCCCATATGGAGTACTAATGTTATCTCTGGGCGGGTGCACCCGGATACACGTTTATTTATTTACCCGTAGCCTACCCATCGTGTTTATTATATTTGGTTCGATGTATTACAAGAATAACTATTCTGTAGCACCATTAACATTTTGCAGAATCTTACGGCAAGTTTTAAAAGAAAGCTCCTGCATAAACCTTTCGACAAAATTTCTATTTTATTTAAACGAATAAAACACTAATATATATTTTACGATGGCAACTTTATATGCGGTTTTTATGTTTAGCCCCGAATGTAGTTTGTGCTGTTTTTTGTAGCTTACTGTAAAATTTTATGTACAAAACTTTTTGCAGGTTTTTTTAATCAAATTCAAAGAAAAGTATTGTTATCGTACAGCCCACAGTTTTATCGATTTTTGTTTGATTGAAGATTTTTTATTTTAAAAAAGAATTACAAAAAAATTACTTACAGAGAAATAGTTAAAAAAATTAAGATAACAGTAATCAGCTTATTCATTATTATTAGTGGGTAGCCTTATCTTAACAATATAACAATATTTCATTTTTTTAAATTTTTTTTATTAAATCAATATTTTACAAAAAAGTGCATATTCTGTGTATAGGTACTCATGAAGAAAGAGAGGCCAAGTAGGTTCACCCTTACCCTACCCTTGCTGTCATATTGATTTGGTTCAAAACAATTGTTTTCAGTTTGAACCATCGACTAATCCGAAAAAATTAAAAAAGATAATTTTTTTCCGTACGTTTGCTTTAAAAATGAACACAATTATGAAAAACTAGCTTTTACCAGCGGCTCCATCTGCTCTAAATTTACGGCAACTCCTTAATTATACTAAAGAAGTTTTTTATAGCAACCTATAGCCGCAGCTTTAGTTATCTAGTTCATTTCGTGTATTTCAGTTATGGTTACACATTTTCCGGGATAAAAACTATCTCTATACCAAATTTCAGATATCAAAGTTTAAGAGTAAAGAGGTTACAGACAGACTAAGAGACAGATACTTTTGCATTTATAAAATTAATTATATGGATATGGTCGAAATTTCAAGGGATCCTTATTCGGCCGTTAGGTACAAATCTGAATAAAATTAGTTCTTAGGCGATATCATGAGCGTCTAATTTGCAATTTTGTAAAGAAAAAGTCATTTAGAATTGTAAATGGAATAAAGGACTTTATCACATTACTATATTACCTACTTAATATAAAAGTTTCATACCACCAAACGTTAACAGTACTATTTTATCACATAACTATCGTAAGCTGATACTAAAAGCCATTACGAGACAATGTATTAAATGACATTCTTATAAATAAACAACCTATAATAACCGCCCAGCATTGCTATTTAATATCTAGTGCGTAATAATACAAGCAATTTACTTATAACTATCATTTTAAAGGGTTTCTTACCCAAAGGGTGCTAATGGAGCCCTATTCTAAGCCTGCGCTGTAGGTCTACATATCTGCATTACATATGAAGAAGTAGAAGCTTGACATTTTCAAAGAATATGTGTTTTTTTTTGAACTGACTGTGCAGTTGGCTGATGCAGCCATTACTGCTCCACCGGGCTTTTAGGGCGAGACTCTGAAGGAGCCTCGGCTTGGGTTGTCGCTCTTGGGGTCGTCCCTTCGACCAGCTTGAGCCTCGAACCCGAAGGTGAGCCAGCGCCAAGAGAGGAGTTCCCCGTTACGCGGTTAAATATGTGTTATTATGTATATATTTACTAAGAAACATGTTTTTGTTGTTTTTGGTCAATCTTAAAAACGGTAATACCTACAAAAACTTCAAACATAAAACGTAAAACCACAAAATAATAATAAAACCGGTCAAGCCAGAGTGTGGCTCGTGCACTTTATGGCGGTACGGAACCCTCAGTGCTCAAGTCCAACTCACATTTAGCCGATTTTTAGGGTTCCGTGCCTGAAGGGTAAAAAACGAAACCCTATTACTAAGACTTCGCGGTCCTTATGTCTGTCCGTCTGTCACCAAGCTGTATCTCATGAACCGTGATGATAGTTAGACAAATAAAATTTTCACACACAGTTGAAATTACACAATGATATATTTCTGTTACCGCTATAATAACAAATACTAAAAAACAGAATAAAATAAATATTAAAGCGGACTCCCATACAGCAAACGTGATTTTTTTGCTCGTTTTTGCTTAATATTGATAACGGCAACACGTAGACGCTTAAAATATTTACTTTAAAAATAAATAATTAAATTAAAATAAAACAAATATTTAAGGGGGGCTTCCATACAACAAACGTGATTTTTTTGCCGTTTTTATTGATAATGGTACGGAACCCTTCGTGCGCAAGTCTGACTCGAGCTTGGCCGGTTTTTTTTACGAATTAATCAGAATCTTTACGTTCCTAAACGTATGACCCGTATAAATTAGTATAATGGGACATTAAGCGCTGTGTTTGAGAGAATGTTTTTTCCTAATAAATAGCGAGATTTAGATTCTTTGTGGGATTTGGAAAAGAATTTGTCAGGGTTTATATATGGGACCGTGTGGACAAAGCCAGCGTTTATTTATTAAATAGTCTTGTGTTAAGTACTATTTGCTTTAATTTTATCTCTAGTTTCCACACATTACAACATTATGAGGTTACAGTAGCAAAAGGACATGTTATTAGTTAGCTTATCTAATAATAAATCGGCATTTGTCAGCCATTATCTATCACATACAGAGAAGTCTATAGTGTGCAGAAACCCTTAGTTTATATTTAAAATGTAAATTTAAGGGTAATTTTAAAATATATTTTTTTTAACAAACGATGTAAATCTGAACTTCTGATGAGAGGCTTCCGGGACCAAAAGATCACAGGTCGTCAAGGTAGCAAAGTGTTACTTTCTGTTGTAACATACATATTATGTTTCAGATCCCTTGTCACCGACCCTTCGCTTTATCGCTTGCAACTTGTAACAACTCAAATTATATCATTAACAATGATATATGTATGTCACTTTGAAAAAAATATGTTGACCTTTTTCACAATTTGTTGCAAAAATGTAATGCTGTGGTCAAGCAAAAATATATTTTGTTGCGTGAAAATTGGAACGCAAGATCTAGATCTTATGTTTGTATATCTTCACGATTTTTATTTCAAGATGGGGTTAACCAGACTCGCTTCACTAACTTTTTTCTTACGACTGGACTGATACCCTTATATTACACGAAAGCGCCGATTACATAAAGTGTGCCAAAGTGCTTTTAGAGTTCCGTAGCTGCATAGCATCATAAAAGTGATTTGTAACAATCTGTAAACGTAGCAAATGACTCCTGCAATATTTTCCCACTTTACGTAAATAGTAACATTCTAAAAAAAAAATCCATAACAAAAAAACAACCGGATTGAAAAAGATGCACTAAAAAGGTAAAAATAATTACTTATATCCAAAAATCTGAACAGCTTATAACACACTTCATTTGCATGACACCAACTTCAAACTGTAATTCAGATCAGTTCGCCTTCTGCATGGCAGTCCAACTTTCTACCACTTGCGCCATTTGTTCAGCACAACAGACAATTATTTGAAAGTATTCTAACTTAACAAAAAGGATAGTAGTAAATTATATTACTGAACGTTCACCCGCTTGCTTTGATGTTAAAATAGAATATGTTTAAGAAACGAAACATTATTTTCTGAACAAATAGTTTGAGCATGGTTACCAGGTAACAACAAGAGACACAAAAAGATGAAAGCTTGTGATCTCATTCTGTTGCTATATTTTCTAGACATTTAATTAATAAATGGATAAAGTAAATAACAATTTCATATTATATTTCAAGAAAATATGATGATACAAGAAAATATACTTAGATTTTCTCATTTTCGAGATTGTTATTTGCGGTAGATAAAAACAGAACTTTGATGATAATATTGTAAGAAAATTAATAACAGAGTTGTAGGTAAAAGTTATATAAGTTAAGTATTCGTCGATAGTAGTAACATTTGATTTTCGTGAAGAACAAATATTTCTTTCATAAGATAATGTCATTTTTATCCCGATGCCCTTAATCCCTTTTCTATACCTTAATGATAACGAAGGCGGAATTTATGATTACCTTTTTTAACCATTATCTTTGGATCAGTTCACTTATATATTTAAAAATAATTTATAAGATATTTTTCTCAATATATATAAATGTACACAATATTTTATCAATAAGTATAGGTTGTAAAGATATCAGAAAAACTTTGCAATGGTTTCGTATTAAGTTTTTATTGGCAATACTGAGAGATATATCAGAGCAAAATAACGATATTTATGAGACTATCAATATTTTCTCACCCTTTAGTTTTCTTCAATTATCTTTATGATATCGATGTTAATAAAAAAAAATATTAAATCTATACAATAGTATTATATATATTTTAATATTGAATACCGATCTCTAGAAATTTTAGTACCATGAGTATATTTTTTAACTATATCCTAATAATTTTTTGTTAATTTTTTAATTTGTTTATTTTTTGTGAAAGTAGAGTTCCAGAGTAATGACCTAGCACCTTATTGGGAACAGTCCCTTAGGTCTCTTAAGAGGACATTAGGACAGACAGACGTAGTCCATGTAGGTACAGCAATAGAACCAAATTATGGTGAGCAATATTTGGGTTGATAGTCGATTCGACCTCAGAATCCTTCGCTCCACACTGAATTCAAAATAACGCCATCGCCGTAAAAATATTATTTGATCCCTGGTCTTACAATCTACTATTTTGCAAACAAGCTTTTGTCAGAACCTGGTCATCGTTAAATACCAGAGTACTTGTCAAGACAAATTAACCAAGCCCAAACTCGATGAGGTAGCATTACAGTAGTCACGTCCTATGGCCACTTTTCTGCTCTATCATCAGACCAGCTCTTTGACATCATTATATTGCAATGTCTTCCGATTTACGTGTGTAGGCATGCAAAACACTGGGAAGAGGGTCAAAAACTTATAAGATTTAATAACAGACAACGGGACAAGTTAAACTAAATAAAAGCAAACCCCCTAAGTTAAGACATATAACGAATTAAGTCATGCAATTTAACATATTTCTTAACACGTATGATTTTGAGAAATTACTGCAGAGGCTGCAGATCACTTTATTTGTCTAGGCCATAGATAACTTATGTAGTAGATAATTATTTTTTAAATTTAACTGGCTAGTCTAAGTTCAGCAAACCACTAGCTGGTAAACTTTAAAAATAGCTGACACTGACGATAGAAATATCCATACAATCTCCCATTTTTTTGCCACTGGAGTTAGTTGGTGCAACCCAGCCTGAATATTTTGGGTTTTAGTGTATGTAAGGGTTGACTCGTGGTAAGTCGATGGTGGTCGAGGGGTTTAAATTTCACTTCACGTCCCAAGTGGCGCAGGTTCGAACCCCGGCGTGTCCCAATGAGTATTTGCTTAATTTTTCATTTACACTGAGTTATTTTTTCAGTGAAGGAAAACATCGTGAGGATACCTGCATACGTCAAGAAAAAAAAAAGACGTATGTGAAGTTCACAATCCGCACTGGGCCCGCGTGTGGACTATGACTCAAACCAACCCCATTATTAGGGTAGGCCGTGCCCCAACATTGGGGAAGTATGAAGGCTGGCGTGATAAGGGTTGATGATTCAGACATCTTATACCTTTAAACGAGCAATTCTTGTGTATATAAATATAAATATAATAACTATCACACTATACTTACTATATATATACCAACCAATCGCAGCTAATTAAAATTATTTTATTAGTTAATTATTGCGTGCGTGGGTCAGCCCCCAGCCAGTTGTACTAATGTCCTAAAGAAGGTAGCCCGAAATTGCTGGATTAAAAAGGCGGAGAATCGAGTGTTGTGTCGTTCCTTGAGAAAGGCTTTATGCCCAGCTGTAGACTGATTGTCAATTAAATCACAAAATAGACTTATAACCACATTAAATTATCACAAGTATATTTAAACCTTTATAACAGATGTGATCTAAGTTGGTTACTACCCTTGGGCAATAAGCATATTAAAAAAGTTTTGGTGTGTACTGACGTATGTGGCATTCATCAGGGCGGACTAACCCGCAGATGGCGTATTCAGATTAGGTAAGTTTTATAAAACTTATGTGAATTTTTAAGCTTAAAACTTCTAAGAACCTTCAGAAAACTTTAGTCATTCTCATCAATTTTGCATTAGAGCAAGGGTTTTTAAGTTCGTCGTAACACGTATGTTGTCAAGTTAAGGGAAAAACTTTTAAGTATTTGAAATAGGGTTTAGAAAACATTTTCTTATGCAATGACTGTGTCTATCTAGCTTAACTTTAGACGTTATAGAATAGCTCTAGAAAACGAAAGTACTACATGTCATCTATATTTAAACGATTTTGATTTTTAAGTTTACCTATATAGTTTTTTTTTTGTAAAACCACGAAAAATCGAAATCAGCTCAAACATGTCCGACGTCCATCAATGAGTCCATTTAAATGAAGCCGGCATTAGGCGCTTGTTTAAAAAACTCAAACTTCATATGCATATAGTTGCTCTGGACTAGATGCAATCCCTGAGGATGTGATCACGGGTTGTATTAACGAGTTGATTGATCCCATATTATATAACTTTGACTTAATTGTTTATACTGGGGTTTCGACAGCGATTTGGAAAATTTTACGAATAACACCAATTCCAAAATTAGGATCTAAAATTTAGCTACAGCGAACGCCATGTACTAAACTTTAACATAGTAATTTGGTAATTTCAATATGTTTGGTGAATAAACATTTTTTACCTTCTGACCTTGAGTGTTTGATCGCTAGCGTCCTTATTAGTTCACACCATTTCTATATTTTCAATATGGCGTCCTGTATTTTTGATTTTTGACCACCGGGTCAGAAAAGTTTGTTGCACTGTACATACCTTTGCCTATTAACCTGTCTAGATGGAGTGTTGTCGTGCTCGACATTAATCTCGACACATTTTGAAATGCATGTGTGTAACTACAGTGTAGAGAGTTAGCTATGTGGGTGTAATACGGCTCACCAGCTTTTAAGCTTTTACCCCAAAAGTTGGGAAAACGTTCATCATTAAGTTTTTATACCTCTATCAACGTCATTATTATTTGATTATTTGACGATTTGTGATTCAAATAAGCAAGAGTAAATGGAAAAACTAAAAACTAATTTGTGGTAAGCACGAGGTTGCCTTACGGACCAAGAACACATATTGTTAATTTAATAAATAATAAAATACTAACCAAATGAAATTATTTACCTGTTTAAAGTAAATTCTTTATCTTTTTTCTTGCCTATTTCAAAGTTTCTGCAACTTTTGATAGCAGTAACTGTTCGAAAATGTTTTAAAACAAATAATTTCCGTTAATTCGCACCGCTGTTTAAAACCGTAGCGTGAAGTAGTCCATTACTATCCATTTAGACAGGTTAATATAATCAAAGGTAATACATATCGCAAGACTTCTTGGGCGCTGCCACATTTGGATTGAAAAGGTTCTGCATTTATCGAAAATGGCCGCGGAAGATATGTTTTTAAGGATTTCATATAGAAGACATATACAGTAGTGACATAGAAAACGGCAATATTGGATCCATATAACTTTTCTGGTGCATCATTATTAATTTATCTTCGGTAAACAATGACCTAATAAGGTTGCCGTAAAACACGCATTAGCTGGGCGCCTGTCATGATATAAAGAAAGAAAGAAAAACGTTTGTTAATTGATAGAAAGACAAAATACATGTTATGTTTGATACATTGATAAAAAATTTAGAGCTTCTCTGAGAAAACCTTATCTATATTCTATATATAAGTGTACAGTAATAATGTAAGAGATAATTTTGCTCCTAATACTGAACAACTTTCCCTACGGACCATGGGTCAAAATCTGAAAACAAAATTTAAACTTTCATACTAAGATCGATCAGCTGATCGGCACTTCAAAAGAGACTTCAACATTTTATTTATCTTCCTTTTTTATCACACTTATGTTATTCGTAGTATATACGCATACTTACATTTTTCCACGGCTTCGTCCGCGTGGACTTTTAAAAAAAGAAAGCTTTTAACTGTGTTTTGGTTTTACCTATAATAAATATAGGAATTCTCATAAAAAATCATTTTCTGTTTTGCCCCCTAGGGGATGATATTTTAAAAACGGTGAAACACGTCAATTCTTATTTTCAACCTAAATGCCCAATACCTATTTAAATAATATGCATTTAGCTTCAAAATTGATGGATATTCATACAAACTTCCAACCCCCATTTTATCCCTTTTAGGGATGAATATTTCAAAATTCTTTCATAGTGAAGCCCTACGCCCAGTAAGGAACCCACATGCCAAGTTGAAAGTTTCTAGACCTAGCGGTTTGGCCTATCCGTTGATATGTCATGGAATCAGTATGTCAGTCAGTTTCTTCTTTCATGCATACAGATGGTATATAAAAACTTGTCCTGACTGACTCATCGAGACCGAGCCGAAACTACTGAATATGGTGCAGGATCTATTTACAACTTAGGGCTCCACTAAGAAAGTATTTTCCGAAATTCATACTCTAAAAGTTAAGGGTGGTAAATCGTGGTTGGAATTTTCGTTCATCAAAATTGTTGTCTGAATTCTTGTTTGAAATTAAGAACGCGTGTTTTTGGAAAATAATAACCTAGGAAGGAAATCAGGGACTTAACTATTTATGAGAATTCGGATTTTTTGTCAATAAAACTTTAAGGCTTTTAGTTTTTAATTTATTTATGGGAATTGGGACACGAAAAGTTAAATCCCGCGGGTAACATCTGCGGAGAACTAGGTATATACGGCGGTCGGTAGTAGGGTTTAGCAAGTAAATTGGACCACCTCTTTTATCTTCATTTCAATTTAGGCGATGAACTCGTGGCCCAGTCGCTTTCGTCTATCGGAAATGATAAGCGAAGTTAAGCAACGTCGGGCGTAGTCAGCACCCGGATGGGTAGCCTACTGGCACACATTTTTGCTTCAGAAAGAACGCTTAACCGTTGGTCCTGGCGTATGTTATATAATGATAGCAGTTTAAGCCAAGCCAGAATCTTTGGCAGAAAAGTGGCCATTAGATCGAAAAATGGCGGCCTCTTTGCACTAGGCCATCGCGGTGGACTATGGCCTAAGCATTCTTCTCCAAGTAGAGGCCTGTATCCTGCAGTGGGGCGAACGATGAGTGAGGCAAGCGAGAATTTAGACTGTTAACTAATATACGTATATAGGATGGCCCAAAGCAGTTAGGTCGCCATATTGTACACTATAAATATACTATAAATGTACAAACTCAATCGAAGGTTAGATTTAAAATAGGTTTTATTTCTTTATTTCACTGTAATCAAATAAAACAACTTAAAAAGAGAGTAAAACAAAAAGTAATACGCGTCTAGTATTTCTGAATTTTACTTGGGAGTAACAAAGTTAATCCCACAGGCCCCTGCCACTAATCTTGGTTTAAGCTCCAGCTATAAACCTTTTGACAAAATTTCTATTTTATTCAAATGTACGGACCACAATAACATTTTATGGTAAAAGCTTTCACATGTTCTTTTTATGTTCGATATTGAAAGACATTCAATAGAGTTTTTCATCCTACTGTATAAATAATTTATGCAGAAATAGTTAGTAATTTTTTTCATAGAGTTCAAACACCTTTACATTGAACTAGTAATTTTTCGCGATTTCGTACCCGACTCGTACGGCACCCTAATCGTCTCAAAATAAAAAAAAATATTCATTCAAAAAATTGTAGCTACATAACAAATAAAAATTTTCGAGCTACGTCCAGTTTTCTTTGAATTAACTTTTTACCAACTTCAATCTTGTATTTTACACCATGTACTTACAGGCTAAGTGCAAGACTTAGAGCAAAAGCTACCTGAGCTGAGCTACTGGAAAAATAGAAAAATTAATGTGTTCTTATACATTAATTAATTTAAGTTTAAATGTAAAAATACATTTTGCTAAAACATTTACTCAGTTCTTAGACAATATTCTATAACACAAGGTTGCAAGTTCGCGCCAGAACATGGTAAAATTTTCTGTAGTGAGCAATTTTTAACATACTTTGACATCCACAAATTGTTATTTTCGAAAAGTGGCGTTTTGTTGACCGACATAATGTACATAATGCGGTCATCCTACCAAAGAGAATGAACCAAGATTTGTACTGTGTTATACAGAATTTATTACTTTTTAACTTGGCAGGATTATGACATTGAACGCATTAAAGCAGTCAACAAAACGCACATTATGTTTTGATTAACATATAATTAAATGAAGAAAATCGATGCCGCCTTGACAGTAGACACAACTGCTGCTACTGTTTACTCGCATGTTAGTAGCTCCACTGGCCTCAACTGGTTTCACAGTGAGAGTAGCTGCCATGAATGAAACAAGCGAGTTCATAATATATTCTGTAGCTATTGCTCGAGATACTGATTTGAAGCAAAGTCCTTTAAGTCCTTTTTTAAGTGAGAATTTCGTTGTGTGAAAATGTTTCGTCAAACGATATCGCAAAATATACACCGACCGCCTTATTCAAGACAGTAAAAACCATCTGGTTCCGAGATGTGTGTGACTGTGACATGCATTTACCGTTTAGATACTTTTTAATGAAAAAATGATCTGCCCATCATAGTTCTTACCATAATAGAAACTGTTACAAAAATGCCTCGGCTAAAATACTTAGTGCAAGTTGACGTCAGAGTCACGTGCGGTGGTCCGTTGCGGGTACGCGAGTGGCGAATAAACTCGCACGTACGCTGACTCGCACTATGTAACCAGGCCATAAATAACATTAACAAAGTTATTCAGGCCCAGCTCAGATGATTAATTACCTAATAATGTGAAAAGCATGGCCCAACAACCCTTAAAACATTTTATTTATTAATAGATCACCAAATCCTACATCTTTTTTTAGCCTGTCACACACGTAGCTATAATATTTATTAATATACCAAAGTATCCAGACAAAACTGAAATATATTTACAACTGCGTGTTTGGTTATTCAAAGATGATTTTACAAAATATATAATATTTAATAATTTATATTAATGTGTGTGTGATGGGCTTTATTGTAGACGTATACCTGCAATGTCATGATAATCTGTCTGTTCCATAAATCTGTGTCATCAAACGTTAATTAACTGTTACAAATTATTCGCTATGACGCATATTCTGGCACAAAGTTTCACAAAGAGGATTCACCTCATTAGTCTTCGTGTTTTGTGGAAACAAGCCAGGTAGTACTTGCGTTACCGTGTGCTTTAGTATTTATTGATTTTGCAGGCTTTTGCCAGCTGCTCCGCCCGGACTAGATTCGGTTATCGGCCTAGGTTTCCTACGGCAACTCTTAAATATAGTACGTAAGTTTTCTACAAGCTACAGCTGTAGCTCTAGTTCGTCAAGCTGGAGTTTGGTTGGAGCTTAATTGTTTTCTCCGTAGCTACGCCGCTAAGCAATTAACAGACAAACACATCGGTTATATGCAGTTCTATTCCTGCGGAACTTAATTTTTTGGAATAAAAATAGCCTATGTCCATCTCCGTGCCTTGAACAACCTATGTGCCAAATTTTAGCTCAATTGGTTGTTCCGTAACGAAGTTACTTGGGCTGTCTAGAACAAATGCGGTGTATGGGCCGCACGTCACTTAGTCACTGGCTGTAAGTGGTAAGGTAATTATTTGTTTTGTTGAAAAAAGGTATCCGCAAAATGTGTAGTGTGAAATTTGTTAACGGCGTCTTCTCTAGTGTAAACATAATAGCTCAGTGGTATTATTGGACATGGCTGCATTATCTGCTCGGATCCTAAGATTTGTCCTCAAAAAAGTTCGTATAGAAGGGTCCACTGATTACGTACCTACTCGATTTGAGAACGAGTCTGAGTGACGCAAAAATAGCGAAGGTTTTTAATTATGACAAAAAAATATGTGTCAGACCACTCTAGTACCTACAGTGTACCTAAGTGTAATAATGAAAGCGAAACGGGTCTTAAAAAATGATGTTCTAGATTCTTTTGAAACCTGATATATTCCTAGCATTAATAAACAACCATTACGTTTAGCGATCCACTTATAGCTGCCTATCGTCAAGGTCTCATCTCTCATTGCCAGAGCTGGAGATAGTGGCATTGATTTATTCGTTTGCCGTTTATCAGATACTAAGAGAAATATGTGTCTTTAAGGCCTTCAAAGGTTTTCAAATTAGGAGGGTAGGGATTAGTGGTTAGAGCAAAAGGGTGTCCCCCATTATGATGTGGGCGTATGTCCAGCCAGCGTATAATAATATTTCTTTAAACTTTTATCCATCAAATCTACATAAGTTAAGCCCCGGTTATGACATGGTTTGTATTGGTAATAAATTATATTGTAATATAACCTAGATACTGTTGTGATGACTATGTAGCTTCTCATAATTCTCGGCAGGTGCGAGCTTTTAGAAGCTCATGTCGTAAATATCGGTTATTGAAAAAGTTCGGTTCATATCGACGCAAATGTATTCGACCTACACCTCTGTCTATTTTAATCTTATTTCGGCAGAGTTGGCATTATATTAAACACGTGATTTTTACAGATAAACTAAAAAAAAATACAGTTATGAACAAGATATTTTTGAGTTTGGCAAAATAAAAATTTAATTAAAAGCCGAAATTATTACATGCGCCAATGCAATTATTCAACTAAAAAACATTACTCGACTAAATTGAAGATAAAAAAATATGGTTTTCTAAATTCAACCGTTATAATTAATATTAAATATATTAAAATAAAATCGGCCAAGTGAGTATTATACGTAAATAGTTCTACCATCATAAGCTTAAGTCTCACAAGTTTGTACCTTAATTATCAGTTTTTAGATTATTTCCTATATTTGTGATGTAACATCTTGCTCCTTGCCAAATTTTATGAGTCTAGGTCAATGGGAAGTACCCCATAAGTTTTGATTTCTTTGTGTCACAAATGCGACCAAAATTACCGTGTTTTAGGCATATTTTTTAATGCATTGGCTTAGAAACTTGATTTTTTACAATTTTAAGTGACCATAGACTTTAGTATTTGATATAAATTTTACTTGATACCTAAACGCGTTCGTGAGTAAAAGGGTCTTGTCAGACAGAAAGACAAACTTTTTTTAATGTGTTATAAAATTTCCATTTTTGGATTTTTTCCTATATTGCTATATTGCTTCGTGTCAAATTTTAATGATTCTAGGACAATGGGAAGTACCCCATTAGTTTTGATTTATTTGTGAATGCCAAAATATTCGACAAAAATGGCCGTATTTCGCCCGTATTTTTTTTATTGCGTTGACTTGAAAGCTGCAAGGGACCGCAGAACTTAGTATTTAATATTCAGTACCTGGAAGACCGAGCTTTGCTCGTTTTTTTTAACAACGTCATCTATTGTGAAGTAGCTATAGTGTTGCTTAACAACGCCATCTATTGTGAATTAGCTTTAGAGTTTCTGCGTCGGTAAAAATAATACTTACTACTAAAAATTACTACTCGCCAATAGATGTTAGGAACTCATATACAAGAATTGCTCGTTTATTAATATTCATAATCATCATCACAAATATTATAAAGAGGAAACTTTTGTATTGTTGTATGTTTGTAACGAATAAACTCAAAAACTACTTAACCAATTTTAAAACTTCTTTCACCATTAGAATGCTAAATTATCTCTAAGTAACATAGGCTATATTTATTAGTAGGAAAAATTAGGGCTCCTACTAAAACTTCAATAATGTAACCCAAGGTGTAAAAAAATAGCCATAAAATGTCTTTCATCGCATGCCCTTTGAAAACTATTGATGACTTATATAAAAGATACCATATGTCCAACTAGTGTAGTTATGTCCATCCTCTTATCCATCCTTTGTATTAATCCTTATCCAAATCAATTATTTCGTATTTAAAACTGTTTCAATACCTGTAGATTACTATTTTAATTATCCAAATCAGACATTCCATTCAAAAGATATTACGATTTTAATAATGTCAATCTAAACAAAATACTAATAGAAAAATAATTACGCAGCTCCTTCCCCCCTACGCAGCTCCTTCCCCCCTACGCAGCTCCTTCCCCCCTACGCAGCGGACGCAACCATTGAATATTTTGACTTTTCTCGAGGAAAAAAACTTTAAGGTTAAAAATAGGTTTATGGGTAGAAATATTAATAGTAAATAAAAAAAAAACTACTTGTGTCATGCATAAAGATACATTTATTCTATGTGTATCCCAAAATTAAAAAAAAAAAGTCGGAAAGATTCCGGGACGGGACGCTAGTAATATATAAAATTAAATTGGTATAGATACTGAATCTAAAATTATTCCATACGTTCTTATATAGAAACATTTTTTTTTGTTATATATTAAGCTCAGCGAGCACTTAATAACCAAATATACAAAAATGCAATTTTAGTATTGTTATTCTGTAGTAGGTGTTGGCATAGGGGATGTCGGTGGTGGCCCAGGGGTTTCAGTGTCTGCCTCAAGTTCTGAGGGGCGAGATACAGCCGACTCATAAGACATAATGAGTCTTTTCTAACCGTGCTCTAACATCCCAATGTTAGTGCTTAAAAATTTTGTCGAAAAAATTAATTAGTATCAAGATTTTCTGTTTAGAATTCTGATTTCGGAACACGATATTTTTGTTATGATAGTTTTTCTTTGTTAGAAGTGGCAAATGTACTCTGTGGTAAATACAGTATTTGTCTAGACATATTAGTTACAATTTCTTAAACACCCTGAAGATATTCTTTGTAAATAAATAAAGATAAAATTGCTATTTATTAAATTTTTCGCTTGCTCGGCAATTGAGCTGGTTATAAAGCCCATTACATTCGCAGCTATTATATTGTAAATTATAGCAAGACATAACGATATATTTTCCATAATAATACTTTAAATGACCACAAATTTAGTTAAAATATTTGTTATACTTGACATGGCTTTGTATGAATATATTTTGACATATTAATCGTACATTAAGGCTACGTGTGTCACATATTTTGGCGATCACCATTCACCTGGCTACATTTTCCTAATCGCGCAACTGAAAGTTGCTAGTTTGCGGTGGCTGTATATTGTTCTCTATTACAGTCCATGAGTCAATACAAGTGAAACGATCTGATTTTAAACTTTACTAATAAAAGGGTTCCTAACGGAATCAACATTTTCTAGTTAAACTATAAAATAATGTCGAAATGATACCAACAATTGTTTTTTATTTTAATTTATATTATTTTTTTATATATACCCTAAAATAGGGTGTAAAAATTATATATTTATATTTAATTACATATAATTTCTACATATATGATTCCATACCTTAAACGTAGATAATAAAATAAAACTAACTGTACCTTTACAAAGCCAGGATGTGCATCTTTCTTAGTCTTATAAAGCTTCTGCAATATTCTAATACAATTGCTTCTGTCATGATAATTCCGTATGCATACATTTCGTACCGGTGATACCGATATACCTTAAAGTTGATCCCATTTAAGTTTGAAAAAAAAAACTATATCCCTAGGGGTATAAAAATAGGGATTGATTTATTTTAATTGTTTTACATTTTTGCTTTCTTAGTCAAGCAGCATTTTTTTGCAGTCCTACCAAAATCTTATGAGTCACTATTAAAAAAAGGTTTTAACAACAAATTAAACCAACGAAAACAGTAAAAAAAAAAAATTTAGTCTTAATAACTAACGTCCTGAACCAAGGTAAGTGATTTTTATTTTGTTAAAATTTTTGTTTTTATATACAATGCTGCCGAGGGCTTCCGCGACTCACAATTTTGGCGATCACCAGTCACCTGTACATTTTCCTAATCACGCACCTGATAGTTGCTAGTGTGCGGTGGTTGTAAATTATTCTCTATTGCAGTCGGTGAGTCAATACAATTGAAACGGTCCGATTTTAAACTTTACTGCTAAAAGGGTTCTTGACGGAAACGACATTTTACAGTAAAACCATAAAATCGCGAAATGTTACCAACAACTGTTTTTTATTAAAATTTATCCTTATATGTATATACCCTAAAAAGGTTGAAAAAAAGATATAAATATTTAATTATATACAATTTCTACATATTATAAAGTCCCATACCTTATATGTAGATAATAAAACTATTTAGCTGTATATTTTCGAGGCCAGGATATGCATCTTACTTAGTCTCATAAAGCTACTGCGATATTCTGGTGCTGTAAGACAAAAGCAATTGCTTCAGTCATGATAATTCTGTATGTATACATTTTGCACCCCTGAATAATTTGTGCATTCCACGCTTGCATGGGCGTAGCCAGGTACGGGCAGCCGTCCCCCCTAGCCGGGCATCGGTTGGCATATTTTCGGGATAATTTAGTCACCATCTTACAGCAGTCGTTCGTTTTTCAAATCAAACAATATTTATTCAAATATACTAGGGGCGATCAAAAAGTAGTGAGAATGACGTGTAATGGTTGGTACTTAAAAAAAAAAATATTGTCACGGAAAGATTAGGTCTTTCTCATAATACCCTCAAATAATTAGCTTTCTATCTTGTCTGTGTCAGTTGTATTAATTATTTGTTTGTGACGTGTCGATAGCTCTTGCTAAAAATGGATAAAATTGAAATCCGTGCTGTGATAAAATAATTTTGCTGGAAAAAATTTACTACGGATTTTTTTTTTTAAGATTTACGTGAGACATTGGGGGAGTCTGCTCCTCCATATTACACAGTGGCTCGGTGGCGTGCAGAGTTTAAACGTGGTCGAACATCGGTTAAAGATGACCTATGGTCGGGCCGCCCTTCGACGTCAGTCACTCAGGAAATGGTCGAAAAAGTTGAAAAAATTGTTCTGGATGATCTTCGTGTAACAGTCCGTTTTGTAGCTGAAGAGTCGAAGATTTCAATTGGTAGTGTGCACAGCATTTTGCAAGATCACTTAGGAATGAAAAAAGTATCCGGGCGTTGTCTCCCAAGAATGCTAACGGACGCACAAAAGCAAACGCGGCTCAACATTTCAAAGAGCTCATTGCAACTGTTTTGACGAGATCCTGATCTTTTTTTGGCTCGATGCGTTACAATGGATGAAACATAACTTCATCATTATGATCCAGAAACTAAACAGCAATCAATGTCCTGGAAAAGACCGTCTTCTCCAATACCAAAGAAATTCAAGACTCGACTATCTGCCGGCAAGATCATGGGCTCAGTTTTTTGGGACAGCCAGGGGATAATATTGATTGAATACCTTGAACATGGAGCCACTATCACAGGAAATGTATACGCAGAACAAATAAAAAAATTACTTCAGGAAATCCTTGAAAAGCGACGAGGAAAACTGGCGAAAAAAGTTTTGTTCCATCAAGACAATGCGCCGGCGCACAAGTATGCAGTTGCCATGGCAGTAATCCAAGATGCTGGGTTTGAGATCCTCGATCATCCACCATATTCACCTGACTTGGTCCCTAGTGATTTCTACCTATTTCCAAGTTTAAAAGATTACTTAGGAGGAACAAAATTGGAAGATGACGAAGAAGTGAAGGCCGCCGTAAACGATTTTTTGAGTACTCAAGATGAAGATTTTTTTAAAAAGGGAATTTTGGCTCTAGATAAAAGATTTGCTAAATGTATTGTACCTATAGGGTGATTACGTCGAAAAATAATATTATATTAAATAAATTCATTTTCTAACATAGCTATTCTCTCTACTTTTAGATCGCCCCTCGTATTTCTGAGAACACTTTGGAATCGTCGATACAATGTAACTCAATTTTTGCCAAAAAGAGCTGGAAAGAAGTTCTCATTAAAGAAATAATACAATACTTTGATAATAATCAGCTAATAAGTATACAATATGTATTGAAATCTTATCGTCAAATATCGTCGTCGTGTGAAGGAATTCAGATATTTAAGAGTATTCCGATATTTAATAGTACTAGTGGCATTAGCGCCATCATAATTACATTCTTGCCCAACCATATGCATACAATATTTACTTACATATGCCTAAAACTAATAAAAATATTATAAATGCGAAAGTAACTCTGTCTGTTACCTCATCACGCTCAAACCGCTGTACCGATCAAGATGAAACTTGGCATGGAGATAGTTTGAATCCCGGGAAAAGACATAAACTTCTTGAAGACGTCAAGTAATAGCTAGCATATTATAAACGCGATAGTATGCCTGTCCGTTTATCCTCGCATCACAGCACAAACGAGCATCCAATTGAGCTAAAAACTTCGCACAGGGATAATTAAAGAGATGGAGAAGGACGAGGGTTAGACTTTTATTCCGTAAAAACCTTTAAACAAGCAAATTGCTTCAGTAGCGATTTTGTACGGTCGCCACTACAGGATCGTCTAAAGGTGCGTACAGATTATTTTCAACACAGCATGCGATGCAACATTTCCCATACATTTTGATGCGTTCGCGAACGCACTAAAATCAACTGCGCGTACACTACGTGCATTCGCAGGGCGCGCTTTGGTTCCCGCCTATTGTCGGAGATGACGAATAGGACTTTTTTCATGCACTGCTGTAATAAAATAATTGAAACACCAATATAGTTATGAATGCTTCAAAATCAAACGGCTCCATGGCGTGCGCCCTAAACGTTGCCAGAAATAGCCGTTGTTGAGGCGCGCAGCGTGCGTGATGACCATCCACATACATTCGTGTTGCATTGCATCTTGTGTTGCAAATAATATATATACAACCACCTTAAAAATCAACTGTCTAACCTTTCACGAGTGAAGAAGTAGTTCCTCAGTATTTGATGATGTAAGGCCGTGTTTCGCCCGCCCGAAATTCGGTCATCGGTGTAGGATTCCAACGGCATCTTCTCAATTATAGAAAAAATCCGACTCACGCTTGACGTTTTCAAGTAGCCTATGTCAGACAAATAGACAGACAGACAGAGTTACTTTCGCATTTATGATAATAGTATGGGCAACTTGTCCCAGAAAGAGCAGGTTAGAGCACAGCAGTATGGACGACGTAAAGACGTGACGAAGCTTCCTAAATCCTGCCCAACCTAAATGGATCCTGCTTATCGGCTTCTTTTTCGAAATGATTTCTACCCAACTGCACTATAATATCATCGTCAGAAAATTGTAGGTGTGACATTTACTCGCTGTTTACATTTACTTATGCCTTGTCCTTTTCAGTTATCAAGACTTAAAGACATCAGTGCGATTATAAACAGTTTCGAGAACATGAATAGGCATATTGTAGAACTGATTTCGTTGTCGAATCACACAGACATCTCAAACACCTCGACGCATTGCCAGTCAACTTCCTCATAGTCCACAGAGGCTTGACACATGAGCTGATGTCCGAGGACGTCTTCTGTATAGTCTGCCTCACTGTTTAGATGTGCTATGGTGCCGTAACCCCTCTATTCAGGTGGATGAAAATCACTTAAGAAAGGCAAGAAGCTTTCCAATCTATTCGTGATAATGACCCTCGATATAAACGTGGCCAGATCTGTCAATAATTTTTCAGCTGGGTGTTATCTCCCGTATTGAAAAATAGGATCAAAATGTCATGTAGCAAAATCAAGAGCAGAAGTAGCTCCACGCCTTTAGAGTTTTACCATATGAATAATAATGGAGTAAAGTGCCTACAATGCCATTTTTAGGGTTCCGTACCTCAAAAGGAAAAAACGGAACCCTTATAGGATCACTTTGTTGTCCGTCCGTCTATCCGTCTCTCAAGACCCTTTTTCTCAGGAACGCGTGGAGGTATCTAGCTAAAATTTATATCAAATACTCAATCAAGTCTACTGTCCCTTGAAGCCGTGAAAAAATCAAACTTCTAAGCCAACACAATCAAAAGATACAGCCGTTTTATGCCGCAAATTTTCGAAACTCGTAAGGGAATCAAAACCTAAACTCAGAATCTTGAAATTTGGTACGAAGCAACTTCTTATAGCACAGATAAAGGAAAAATTGCGGAAACCGTAAATTTTTAGTTACATCATTTAATAAAAATATTTTTAATAATACACAACAGCATATAATAAGTTTGCACGGAACCCTCGGTGCGCGAGCCAGACTTGTAATTGGCCAGTTTTTTTTGCCGTATGAAAACAAAATTTTGTACCAAGTCTGCCCCCCGCTAGCCCAAAAGCTGGCTATGCCCTTGCACGCCTGGCCACAGACCTCGCTTTAAATTTTTTTAATGAAAGTACAACCTTTTTTTACCTTTGTTTGAAAGTAATAGGTACGAAAAAAAAGACGTAATAAAACTTAATTAAAAAAAACTGGCCAAGTGAGAGTTGGACTTGCGCATCGAGGGTTCCGTACCTATCATCATTTACGTAATTTACAAACACAACCAAAAAAAAAGTGTGCCGCTAAGCGGTTACCCATCCAAGTACTGACCAAGCCCGACGTTGCTTAACTTTGAATATCGTTTCGTACAAATAAATGTGTTACTATTTCTCTTAATAATAAGCTAGATGGCGCTGTACCGGTAATTTAAAATAGTAATTGCTTGGGCCCGTCTCACACTTGGCCGGTTTTTATTTTTTGTTGTTAAACTTTAGAGTTCACACTATTTTCTATTGCAAGTTTGAAGTTTGTATGTCTTTCTATTTTACTATAGGGCAAAAACAACTGAAATGTGTTTCTCGTATGGGGACCCCCTTAAATTCAAACTTTTTTTTACTTTTTTTATTTGTTAACTGATATGGGTTATAATGGGGGCATTATAACCCATAATCGTAAAAAAATCAGGCTTCTAACTATTTCGGTCTAAATGATAAAGCCTTTTAATGGTCGCACAGGCGGACAGACAGACAGACAACGTAGTCTTAGTAATAGGGCTGCGTTGGCACCCTCTGATACGGAACCCTAAAAAGGATTACAAAGTGTCCCCAACTAAAATACCTAAATGTGACTGTTCTATACAAAATTAATTTATGGTCTCCGGGTCTCTGTGTCTTAGTGAGGATTAAGCTATTTACATATCAGTATGATACAAGTGAGCTAACGGCTTGTAATTTTAGCCAAATGTGGTGAAGCTCATGAGGGTCATACGACTGCTTTCAACACACTTGAAGGTAAGTAAATACTTATATTAATGTTAAAATGTAGTAAAAAATTGAAATTTAATAAAAAAAAAACAATAGTTTTGATTTGTCTTTAACAATACGTTGGATTTATTTTTCCATTAATTACAACTTAGTTCATAGGCGTAATTTAATTTTAATCTGCACAAGTGCGTTATGGCCGCTAATAAGATGATGAAAACGGTGCAGTAAAGGCAAGCAGCCTATAAGCAAGTCTGTTAAAAACATACATTATAATAACCAAATATAAAATAATTACCTAAGTTATTCACTTTTTCTCGTACGCGTCTCGTACATAACAGTCGCTGCTCTAAGCGTAACTACGCAATAAAGCTACATTGCCTTTTAAGACCTGGCCTGTTCTCCGCAAAGCTTTTGCTATAAAAAAGTAAATGTGTTAAAGTAACAGCGACAGAATGGGTATAATTTAATGTTTTATAGTTTTACTAGACTTTGCCAGCAGCTCCGCCCGCCCTAACCGCCGCTTCGGTTATCGGCGAAATCCTTAATTATACAAATGAAATTTGCTACAGCAAGCTTTAGCTGCAATTATAGTTTGTTTAGCTCTGTTATAGTTATTCCTGCGGGAATTTTTGAATTTAGGCGGGATAAAAGCCTGTATGCTATTCCAGGATCTAACTTACGTGTCTGTTTCATCTCGATCCGTCCAGTCGTTGAAGCGTGGTTTAGTAACAAACATCCATCTATCCATACATCCAGACATACTTTCACATTTATAATATTAGTGGGATTAGCCTTAATCAGGACTAATAGAGTGTTTTAAAATATTCATAAAGTAATTACATCGATTTAGTTTAGACCCAGCAGGTGATCACTTGATCATTTTTTGGGTTCCACAATCCAATGGCAAAAACGAAACCCTTTTAGATTTATAATGTGTCGTGCATTCAGATATGTATTGGAGTATAAATATGTATTTCTATAAGAGATTAGTAAAATTAATAGACGAGATACAGAACAGCACTTATTACCCAGCATTTATTTTTAAATGATTTAAAAATATTTTTTAAAATAAATTTAGGGACGTTATTTACTTTTACTTATTAATATTGTTTTTATAACTGTTATTTGTTAAACGAGTTGAGTATCATCAAATTGAAGACTGGGCAAGTGCGTGTTGGGTACTGTTGTTGTTGGATTCAATAGTTTTTTAAACGGAAACCTTAACTAAAGTCAGTTCAATTACAGTATTCCTTGTGCCATACTAAAAATACATAATTATAGTTACCCAACTCAAAATCATTAAAACGCGAGATAAAATAAATTAATAAAATTGTTGAAAGTGTGACGTAGCATAAGTTAATGCGACTGACAGAGCTTTCCGTTGAAAATGGTTGTGCGTTTCATAATGAAACTTTCATTGTCGCGGCAGTATCGCTCTGTCCGTTCGTTGGTGCGCATAGGAGAGCTTTCGACGCGATCAGTGCTTTCTGCACACAGCAACAAAGTTTTACGAAAGTTATTTTGTATTTTAGAAGATAAAAGTGATTCAAAGTTGTAAGTTATGTACTTAATATGTAATTAATTGTGTAAAATATACAGATTGAACATTAAGTTAAAATAGTTTAAAAGTTTTGGAAAGGTAAATAATATATGAATTACATAATTATTGTAAAAATAATAATCGTAATTTTGTATATAAATAGTGTTGCCATAAAATGATTGAATAGAACTATTAATGTAATTGCCTGGTGTATTATTTATTAACACAACTACTGCGCCAAGGTGCAACAGACTTCGCTGTAAATAAGGTAAGACTTTTTTTTATATATAGTTTAAAAAATACAAAACAAAAAATACAAAAAAAGGTATTTATTTTTGATAACTTTATTTAAATACGATACAGTTTTAGTGATTATTTTACTCGATTATTTAAATCGTCGTTTTAGTAAAATTCTTTAAAATGCAAATCTTGTGTAATTGTAATTTCGACGGTTACCGAACTATAAAGAGCTTAAGAACAATAAATTAACTTTTTTAGTTTTTTTTATTGATTTTTTTATTCCGTTGACTAAAAATCAAATCAATTCGTTAATCGTCGGTCCATTTTTTCCAGTAGTTAGTACTATATAAATATATATTAAATTGTGCCCCGATAACAGACATAAAGTTTTTTGATTTAAATTGGTTTGGTTCTGAGGATGTAAGACAGGAATTGAAAATTGATTTTAACAGTGATTTTAATGTCAAAATGTATAAAAAATTTGCCACAGTAGGTTGTAAAGGAGAATCGATACTGTAATGTTAAAAACATAAAATATCGTTGTCTGTCCCTTAATTATAGCCGATTACACAACCTCATTAAAATAAAATAAAAATTCATTACGTTTATTGTGTAGAACAAATGAAAACTATCACTTTTTATAGTTTATTTTAATTACAAAAGCTGAAACTAAAAAAAAGGGAGAAAACGGAGCACGACAAAATACTAAAAACACAGTTTGGTACTTATGCGCGACTGCTCCAGTATTCTTGTTTTCCACCTATGTCTTTGCCAAATATAACGTTATTTATTTAGTTAGTACTAGTAAAGGACTATGTTGTAACTATAGTTAAATAACTGACCGTAAATAAAGTTGGCATTAAACTTTAAAACAAAGAAATCGCGTAATTCATGGTTATGGCTGCTTCAGGGGTAATTTTTATTTCCGCAAAGATTTTTTTATTCGCTAAAGTTTTCTCTTTACCTACCATAATGTATCTAGTAATACATTTTAGTACCCACTGAAAACTACTATAGTAGTTAAAAATAATATGTATAAATGTAGGTGGGTATATCTTCACCCTTTTTATCCCCAGAAGAGGGTAACCAACGGCTGGCATAATGTGTTAGATAGCCTCTTTCACTAACCTTTACTTGACTTTAGTCCTGCGCGATACACTATCAGCCTGTGCCCATCGCCGCAAAACTGCTTAATTATTTTATTTAACTGACTTTCATTACAAGCAAATTAAATTACGCTTTAAATATTTGCACAAGTGTTGAAACAATGGTCACTTCCAAATTAAATACAATAGGTAATTTAAAATGCACGTCTAGTGCAAAGCAAGTTTTATAACATTTTTTTAAATTCTGTGGATGCTATAGTTTGAAAAACGGCGTATTTACGTGATCTAGTCTATATCGTAGTCTAATTTGTACAGGGATTTAATTTAGGTCGGCATCTTAGTCCTAAAAAGCATTTCCAATTCAAAATGGCACGTCATTAGCTTTCTAAACAAGTTTTTAGGCCACGTGTCAATTTTGTCCTGTACAAAGTTGTGAGGTGTGAGCCCGAATATTTAAACCGTTATGACGAGGGTCTACTCGCTATGTGCTACGCGATAATTAGTTTCTTTGACGTGGACGAACATCCACACTGTTATTTTATTTTATAACGCATCCGATTATGTAGGGTTTTTGGAATTTTTGCGATGCAAGCAATCGACGCTGTTTTATACCGACGGAGTCTGTACAGAATTTTATGTACTCTACGTACTTATTTAAAACAGTACAAAGTTAGGTACCTATCTGAAAATTATTTGAGTTGAAGGCAAGATATAAAGGAACTGGGGCTGGTATCTCAAAGATCCCGGGTTTGATTCCTGGTAGGGCCAACAAATACTAATACAATTTAGGGTTGCAACCCATTACGTTTTTGGAGCGGTGTTGGACGAAGTACCAACTTGAATGTTACGAGCCTACGTACGTATTATCTCTGATCACCCTACGGCAATAAGTGTCGTGATGGTATATAATTATTTATTATTATAAAGATAAAGACAGACGGTCTCATAGCTATTAAAAGTGTTATTTAAAGTGGTTTATTTAGAAAAAACAGAATAAGTTTTCCAATTAAAGAAAGCTCATATATATCTTCGTGTTTTACTAATTTTGAAATTAAAAATAAACAATGTGATATTCGTTTCGCTGTGAAATGTAACGCAAACAAAATGGAAATTTTTAACAATTTTTTATTTAATGTCAAACAAACAGAGTGACTTAATTAAAACTTAATTAAATAAGTGTTTCGAATGACGTCATTTGGTTACACAACATTGAATCCCGATAATATTTGAAGATACATAAATTTCACATTTTATATTGATTTAAAAAAAATTAAACAGCTCGGCGTTTTTGTTTTGTGGCATTCTGATAAGATTATTTTTTTTATACCTCGTGTGTTCTCATAAGTCTTGAGTCTCACTTTTACTGTACGATCAAATAATATATTTTTGGGTTCCGTACCCAAAGGGTAAAAAACGGGACCCTTATACTCAGACTCCGCTCTCCGTCCGTCCGTCTGTCTGTCACTAGGCTGTATCTCATGAACCGTGATAGTATGACAGTCGAAATTTTCACAGAAGATGTATATCTTTCATATAAATTTTTTCATTTTTCAATTTCAATTCACTAAAAAACAGAATATAAAAAATATTTAAGTGGGCTCCGATACAACAATCTTCATTTTTTGGCTCGTTTTTTCTTGATAATGATAACAGCAACAGCGCTTGAAATATTCACAGATTATTTAGTTATATATTCATTTTACAAATAAATAATTAAATTAAAATAAAACAAATGTTTAAGGGGACTCCCATACAACAAACGTGATTTTTTTTTTTTTTGTGATTTTTGTGCGCGAGTCGGACTCTCACTTTGCCGTTTTTTTATTCTTTGTTGTAATGGCGCCAACTGAAGATTTTCGTGCGACCGTAACCTCGTCGTTTAAAGCTGAAAAAAAAAACCATGGAGATTTTCAATGAAATTCGAAGTTTAGGATGTAGCCGGAACTTTGTCTTTTACACCAAACAGAGTTATAAAGATACCAACTCTATCGAAGACCGTGCAAGATTTGCTGCCCACAATTCGTAAGAACTGCCGCTAACATCATATTGATAAGAAGTGAATCCGTCGACACCCTTGCTGAAACTGGCTCTCCAGACTAACATTTCAATGAATAAATAAATGAATACTACTTGAATATGATCTTAAGCTGAAGGCCTTCAGTCGACAAAAAGGACATTATCTTAATGAGAGTTTTAAACCTTTTGAAGAAGCACGTCCCAAAAAACTATTCTCTTCACCGATGAGAAGATATTTACAGTGGAAGAGTTTAACCGGTAGAACAATAAAGTTTACGCTTGAAGCTCGAAGGAGGCCCAGACTCCTTGACGCAATATTCAGCGCTCTCATCACCCGGGATGTGTTCCATACACGGTTACTTCCATACATTTCTGCAAGCAAGGGGTCAAGTCAAGGCACAAAACTATGGCATCTTGGAAGCTGTTGTCAAACCGTTAAGTACGCTATTCGCTAACAAATACTAGGGTTTTTAACAGGATTCTGGACCTTCGCATAAAGCCAAGTCTACCCAACGCTAACTAGAGACCAATTGACCAGGCTTCATTCGCAGCAAGGATTGGCCATTGTCGAGTCCAGACTGCAATCCTCAAGATTATTCTTAATAGACTGAATTGGAGCTAAGAGCGTGCAGAAAATCTCATCCAAACCTGAATTCCCCCAAGCACACGAAGATGTGTGCCGCAATAGACGAATGGCCCGCAGGTCTAAAAGCTTGTATTCAAAACAAGGGTAGACATTTCGAATGACCTATTTATATTTTTTACCGAAGGCATCTATAGTTACACAAAATATTAACAATAAATAAATATTTTAATCCCCATTAAGATTATTTGAGTTTTACTTCATCTCAAAACTTATGAACACACGAGGTATATTTTTGATGTTGCCATATACAAGGAATTTCGGAAACTTTGGAAAAATATTAAAGTCTGATGGCTTATCAGAATCACATAAAACCAAAACGCCGAGCTTTTAATTTTTGTTTTTGTTTTAAATCATAAAAACCTATAAAATTAAATTTGTAGATTATGGAAAAGTACAATTTGTATGTTTTTTTTACGGTAGCTAGTGATACAAATATGGTGCAAAAGGTTGCGTATAAGTTTCTTCTCACAGTACCAGTTTTTAATCAAACTCCTTTCATCTTCAGGCAGTTATCTTCTTGCCAAGGTTTTCTATAGGGACCACAAAATAGGGTCATATATAAAAAAAAAATTAAAGAAAGAAGTGATAAAATTTTAAAAGGGTCGGAAACGGATTTTATTTTGCAATTCAAAGTTAAAGTCAAAGTCAAAATGGTTTATTCAAATAAGGATTTTACAATCACTTTTGAATCGTCAAAGTTATAAAATATTATTTTTTGAACCCTCCCACCTTCCCGCCGGTTCACAATGTTGTTGATTTCTACCGAGAAGAATCCGGCAAGAAACTCGATAGTTACTCTTTTAAAAACACTTAAATAAACTAAAATACAATTAATGTTTTAAATAAAAGATTTTTAGTCGTACAATTTTATGTTATTTCCATTTTAATTTGGTTTACCTATGCATCCTGTAATTGAGCATCATCAGTCCCAAGGATTTTTATCATTTACATAGTCTGAAATATTGTAGTATGCCTTTTTACAAAGTACCTGCTTGATAAAAGATTTAAATTTACTTATTGATAGATTTTGAATTTTATTGGGAACTTTGTTGTAAAAGTGTATACATTACCCCATAAAAGAGTTACTTATTTTGTGTAGACGTGTATCATGCACCAACAGCTTATTTTTACTTCTAGTATTTACTTTGTGAACGTCACTTTTCTTGCTGAAACTATTGATATTTTTATGTACATATAAAAGATTTTCATATATGTACTGCGACACTAAAGTTAAAATTTTTACTTCCCTAAACCTATCCCTCAGAGATATCCTAGATCCCGATCCGATATATCACCCTCAAAATACTTGGGCTATGTTCACATGGCGACTATTCGGTACGATATTTTCTCGTATTCGGTTTTACCGTATACGAGACGGCCGTTCACACGGTGCGAGGTCCTTCGAAGTATGCGGACTTCCCGTATACGTAGCCGCCGTTCACACGGCGTCTATTCGATATGCTTCGCCAGCCGCCACACCGCTAGTCGTTGAGAGCACGCCATTTTTTATAGTTGTCTCATGATTTATCCCATATTATGGGTCGATACTCGATAGGCGTGATAAATAACTCGATCGTAATCGGCAATCTACTCGCCAAAGACATCACAAACACAACTGCTTACTGCCTGTCTCCGCGCGAGACTCGTATACGAGAAACCAGTTTGTCCGTGTGAACGAATCAACGTAAACATAAGCGCCACTGAGCATCACATTCGATAAACCGTTTCGAGAATCTCGCGTTCCCGGTGGCAAAACCATACAGTATACGGGAAAACATATGTCTCGAATACGAGATTTTCTCGCAAAGATGCCATGTGAACGATTTTCAGAGTTGCCATACAAATTTTGTTGTCACTACGATATTCGATAAAATCTCGTATACGGTACACGAGAAAAATTGCGCCGTGTGAACGTAGCCTTATAGATATATTTTTTTGCATAGCATTAGAAAATTTTATACAGACTCTGTCTTGTAGTGGATAATGGTAACCGCACTAATATATAAGAAAAAAAATGTGGGAATGCCCACGAGCCGGTGGATGTCAGCTGTCAGTCAGTCGTTCGTTTTGAAAATCAAAAAAGGAGTTCTGTGCCAAGCAGTGGACGTTTAGCGGCCTATTTCTTGATTAAGTTTTATTGGTCAGAAATTAATGAAAGCCAAAATTGCGTCAATTACTTAGAAAAGTAAACGTTCGCGAAATGGTATATTTATATTATTACAATCTTCACTTTCCTTAACCTCTATGTAGGTATCTTAGGTTCATACGTTTAAAACATACATGATATATATCTGCGTAGGTATAGCTTCACAGTTATGATATCTAAAGGGGGTAAGAAGTGAGAGACAGCCTCTTACTCTAAGATAAAAACAAAGACAATATCAAAAGAAGAACCATAATTACCAATTCTGAAATGGATAAAAACATTTTAACAAAAAAAACAACCGGCTTTAAAAATATGCACTAAAAAGGTAAAAATAATTAATTATTTCCAAAAAATCTGATCTGAATTACAGTTTGAAGTTGGAGTCATGCAAGTGAAGTGTGTTATAAACTTTAGGTACATGGACACCAACTTCAAACTGTAACTAAATTCAGATTTTTGAAAATAAATTATTTGAATTTTTGCCGTTTTAGTGCACTGTTTGAAGAAAACATCGATACTCGTAACAACATTTTTAACAATCATCAACATAAAAGGCGTTTGACCAGTTCCAAATTAATACCAATTATTTTTTTTGACCAAAAATGTAAGTTTTACATTTACAACATTAATATTCGCAAGTATGGGTATACTTGAGTATGGGTAAAGGCTTTTTATTGAAAAAAAAGAATTTTGTAACTCCGTCTATATATGACGGAGTTATGCCCGAACAAACATAAAAAAAAAAATCCGAATTAAGTACCTCCTCCTTTTTTGAAGGCGGTTAATAATAAACAGAATTTAACACAAACAAAATGGAATTACTTTCCGATTTTAACTTCTACTTACAAATATTATGTTCTATTCAAGTTACTTTTAGTAAACTATAATTTGATGGGTAAGCTTCACATTTGCGTAATATTTATTAATTATTAGTTGTGTGAAAGGTGCGCCGTAGTTCTGCAAAATTAATCCAATTAGTGCCACGAGTTACAACAAAATGTAACATGTGGGTTAACCCACCTACCCTCATCACTATAAGTTTTGACAGTAACACATAAGAACCGTAACTGGTGAAAGGGCTTTCTGTGTATTAGTGGAATTTGTTTCGTGAATCGGGTAAAGCGGGTTACTCATTCGAGTTCATATATGTATATACATAACACACCTTTCCATCCAAAAAAAGGATGTAGGGATAACACATAAGAGAAATTTGTATATAGGGATGTCGTAACAATATTTTTTTTTTTTTTTTTTTATACCACTAGGATCGCAAACAAGCTTACGGTCCGCCTGATAGTAAGCGGTCACCGTAGCCTATGGACGCTTGCAACACCAGGGGTATCACTTGCGCGTTGCCGACCCTTCGGAAATCTAATAACTTCTTTCTTGAAGAACTCCATACTGTAGTCTTTGCAGAAAACCTTGGCAGGGAGCTCATTCCACAACTTAAGCGTTCGCGGGAGGAAGTTTCTTTGAAACCGCACTGTACGCGACCATTAAGGTTCTAAAGTGTTGAAAAAAAAAAATGAATTCCCTGCCGATGGCGAGCGGTGCGATGGTAGAAAGTAGCCGTGGGCATAATTTCGAACAATTCCTCAGAACACAACCCATTGTACAAGCGTTAGAACACACACAGTGAGGCAAAGTCTCTCCTCAGACTTAAGGGCTCGATACCGCAAGTGAGTTTGGAATCGTCGACAATTCTCACAGCCCGTCGTTGAACCAAATCAAAAGAGCCAAGCTGGTATCCGGGTGCACCTACCCAGAGATGGCAGCAGTACTCCATATGGGGCCGAACTTGCGACTTGTAAAGTAACAACCTTTGCCCCGACGTGAAGTACTGCTTCGCTCTGTTGAGAACACCTAGTTTTTTGGACGCAAGCTTCACCTTATCTTGTAAATGATCTCGGAACTGAACATCGCTGGAAATGTCGACACCAAGGATCCCAATGCTCTTGGAGATGGAGATGGGAGTGTTCTGTGGGACTACAGTGGATAGAGTTTTTTTAGCGGTGAATGCGCACACTTCTGTCTTTGTAGGGTTGAATCGGAGCAAGTTTACCCATCCCCAGTCAGAGACCTGGGACAGTGTGGTCTCGATTTGACACAAGTGTCCGCGGTTTTCCTCCACAACGGAACGAGGGATGTTTGCACGACCCGTGTAGAAAGCGTCTCCAGTACTGTCATCTGCATAACAATGTATGTTGTTGATGTCCAACATGTTATTGATATGCAGTAGAAACAGCGTAGGAGACTATTAATGTCCATGCTATCAGAGCAACTACCGTCAACTACGGTTCGTATGCGTCTGCCGGACAAAGAGCTAGCCACCCATTTGCACAAACCCTCGGGCACTCCGTAAGATGGCAACATCGATAGAAGACCCCGCTGCCAGACCCGATCGAACGCCTTCGCTATGTCCAGGCTACATGCCAATGCCTCCCCCTGACTTTCAATAGCCATCGGTGTGTGAGATACACTAGAAGGTCACGAGTCGAGCGACCGTGGCGAAAGCCATATTGTCACTGACCAGATCGTGTACTTCTAGGTATCTTAGAAGCTGTGTGTTGAGCACACGCTCCATCACCTTAGAGAGGAGAGAGGTAATAGCGATAGGCCTGTAATTCGATGGATCTGATCTATCGCCCTTTTTGGGCATCGGGTACACATTCGCAGTCTTCCATGAAGACGGAAATGGCCTAGTGTGGTAGGAAAGCGCGAAGAGGCGAATTTTAGCTTTTCTGCAAGACCTATTAAACCACGGTCGTTTTTTGACGCCGGCAGCTACTCGCGGGGTTAGGAATATAGCATTCCATACCAGCAAGGATTGTCTCAGTGACTGCGGCTGCGCAAACGTCAGGATCTCCTGAGTTAAAGCAGATCTGCCTTCACGGGTACGAGGCGTAAAATTCTCGCAATCCATCCCAGTCTGCCGACTTATAGTGCCACACACGACGCCAATTAGTTGGCCCAGAAGGATTGGGTTGTGTGCATGACACTTGAGTCCGAACGAGACAGTGGTCCGAGGAGCCAAGAGGCGCATCCACTGAGACGGAGTATCCGTCCGGACGAGTAGTCAGCAGAAGGTCCAGTAAGGAGCTCGTATGTTCCTCTATATCTGGTATTCTTGTTGGAGAAAGTACCAGCTAAGAGAATCCATAGGTCAGAGCAAATTCATGAGCAGATATCCCAGCATTGTTTATGGGTTCGAGAACTGAGCCACTCGCGATGGTGGGCGTTAAAGTCTCCCAAAATAACTAGTTCTGCTGTGGGATATTGCTCTAGAACTTTGTCAGTCGTCAAACTCAGGTGCGTGAAGAGTCGAGTTACGTCCGTGTCACCGCTATGAGACCTGTATAGGCACGCATAGATACGAGTGTGGCCGCCGTAATCTACGCGCACCCACAACATCGACAGGTCCCTGTCTTCAAGGCTATGAAGGCGGCGACAGCAGATATCCTCCCGGACGAACATACAAACACCGGCACGACTCATAAAATTGTGTCCGAGTTTGTAGCCGGGATAGTGAAGGTATGATGTGTCGGCCGGGCAGGATATCTGCGTCTCCGTTAGAAAAAGAATGGTCAACTGCGCAGTTTCGAGATGGTGGTGGACTGCGTTAAGATTGGCGTGAATACCCCTGATGTTGCAAAAATCCACATTATATGTGGATGGAGTAGCCGCTGTGCAAACTCTTTTCTTTTTCTTTCTTATGGCCATTAAAAAAGTTACTAAGACTAAGGATGAGGATTCACTGCACAGACAGCTTAGAGGACAAAAGGTGCGGTTCTAAGACTGCCGAAGCTCGCCACAGATGATACGGTTGTTGGCAGGGCGGGCGTAAGGGCCCCTGATCCCCCTCTGTTGTAGTAGCCGGGCCGGGTCACTTCAGATACTTTACACAGGCTGGCGGATCAGCCTCCCAGGGCGGAGATTAAGTGATCCCTGGGTTCGGGATCCCGTTCAACCTGCGGGCGGTCAGCGGTCAGCCGTTTCATCAGGTCTCCCTGACCGCCGAAACAGCACGCCGCGTCTACGCCGAGCATGACAGCAACAAGCATCGCCGGTCCTCCGCTGTCGAAAAAATAAGGACGAAAATCAGATAAAATTGTACAATTACTTAAATGATGATGCCTATCATTAGGCCGTTCCAGATAATTAATAAGTAGCAGATTTTTTGCGGCTAAAGTTAATAAATGCAACTGCAGGTATGTGTAATATGTACATCTACTTGTGAATTCTGTAACCTACTTAATACATATCAGGTTAATGGGAAGCCACATCACTTATCCTCGCTTAGCTATAGTCCTACAGTACCTAGTTAAAATACAGAATGTTTCAAAGTCTTAAACCTTATACACATAAAAAATTTATGCTACTGCTAACTCTTGAGTATAAAAGTCGATGAGTACTAACTAACTTACTGTAGCTTTTACATTGACCATGTTATTATAAGCTACTGTAGTCTTAAGCTCTGTTGCTTTAAGTGTTAAGCTTTTGAGAGATTAATGTATGACACAGTGTCCGGTCACACGTGACAAACTAATATCCTAAAAGCTTTTCTGTTACTTTGTGTACCTTCACCAAAATATCAACAAAAATCGACCGTCAGCTTAAAATTGCGTCAAAGATGGCGGTTGATAATATTTAATTTAATTACGTTATACGTGTTCACCCGTGGAAAAACAAAAACCTATTCCCGTGGGAACTTTCGATCAAGAGAAAAGTATTCTTTGTCCTCGTCTGTCCGTAGGTACAGCTTGGTGCCAAACAAATATTGAATAGCGAGCAAGCGAGTGGTTCAACAATTGAATCCTGAACAAAGTGAGGGCCGTGCGAAACACACAATTTTTCATCATACTACGGCGAAGAAAATATATATAAGATAAAAGACAAACAATAATTAGTGTTTAATTACTTATTGAACAAGTAAACTTATTTTAAATAGTTTAATTAAGTATTGATAACATGATAAAAACATTATAAGTCTCTGAGATAGGTTGAGCGCCTTGGTATGTCTGCATGTAGTCAGCAAATCGTACACTCAGTGGCACTTAACTATTTTTCTAAACTTAGGTATTTTACGTTACTGGTGGAGTCGCTCATGTTTTTTATTTATTAACTTCAAGTTTATTTAGTAAAATAAATATGTTTATAGTAAAAACAACCAAATTGATGTACCTACTACGTAATTCCAAATAAATGTTTCTTGTCTATTTCTTTTGTTTAAGGTGCGTTCCGTATTTGCACCTTGTCAATTTTAAAATTCTTAGAACAAAAATTATACTTAAAACTTATTTGTTCTGTTGTATTTAATAAAATAACAAACTAAAATAAATTGTTATTTAAAATATCAACATCTAAAATAACCGTCCAAAATGCGGTTCGTCCGCATTTTTCATTACGTTTGTTTTTGTAGAATTTAAAGAAAAAACCTTTTGCGCTCTAGCGGATAAAGTAGGCTTTTCAACGCAGATTGAATCAGATTTTAAACGACAAAGTGAGCCTTCGGAAAGGAAGAGCCAGTGAAATAAAAAAATATATTATTCTACAATTTGGCCCTAAACCGGTCTACATATAAAATTGAAAATGTACGGCGGAAACACGTGTCATTAATAAATTTACGGCAGTAACACGTGCCATTAATAAATGTACAGCAGTAACTCGTCCTATTAATAAATTGTTGCTTTTATTACTTTGATATAAAGGCAGGCCAGCTTTTGGCGTTATATATTTAAGTTTATACTACTTCATGCCTTTTAACAAAAGAGCGCAACTCGTGTGTACTGTTAGCGTTGGCTGACTAACTGTTGGAAAGCTACGATATTAGTGTTTCTTTGCTTGATAAGGAAATTCCCTGCTAAATCAGTCCCTAACTTATGTTGCACACTTACCAAGTTAAAGTGGCAAAAGGTAGTCCACATCTCTCGCAGAACCGATAACCAATGGAAGGGATAGGTTCTGGGCGACCACGGACAGGAAAATGAAAAGTTAGAAAGACCAAATTGACGGACAGACAACCATGTTGGTGCGGTAGGAAGCCACAGGAGGCCGACAGCTCATGATTGCCGGCGGCCATTGTAGAAATATATCAGGGGCCTACGTTTATCATCTAAGCATGGACTGTAATGACGAGATTGATATGATTGAATTAATTAATAGTTTTAAATAAGTCATTTTATATTTTTGAAGGTAATTGAAGGAATCCATAAGTAAATTGAAGAAGTTTGTAAATAAGTTCAGAATCCTAGTTTGTTACCACTTAGAGTGTTATGATGACTCGACAAGTTCGGGCAGGTGCGAGCTTCTAACTTAGCGTCGTAAACAAGAGTTTATTGAAAAAGTTCTTATTCGAGTCGACGTCGACGTAAAATGACGTTCAGCATTAGAGCTTCGTTTGTCTCCGTTTCAAAATATAACGACACTATTAATCCTACCTTACCTAATCTAATAAATAGGAGAATTTGTAATTTAGTATCGAAAATGTACACACTAAAACCACAGAATAAGGAATACCTACTATGCTAAAACCAAAGTACTTAGAGTGCGCTGTGCCCGGTCTTCAAATTCTATTCCAAATACGAAAACCAGACTCAGATACTTCAAAAAACCAGCCAACTGCAAGTCGGTTTCTATTTTTTGTTTTGTTTTACTATAGAATTTTCTCTGCTCGTAGCTAAAATACTGTTACCCGTCAAAGAACAAAAAAAAACATGTTCCGGTATGGAGACACGCTTTAATTTAAAACTTTTTGTTTTTTTTTATTATTTCATAAGAAATCCGCCGTAATACGCATATTCTGTAAAAAAACTGCCTTCAACCTACTTTGGTCTACCGTAAGGAGCCTTAGAAATGAATAATTAAGGATTAGGGTATGAAGTTAATCTCAAAACTTTCGTTTAAGTAGGATAGTTACTAAGGTAGTTAGGTACATACTTGTTGGTGTATTAGGATAACTTAGGATAATATATTGTAGCTTAAGGTCTGATTTGGCTAGTTCTCATATACGAATTATTATGTTTGATAGTTTCTACCTGCAAGCCAAATTTTCGGAATAATAAAAAAACAACCGACAAGTAACAGGTTTAGAACTTGCGAAGGCTATAATATAATTCGTATATGAGAAACTAGCCAAGTCAGACCTTAGGCTACAATATATTATCCTAATTTATAAGAAGAAATGATATTTTATGTTGTTATAAATAAATTTCAGAACTGACCATTGAACTTGGCACCCATTTAGATCTCACTTCTTTTGTCGTTGAAGTCAACATCCAAGGCATATTTCATAATATTGAACTTGGCTCTCATTTCACATTTATATTTTTGATGAGATTTCATTACTTTTTGTACATAAATTATTAGTAGGTACTTATTTATAACAAAATTAATACCAAATGGTTTTTTGTTAAACTACTGTATTTTCCTACGTTTACGACATACCTACCTACATACTCTGCTATAGTCTCACTCAACCTATTTGTTTGTTGTATATTACTATACTCAAACAAAGTATATGCAATCGAATGGAATAGGCAGCTTCCATCGGGAGGCATTGGAATAATTAGGTGTAAGGTAAGTGTGTTACCCACCTGTAATTCTGTAGTACGACTCATTGTACAAAATACGTAATAAAAAGATAACTATTTAAGACGATTACGGAACAAATTACCTGTTATCTATTGAATTCTCAAGAAAAACAATTTGTTACCAATAAGTTCTCATTCTCAAACTCATTCAAAGTTAAGTATACATAGCTACTTATAACTCTTAAAACTATACTTACTAAAATTATTATTAATTTTTGATTTAAACTATTGCCTATACCATACCATACGTACCTACTAAAAGAATTGTAATAATAATACAACCATAAATATATAAGTATTTTTTAAGAAAACGTACTAAAACGGAAATATTTGGATTAAACACAAATTAAGGGTAGTATTCAACTCGTTATATATTCACGTGAAACCTTAAAATCCACATTAAGACCGGCTGTCATAAGTTTTGATTGCTGATTCTTACATTACAGTTTTTATAAGTTAAGTGTTCCTAATAGAATCGAATTTTCAAGGGGTCGCGCGGCGTCAATTTACCGCGGTAACCCTGTTTTCGGTAATAAATTCGTATATTATCATCACTCATGTTTGCCAATATTAGTAGCCTCTCTTAGGTTCATTGTGAACTCAAAACAATAGAATCTTCCTTTCTGTGCGCATTGCTTAATCTAAATTATATCTTTCGTTGTGCATGCTGCTTGGTTTTGCAAAGTAAACGCGCGCCTGACGTCGTTGAAGATTCGTTTCGTAAAAGTGCTTTAATATAATTTTTTGTTGGTTTTCCACCAAATATGTTTTTATTCTATCTAAAGGGAATGTGTTTAAGTACATTGTTATTCAAATAATTTAATAATTTATCTTTTTAATTCTTAAAAACCTTGACATTAAGGTTACGCGCGAACGCTGCCATTACAAATGACCGCGCACCCGCTTAAAGGTTAAGTGAAAAAATATAATAAAATGATAAAAATTTACCAGTTCTGATTTATTCCTTTATATTCACCTAATTACCTATCTGCATGCCAAATTTGAACATTCTAAGGAACTGGGTTAAAGTTTTAATCTATAGGTCAGTCAGTGATAAAAATGACGATTTTTGAACGTTAATATCTAAATAACCGTTTGAGATTTGCTTATGAAATTTGGAGCATATATGTATCTCACAAGTCTCAATATATGAGCCAATTTGACACGTTCATGTGAAATAGTTTTTGAGTTATGAGGGGGTCAAAAGTGGCTCCAAATGGTTCGTGTAATATTACACACGGTGCTGCTCGCCAGTTCTGTTACTTGAACTTGGCTTGACACGCTACCGCGTGACGAGATAAATGTTTTTTGTTTTATTTGTTTATCTGTATATATAAAAGGCAAACGCTACTGACTTACTGAATGACTGGCTGATCTATCAACGCACAGCTACAACCACTGGACGGATTGAGCTCAAATATGGCACACTTATAGGTATTATGATGTAGGCGTGCGCTAAGAAAGGATTTCCAAAACTCACCCCCTTAAAGGGGTGAAACGAGGGTTCAAAGTTTGTATGGAGCACCAAATTCACACGGATATAACCCAAGTAGGAAGAATGGGTTTTTACCCTTTACCCATCTCTGAACGCGACTTCATTATTATGATACCCCACAACTTCAATAATTGTGAAATTTGTAGCTTGGTATTTACACATTGCATATAGAACGTAAAAATGCATCAAAAGAGCTAGCTTAAAATCAAAAGTATTAAAAGAAAGGCTTCCCGTCAATACTTCCAACATAGAACATTTAGAAGAAAATAAAGAATCAAATAATTTAGACATAAAGGCCACAGTAAACTGTGAGATATCCAAAAATAATGACTCAATCGTAGATTTGTTACAAGTAATTATGAAATTACAAAATTCAAAAAATGTAAATGTTAAATTTAAAATATCATATTTAACGTGGCATGGCTTTCCCGGCAGGACAACGTCTGCCGGATCCGCTATATTATAAATGCGAAACTAACTCTGTCTGTCTGTCAGTGACTTATTTACGCTTAAACCGCTGTACCGATTAAGATGAAATTTTCTAGCTATACATCTTATATTTGTGTTTTTAGGTAGGCGATTCAGAATGTAATTGAAATATTTTATACATAAGGTTTGGAGTGTGTTAATATTGTTTTTCTTTCACCAATGTCTATGCTAAAAATTCCCACCCCCCTACCCGGGTACAAATCATGCGGGGGAAGGCCCTTTTAGCTCACGCATTTTTTTTAATTCTTATGGATGGTGGACTAAATGCTACATGTATTTTCTCCCAGTCAACCAGAATATTGTCAGAAAAGAATACGTAAGTCGGGGTGTAAAATCTAAGAAAATAGAAATATTACTAACTTAAATTAATTTGTAAAATGAAGTTACCTATTCTGTCACTTATGTTTAATTCGTTACTTTGGCCAAATATTTTATTTGTAATTAATTCAATTGTTAGAATAAACTAGTACATCTGCGACTGCCTTATTGGCCAAAATAACAAAATATTGTTACATATTCGGCAATTATCTTGACTTGTATTATCATCTGGTATTAATTCTCTACTATTTTCTGGCTATTGTTGTCTATTCCTAATATTCGTAGCTATTTCAGATATAACCTAGACTTGTTTTGTTATTTGAAATTAGTTTTTTGAAAACAATCAAACTAATTCTTTTGTATCTGTTATTTTCTTAGATCTATGAAAGTACATTCTTGCAATTACTTTTAGTAGATTTTTTCAGTTAATTCCAATGAAGGTTTAGACAGATGAGATAAAAGTTTGCATTTAATAGTTATATAAATTGGTATTAATGCAACTGTAGTGAAAGTGAGTACGGGACATTGTAACAACTTAAAATTGAAACAAATTAGTGACATTTTAGCGAAATTTTAAGGAAATTACAGGGACAAAGTAAAATAATGAACAATACTGAGCACCATCTATCAATTAACTTTAGCATCTAAGCATTGTTTTCAATCAACGCCATCTTTTAATTAACTTCTCAAAAAAAGAATAAACAGGTTTGGCACTTATCTTGTTAATCTCAATTATTTAATTATCTTACGAAAATTTCTCGGAAAAAGAAAACTTAGCGTGTTCACCATCCATTTGTCAGCTTTAGAAGTACTATTGTCAATCAAAGTACAGGAGTATAAATAAGTATAAGTGTAAGTATGAATAAGTAGAAGAGTGTCTTTTTACAATTACTTTAACTACATTTAAAGATTATTATTATAAATATAATTCCAAATAACCAAATAAAAAACCCGCAGAGGTTTTTAAATTTTTCGTAGCGAGCATTTTAATCTACTTTTTATTTTACTTTGTAACAAAAAAGTTTTAGTAAAAGTTTTCTCATTTAGCACTTTGTTTAACTGTTGTAGGTTTTTGTAAAGCAAATGTCACAGAAATTTTAGTAACTTAGTTTTCTTTCCATCACGTTCAAGCTGTTACTTACTTTTAATTTCATATTCATGATAGCTTTTTGCATATAATTATTATTAGTATGTACTTTAAAATTTATGACTACTAGCTTTTGCCAGCAGCTTCACCTGCCCTAAAAGTGGTTATCGGTGCGGGATGCCTGGAACAACTTCTTGACTGTACTAAAAAAAAATGCTTTTGCATCTTTCGTTTGTTCAAATGGAATTCGGTTAAAGTTATTACCGGGAAAACTTCTGAATTTTCACGGATAAAACTTAGCATATGCGCTATTCCAGACTATAATATATCTCTATGCCAAATTTCATCCAGATCTGTTCTACAGTTCTGGTGTTATTCATTAACAAAGATCCATCCATCCAAACTTTTGTATTTTTAATATTTGTGGACAAATGTAAAACTCTTAGCTAAAATTTTGAGGCCGATTACGTATTTATATCTATGATAACTTACTTTTGCCTTGTGCATTACATTTGAAGCCCAGAATTCGGATGCTTGACTTTTATTACAATCGATTGTAATGAAAGTCAGTAAAATCGTGCCATTTTTTCTTATCTTTTGCATGCATTGAAAGTTATTATCTGTAAAATAGTTAAGCCGTGAAAGTTTCCAAATGGTACATATCAAAATGTGTATGACACTTACATTGAAATTAACAAAATGTATTATAAAAGTTTTCTCATTTAGGTCTACGTTCATAAAAGCTAAATTATCGTAAATCAACTGTCACGTAATCGTAAGTAACTAAGCTCAACTTTATCGTAAATACAAGTACTTAATTTGAACTAAGACATTACTTAGATAACTGGATTTTCTACGGGTTTATCAGAATAAGTTTTTAAAAATTGGAGTAGTAGTTAAAAACAATCATTCCATAGGTTTAGCACAAAGTGAATATATAGTTTGAATTAAAAAAAACGGCATTCGACTGACTTATAGAAGAAAAAAACACTTAGTTTAATGTTCCATTTGCATATGATTTCTTTTTACTTTTTATGGGATTTTGAAGGCGGTGCACTTTCTTACATACGCAGGACACTCATCCCCGAAGTGGTCACAGATATAACGAACATATGCCCGTGACCTTTTTTTAACCGATGTTACATATTTCGCCCCACAAACGTTATAGGTAGAGAGCCTATATCGGGCACAAACTAAAGTCGAGATAACTTATGATAACAATATTGGTTGCCCCTTACCTGAACCCAGGACCTTTTAGATGGCAGCTGCACGCTCCACAACTTTTAAATTGGTACTTGGATTAAAACCGCATTACAATGTTTTTTTTTCTAGTGATGGGTACACACTTAACTTATTATTTTAGTGTCTGAGAAATAAATAGACAAACAAAATACTTCACTTATGGAATTTGGCATACGTGCTGAGATATACAAGTACTGCAAAATTCAAACAATATTCCTACGTACAAACTGATAACCTCCTATTTTGAAAGTGTGTAAAAATCATGTTAGTCTTGGGTGTCTGAGTTAAAAACTGTTTAACCATTGCTGATAACCATATGTAATTTAGGAATGCAAGTTTAACTACGATACTTTTATTTTAACTTTCATCTCAAGATTAGGCCTTCCTTTTTCCCATTTTATTACGGAAACCTTAGATATTACCAAAATACCTTAACGACATACCCTTTGGTAATCGCTGATAATATAACATTATAAAAAAAAACACAAAATTCTTTACGTCTTAAAAAAGAGCAACGAAATACACGCATCTGACACGCTCAGATAACTGTTCATTATGCTATTAATTATTTTGCGCATGTTTTACAAAAGAGATTTAATTAAATTTGGTAGTCGTAATAGGATTATGTGCTTACCAAATTAGCCTTTATACAAATGAGCTTCAAAATTTGGAGTAGATTTAATAAGGTTTCTTCTAATTTATGTCCTACACGTCCTAAATGTTTGCCCTTGTTTCATTTCCAAGCTTTTATTTCGTTTACGCACACGATTTTGGTACCTAGGTGCTTAATAAAACCTCACAGACGGCTTTTTGGCAACTTTGGTTCCTAACCTGGCATGGCCTTACAGGAATTATCTAAAACCTGTGTTATGTGGTAAAACGTCATTGCTTTTATCTATGTTGAGTTTGAGCTTTTGGCAGTGAATTGAACAGTGGTTTTTGTCAGCGGCTCCGCCTGCCCTAAATTCGTTATAACCCAATACTTTAATTACACTTACAAAGTTTGCCCTAGCAAGATAGTTATTACCGCAAGAATTTTTGATTTTTTCGCGATAAGAACTATCCTTTCCCCGGAACTTGAACTATCTTCATACGAAATTCTAAATAGTTTCAGAGGTTCTAGCGTAAAGAGGTAACAGACAGACAGACAAACAGATAGACAGAGAGAAAAACAAATAAACAGAGAGACTGAGTTACTTTCGCATTTACAATATTTGTATGGATAATATATACATATATAATATTGTAAATACGAATTGTATAAAAATATATGTACATATATACAGTATATTAATATTAATATTAATGTGTAAATCAGTAAATTAAATTGAAATTAAATACAAAAATTAAGTATTGGGGTATATTGGAAATTTAGTTTAGTTTCCAATTATATTTTCTTCAAAATTATTCAAGTAAGATTCGATGACAAATGCCAACAGTGATTGTGAAGACTTGTGCAGAATTATATGATGATTCACAAACAGTATGACGCCTATCGCCTGCCTATTGAAGACTATAAACTTTTATATACATCGACGACGATAAATTTACACCGTCTCTGACAAGTGCAAAAACCGTCCGTGCCTTAATATTGATTAGAAGATGATTGGCTAACTTTTTTGTTTGTGCCTATAAGGTAAAGAATAGATAGACATACGGAATCAATAAAGAATTACTTCGTCTGCCTGGTTAGAAATATATTCTTTGCGAAAGTTACGTCTATAAATCTCAAGTTATATTTAAGTAAAAGAATGGTCTACCAACCTGAAAACAAAAATCAATCTTCCAATTTGACGATTGAAAAAAGGTTTTATTTTAACTTAACTATTTTAAATTGATCGGCTTTTTATAACGTTACGTTCTGTTGTTTTTAATTCTGAGTAAAAATTGTTTGAGAATTATTTTTTGGGTGTTTTTTCTTATCCTACAAATATTATAAATGTTAAAGTTTGGATGTTTGTTACTGACTAGGCGGAACGGATGGCACAGGAGCGAGGGGGGGGGGGGGCAATATGGGTACGTAACGTTTAAAGAGAGCTCGTTTGCCAGCTTAGTTGTAATAAAAAAAACGGGTTGCACTCCGGGAGTGCCGGCAGAAGTAAAAACATACTCGCTATTTACTTCCCATCACTTATTATCCATATTTATTTATTAAAAATAATAACTTTTGTTTATTTACTTTTTTGACGTTGTATATTTGACAGCTCAATCTGTCATAGAATTAAAATCCCATATCCAACCTCCCTGTGTACTACTCATAATCGCCATATACTAAAAATAAAAACTAACCTAATGTAAATAAAGGTCACGTGTCCTAACGCGAGTGACATCTTACGAATTTTCGATCAGGACACGTGACCTGACGCGAGTTTAACAGTTTTACCCATCACAAAAAAAGTGCACAGCGCCGCTAAAGAAGTTTTCACTTCAAAAATGGTCCAGAGCTTTTTTCCACTAGTTGATCCGTTCAGTTGGTCAGTGGGGAAATATTGTTTTTATTGTACCGAGTTTAACAGCTGCATTTATCATAAAATTACCCGTCCAAAACCTTACACGTCAATAGTACAGCCAACCACACGCTAAAGTTCAACATGGAGATCTTAAACAGTTCTAAGTTCATTCATCATATCATCTCCACTGCAAGACATAAGCCTACTCTATGGCGCGCCATTTCTTTTGGTCCTCTTTCTTTCGCATCAGGCCACCACCGGCAACCCCTTTAAGGTCATCGAACCACCGGGCTGGAGGCTGCCCCACGTCTGCTCCAACAGCCATCTGTCTTCCGACAGACATGATCAGATCAGCCCACTGCCACTTCAGCTTGCTTATTTTGCGATGACTTTAGTTCTCTTCCGGATGTCCTCATTACATCCCTCAAGGACACTCCAAGTATAGCCATTGCGCGCTGTGCGACATTGAACTTGTGAACCAGGCCTGCTGTAAGTGTCCACGTTTTTGTAAGTTCATTTTTATTTTGTAATTAAATGTATCTATTAAAAATGAATGAGTTAAATTTAGTTTAGGCTTCTTTGTGGGCTTGATATTATATTAATCTGCCAGTAGAAATGTGCAGTAGTTTTTATAACATTCAAATTAAAAAAAAATCAGTTAATATTATTCTAACCAAACTTCACGTAAACAAGTCTATTGTATTCAATTTACCGGGGGTGTAATTCCACTTTTCGTCGTTTATTGTTCCAATTTGTGGGAGTATTGTGGAGGCGCTGTATAAAGTTTTAACTTCAAACTAACCTTGCCTAAATACGGAATTGTCCCTTATTTATCGTGAGTACATTCCTCTTTCCTAAAACCTCTAACATAATTTATTGGAATCGGACGTCAACGGGCAAATTTAATTTAAAGGTAATTCGCCTAATTCGCTAATGCCTTAATTTGTGAACCTATGTATTCTTGCGTAAAGGTATACCTATGTTTGGAAATGTATGGGATTAAAACTCGGTAGAGAGCTTATAAACTTGATTTATCGAGTAAAAATTAAATAAAAAGCAATTTTAAATATTTGCAATAAAACGTACAAAACAAACCCCTCAAGCAGACAGAACATTAAATAAAATCTTTTGTCACGCTCAATACTAGGATGGATAATATGAAAGCAAGAAAATAATGAAATCTATTTTCAAGTGTAATAGAAGTCAAACTTCAAAATCTTCAATTTTATATCAAAACAAAAGGACAAAAACAAAATGAGAATAATACAATGCGAGCGAACTTTAAAATGTAAATTAATAATAAGATGTTTCACTTTTTTGTGTTTTCAAATTAATTACATATTATTTATTATATATAATATCCCGATTAAATTAAATAGCATTAGGCACAGGACAAACATTTATGTAATAAATATTTGTGTTTGTCTTGTGACTGGGTGCACGATGTGTGGAGGCCTCACCAGAGTTTCCCGACAGACCTGAAAATGAATATGGATAAAAAGGTCATGTTCAATTTTAGGTGAGCAGATGGCCTACATAGTTGGCAGCAGGAAACCATTGAATATACAGAGTTCAAGACCCCCGGTGTGAAAACACATAAAAAAGGCACAGCAGTGGATGTTCACAGGTTGAGATTCTGGTGATAAGTGATGATTGATATCTACTTCAGTATTTACTACTGTAAGCAACGGTACTATATGTAGATATCGTGTATACGGAAAAACTGAGGCAGCGAAATTCAGACAACTGTCATAATTTGATTCAGTATCATGTCAGCAGCGAACGAATGAGAAATATTTCTGTCACACGTTCCGTATTATCTTTTGCATTCGTTGTTAAAACCTATGCACGTGCAAAGGTTGATACGTATAGGTAATAACAGATGAAATTAAGATTTCGAACAATATGAAGGTATCTTAAATATTTTTTTTAAATATCATTGACCGTAGGTGTGATTTATACACTTAAAAAACAATGGCTGACTATTTGTTTATCTTGAATGGGTCAGTTGCTTTATTTAGAAAAATGTGAAGTGGAATGAGCCGTAATCACGGTCGTGACAGTCGTAATTTACGTAAAAAGCGACTCAGCGTACTCCGAATATTAAACATTACATTAAACTTTACGGCAAAGATAGCAGAAAGCGTAATGCCAAAGTGACACTAATGTTTGTTTATGCTTCAGCGTGACGTCACGCATTTGTGACGTCAATAAAATATCTATTACGTAAGGTAGAAATAATATTTACGACCACAAAAATAAATAAACCTATTAATGTCTTCCGATTCACAAGGCAAGGAAAAAAAATTATCCAAAAATCGTACCCTATTTACAATTTAGGGAGGTGGAAGCAGGTTTACTACCGTCTGCTTACCGACCATGCACTAGATGTGCAGTATTGTGCAGTAGTTTCACTATGATAACCAGATAAATAACTTCCTTAAAAAGTATCTAGTGATACCCCAAGTGTTGCAAGCGCCCATAGGCTACGGTGACCGCTTACCATCAGGCGGACTGTTAGCTTGTTTGCTACCTTAGTGATATAAAAAAATTGCTTTTGATGTATTTTACAAACACAGATACATATATTTTTTATATTAAAAATAATATTTATTCATTAATTTACTGAAGAAAATGGTGGGATTATTTTTCATTGCTGCCATATTGAATAAATATTGAATAATACTCAAAACAAATGCGGAAATCTTGCTCGCGCATAGCAAGCACACAACGCATTCAATCATCTCACACCTTTTAACAAGAAAATATTTTTACTTTCGCTACATTACAAATGGCCTAGACTAGACAGACACATGCTAAAAGAAACTCAAATATTTATTTAAAAATAGCCATGCATATTTCAATGTAAACCACATAAATGATTTGAAGTGTGTTCAAGCAATAATTCATGGAAAATATTTATAGTTGTAATGTTATTTATTTATAGTAAAAAGCACAGATGAAAATGGACTACTGTCTTTTCTTATACATGTTAAGTAAGTAGGAATGTTAAACTTCGGTGGAATAAAACTAGGCTCAACTAACTAGAAGATAAGTAAAAAAATTGGCCAAGAGCGAGTCGGACTCGCGCACGAAGGGTACCATTATCTAAAATAAAAGGCAAAAAAACACGTTTGTTCTATGGGAGCCTCCCTTAAACATTTGATTTATTTTTATTTAATTATTTATTTTTAAAGTCACTATATAACTAAATATTCTGTGAATATTTCAAGCGTCTAGCTGTTACTGTAATCAGTATCGAGCAAAAAATCACGTTTTTTAATATGGGAGCCCCCTTAAATATTTATTTTATCCTGTTTTTTATCATTTGTTGTTATAATGGAAACAGAAATACATCTTTCGTGAAAATTTCAACTGTCTAACTGTAACGGTTCATGAGATACAGCCTGGTGACAGACGGACGGACGGACGGATAGCGAAGCCTTAGTACTAGGGTTCCTAATTACCTTTCAGGTACGGAACCCTAAAAAGGTCAAACAGTTAAAATTACACCTATACTAATAGTACTATTATGGTGGTAGGGATAAATAGGGAGGGACCTCTATATAAAAATATATGTGTACAGTACTGCCAACATTTTAATAAATGATACCTTTTTGGTACGTTTACTATCCTATGTATTTCTAAATAAACGTTATTATTATGTGTACTCTCCAGCGGTGCCACATTGACTTTTGGTACATAGAATTGTTTAACTGAGCCACGATGTCTGTCCGAGTACAAGACCAGAACATGAAATCAGCAAAAAGGTGCGAGGCAGGGGAGATGTAATTTCTCTGAAACTGTTCACAACTGCGTTGGAAGATGTGTTTAAACTTCTGAAGTGGAAAGGATATGGTGTCAACTTAAATGGCAAGTACATCACTCACCTTCAATTTGCCGAAAATATAGTGGTCATGGCAGAATCGCTGAAAGACCTGGGCACAATGCTCAGAGACCTCAGCAGAATTTCCGGTTTCAGATTGCCCTTAAAATGAATATGGATAAAACGAAGGTAATGTTCAATCAGGGGTATCATCGCGCGTTGCCCTTTCTTCAAAAATCTAATTACTTCTTTCTTGAAGAACCCCATACGATAGCCCTTGGAGAAAACCTTGGCAGGGAGTCCATTCCACAACCCATGCGTTCGCGGGAGGATTTTTTTCTGAAACCGCACTGTACGCGACCATTTCGGTTCTAAAGTGTGAGAATGCATTCCCTGCCGATGGCGAGCGGTGCGGTGGTAAAAAGTAGCCGTGGGCATCATTTCGAACAATTCCTAAGAACACATCCTATTGTACAAGCGGTAGAACACAAACAGGTTCGTAAAGTCTCTCCTCAGACTTATGGGCTCGATACGGCAAGTGAGTTTGGGTCGTCAGCAATTCTCACAGCCCGTCGTTGAACCGAGTCAAAAGGGCCAAGCTGGTATCCGAGTACACCGGCCCAGAGATCGCAGCAGTACTCCATATAAGGCCGAAATTACGACTTGTAAAGCAGCGAAGCTCTGCCCTGACGTGAAGTACTGCTTCGCTCTGTTGAGCACACCAAGTTTTTTTCGACGCCAGCTTCAGCTTGGGGTGGTAAATGGGGTTTTCTTAGCGGTCAACGCGCAGACTTGTGTCTTTGTAGGGTTGAATCGGACAAAGTTTTACCGTCCCCAGTCAGAGACCTTGGAAAGAGTGGGCTTAATCTGAGACACAAGTTCTTCACGTTTTTTCTCCACAACAGAACGAGGGATGCTTGCACGACCCGTGTTATAAGCGTCTCCAGTACTGTCATCTGCATAGCAATGTATGTTATTGATGTCCAACATGTCATTGATATGCAGAAGAAACCGCGTAGAAGACAGCACAGAGCCTTGCAGGACACCAGCATTAATGTCCATGTTAGATGAGCACCTAATGTCAACTACGGCTCGTATGCGTCTGCCGGACAAAAAGCCACTCATTTGCATAAACCCTCGGGTACTCCGTAAGATGGCAACTTCGATAGAAGACCCTGACGGCAGACTCGATCGAACGCCTTCACTTTGTCCAGGCTACATGCCAATGGGAGACTGACTCCCAAAAGTTAGTGCCCATTGATGTGTCAGATACATAAGAAGGTCACAAGTCGAGCGAAAGCCATGTTGACGGTTGCTCACCACAACGTGTGTTTTAGGTATCTTAGTAGCTGTATGTTGAGTATACGCTCCATCACCTTGGAGAGGAGTGAGGTAATATATCATATAAGCCTTCTCCTCCATGGCGCTCCGTTTCTCCCGTTCCTCTTCCAATCTGCATCTAGCTACCGCTAGCCACTCTTCTAAGGTCGACGACCGAGTTGGAGGGCGTCCCACGACAGCCATGACAAGCCCACTCCCACAACAGCTTGCTGATCCTGCCAGATATATATATATATATATGTATTGCTATATGTAAGTGTATATTTTTCTAAGTGTGGAAAAGAACAATCTTAGTAGAATGCTAAGAGCATAATTGGCATATTGTCGACCTTATTAAAATCTAATCACACCCTTCTTAAGATCAAACATCATAATACATCATATACGGAAATGATCGCTCACAAAATGCATAGAAGTATAAAAGATAAAGCAGCAAAGTATTAGTTTAAAAAAACTCATGCAAATGTTTAAATAATACGAATTACCAACATCGAACGTCCTTAATTCCTTAATTAATTTAAAGTTTCTTCAAACTCGACATAAATACTAACCCTGCCCTAAAAAAAAAAATTCGGAGATAAAAGTAAAACCGTGTCTTAAACTTTGTTTTAAGGCTTGTCTTTTTCTGAAAAAAATTAAAAGAGTTTTATTTTATCTAATCTACAGATTAAATCAAATTGAATGCGGTGAATTCAGAAAAAAACTGAAATAAAATCTTTGGCAAGATATTTCTTGTTTTCTTATTTTACATTGCATCATTTTTAATATACAAAACTTAAGTCCATAAAAATTTTTATCCTTCTAATATATTTCTGTAATCTGTAAATGGTTAATTTCTTGGGCAGTAAGTTTCTAATTTTATTTTTCTCAAACATGCTACGATATGCGACCATATCTTGCACATGCTGCTTTGGGATAAATTGTACTTGCAGAACAGTATCAGAGAGCGACCCGCTATGTTTTATCTGTCTGCTGGAGCGCTTGTATGTACGGTAAAATATAAAATTGATAATTAGAGAGATAACTCAAGTTTTATTTTAATTTCGGACTGGCACAGCAAAAAGAATGCGCTATTAAGGCTGCGCCCTACCTTAATGTGCAGTTTTCTGCTTATTTTCAAAATCGATGCCACTGTCCTATTGCAAGTTTCACAATGGAAAAACATAACATGGCTTTTTACATTCTTTAACTAGTAAATTACTGAAGTTGTTTTAAGATATCTGTTAAAATATCGCTTTAAAAAAATATCGGCCGAACCTCACGTTTTTTCTATTAGGGTACCGTGCCCTAAGGGTAATTAGCGGAACCCTATTATTAAGACTCCGCTGTCCGGCCGTCTGTCATCAGGGTGTATCCCATGAACCGTGATAGTCAGACAATTGAAATTTTCACAGAAGATGTATTCTTGTTGCCGCTATAACAACAAATACTAAACAACAGTATACAATAAATATTTAAGAGGGTTCCCATACAAAAAACGTGATTTTTTTTGCTCCATTTTACTCGATATTGGTAACGGCAACAGGAAGACGCTTAAAACATCACAGAATATTTAGTTATGTAGTCACTTTAAAAATAAATAATTAAATTAAAATAAAACAAAACAACATTTACATAGCCGTTTTATATGGCCAATAATGAACCCTTCTTGCGCGAGTCCGACTCTTGACCATTTTATTTTTAATTCATTGCACCTTATCAACTGGTAGCGGGAACATAATTTATTTCATGAAATGTTAGATAACTATGAAGCTAGAAAATTACTGCATTAGTATTTTTATACCTTATGTGATATAACTGTAATTAAGGAAATTATTTTTGAACGCGGCAAATGGGCGGAAAATTACGTAAACTATTTTTATTATTGTCAATACAGTTGTCAATATAATTAGTTTTTTAACACGCATGTTGAGAAAACCACTATACGAGCCTTGGCCACAAGGTTGTCTTGTGATGATGTTTTGTGCTTGGCCACAACTGAGCATAACCAGACTCTGTGATGCGTGCCTCGGCTCTGCCTCGGCCCGCATACTCATGATCGTATGGTTATGCTGCGATTGCAGGCCGCGGCAGTAATGTACTTAATTGGTAACTTTACTACACAACTAACACTTATTGATAGGAAACATGATGTATAAGTACCTACCTATAAATTTCTAAGTTAAACGCTCTCAGTGTTTTTAGCTATGCATATTTGTATATGCATATATATATAAAAATTAATAGTAATAGCTAACTAGCTTTTGCCTGCGGTTCCACCCGCCCTATATTTCGATTATCGGTAGCATTTCAACGGCAACCCCCCAATTATAGAAAAAAGCAGTTGGCCACAGTACCAACTAGTCTGCGAGGTAGTCAAATTTATAATATTGGTATAGATAGATATAGCAATATAAATGCTGCTACAGCAAAAATATATAGTTATTTTGCTTTAGTAAGAGTTCAATATTGTTTTCTCACGACAAATTGAAGACCTGTGAAAAATTATGCCTTAAATGCTAATAGAAGATAAATTGTAAAGACCATGTAATATATATAGCGCAAAAACCTCAAGAAACGGTTAATCTGGTCGATTTACACAATGCGTTATGCTCCCAAATGTATAAACTATGAATCAATCACACAAAATAATTTCTACGGTTTTAAGAATTGATATTGATCGTGTATAATAATATTCAAAAGCTACCAATAAGTAAATTTAAATCTACTATCAAACAAAAACCGGCCGTGCGCGCTATATGTTCTTTACAAAAACTCTGTAAAAAAGGCTACTACAAAATTACAGACTATGTAAACAGGCGGCATAGATAAACCAAATAAAAATAATATATAATGTTTTTTTAGCTTGCAATTTCTCGCAAACCTGGCAATCGTGTCACACTGACAGCAGGATAGCAAATCGATTTTTTAACAGAACGGCAAGAGACAGCACGAAAGCAAATTAAATCGCAAAAACTTAAAAAAAGCCCTATAACATGTTACTATTATTATCATTTTTTTCTTTTATTTAAATCATTGATGATTTTTTAAAAGAGTAACTATCGAGTTTCTTGCCGGATTCTTTTTGGTAGAAAACCACATTGTAAACCGGAGGGAGGGTGGTAGGTTTCTTAAATAAAAAAAATAACTTTATAACTTTGACGATTCAAAAGTGTTTTTAAAAACCTAATTTGAATAAAAAGAATTGAGTTTGAGTTTGCGGTCGGCTTTTTTCTATAAGGAATAAACTTTTATGAACATTTTTAGATATTAATTTAAAAGCCGTAGGCTGTATCGCACAGAGTTGTATATTTTGTCTATTGATTAAATATTTTATACCTGATCCAATATTTGATTAAGTTTAATACTAATATCTAATAGTAACAATATTTCGCAATGATTTGTTTACACATATCCATAATAATATTAGAAATGTAAAAAATAGTTAGCTTGTTGATTTGTCCTATCTCCATGTCGCATCATCGCACCTATTCCTATTTATATACCTTATTCATGTAGTCCAAAAACTTAGAAATTAAGTATAATTGGTACTTAATTTAATAAGGGTATCAATGATATCTTGTACTGAAATTTTATACTATCCTTAATAGTATACAGGTATGACGTCATACAGCAAATAGTTGTAACCATAGTCATACCGGTATTCAAAACCCAAGGAGCATGTAAATGTGCTGAAATTTGGCTTCTTCTTCTTCTTCTTTTCGCGTCGATGGCCCTTTAAATATTTCATGCCCAGTAGACAGCAAGGTTGACAGCCCTGGGCGTAGCGTCTCGCAGGTCGCGCTCAGAGCAGGAATGCAGGCATGCCAGTAGGTGCCCCATAGATTGCGGCAATGTGTTGCAGTCGCATTGGGTTGAGTAGTTTCGGAGCAGTCCCCATCTGGCCATGTTCTGCTTACAGCAACCAACTTGGGACCTGAGCCTGTTAAGTGCCTTCCATGTGGGCCATGGTTCTTTGTGGCCCGGCGGTTGTTCTTCAGAGGCTCGCACATATGTGTCAGGTGGAGGTCACCTGTTTTGCCACAGTGAACAGCGCTTTTTGGCGGGGTCGCCTAAACGGGGGCTGGTGTTTCGCATAAAGCTCTTGCGGCTCTTAAGACGGGCATCGTTAGGTGCGGCGGTCACTAGTCTGGCGGGCGCCGAGCGGTGCCACACTAGGCAGGCGTACTCGCCAGCAGAGAAGCATAGTGCCAGTCTAGTAATACGCAAAGTATGCGGTGAAGCTCCCCAGTCTGTTGACGTTAGCTTGTGTAGGGCAGTGTTCGATCGCCGCTCCATCGCACGTCACGTGCAGAGTTCTCAGCACTTGATGGTTACGCAAGTGGAACACGCAGGTCTGTGTCTTGCTCGGGTTAGGGCGGAGGCAGTTGGCTTTATAGTACTGGCCTAGGTCCTTCAAGGCAATCGAAAGAGTTTCTTCTATTTTTTCGAAGAACCGACTCTGCGCAGCCAGAGCAAGGTCGTCTGCGTAAAGGAAGCGCTGCGTCCCAGGTGGGCTAGGTTGGTCCTCGGTGTATATGTTGAAGAGAGTCGGGGCCAGTACGCTACCTTGAGGGAGACCATTCCTTTGACGTCACCAGCGGCTTCTTTCCGAATGAAGATGAACTTGAAGACGACGGTTGTGCAGTAGCTCGCCTAGGATCCGAACAAAACCAGTATCCCTTGTGACGTTTGCAACTTTAGACAAAAGGAGCCTGATGTTGACTGTGTCGTAGGCTGCAGATAGGTCGACAAACGCCACGCCGGTTACCATGCCAAGTTCGAAACCGTCCTCAATGTGCTGCGTGAGCTTAAGTACTTGGCTCGTACACGACTTCCCGGGGCGGAACCCAGCCTGTTCTGGAATAAGTTGGGGATCTACTGCAGGTGTCAGTCGGTTGAGCAGTAGTCGCTCAAATAACTTGTAGGTGTGGCACAATGAGGAAAAAGGGCGGTAGCTGTTGGCGTCAGAGGGGCATTTCCCAGGCTTCAGTAGCGCGATTACCTTTGATTTTCGCCAGGATTTTGGTATGTTGAGCATCATGAAGCAATCGTTGAAAAGAGCCAGAAGCCATGACATCGCTACTGGTCCGAGGTGTTTAAGTTGCTCCACTGTAAGGTCATCCACGCCAGCAGCTTTTCCATTTTTAGGCTCCTCATTCCAGCGGCAAGTTCATTCAATATGAACGGCTTGCTTAGTTCGCGGTTTCCCTGAGTTTCCATTGGTATTGTGGCTATGGGCATTCGGTGGAGTGGCTTGCCGTTGAGAAGTAGTAGCTGAAATTTGGCAATGTGATAGTTGTAAAGACAGAAAAGTACTTAAAGTAAAAAGGTACTTTTTATTTCAAATATTTCAAAAAGTCCTGCTGGAAAATACTAATAATAGCAAAGTTCCATACTAAAATTAAGGAGTTGCCAGAGGCATTTATGATTAGCTTATTGTCGATTATCCAACAAAAGAGAATGAGCCAACATTTTTACAGTGTGTCATACAGTTTTTTTTTATTTTTAGCTTGGCTGGATTATGATATTAAACGCATTTAAGCAGTGAACAGAACACACCTAATCTGAAATCCGCCGTCATTTTCATATTCCATGTGTCATGCTTATTTTCACTTTACATTCTGTCTTCGTCTCTACGTCCTATTTACTCCGACCAGTGTATTTTAATCCTGTAATGCGCCTTCGCCATCCATTAGTCCTTTTTACATTATTTATCACGCATATATGTATGCTTGTAACAGGTAAATGCTGTAATCCACCACTTTCCGTAATTCCCACATAGATCATATGTTGCGATTTAAATACAGACACACTGGAAAAAATGCTACAGCAAATTAGCAAAAAAGCTCGGCAATAATTATTAATACGATAAAATAGTGTATGCAAATAACTTATTAAATTTCCTGTAAAAAAGCTAAGATATAATATTTATGTATCTCTAATACTTTAGCTGTAATCTGATATTGAAAAGATTTTTTTTTATATTTTTGCTATCGATATACCGTTTTGTTGCCGTTTACTCCTAAATCATTCATATGTTTTTTCCAAAACTTATTCCATGGCACTGCCTGGAGATAGAAAGACCGACAGAGATGGTAAGAAAGAGAGAGAGAAAAAAGGGGAGAGATAATAAAGGGGCAGATGCATTATGCGACATGATGTGTCTAGCAGGGCGGAACGTCTTTCAGGTACGCTTGATAAGTAAGAATAGACAATAGGCTAGACCGACCACCCATCAGCCGATCATCATCGCGTCTGATTCCGATAAAAACCACCTATCCTGCGTAGAACCAAGGCAAGGTTCTCGGCAGACTAATAAACAACCTCAATTTTAACATTATGACTGCTACTAACTACGCCCTTATTGACTACCATAGACTGGACATGCTCGACATAGCGTTAATACAGAACATAAATCTAAGTTTTCACTTCGTAGAAGTGCTGCATGAACTTTGCTCTAACAATCTCTTGGTTATATTTTCTGTTGGGCCAAAGGAAAGTTCTGAATAAGAAACTGTTAAGACGAAATTATTAAATCTCGTTTCTAAACTTCCAAAGTTAAAAAGGAGGGACCAAAGAAAGAATAAGAATGAATTTATTTAATTGGGTCGAACATATTTTAAATTTTCAATAATTTAAAAAGGCTTTGTTGAATAAGAAATGTTAAAAATCTTGGGCTTAATATGGACTTCAGCTTATCTTGGAATGCACATAAAGCTGATTTATCTTAAAGAGTCCATTTCACTCTACACTTGTTAAGGCGCGTGCAGAACTTTATCCCCATTTCTACTTAAAAAATACACTAACTCAATCTCTAATACTTCCTCATTTGGACTACGCCGATGTCTGTTACTTGGACGCCAATGAGGAGCCATTAAACAAACTTGAGCGTCTTCAAAACCTATGCATTCGCTATATATTCGGTTTACGTAAATATGACCCTATCTTCAATTTCAGAATTGATCTCAAGTAGATCCCAATCAGTTTCCGACGGAATACTCTAACTTTATCCCTTCTTTATAACATTCTCTATAAGCCTTTTAGTCCTTTATATTTACGTGAAAAATTTAATTTCATAATTTCTTTAAATTAACCTGTGAAACAAGTTACTGAAGTTACAATTATTGAAAATACCACGCAACGTTACTGCCTTCTTTAGTAATTAATTTTCTGTTCAGGCAGCTATTCTGTGGAATTCTCTTCCGGATACGCTTAGAGATATTTTTCATCAACTGAATTTTTTAAAAAAAACGCTTAAAAGAGCACTATTTGAGGAACACTTGAATTTAAAAATTAATTTTATTGCTATCGAACGCTATGTCAGTTATTTTATACCTACTTATTTTAATCATAATTTTTTTTTTCTAGTTTATGATTATGTATTTATTCATGTGTTTATGTAATCATTTTATTCGTATTTGCATGTACATATGTGTATGTTATTATATTGTTATTAAATTTCATTTATTATTAATTAACATTCTATAGATAAAACTTTGTTGTGCAAGCCCTTGCCACCTTTTTTGTAAAGGGTTCTGGGTTTTCGGAACCCTAAAACATTGTCTTTCTAACTATAGACTTGGGACCACAATGTTTTTTTTTCTCTTACTAAAGAGTAGCCGTTGAAATCCTACACCGATAACCGAATTAAGGACGGGCAAAAGTTTTTGTATTGTTTACGTTAATTTCGCCTCATAATTTCTCATGTTTTATATATTTTCACACCGCTCTACATCCATTTGTTACAAACATATACCCGTGGAGCTTTACTTCATACATCACCCATAAAACTCCATTAATAACTGTCCAATAGTGTTGTATTAGTTTTTCATCGATAACAAAGTGCTTTGTTTTAAAAATATGAATTTAAAAATAAATAGAAACTCATTTAAAATATTAATAACATTTTATAATTTGCAATTTCCATTTCCGCATTCTATTTACTACTAACAAAAGTGTATTATTTAAAGTTAACAAAATATTAATGACTTAAGTGTTTACACTTGTAGAAGGTAACTTAATATGGGCCTGTAATATATGAATCGAATTGAAGTCAGATTAGTATTTTAATGATATTCATTGATTATTTGTTTGGCGCCGACTCAAATTAGTAATTTACATTATCAAAATGTATTGTTCGTTTATCTAATTTTTTTGTTCGTTTGATCCTTGTTTTTATACAAAATACTTCCTCTTCATTGTTGTTATATCATCAGTTCTAGATATGTGTGTTAAATTTCAACAACATTGCAGGTGAAAAATCAATTATCCTTGTAATGAGATTTAATTCGAAGTATATCTAATAACAGAGCGATCACAATCGGACTACTCAGTAAAACTAACTACTTTTCATCATTTGAATCTCTACTAGAAATGCTTTCCCCACTCTATAGTCTTTCCATTATTATGAGTGACATTAACACTTGCCTACTAAAAAAAGACTTTCGTGCTAATCAACTTCAGACGATAGTTGAGGCTTGTAATCTGCACTTATTACCTCTTAACGCCACGCATTACTTTCCAAATTGCTCTCCTTCGCTGTTAGATCTTATTATGGTCTCTTCACTACATTATACAACTGCACATGGTCAATTTTCAGCAGAAGCATTTTCTTACCACGACTTAATCTATTTATCTTACAATATTTGTCAACAAGGTTAAAACACTTATGCAGCGTAATTTTAGCAACATGAATGTAGTTGTGAGTGCTAATACAGTCGACGAAAAAGTTCATACATTTAATTCGCTTATTACTGAACTGTATGACACTCCTGCTCCAGTAAGACCAATAAATGTAAAACACTTTCCTGCACCATGGCTAGACGATAAAATTAAAGCACTTCAAAAAATAAGAAATCGAGCTAAGGCCAGCTAAAAATTAACTCTACTGAAGCCAACTTAGAAAAGTATGAAAATTTGCGAAATCGCTGCAATACGATGTGTTGAGATGTACAACGACGCCATATCCACAAATCCGTAGAAAACGGAGATCCATGTAGTATATGGAAATTTCTTAAGTCATTAGGAGTTGATAAAACTCAGGCTACACCAATTTCAAAAGATCTTAACTTAGATTTACTCAATCAACATTTCACTTCTGTACCTGCTATGAATAGCAGTAAAAAAGCGATAACGCTGCAAAATCTTTCAATGACCTCAACTCTTGACTTCCTCCCTTTTACTTTTCGTCAATTTACTGATTGTGATGTTAAGAAGAGTATTATGTTTATATCTTCAAGTGCTGTTGGTAGTGATTGCAAAAGCCGTGCTATGATTATTCCAATTATTGACCTAATTATTCCTATAATTACTCACATTTTTAATTCATCCATTGCCTCTGGAGTATTTCCTGAAGCTTACATTATACCGTTGCCTAAAAAATCCAATCCAACTTCTTTTTCCGATTATCCACCAATTTCATTATTACCATTCTTATCTTGAACGGCTCGTTAATCAACAGTTAAACCTTTTTCTAACTCAAAATAGTTTATTTAATACCTTGCAATCCGGCTTTCGAACCGGTCATAGTACTGTTACTGCTCTCACTAAGATCATTGATGATATCCGTAATGCTATGGACAGTAAGCAAGTCACTGTCTTGTCTGCTGTTGATTTTAGCAATGCTTTTAACACAGTGGATTTAGACATTTTGTTGGAAAATCTAAGCTCTCTTAACGTATCTCCAACAGTAATTGACTGGTTTCGTAGTTACTTGGGTGTCCGCCGACAGTGCATTCGGGTAGAGGAATCTTTCTCTAACTGGTGCCCATTAACTGCCGGCGTACCTCAAGATGGCGTGTTGTCCCCACTCCTGTTTGCAGTTTTCATTAACACTATAACTCTCAAACTATCTTCTCTCTACCATCTATATGCAGACGATCTCCAGATTTATGCACATGGTCCAATAGAAAATATCGTAACAACAATCCAATCTATTAACTCTGACCATAATAAAATAGTTGAATGGTGTGGATATTATGGACTTCGACTTAATCCTCTCAAGTCGCAGACCATAATTATAGGTAGCCCAAAACTAATATCGAAGATTAATTGGACTGATTTACCCCCAATCAAACTCGATGGTATCATTATCCCTTTTAGTGACACAATAAAAAGTCTTGGTATTTATATTGACCGCACGTTATCTTGGACTCCACAAATTAAGGAAATTAGCCGAAAAATCTTTGCTTCGGCCGGAACCCTGAGAAGATTACGAAATCTTTTACCTGTGTCAACTAAAATTGTGCTTGCTCAGTCTTTACTTCTACCTTTACTTGATTATGCTGACATTTGCTGTACTAACCTGACAGAGAAACAACTTAATAAACTGAAGCGTCTACAAAATCTTTGCATTCACTTCATTTTTGGACTTCGAGAATATGACCATGTCTCAGAATTTCGTTCACAACTCAAGTTTTATGTATCACCTACCTTTTCCTGTCATAATTACTCTACCCAAAGGTTGCCTGGTAGAGATCGCTTTTAAGCGATAAGGCCGCCTTATTGTGTTTTTTCCTCTATTATTATTTTTTTGTGTATTTTAAATTGTGCAATAAAGAATATTGTATTGTTTATTGTAAAATGTTTTGCGATCATACATAAAAGAAATATACGCATCAAACTTCATTCTTCATTCAACTTCATCAAGTTCATTTTTTTTCCTCCTTAATTTTTTTTTTTGTCAATTAAAGTAAAATAAAATACCTTTTTAAAAATGTTGTAAATAAACGTGGCGAGTTTGTTGAATTGCAAAATCCCTAAAATACAATATCAGTATCATATATAAAATACGAAACCAAAATAAACTAAATTTAAAGTTTTACCAAACATTTGCGCTGAATCGAGCAGAAACTCAGATTTCTTTTTAATTTGTCCGACGATTCTTGGATGTTTCTGACGACTTCAGTAACGATGTTTGACTGGATCGTTTGTTCACCGCTTTTCTGCTCATAGTTAAAGAGTCTAGCCTTTCTTAAATGAGATAGCTACGGGCTACTGAAGGTAAGATAGTTTACTATATTTTCTATTATACTTTACTATGTTCACTGTATATAAACTCATATTTACTTTGGTTTATGGAGTTAGTAAAAAGCAAAAAAGTTTCTTTTTGTGCAGCTTCTTTTTAACAAATAGAATCTTCTATTGTAAAATGTTACAAGTAACATGTTAAATGTTAAGGATCGAGTCTAGTGGTGACGATTAGCGAAGGCATATCGAGCAATAGACGCTAATTGGCTGATTATATTTACCATGTGCCGTATTGGTAGCTCATTGACTGATTATATTTACTATGTGGCGTTTTGGTAGCTAATTGAATGATTTATTATGTGCCGTTTTGGTTACTAATTGACTGATTATATTTACCATGTACCGTTTTAGTAGCTAAGTGACTGATTGTATTTACTATGTGCCGTTTCGGTAGCTAATTAACTGATGATATATTTTATATGTGCTGTTTCAGTATAAAGCAATAATAATTAAAGTATCACTTTATTGCTGGAATTACCATTGAAGGTTATTTTTTGGTTTTATTTCGTTATCTTTCTTAAAAAATTAATTATATTAGAGAGTAAAGTATGAAATTGCCGTTTCGTAATGAAAAATTAGATTTTTTTTTCTGGGATGAAATGTATATCTAACCCGTTGTTTACATGATATTTAGGAATATCATTTAAACCTTTCCAATAAAACTGTGAACTCCACAAACTGTGTGAAAGCATGTTGTACTGCTTTCTGGGAGGAATTATTTTTTTCCCTTGGAATTGTCTTAATGGCAGAAAAAATGGTAGCCGATTGTTGCAAGGTCCGGTAAATATAGAAGATGGCAGGTGGTTTCTAACTTAAGTGTGTAGTCTTGTAGCGTTAAAACTTTTTCACGAGCAGTTTGAGGTCTGGCGTTATCACGGAGCATTAAAATGCAATTCGGTGCTGGCCCAGGGTTTTTGATTTCACCTTGCGTCCTGAGAGGCGGAAGTTTGAGCCCTGCGTATACCAATAAGTCTTTCCCTGCATATGTCAAAAAAGACAATATCTAAAGTCCACAATCCGCACTGGGCCTGCCGTGTGACTATGGCCCAAACCACTCTCCATCGTGCCCCTACAGTGAAGACGTATGAGGCTGATAAGGAATGTACACAAAATATTAATAATTTTGATTGATATTGAAATCCCACCAATAGAAAGTTTTATCTATACATTACCAAATTCAATTAAAAGAGGGTTAAATAGAGTAAGTAATACATCTTTCTGTGTATCTCATGCTGAACATCATTAACACAAAAGTTTCCTGCTTAAGATCACAATTGACTGATAAGACCGCTTTTAAATGTACACTTGTGAGTCTACTGATTTTAAATTTATTATACCTACCTGCAATAGAATGTCTGTAATATATAATTCAAGTTGAAAATTTTACTTAAAGTGAACCTGTAAGTCGTACACTTTTATGACTTATTTGAACTCAAGTTGGTTCATATAATAATAATTCACCCGACCAGTTTTGAACTACAATAACTTAAAGTATACCTACTGCTAGTTTGGATTGATGAGAAATCGATTGATATTCCAAGTTATCGTAGAACTTATGTAAGACGTAATGGAAGTTGTTACTGATTTTTTTTTTATAACAGTTAATGTATTTTGAAATACATTATTAAAGAATACATTATATTGTATTGCATTGTTTTAAACTATACTGTCGCTACCGCGTATTTAAAAACTGTCTATGAAAATAAATGTTGTTAAAACGTCCGGTTTTATACGTCTATTTTGCTGACGTGGTCGCGATAGTAGTTAGCAACAAAACTACAGACTGTTCGTAAAAAGCTCCGTGGTCACCATTATATCACGAAATTACTCCATATGGATATATAATTTACAATTTTTTCTTCAACTGTGTTTTGTAAGACACGAAAATGACTTTTATATAACCAGTCAAGTGTGAGTCGCTGCGCACCGAGGGTTCCGTACTAAATAGACATTTTAAAAGTTTAGTTACAGCATACAAAATACTTTATACAACGTTGCGCTTTTAGTACTTGTAGGTTTATATACAAATTATACCAAATATGCAAAATTTTCAAGTTCCTGAATAAGTAGTTTAGTTTTTGCTTAAGACCTCATAACTATAATGGTCTTAAACCGATAACTTTGAGCCCCTTATGGACTAAAAGTAAAAATATATAATTATATGTGTGCTTGCTTCTTCTAAATGAACTCTTGACACACAATGAAATACTACATGCCAGAGAATAGTTAAAAAAACAGATCCTTTTTATTCCTACTATAAAAATATTTAATTAAGTATATTTTTTTTTATATTAATAAGGTTGCAATTGTTGTAAAAAGCTTAAAGCCTATTGACGCTAGCAATATTCTTATTCAATATTCGATTTTGACTTACCTATAATTTTACACTAATAATCAAAATTTCAGGTCTGTAACTCATTTACTTTATGAACAAGAGACCCATCACTCTTGGACAGACGACAAAGAGACAGAAAAAGAAAGAGTGTTCATTGTTGTCACTTTGATGTCTGTCTGCCCGTTTTACACTTTGGATGCAGAACCTTAAAAACGGAAGTCTATGTGGGCAGATGATTCATTATAACGTGCTAAGAATGAGACGTCAGAAGTCAGACAATATAATGGCTTGTCAGGAAGCATTCACCAAAATAAACACAAGAATGTAAGTCAGACAAATAGGTACCATGAGATATTGGCATAGCTGTAGGAATCGATATGTTTTTCTACATCTTTCATTAACACGACCTTCTGGTTGTTTATTGCTTCGACATCACTTACTTTTATGTGATATTGAGTGTATTACTCATGCCACCTTGTATAAGCTTATCTATTCTGAACCATTTAATCCTACATTTGCTCGGAAAATAACTCCTTTTTTAGGGTTTCGTAGTCAACAAGGAACCCTTATAGTTTTGCCATGTCCGTCCTTCTGCCTGTCCGCGGCTTAGTTCAATAACTGCTAATACGAGAAAGCTGCAATTTTTGGCAGGAATATACACATTGATTAAGCCGACAAAGTGGTAGAATAAAATCTTTGAAAAAAAATATGAAGTAGGTACATTTGTAAAACAGGTATAAAATATAAGTAAATGAACGATGTATAATTATAGAAAAATAAAATACTAACATTCTAAGGACTATTCTTCTTAAATTGATAACAATAGTTGTGTTCAAATGACGCATTGGACTAGCCGGCGCGCTTGGCACAACAACGAATCGAAAAGTTCAGTTTAGTATAAAAGAGTCGAAAACGTTTTATATTCTGTATTTATTGGTTACTCTTTGTCTTTATATTAAGCAAAATTAATTTAATACTTGATTTGTTATTTGACTGTTTGTACCAAAAAAAAAATAAAAAAAAAAAATAAAAAAAAAAAAAATATTTAATAATTTGATTTGATTATCATTTAAAAAACTTTAATTTCAATACTACTACAACTTATTCATAGATTTCAGCTAATTATTTTTTAAAAGGTTGAACTTTTATTTTGCAATTTTTAAGTCGAATTTAATAAAATTAAACATTTTAAATTTAAGTATTCGTAACGCACCTACATGGGTACCTAACTCAACTCCCTACCGATTCGCTTACTACAAGTAGGTTTTTTAAAGATATACACGAAAAAAAAGGTTATCTTGAGTTAAGACAATATACATTTGGTCAAGAATAATTGTTTCCTATATGGGGAAAACATATATTGTTGAGTCAAGAATAATATTGTTTCAGCTTTATTGTTTAAATGTAGGAATATATTTTGTTGAATGAAGAATAACGTTTGTCTTCAATGAAGAACTTTAAATTGTGTTGAATTTAGAATATGGCAACCAAGAAAATTAAATGTTTTGATACAAGAATACATTATTCTTGGTACAAAACAGTAAACTTTTAATGCAAGAATACTAATTCTCAACGGAAGAATATATTTCCTTAAATGAATACAAATATTTGTTTTCATTGAAGAATTCAAATGTTTTGGTAACGCGTTCGGAAAACTAAACGTAGATTCAAGAAATTTATTGTCTTGAAACAAGAAAAGATACTCTTGACTGAAGAATTGTAATTTTTGCATTAAGACATTCAAATATTTGGTGCAAGAACTTAAATTCTTTTGTTAAAACATTTAGCTACTTGAAACGACACTATATTTGTTTTGAACCAAGAATATGAATTCTCAGATTAAAACAGTCAGTTACTTGGAATTACCCTTTGGCTGTTTTAATGTGAGAATTGATACTGTTGGTTCAAAATAAGTAGTAACTTGGAATAATTCTTTAATTTTATTGGGTCAAGAATATCAATTCTCGTTTCAAAACACTCAATTACTTGAAATAGCCACCATTTATTCTTCACTGAAAACTATATTTTGTTTAATAGTAAGAATTTCTATTGATGGAACAAAACATGGTTTTCTTGAATAAATACTAATTTTATTCTCTGGTACAACCATCGGTTAGGTAAATATGGGTACTAGACAGATAATACCTATAAATGTACCAATCCATAAAAATTTTTTTTTCTACTACTGTTTAAAATTCACAAAAAACATTAGCTGATCGAAATATTGCAATTTTTAAACAGTTGTAGCTTACTTAATTTATTTGATGATGACATTCATACATTTTCTATCTAGTACCTCAATATATATATACATAACCGATAGTTGCATAAAAGAATAAAATTGAAATTAATATAAGAAAACCACGTTTTATAATCCATGAATATGAATTCTTACATTTAAACAAAGAAAATACAGTTTTTAGTGTACAATAAATTTCAAGTAATAGACTGTTTTAAAATGAAAATTTATCATCTTGATCCTATAAAAGTTATAAGGTTGTTCCAAATAATTATATTTTTAATACAATAATAATATGAATTCTCAAATTAAAGCAGCCAAAGAATAAATTTAAATTTTTGTACAACTATGTTGTTTTATTACACAGAAGTTAAAAAAAAAACAAAAAATGTTCAGATATCATATTTATTAGACAATAAATTTGTTTTTACAAAAATTTTATTATTATTATTGTCCAACTTAGAATAACACATACTAAATTAATACAATTAATATATATTAATAACATAATTGTATATCATATACAGAATACCAAAAAGTTCTTAGACAACCACAGGGATTGGATATCCCAATACGTATGAACATTTGTTTTTACCTATTTATTTTTAAACTTAAACACAAACTATAAACGCAGGCTTTATGGCTCCATAAAATCCATGGTTTTAAATATATTGTTAAAAACTTATAATACTTACTTACTTTATTAATAAAGAGATAAATCTGAGTTTTTTATGATACAAAACACAGATTTATTTAATTAACAAGCTGCTGATGCAGTTGAGCCTTAGAGTTCTACTTATACTTATTCACCATGTAAAGAAATTCACAAACTGGACAATAACACTTGTAGTCTCCCAATTGGATACTTGCGTACATTATATATTCTTAATATATTCTTGGTTTGAGAATATCCATCAAGAATATTTTATTCTTGGTCCAAGAAACACTCGTTTCTTAAATCAAGAATATATGCTAATATTAAGATAATACTTTCTTAAAATTAAACAATATTTTCAAGAATATCCGTATTCTTGGTCCCAAAATTCCTTTTTTTCCGTGTAGGATGTAAAAGGGTTAATGTACACGTCAGCTGTCTCTTTTCTCTACTCTATTATAAAAGAAGAAAAAAAATTCTAGTCTTCTTGTTTTTAAAGAAAAAGAGTAAAAAAAATATTTAGTTTTCACTTCTGTCGGTACTTCCGGTGTGCCACTGTTTTTTTTTATATTGTGAACTTGGCTTTTGTTTCTATCAGGGATCCATTTGCGAAATATTTAGCTTTAAAGTGCTAATTTTGTAAGGCAAGTGTGTTCCCCCTCCCTCTCAGCGAAACCGTTGTATTTGGCAATATTTAAGAAACCTCTAAAATGTTGGTTTATGAGGCTCTACGGAACCCCTTATTCCGCGTGGCCCGACACGCACTTGGCCAGTTTTAAAAAAAAAACAAGGCAGAATATATTTCATAACTGTCTGCGTCAAATTGCGGATGGAAAGGAAAAAGTGCCTAAAATCATTTGTTAGCGTGCTGACCGTGAAGAAAAAGTATATGCTTTTAATTTATTTTCTTGTTTTTTTGAACTCAAAGAAAAACCAGAATCCTTTTGCGAACTTGAATATAAACACTTTATTTCTTTTAGCATTATATAATTAAAGTAGCTGTTTCCAGCGGTTTCACCCGCGTATGTCTACTGCTCCGCTCCCAAGGGCTGAGAGTAAAGTTTAAAGCTTATAACGTTCCAATAGTATTTGACTATCAAATGCAAAACTTTTTTTAAATCCAACTGGTAGTTCAAAGAATTTATTGTTTAAACAAATAAACAAACCCTTTAGCTTTACATAGATTATGTCACTTGATATTATCTAAAAATAAAAAACAAATCGGTCAAGTTCGAGTCGGACTCGCGCACCCACGTTGGTTACATACACCGCCATTTACGTAATTCACGAACACAAATAAACACAAAAAGTGTGCCGCTAAGCAATCAGCCATCCCATGACTGACCAAGCCTAACGTTACTGAGCTTTAAAAATTGTTTCCAACAAACAAATGTGTTACTGTTTCTCTTAGTTATCGTGAGATGGCGCTGATACCGTAATTTAAGATGGTTATAGCTCGGTCCCGTCTACACTTGGCCGATTTTTATTATTTGTTGTTATATTTTAGAGCTCACACTATTATTCAATGCAAGTTTGAAGTTTGTATGTATTACTGTTTTTACGATAGAGCATAAACAACGAAAACGTGTTTCTTGTATGAAATTTTAACTTTTTTATTTATTCATTATTTGTTAGATAATCCGCCATTATAACACATATTCTGTAAAAATTTCAGGCTTCTACCTATTTCGGTCAAAAAGATAGAAGAGCCCTTTAAAAGTTGGAAAGACACTCAGACATACAGCGTTGGCTGCACAGCATAGGACTCCGTAAGCACTCTTTGGGTACGGAACCCTAACCCAACTGTAGATTCAAAAATAATTGGTTCAGATCTTGATGTCGCTAACTATTTTTAAGAAACATTTTACTGAAATGCCTACAATTTATTAACTAATTAATTTGCCTACAAATTATAACTAATGCATTAAATTCCGTTCCATTAGAATCAGAGTTACTTTTAAAATGTTATGTAAAATAAATGCAAGGCACTATTTTAAAATTTGACCATGTTACCTCTGAAGACATTATAAAGACATTTAAATCGCTGACTCAGAAAAAAAAAATGGTGACCTGTGGGGTATATCAGTTAAAGTCCTTAACGGAATTAATGATATTATAGCACAAATCTTAGCCATAATATTTAATAAGTGTGTTGACGTGTGTGCTATATTCCCAGACCTAATGAAATATAGTAAAATTATACCACTTTGTAAAAGTGGAAATAAAAATGATCCTAATAATTTAAGACCTACTTCTATACAGCCTTCCATTTAATTTTGCTTTAAGGTAAGGCAGCTGATTGGTAAATTCAAAATGTCATCTTCAAAAGCTACATAGCTCTTTCGCAATACAAAGAATATATTTCTATATTAATAAAATTCGAGAACATGTGGTTAATTAACCTCTTAATAAATTTAAAATATATGTCAAAGACAGTTTCATAAAAAAAGCTAAAACAAAGTTGATGAATATATAAATGATTGGTATTGGTGCATTTGTAATATTTTTAACCGACTTCAAAGAAGGAGGAGGTTCTCAATTCGTCGGCGGACATATTTTTTTAAGTGAAAACATTTTATGTTATGTTATAACGTAGTGTTTGGCTATATTGTATTTTAATAAGAGTTTCTTGCCGGTTCTTCTCGGTATTTAATCATTCCGAACCGGTGCTAATTTTTTAAAATTAAAAATTAAATTGAAGATTCAAAAGTGCTGTTGAATAAAAAGTTTGAGTTTAAGTTTTGAATTTGAGTAACAATTTGAGCATAATTTTTTAAACTCTGTTAATATAGGTGTGTACATTAACTTCATTTGTCTTCTTCAAACTCTTAACCACACAGTAGTTTATTGTTTCGTTAATTGACAATCAGTAGCAAAGTATCCTGGTGTTGCGAGTGTGGAAAATCTTAATTAATAAATATATTTAACAAGCGCAGCGAAAACCCGTGTAAATTATTCAGTTAAAAATCTTAATATTATATCGTCCTTGGAAAACCGTCTCTATTGTTTGTACGGAACATGAAAAATCACTGAATTTATAGTGTAGGAAAACGTGATAATATTCATCGAAACATTTCGTACACTTGCTCTTTGATGTAGGTACAAGTCTTTTAATAACTCTTGACGTTTTAATACCAGCTTTCAGGGACGGTTGTCGTATTTTCTTGTACCCGTAATATTCAATCTACATTAGATAAAAAGGTTCGTGACGATACATATATACATATATATTTATATTTTATATATAGGTAATATTTGTAACAGTTCAAAACACTATCACGGCTTTGCTTTAACTAAGCTGTATACTATTGGTACTTAGAACTTTGAAGATTTGTTCGCCAAACCATTTTCAAAAAGGGTAAAAAGGGGTAAGTTCGTGTTTTTTTTAAAAAACAGAAGTTCATATATCATGTTTTTACGCTTGTCATTTTGAACCATTTTCTGAAAAACACAGACGACTGGACCAAAATCAATAAAATAAAATTACAGGGTTGTATTTTACGTTGTTATCTATACTTATAATAAATCTGTAGAGACGTCAATTCTGTACATGAAATATATTTTCAAAATAACTATCAGGGGGTTGATTATTGATCAATACTGATGCCAAAAATGCAATCATTAAAATTTTTGTCTGTCTGTCTGTATGTTCGTTATAGAAACAAAAACCACTCGACGGATTTTAACGAAACTTGGTACAATTATTTTTCATACCCCTGGGCAGGTTATAGTATACTTTTCATTACGCTACGATCAATAGAAGCAGAGCATTGAAGGGAAATGTTGGGAAAACTGGAGAGTAACTCCATGTTTTAAGCTTCCGTCGCGTGTGCAACCTTAATGATTAAAGCTACACAGAAATCATTTGTGACGGAAATGTTCACCTTAAAATTATGTAAAAAATATCCCACTATAGCATATGTCTATCTTTTTTGGTTGACTCACAATAACACGTGTTACTCCCGATAGCTTAGCAGTTCGGAGCTTTCTGATTATATTTGTTTACTCTTACGTTTATAACTCTCTCACTTATCCCTAATTAAAAAAAGGTAACAATATTAACTATTTAATAAAAAAAGAATCATAGGAATCGGTATAGAAACAACAAAGTTATACATGAAATACGCTAATAAGCAATCGCGCGTGAATACTGAATCAAGCTAAAAGGATATTTTTGTGTTCCGGTCGCCGTTGACGCGGCTCGCGGCGGGAATGCAATGACAATTAATAAGGCTCAAGGGCAGACTTTTCGTGTTGCTGGAGTGTGTCAGTTGTTTCTCGCATGGTCAGTTGTACGTCGCTCTTTCCCGGGTTAGCAGTTCTATATATCTTTATCTAAACAATATTACCAAAACATTAACTTAATAACACACAAGGAGTTAGACGCTGACGGAGTCGCAGGCACAGTTGTTGAATGGATTTTAATGAAACTTTACAATAATATAGTTTATACATCAGAATAACTATAATTTATCATTCCACTGCTGAGTACGGGCTCTAACTTCACGCGGGTAAAACCGCGGGCACAGTTAGTATTTTTATAAAAGCCTTTCAGTTACAATAACGAGGTATCAAAATTAGTTCGGGTAAGTAGGTACCTGACATTTACAAATACCGTTCTTTTTTTCACGTAGGTACCAAAGGTAACGCTAATACGAATTAAATAAAATTATTGTTCCCACACATTCCCGTGGGGACAGTTTCCTAATGCGCTGGGTCAGCCGTGAAAAGGTGTCCTTAAGAACTTTTGTTTTCTTGGTATTACTCGATATAATCGTTACGTTCCCTAAAACATGGTTAAGTGAAGCGATGGCTGATTAATGTGTCATACTTGTGAACGGTTGCCGCCTGTGGAGGCTGGTCTGCTCTTGCAAACTTCTTTGTATTCTTAGTATATATATATATATATATGTACGTCTGCTGTGTAATATTATATGTTATATGAATATATTTTTCTCGGGAGTTACATTAAATCGAAGAGTTATTGAAGACTTTTAACGTATCACGTAACGGTGCCCCCTATGCAATCTGAAAAACAATAGGCAATTTAAATAGTACCTAAATTTTGATTGTTTTTTTTAATCAAACTATTTACATTGTAAATATTGTTTATTAAGTGTTTCAATACAAAACATGAATTTATTAGTTGATACACTATAATATTATATTTCATTTGTGATTTTACAAAGATTACCTATTGGACGCACGCAATAAAACAGTATTGTAATTAGTTTGTAAAGCTAGTTGTAGTTAATTTAATTGACGATTCGAAAGTGTTCTTAGGAACCAATTTGAATAAAAAGATTTTGATTTGATTTGATATGATTTGATTAATACCTCCATGTGTACATGATAGAGGTATTCAGCGCTGCGAGGGGAACGGGATTCAAACCCACACCACGTCGAAGTCTTCAAGTAACTTATGCCGCCTTTGACGGCAAAAAAATATAAATTTGTTGTAATTATTGTCAAAAAATCTGTGGATGACTCGAACTCCGACGGGTGTCTTCGTATCCGCACTCCACTTATTCACCAAAAGATGTGAAAAATTTCTTCTTTTTCAATTCACAAAAAAATTCCAGACTACCTTATAATATGGAAAATATAAAAGACAACTCACGTCTGATGTCTTTGAACCTCGAGCGTTTTCGCTTTTGTTTCTCTGCTTTTTAATATTTCAATTTTATACCGGCCAGCGTTTACTTCATTTAGAGTTTCGTATTCAATATTAGTTATGTACATGGAAGTACAAATTGATAATAATTTTGTCAAAAAAAAAATTAAAACGTATCAAACTATCAAATAATAGTCAAGAGATTAGAAAACTAAAGTGTATTTCAAACATTATAAAAGTTTCAGGGGCCAGCAACCCAAAAATGTATAGAAACAAAAGTGTATAAGAACTTTACTTGCTACAACAAATTCATTGAATTCCTTGAAAAAAAATTGTAATTTAGGTAGTATAGCCTTTTTAGGTTATTTTTTTAGGAAAAAAAGTTACAAAGATTAGATCTCTTCAAATGTACACTTTGTGTTCAAGAACATTATATTTTGTCTTTCAACAAAAAGGCTGCAGCATTAAAAACAAAAATAAGAAACATCCGACTCGAGATTTAGCCTCCGTTCCCTTTTGAATACACCGCATTATGTAAATGCCGATTTGATTTCATCTGTGGTTGATAAAAACTTTTTCTGTCTAGAAAATAAAAAAGTTTACGACAAGGTTTTGCTTCCGTTCAAGACTAGTTGATGTCCGTGACTTTACTTTAAATTCTGTAAGCAAAAAAATTAATGTGTATATTAAATGATGTCGTTATTTCTATCGTATTTATTTGTCCTAAAAAATTTTTGCTTGGAGGAAATGTATACTAATGTAATAAAACTAAAGTGTTTCTTGTTTGAACGTGCAAATCTTTGGAACTACGCGTCGCGGATAAAAAAAAAATGTTTTTTAATTTTCTAGTCCAATTCTCAAGTAAGTTTATATAGATATAGATATATCTACACGCTATATCCCTCTGGCTACGGAACACTAAAAATGGACGCAAAAGTGTAACAGAAACGTAGCGAACGTGTGAAGTTTCGTCTATGCGAAAAGAGACCACAGTTTCACTTTGTCTCTTTCTAAAGTATGGCTAATTTCGTGCGTAGTCCATATGACATAGAACTCGAATTTTCTTATAAAACCTCACTTGCCCTAATTTTTTTTTATTCATTTAAAATATAAACATTGAAAATAAGACCAAAATATAGACTTACAAACTAATATTAATTAATTTCTTCTACTATTAGTAGGCTTACTCTATTGTATCTACAATAAAATTTAGTATAGTAAGAAATTTATTGTAGTAAAAATTTTCCGAATTCTAGAAAGAAAACCTGTCAAGCGCTTCCAGGTAGTAGTGTAGTTTGGGTTATAGATAGAAAATATTCGGCAAAGGGTTTGAAGTTGGAAAATTGCAACTTTTACTATTTATTGCACGGTTCCATGGCTCTGTTAGTAGCAGTACTAACTACTAACTCGGAGGGCACATCATTATGATGAGCATCTGTGATGGTCTTGAGTCCGGGTGTTTTCCGTGTTATGTATGAGGGTATATAAGTATTCGTATCCGTTATCTGGTATTTATAGTACATGTTTAGTTTGTGTTCTGCCACTACGCCATCAATACGAATGTGACGTGTTGGTAAGTAAATGCGAGGGGACATAGGAACGGATATACATACATATCTACCCTTTGGTACCTTTGATATTTTCCGCAGTCGACTAAAAATTACTCATTAAAACTCATTATTTTTCATGACTTGTTCTGGTCATATCTTCATTCCAAAAATAACTATACCATATTCCCAAAAATGTTAAACGGCTTTCTGTCACTTTCTACGCTATTTAAGTCAAAGGGGCAGGTATAAAGTGAAGATACCGTCAAAGTTAATTTATAAATATAACACAAAACACACACTGAAGATCAGTGTGTGTTTTGATGAGTAGGAAAACGATTCCGTCTTTTTCAGAGAAAACTTGAGTATATTGCCCTCAATAATAACAATATGATCCTTTTTCTCCACTCCTACCCTAAAAATGAAAAACTTAGATTATGCTTAGATATTCTATAGATTTTTTTCTATTTTTATTTATTTAGATTTATTCGATCCTAGGGTAGCATAAACGGTTTTCTAAAGGTATCCTTATTAAAGCTCAAATTTCCTTTCAAAATCTTTTGTGAGGAAACTACTTTGTATACACAACGTCGATTTTATGAAAGGGCTTGTACGAAAAAGTAACTTTTACATACGTAGTCGAATCATTTGTATATTTAATGTTACGTGTGCGTGTGATTTAACGGCACAAGTGGGTGTGAAGGGAGGGACATTAAGACGTAACAACGGCGAATGGCCGCCATTACTATATTAATGAAGTTGATTAAAATAATTAATTACTTCAGTAAGCGCACGTCAGCTTCATGACGACAATGTCACGTATATAACTTGTGTAGTTTTAACATTGTTTGATCATTTGTTAATATTGTTGATACATTAACATAATTAGTTAATTCTGACAAATTTGTGCTTTATGAAATTCGTAATCGTACCTATAAGTAATAATAATAATAATAATAAAATTCTTTATTGCACTAATTTTGTACATAGGCGAAGTTAATGCCTTCAGGCATTTTCTACCAGTTAACCATTGGTAATGTAGATATAAATAAGGGGTTGTGCAGTGTTTGTTGTAATAGATCGTAGAAGCTTCAATAATGATAATAGATTATAGTGATAAAAGATAGTATATAAGAATAATATCATAAAGTATAATATGTAAATAAGAAGGTGGATAAATTATATATAATTTTATACATAAACATACATATATGTATATATAATGCATATATATTTAGGCATAGTTCACTAGAAAGCGCTAATACCTGACCTATGTATTTTGGATGTCGATATAGTACTGATGCAGTACTATGTCAACAAAATTTTCATAATTAGTTTATTTAATTGAATTAGCATAATTCATTAAATTTAAATGTCTAGCTGAACCACCAAACGGACTACCGAGTCTGGATGTTATTTCTTATACAAATGTGAGAAACAAACATATACATATATAGGTACTATATAGTATTCTATATATACCATACTAAAAAAAACTTATTTATATACGATCACATAAAGTTGTTTTATTTACGCGCTGTGACAAGTACACAGCCTTTTTAAAAAAAAAGAAGTTTATTAATCTGTGTCAACTCTGGCAATTATCGCTGATATTGACAACTTTATAGATATTGTAATTTTTTATATTAAATTTATCAAGTAATTTCAACTTTATTACATATTTAAATTATTTTAGTAATATTCGTCGTTGACAAGGCTTCCGCGCTATGTACTTCAGTAAGTTACTTGATTGTGATTGGATTGTTTGATAATAAAATTAAATAAAATACGAATATATTAACTTTTCAATGAATGTGCTTTTTAGGGTTCCGTACCTAAAGGGTAAAACCTGAACCCTATTACTAAGACTTCGTCCGTCCGTCCGTCCGTCTGTCACCAGGCTGTATCTCATAAACCGTGATAGTTAGACAGTTAAAATTTTCACAGATATTGTATTGATCTGTTGCCGCTATAACAGCAAATACTAAAACACAGAATAAAATAAATATTTAAGGGGGCTCCCATACAACAAACGTGATTTTTGATCGATATTGATAACGGCAACAGGTAGAAGCTTGAAATATTCACAGAATATTTAGGTATATATATTCACTTTTAAAATAACTAATTAAATTAAAATAAAACAAATATTTAAGGGGGGCTCCCATACAAAAAAAATGATTTTTTTTGCCGTTTTTATAGATAATGGTACGGAACCCTTCGTACGCGATCTTACAAACTTCTTGTTGTGTTTATTATGTATACCTGACTGTGTTTATTAAGTGTAAATATTACAAAGTATTAAATTTTCACAAATTTCTTAGGTTTGTGACAAAATACAACACTAGCGCAGACTTTACTTACGGGTGTGCAACCAAAGGCCTATTTAAAACCTCCGTTTCGTTCCAGCAGCGTCTTCGAGGAACGAGTCCTACAAGAAAAAGCGGACAGTGGCGAGGTTCTGTAGAGTGCTCATAACAACAGGCTGGAACAGCGCAAGCGTTCAAAAAGGTGGTAATTAAAGAAACGGAGGGTCCTCAACGCGTTTCCTGTCAGCATTAGTGAATGATTCTAATAGTGTCACGTCCATCTTGCGGCTTTCCCATGTGTGCCTATCACCTCTGCCCAAGACACCAGTAAGACGGCATAATTAGGTCAGGTAGTGTAGGACTTCGCAGTCTAGGACGTGGGGTGGGAGGGATGAAGCCGACCGGTACCAGCACTCTTAAGCCAACAATAACAAGCAGGGAAAAGTGACTTTTAAATTCTTCTGTGTTCTGTTTCTTCTTTGACGGAATTCATTTGCACTAGCTTATTCGGTGGGTATTCGTGTAGCTTCAGTAGTTTTGTTTTCTATATCAGCATTCCAATTCTTATTTCTCTTGTTGCTTAACTGGCATCCCAACTTTTGTATTTTATTGTCTTGTAATGGTATTCAGTTAAGATCGTTATATTTCGTTAAGCTTCTGTTATCAGTAGGTTAAGCATAAATCTAAATATTCAATGTAATGAATTCGTTCTTCTGTAGCAGTGTTCCAAAACTTGCGTTTTATTTGCCTAAGGTGGCGATATTTCTTTTTTGGGGTCTGGTTCCCATAGCTCGGTTACTATTCTTAGGTGTACCTACCTCAGTACTCGTAGTTCGTAAACTGACGTCACCAATGCAAAAGAATGCTTTCATCCCTTTTGTTTTCTTTGCTTTGGCAGGATTTAAACATTTGGGTTTTTTAATTATTTGTTTGCAGTTTCCAGTTTCTTGTCCTATTCTCATTGTTTTGGTTACTTTTTCATGCGTACGTAAGTAAGTCATCGTTCCCTACTGCAAAATTATCAACAAATGTCATAATTTCGTAGGAGTATTTTTTTAACACTTGCTAATGAACATACTCAATGAAATATAATCGGTATTTCCACTCTTGCGTATTTGTTTTTATTGTTCAGTTTAATTATACTTTTTCCAAAGCTTCACTTATTATTTAGTAGTTTAAACTTAACTTAATCAAAATTGAAGCATTAAGTGACGTACTTTAATTATTGTGTACTATTATTTAATTTTCGGTTTTTTTTAATGGGAGTAAGTAATAAGTGGGGTATTGTCGTTCCTTTTGTGGAAGTATGTCAAAAATTGTTTGTGTAATGGTGATTTTTAGTTTTATTGTCTTATTCCAAAACTGAATATAAATAATTCTTTTTCTTTTTTGGGATTTTTTTTATTCTGACACTTGTGTTTCTTTGTGTCAAGGCAAGTGTCTTGTCGTAGCTTAAGTTACTATTTTTTAGGCGTCACTCAGTTTTAAGCAAACGTCAAACTCTTGCTTTTATGCTCCTTTTATCAGCTATTACCAGTTTCAGTATCCTATTCCCGTAGTTGCAGTTACATTTATTCAGGCGTACGTAAAGAGATCATAAATGGAAATAATAAATGAAAAGGTTCGTTTTTTTTGTGGGAATATTCCAACAGTTTTTTTTTTGTTTTTTACAATGAAGTGACATATAAATCAAATCCCTTACAAATTGTGGTTTTACAGCGGTTCACATGAGATAACCGCCTGGGCCTTATTTAGGTAACTATACTACTTCGAACAGAATTCAAATGAAAAATGAATGAAATTATTCTGTGAAACATTCGGATAGGGTCATGGAGAAACAACAACTGTCAAACGTACTAAGGCAAAAAAACCCTAAAAATCATTTCTAAGTATCTAATCAAAATAAATAAATAAGTATGTGTAATTAGCATTTCGTGCATCTATTAAGCAATACTAAAATTAAATTCTTATTTTCGTAGAAATGACTGAAATCTACAATATTTATAGTAGATACAAATTTAAAGATTTCAATTGCATTGCATTATTTGCTTCAATTCCAGCAATACGAAGTCAACGCTCACGCTGTCTTATTTTACACTTCACTGCTCTCAATTGAATCCCTGGAAATCTCGTCAGAAAGGATTATCCATTTTCTATATTTCCCAAAAGTAACAGTGTTATTTTTGTGCTCCCTACTGTTAGAGAGTTCAGCCTCTAAAAACATTTCATATCTATATAGCGAGACTATAGTTATTTGTTATACAAGTGAGTAAAAGCGTTTTTTGGTAGGAGCGCCGACCTTTAATCCTGAGCTAGCGAAGTAGGCTAAAATTAAATCACGAGCCGAGCGTAGCGAGTGATTTATACATAGACTACTGAGCATAGCGAGGGATTTAAAGGCACGAGACCGAAAAAACTTGCTCACGCGTCCAACATACAACTTTTCACCTCTACCAGCGAGAAAAATATATACTTGGTTTTTTTTTTAAACTGAGGTTGCGTTCGGAATTGTACCTACTACAACCTCTGCCTTTGCTATCAAAACAACGTATGATATTTTTTAAGTTATCTGTTTAAACGTTTAATAATACTAATAATTTATAAATACTTACTTAAAAATGAAAAAATGCTATGTAGCTATATTCTTAATTAAAATTAACAAGGTTAAGTATTTGTCCCGAAATGTGTTTCTGACCAGTCATTGTATTTTTTTTTTTTCATCATCGGGTTAATTCCAAAAGTCAACAGTGAATAACTTTGCCTCACTAGTGAGCAAAATTCGATTTTGCTCACTGACTCTGGACAGCAAAACTATCCTTTTCGTGCTGGTGAGGTGAAAAAATTATTTTTATTAAGTTTCACTATCGTTTCGACCAGAACAGCGTTCCGTTATTTTACTGTATCAAGATCAGTTTATGTTTATTTTAATTATTAAAATGGCTATGAAACAAGAAAATACGGGGCTGTTGTAAAAGATTAATTTATCAATGAAAATTACATACTAAGCATAATTTAAAATTAAGATTGAAAATCATCATAAGCGATAAAATGTAAATAAGAATTCCGATTTTTTTGGTTTAGTGACTTGAAATGTTGTTAAATTATTCCTGTTATAACGTAAACGGGCACTAAAGAAGGATTTTGTTAAACTGATCCCTTAAGTGTGTGAAATGGGGATTGGAAATTTATATTCAAATCCGCTATTTTTGCGACAAGGGTTTATGAGTATTCCTCTTTCTTTTCTTCAAAATGTAGAAAATACTCTTTTTTTTGAGATTCCTCATCCTCATTCATATTTTCAAAAATCGAGTATAGAAATTCCTTTACCTCTTTTACTTCTTATCAAGTGGAATTAATGAGTATAAGTTTAAGTGCGCTGTCCTTTGAATCCCTCGCTTCGCTCCGGATTCTACATTGGTAAATTGGGGTAGTTTTATTTTTTATTTTATTTTTGGTGGTTCTGCCCCAATTAACTATTGGTGGTGAAATTTCACTCATTTCAACCATCTCTAACTCCTTGAAGGTAGGCATCTTTTCTTCTAATTTTTTTTTCTTTGCTTTTATTTCTTTTTCTTTTTTCCGATCTTTCCCACTCCACAAACGTTTGGGTTGTGGAATGAGCCAAGGTTATCTATAAGGACTACAGTATGGGTTCTACCACAGTATAAGGAAAAGTTATTAGATTTTTGAAAGTTCGGCAACACACCAGAGAGCAGAGAGTGATACTTCTGGTGTTACAAGCGTCCATAGGCCACGGTCACCGCTTATCATCAGGCGGTCCGTGTGCTTGTTTGCCACCTTAGTGGTATTAAAAATAAAGTAAAATGATAATAGAAAACCAAATAAAAGTAAAGAAAAAATAAGGAATTCAGAATCAGAAAAACGAAAAAAAAAAGAATCAGGAAAACAATACGAACAAAAAAAAAAGTGCTACATAATCACTTCTGTTCTCAAAAAACACATGGTTAACTCCACGTTTTACCAGTTTTCGCTATCAGGCGAACATAACGTGTATTTTTTGTAGTATCGAAAGAAACCAAATGTCCACCAGCAACTGTTTTTATTAAGATAGTAAAAAAGGCGTTATATTTAAAGCAATTGGAAACACTTTTGCATTCTGGGAGACTTGCGCTTAATCGGTAAAGATTTATTAAATGTTTTAATATCTTTAGAGATTAATTTATTTTACTCGTAATTAAAATAAAACCACTTTGAATAAGTCGCTTTGAAATTTTATTTAAGACGTCTACGCCTTAAAATTTGTGGCAAGGCGTACTTAATTAAATATTTATTATATATACCTACACAAAACACACGGTTTAATAATACACGTAACTTAGAAGGGCTCTGAAAATAATTTTAGTGGCAAACGCATGCTATTATTATAGTTAATGAAGTTAACTGTTATGATTTATTGCCTTAAGCAAGAGTACATAGCAATCTTCAGGGTCTTCTTTGTGTTATTATGATGAATTCGTACAGTATTATGTCACTGCAACATGATTTAATTTAAATTTCGTGATTCTTAAGTAGGAATAAATAATTAAATAAATACTAAAACCTGACTGCAAGAACTAAATAGAAGTAATTAAGTGCCCCTTCCATACCAAATATTTAACTATATGCAGTCGTAACTCATTTTAAGGTAACTACTATATTGTAAGCAATTTTTTGTCATTCTCCGTAAAAACATCTTCAATTTGGCTTTTTTTGGAAAAATAAACAGGCTGATTGATCCAATATCTCATAGATATAGATATCTTCTTACAGAATTTGTTTTTCGTTTTAAGGGTTCCGTAGTCAACAACGAACCCTAATAGTTTGTTTAGCAATGGGCGCGTTCATTTTGGGATGCAGAATCATTATTTCTGTTTACTTTGTCATCTGTCATCCGTTCGTTTTGCATTGGTGTCAAAAATATCAAAATCTTAGTATCATCTGTAACAAACTGTCATTCGTTCGTTTAAGATAAATTTTTTTCTTTTGCCACCGAAAAATGAAATTTTAGACCCATGTCTGGAGGTGGGGTTTTTGTTTTAATCTGTCAAACTGCGTGAAAATACTAAACCTTATGTCCAATATGACGCCGGTGAAGCTAAAAAGGCTGGGTGAGTTAGCTAGCAGCATTGGATATGATATATAACAATAATAGTATTATTCTAAGAGAAATGTTCAATAATTTTTTATTTGCGAATAGCCGCTTGAAATTACTTTATCCATAATGCGAAGGCATTATCTGTTATAAGTCAAGATGAGCTCATTCTTTAAAATTTTAAAGCACACATCTTACAAACGGGCGAGAAATATGTTTGATTAACATTTGAAAAGGCAGCTGATGAATATAGATGAGGTACATTTTTTTAAGGTTATGATTTTAGCAGTTGTTAGAAGTTAGTACGTTCATGATAAATGAGATTTAGTACGTACGTGACAAATTATGTGTCCCTAGCTTTATCTTTACCCTGTTTGTTCTTACTTGACTTATTTTTGTAAACATAAAATCAAGACAACTTAAGATTTGGGTTCGAATAAGAAGCCACTAGGAGGAATATAGTTTAATCTTTCGGTTTCATCTCATTGCACAATGCTGCACTTCTAAATTTTTAGTTTACAAAATACGAAAATTAAAAATAAAAAAAGTTGAAAAACTAAAGTCCGACAATAATATCACGCTCTGAAAAGTATGAAACAAGAAAATATTCTCACCTGAATTGTAATGTACAAACTATTCAGTATTTATCGTCTATTAAATAAACAACTTACACGTAATATATTTTTATGTATTTAATAAGTATTCATATTTATGTTTAGTGGATAGCAGTGGTCATATGACGCTTTGTCCAAATGTTTCATGATCGTTTACTATTGTTATGGCTTGATATTTTTGTGTCTAAGGATTTAAAATTTTGCACAAACATTTTTGCTATGACATACGCCAGCATCTAAAAAGAATTTTGCAAAATTCATCATCCAAGGTGTAAAATGGGCTCCATGCCGACTGTACTGAAACTGAGTTACTTCCGAATTTTTCCGTCGATTCGGTTCGGTTCGGTGCAGATAATGTAGGTATGTGTGCGAGGTTTCATACCATTCCATAAAACGAATCTAAAAATAGACTCGTTCGGTGCGGTCAGTTTGGATAAGTCACCATTTGGATCTGAGTAGTGCCGCAGAAAAAAGGTAATAATAGTAGTGCTCCATGCCAGTAGTGGCATAAAATATTACACAGACACATACGCACCCTATGGGTTTCCTTTAAGGTGGTACGGAAAACAACACAAATAAAGATGTTATCAATTAAATGAAATGTAGTCGTACGTTACTCTTGACCTTCTATCAAAATCAATTTGCGATATTAGCTTGGCTTCACACGAAGTAGCCGTCATGTCAGGGACGGTATCGATACTGGATGAAGTGCTCAGTATATCATTTAGTAGAACCAATATAAGCTAGTGTCATTTTTGACACCTTTTGTTGATACTTTAACTACGTAAAATGACTTAGATCACAGACTAGCGGCGCGAGTGCCCCTGCCACGTGATGTCGTGGTGTCAAGTGCTTAAGTGTAATATAGCTGTTCTCTTATGGGCTAAGGGGACAAATTAGTTTTGATAAATTACTTTTATGGCACATTTCTGTAGGAATTACTCATTTTGTGACACATACAACATTAAAACTCAGAAAGTTATAGAAACGCATATTTTTTTTTCACACTTTTAGGTTTATTTTGAAATGATGATAGGAAGGTAGGCACCGTTAAACCAAGTTGAGTTTAAAAAATTTTAGAGTTCTGCAAAATTGGAGAAAATGAACGTTACGCGTTGTCCAATATTGGACTAATATTATTAAACATTTGTTTCAAATATACACAAACAGATAGATAGACAGATAGAATTACATTTCGTTAAAAAAAAAATGATCGAGGGTTACGTAATTACTTTAATACTACTTCCAGTCAATTGAGACAATAGAAGGCTTTATCATCACTATAGGTAGCCCAAGAATTGTCTTAGAATGGCTAGGGCCGTTATCTCACAATATTTAAATATCAACTGTGTTGTGTACTTTGCCATTCAATAGAGTGCTGAAAATGCGTTTCAGCCATTGTAGCGATATTTACTCATACAAAGAAAAGTAGGTTAGCGCATCACAAAACAAGCAGGTGGGTTTTGAAGCATTTTGAGTTACATTTATAGGCTATGATACAATACCTTTAATAGTGCAATACTGTTGAGGTCGTGGCCTTTGCTGAATGATTAGAATTTGAAGACCGAACCGAAAGTTAGGCCGTTCAAAATACAATCCAGCAATAGCCTCACGGCCTAGATCTATATATATAGAGCTTTACTCACAGGGAAAAAAAAGAAGAATTATTCAATTGGACGAGGATTTTGTTTATTATAATTAGACAAATTTATTTAAAAAACAATAACAGCCCATGAAAACAAAATAGTACAGGATTTTAAAAAAGCCTTTTCTCTACATAAAAAGTTTCGATTTGATTTTATTATATATAATTACGAGTATATTATTAATCCAGAATCGATATCCTTCCTGTGCTCTTTTTTCGAATGTAATTCAAAGTTTTCCTAGCGTTAATAAGCAAGTTTTTATTACTGTACAAGTACGGTAATCAAAATCTAGAAAAACATGTATTATTCTCATTACGAAATCTACGTCAATAAGTCAGCAGTAACAAGTTTAATATATACTTAGTTTATGTTCCACTTCTAGTTTTCGGATGTAGACTTTGCGTAGACTTTATTGACTTAAAGTCGTCCATCAAGAACTTCGATAGTTTGTGGCTACAAGTTAGTAGTCCAATCTAATAGTATCAAGTAAATACTTGTGGCAAGTCCTTTGACTGGAAGTCAACAATGTGGCGGCGACTACGGTTGTATGCTATAGTACATATGTACCTACTTAGATATTACTACCTACCTACTTAGGTCCAAATCAACTGACTGATTGAGACATAATATGTCTTTATACCCGGATTTTCTTTATATAAGTATAAAACAGAAAATCTTTACAAAAATCTGGGTACAGAAATTTATAGGGCATTTATTGAACACCAATGTCGAAGAACATAAAAAAGATGGAACATATACGCTTCTATAACACAATAACTTTAAAATTGTTAGGTCTACTCTCCGGTGGGTCAGGGTACGTTTTAAATACTTACCGAAAATAACAAAGTAATCCTTTTGAATAAATCAAATCAAACAATATTTATTCAAATAGGTTTCTAAGAAAACTTTTGAATAGTCAATACAATGTAAACAATGTTAATTTTTGCCAAAAAAGAGCTGGCAAGAAGTTCTTTTTAAAGTAATTATACAATACTTTCATAATTACCTAAAGAGCATCCAATATGTACAGAAACACATTAGGTAATAAAAATAAGTTAGTAAGCTACTAAGAACAAAGTCAAACATGTCAATTATTTTTTTTTTGTTTTTATGTAGCATAGGGGGCGCACCATGTGAAGCGTCAAATATCGTCAATTGAGTAAAGGAATTCAGATATTTAAGAGTATTCCGATGTTTAATAGTACTAGTGTATATTAGTGTATTATATGATGATAGTAGGTATATTATATATATGATAAACATAAAAAATATGAGGCACAAGCACAACATAAAAAAAAACCAGCCAAGTGCGAGTCAGACTCGTGCACCGAGGGTTCCGTACAAACCTGTAGGTATATAAGTGGGTATAGTTGCGAGTTAGAAAATATGCAGCTTAAATTGCTGTTTCGTTTGATTGTTGACATAGAAGTTTGATTTTGTTTTGTTTGAAGGTATTATAGACCTGAGTATTTAATATAAATTTCAATTTAATACCTCTACGCGTTCATGAGGATATAGGGGGTAGTTACTGTAAAATTATAAAAAATATTTTTATTATAAGATGTAACTAAAAATTTACGGTTTTCGCAATTTTTCCTTTATCTGTGCTATAAGACGTTGCTTCGTATGAAATTTCAAGATTCTCAGTTCACCGGAAGTTCCTTGGCGGTTTTGATTCCCTTGGAAGTTTCGAAAATTTGCGGCATAAACGGTTATAAAGAGACAGTGGACCTGAGTATTTGATATAAATTTTAGCTTGATATCTCCACGCGTTCCTAAGAAAAAGGGTCTTGACAGACGGACGGACGGACAACAAAGTGATCCTATTAGGGTTCCGTTTTTTCCTTCTTTCGAGTTTCTTTTCCTATTCATAACTTAGAAATAATCAATGTCTTACAGTATTGATAAACCAAACAAAAAAGTAAGACTAAATACTAAGAATATAAAGAAGTTTCCAAGAGTAGACCAGCCTCTACAGGCGGCACCGTTCACAAGTATGACACATGAATCAGCCATCGCTTCGCTCAACCATGTTTTAAGGAACGTACAGACCCGACGCACATGTTTTAGGGAACGTAACGACCCGACGCACATGCCACCACCGCAGAGACACTCAAGCAACTCCAATAAAACTTCGATTGTACTAGTTACTAGTTACTACACAAGTAAAGGAACAAAATATAAATCCGATTCATAGCGAGACTTACACACACATGTTTACATTTAACATCACACGGCGAACACACGTACTCTGAACTTAAAACCTATTTATAGTCGAACATAAGTAAATTCTCGCTGAAAAAAAAATTCTAAACTCGTAGGAAACATAAGTATGTGTGGCGCCGCGCCGTGACAAAATGTATGACTGGTTGGACAGCACCCGACTAGCTATAAGTGACGACATAGGCAAGTCGGTTGCGCTCGCCCCTCGTCTCGTCTGGTCGACTACATAAATGTAACGATTGTTTAGGCTGTATCATAGAGTGTACTTAGACCTAACGCAAGTAAAACAAAAAAAAAAGTTAATAATGGATAAGCGTCTATAAGGTAAATGTAAGCAATTTTTCAAATATATTTAAACCCAATTATCTATTTGTTTTGTGATGCCATGGAGACGTTGGGCAGTCGTGTAAAAAGTAGATATCAACGATTCATCGGCATTGTGGTCATAGTCTAACGAGTAGGTAAGTCATAAACCTGATCGCCGCCGTTGGCCCTGACCACCACCGTTGGCAAGTGCTTCAGACAAGTGCCGGTTGGTGACTACCACCACATAATCCAGCCTCAGCACATCAGGTCGCTAATGACTGAGCATTACGCAGCCCGCCGAAGAAGCGATCGTGCTCCGCCGTGTAAGATTCGCTGTAGCTGAGCTTCGTACCCAACGTTTCGGTGATCTGATTTAGAGTTTGATTTGATTCTAGTTTACCATTTTAAAATATACGTAGTTCACAAAACCCAGTATTGTTTTGAATAAAATAAAATTTAAACAATTAAAGCATCTTAATTAAGAAAGCAGAAGCTTTACTACGAAAAACACTCAGTACATATTTAACTTAAGCCTTTTTATTTATTTTTTAATTATGCTGAACCAAATTACTATTTCCCTGTAATAAATCTTTTAAAATTACGATTATCTCATGTGGCGGAAAACTCGGACACATTTTGATGACAATAAAAAACATTCAGTGTCTTGTAAAAATATGAAAACTATGAAGAATATGTAAATTGATCTGTTGTTATTTTTTTTGTTATATTCTTCATAGAACTATCGCAAAAAAATTTTTTAATCTTATACAAATTTTCCTGTAAGAGAGCCAACATATTATAGTATTGTAATCTCCTTTTGAAAATATGACGATTTTAGGTTTCAAACCCAACGCTTAAGTTTTGTTATATCTGGCCGTCCGTCCGTTTGATCGCGTTTAGGTAGTTGTGGTAGTTTCCTTTATAGGTAGCTGTCCATTCTCCCGTTTGACTACTTTAGGGTGCCGATGCCAAACACCGGAAACGGTACTCTTTATCGCTTAGTTTCGTCTTGTCCGTCTTTTCGTTGAATTTTTTTTGTGGAAACTAAAATTTGAAAAATAAAATAACATTTTAACAAAAAATTGCAACATTATAAAACGACTAAAGTGTATCAAAATAAGGCCTTCCAGCTTACATTATGACAAAACATTGAACTACCTGTCTGTTTATTTATTTGTTTCCGTCGATTTGTCTTCGCTTTGAAGTTGAAGGCTAAACATTTGCAGTTAAAATAGGTCAAATTTGGATATTGTCATCTGATGGCAAGTCTAAAGAAACACGTATAGTGCAAGAAACAATTCTTTCCCGGTGATCACAAATCAAAACTACAGTCGCCATATTGAGATCATGTGAACTTACAACGACGCTAGCGACCAAACACACCTAAGGTCAGAAAATTTGTTTTTTTATTTTTTTAAATAGTCTGTCAATGCATCAGTTATCTCTATTTAAACTGAAAAAGCGCTGAATTAGGATAAAAATTGTACTATATTTACTATATTACTTCCGGAGGTAAAAAATAATTAATTAAATGCAATTAAATGGCTATTTTTAATAAACCTAATTCACCGCACAACCTTTGACTCCTCTTATTGAATAACCGATCAGATTAACAGGAAATTGCTTTTTCATGAGTTTCTTTGAATAATTCTGCCTTATGTTATAAACATCCAGTGGCGTTTTTAGGGTTCCGTACCCAAAAGGTGAAACACAGGACAGCTATTACTAAGACTTTGCTGTCCGTCCGTCTGTTACCAGGCTGTATCTCATGAACCGTGATAGTTAGACAGTTGAAATTTTCACAGATGATGTATTTCTGTTGCCGCTATAACAACAAATACTAAAAAACAGGATATGCGAAGTTAAGCAAAGTCAGATGTGATCAGTCATTGGATGAGCGATCACCTAGAGGCACTTTTTTGTAGTTGGTGTTTATAAATTATGTCCTACTCGCACTTAACCCCGATTTACATGGTGATTTTTTTGTATACTTCTCAAAAAAGTACTAACTGCTGCAGTAAGAACCTATAATAATGTTTAAAGTCCACACCCGACTGAAGTAAATTTGGTAACTGCCGAGGTTGGAACGTTGGCCCCAAATATACATACGTGTTTTAATAATAAGAAAACAGAGTTTAGTAAGTAAAGTACTTAAAGGTAATATACATACGTTCCTGACTCAAATAAGTCTGTAAAATTGTTTATTTCACGCATATGAAATTCTCCAACAATGTTATATTCCGAAGTTTCAAATTCCATCTGCTGTAATGCGAACTCATTTACTCTGAGACGAGAATTATGGAAATTTGAAACGTATTCGTTTATGGGAAAATATGGCGGTTAAATGAAATTTGAGATGGCATCTCGTCAAACCTTTTACATGGTGGAGTCATTTTAAGAATCCATACTCATATTACACATTTGAAAGTGAGTTTGTTTGTTCATTCTTCATGTGGCAACGGAGCATCAAACTGAGCTGAACTTTGACAAGGACATTGACTTTCCGAAAAATTAAAATTTCTTGCAGGAATAATTATAATATAATTCCACGTGTACGAACTAAGCTTCAACTATTTCTTTCTATAACAAATTTTATTACTGTAAATTAAGAATTCGCTGAATTCCCACGCCGATAACCGAATTTAGGGTTGATAAAAGCTGTTAAAAAAAATATTTTTAACTAGCCTTTGCTAGGCGTAGGATTCTTACGGCCACTCCTTGATTATATACTAAAGAAGTTTGTTAAAGCGAACTATACCTGCAGCTATAGTTCGTTTATTCTGGTATAGCTACTCATGTGGGAACCTTTCCGGGATGAAAAATAGCGTATGTCCTATTCCAGGACCTTATCCATATATGAGTGCTAAGTTTCATCCCGATCCATCAAGTGGTTAAAGCGTGATTGGGTAACAAACCACCAAACTTTTGCATGTATAATATTAATAGGATAGCTGGCAATTAATTAATTTTGACAGCGGCACCACCGGCCTAAATTTAGTTATCGGCGTGGGATTCTTGCGTCAACATCTTAAATATACTAATAAAGTTTGCTTATATTGTAGCTAGTTCGTTTAAGCTCGGTTAAAGTTATTATCCGTTCTTGAACCCCTTGGAGTTTACCGTAATGATGGCAAGAGATCAGATAGTATGACAGGTATTCCTTGGGAGCGTGGCCGAGCTTTATTATGGGACGTCACATGCGTTGACACTATGGCTCTATCTCGCCTCACTCATTTTAACATTAAAATGGGGTTAAATTTCTGTTGATCATTTACTATTATTGGCAGTAAAAAGTTTTTAATTTGACATTATATTTTACTACATCTGGTAATAAGTTGAACATAAGCTATTAATGTTTATAATAATATAGTTAAAATAAAAATGATTAATATAGTTTACTTTAAAAATTTTTGCTTTATTTTCAATAAAATTGTCATGCCGTTAAATTACCGAACGCCGATTTATAAAGAAAAAAAACTAAAGAAATATGGCGGGAAGCCATTTTTATCCGCATCAAATTGTTTTTTTTTCTACTGAGGTTTTTTTTTGATAAAATGAGTGAATTTCTTAATAAGTATCTATTGTTTATATTTTCATAAGTAGTATTTACAAATCTCTTTGAAAACCTGAAATAAATCTGATTTTTTTCTCACTGATAGTAGCTGAAAATGAAAGTTGGCACTCCAAAAAACTTCGCTCATTTGTTGAACAAATAACTATTTCACGTCTCAAAAATCAATTTTTCAGAAACTATTTAAGATCTATCGGAACATATATTTGATTATACTTATTTTAATTAAAGTAATGAATAGCACTTTTATATTTTATTTTTGTTATACCACTAAGGTGGCAAACAAGCTTTCGGGCCTCCTGATGGTAAGCGGTCACCGCAGCCTATGGACGCTTGCAATACCAGCGTTCGCGTGAGGAAGTTTCTCTGAAACCGCACTGTACGCGACCATTTCGGTTCTAAAGTGTGAGAATGAATTCCCTGCCTATATCGCTTACTTCAAAAGTATTATCCTTTGTTTTTGATTAAAATGTCATACAGCTAAATTTTCAACCGCAATTCTAAAATGAAAATGTAATTGGAAAAAACAAAAATGGCAGTAAACTATTTTTATCATCATTCAATTATTTTTTTACTATTTACTGCAGTTTCTAGATAAAATGAATAAATCTAGTGACGAAGACCTACCTATGTCTGTCACACCACAAAAGTTAAGACAACAAAGTCTAATGCCGAACTTATCTTTTTACCGGAGAATTCGGGTAAAAAATATCAAAGACTTTCAAAAGCTCTCGCAGACAAGTAGGTAGTGTAGCCGGCTGCTGTGCAGAGGGTGTAGGTTCGATTCCCTCCCTAGGCAAACATTTATGTAATATACATATGTGTTTGTCTTGAGTCTGGGTGTATTTATGTATGATAATTATGTATTTACAAAAAAGTATTATATATGTATTTGTATCCGTTGTCTGGTATCCATAACACAAGCTTTACATTGGGGCCAGACGGCCTGTATATGTACAAACATTTTTTTTTTTTTAAATAAATGCCGTTGTTATATTTTATGGTACTATCAAAAAGAAAGTAAACCAAGTACCCATAGAGTAATTATTCAATGCTAAACGCTGTTATTGATACAAAACGAGACAGACGTACCTACATATAGAAAAATATCTAAAACTTGTGGCATGTAACCTGCAAAATTGCAGCAACTTTACTTTTACCTTTAAATTATTATTTTAGTTTAGTTTATTTGTATTTAGTGTAAGTCTTACCTAAAATTTGAAATTAACCTGAAATTTTTATAACTGGTAGAGGTGAAAATTTGCATGTTTGCATTCATTGATATAGAGAACTGGCCAGAACAATTCCTAGCCAGCTGTGAAAAAAAAAATGGTTGCAAAAGTGTGACAGAGATGATGTGAACCTGTAGTGTTTTTTTGTCTCTTTCTAACTTGTTTCAATAAACATAAAAAAGAAAATGGCAGACGTTGCTAGAAAGAGAAAAGAGACCTTGCGCAGTCGATAGGACAAATTACAGAACACGAAGTATGTTTCACAATAGAGATTTTTTTAGGTTGCGTTCCTTTACATCCCTCACAGTTGTAAGTGTCACAAATTTAATAAAATTAACTAACAAATTATTCGATACGATATAGTTAAAACTACTAATTAATCAAAACTAAAAAAATATGTGCATTCCAAATTTATTATGTGACTAAAAGTAGGGACCAAATGGTGAGATTAACAACGTTGCTTATGCACGTACTTGTGTTCAAAAACATTGGTGTAGGTGTGTATAGATTAAGCAAATGTTGTGTGCCAGGGTCTTAGCAGGTGGAAGCATTTGGTCTTTGTCTACTCCTCTGAGAAACAGATGTTATGATGTGTAAGTATCTGAGTATAAAACAGACACAAAAAATTAGTGGCCATATCATCGCCATGTAAAGGTGTGCTTTTAAAATAATTAAGAGAAATAAGAAATGGCTGTCAGTATCGCAAATTGAGTACTTATCTGTTTCCCACGTGGCTGCTGATACATAAGAAAATGAAATATCTCCAACACGTATCACCTACGATACCTATTTATCGAAAAAGATGCTATTGAGGCGATATTTCACTCATCTTTTGTGCGCAAAAAAAAATCATTTTTATTTAATGTGGGTAAGGCATACGAAAGGCAGATATTGGCCTACATTGAAAAACTCTTTTGATCTTGCATTCTAATTTTTCAATAAAAAGATAGTATTGTATCAAATTCAAATACTTGTAAAAGAGTCGCGGCATCACCAGGGTCAATTCGGTTACTCAGTTCTATCTGTGACCCGGTCGATCCGGTCGAATAGATATTTCAATACGTTAGTGGTAATTTAATCATAAGTAACTGATGATAAATAGTACAGTTTCGTGGCTTTGTTTGTAGTCCTTATCAGCTTCATACGTCCCAACTGTTGGGGCAGGGGCACTGAGCGTGACTTGGCCCATAGTCCAGACACGGTAGACTTCACATATACCTTTTTATTGACATATGCTGGTTTACTCATGATGTTTTCCTTCACTGCTAAGCCAGTGGTGTGAATGATCACTGTACTTAAGAAATGAAGAAAAAGACTCATTGGTACACTCGAACCTCCATCATGACACTCAGGACGCAAGGTGAAATCGAAACCCCTAGGCCACCAACAGCCTAGCCTAAACAATATGAAATGAATATTTCGGTTGTAAACGTCCATAGGCTATGGTAACCGCTTAACATCTGACAGACTGCTTTTTTGCCACGTTATTGGTATAAAATCGGTTCACAATCGGCAAAGATGAAATTAATGATATTATATGTTTTATGGGTTGCTTTAATTACATATAGATCTACACTAATATTATTACGTCTGTAACTAATAAACTATTGAACTGATTTTAAAAATTCTTTCACCATTATAATGTTATAATATCTATAATTATTGCGAGAAGCATAGTAGAGGCTATATTTATTTCTAAAAAAAATTGGGGATCCCTACTAAAACTTCAATAATGTAACCCAAGGTGTAAAAAATTTTGCCAAAAAATGTCTTTCATCGCATGCACTGTGGAAACTATTGATGATAGAACAAAAAACTGTTTGACAATATTTAAGAACATATCGATATCTACAAAAATCTTCGCAATACCACATGTCCGTCAATTGTAGTTATGTCACTATAACCACTTTTTAACATTTTTGAAGTTGATAGACATGCCAACCAAAATCAGACCATGTTATCCATACCTTTGCATTAATCCTTATCTAAACAAATCATTTCGTATTCAAGACTATTTTAATATCTTTAGATTACTTTTTGAACTGTTCAAATCGGAAATTCCATTCATAATATATTACGAATTTAAAAATGTCAGTCTAAACAAAATACTGAACAGAAAAATAAACGCCCCACCGGTGCGCCCGATACCATAAGGTAGCCGCGCGGACAGATATTGCAATCCTGCAAAACGGGATCACGTATTCCCGCGGGATCCCGCTGCTTTTATTACTCTGCTCTGATCCCGCATCTTCAAAGCTTCAAATTAAAAAATTTGGCGCTAAAACATTTTTTTTTTTTTTTTTTTAAATACCACTAAGGTGGCAAACAAGCACACGGTCCGCCTGATGGTAAGCGGTCACTGTGGCCAAAAATCCAATAACTTCTTTCTTGAAGAACCCCATACTGTAGTCCTTGAAGAAAACCTTGGCAGGGAGCTCATTCCACAACCCAAGCGTTCGCGGGAGGAAGTTTCTCTGAAACCGCACTGTACGCTACCATTTCGGTTCTAAAGTGTGAGAATGAATTCCCTGCTGATGGCGAACGGTGCGATGGTAGAAAGTAGCCGTGGGCATCATTTCAAACAATTCCTCAACACATCCCATTGTGCAAGCGGTAGAACACACAGGGAGGCAAAGTCTCTCCTCAGACTTAAGGGTTCGATACGGCAAGTGGGTTTGGAATCGTCGACAATTCTCACAGCCCGTCGTTGAACCGTGTCAAAAGGTCCAAGCTGGTATCCGGGTGCACCTGCCCAGAGATGGCAGCAGTAGTCCATATGGGGCCGAACTTGCGACTTGTAAAGCAGCAACCTCTGCCCCGACGTGAAGTACTGCTGCGCTCTGTTGAGTACACCTAGTTTTTTGGACGCCAGCTTCTTTTTATCTTGAAAATGATCTCGGAACTGAACATCGCTGGAGATGTCAACACCAAGGATCCCAATGCTTTTCTTAGCGGTGAAAGCGCACACTTATGTCTTTGCAGGGTTGAATCGTACCAAGTTTACCCGTTCCCAGTCAGAGACCTTGGACAGTGTGGTCTCGATTTGAGACACAAGTTCTCCGCGGTTTTCCTCCACAACGGAACGAGGGATGTTTGCGTGACCCGTGTAATAGACGCCTCCAATACTGTCATCTGCATAGCAATGTATGGTGTTGATGTCCAACATGACATTGATATGCAGTAGAAACAACGTAGGAGACAGCACGGAGCCTTGCGGAACACCAGCATTAACTACAAAAGTAACTTTTTCGCAATAGTTTGAAAATTTATTACAGAGGTCCCACTCGTGCGTAATCGTTTACTGCCCCACTTTACTCACTTTTTTCGATTTCGATAAACTGTTTTAATAACTTTTTTTATTATTTCAGGTAAGCCTACAAGAAACAAAGTACACACAGAGGTTTGCTAATAGTTGCTTCATAATGCGAGCGGTTCCGTTACTCTAGTAAGCAGGTTTTTGCTATCATAGACATAATGTGAGCGGTTCCTTTACTCTAGTTAGCAGATTTTTGCTATAATAGACATAATGTGAGTTATATGTAAGCGATCCAACAGCGCTCCTTCTTGAGTCTTAACTTCCTGCAGGATTTGAAAATTAGTCGCGACCGGGTTTCATTATTTTTCTTTATTAGTATTATTTATTTTATTTATTAGTTATGTTTTTTCATCATTTGATATATTTCATAATAAATAGTTTCATTTATATATTTCTTGTATCATATTTTTATTGGTAATGGTTTGGCAATTTTTGTGAGTGACAAGTTGTTACACTAGAGACCACCTCATGCAACTAATTCTGTAAATTTTCCTTAATGCGTCTAATTTAGGGTTAATCAATTCGTCCGCATTGTACCTTACATTCAATTTTTTAGCTAAGGTACTAAAACACCGTACACATAATCTAAATTTTATTGAATAACTAACTTATTGTAAGCGCAATGTAAGCAGCTATTTTTAACGAAAAGTTTTTTCGATTAAAATAAAGTATCTACCTACACTACGTTAACTCGAGGCAATATTGAACTTTAAACTACATTTTGTCAGAATGTAAATTTAATAAGTTTTTTTATTATACCTTATCGGGACTTACCACGACATGTTATTCATTTGATAAAATATTGGAATATTTATCTGAAAATATACGAAACTAATTTATTTTCAAACAAGATTGATAACATAATATAAAAGCTATCCTTTCGGAAATTATTTAAGCGTCTCGTGATTAATTGCCTGTGTATATTCAGTTCATGGTAAAGTTAATCAACCGTCACGAGTACAATAGACCGTTAAATATAACTTTGAAGCATAACTTAATTTATCTTCCTCATGGTGCTGCATCGTTGGGACATAAATTAATATATCTATATCTTGTGAAAAAATTTCAAACTATAGAAAATAGAGCCTTATACAAATATAGTTGATTATTTATACAAATATATTTAGCTACACTATACATAGGTACTTGTTTTGTACCGGCCGTTGCTATCTGGAATGCGCCTCACGAACGCTGCGTTTTCAGGCAACACGAGTTGTTGTCAAGTTGTTGTTAATACAGATCCGACGAATAATCTAAAAATAATTAACTTTGTGTTAGGTTTTACAGTTGCTTTATATTTTAATTTAAGGTTTTAGATCCTGCTTTTTGTTTAATTTTTAGTTTCTCTCATAATTACTAGCTGTAATTTAGGGTTCTCTTAGATCGCCTAAGTCGGTGGTGGCCGAGGGGCTTAAATTTTACTTCACGTCCCAAGTGGCGGAGGTTCGAACCCCGGCCTCTTACCTCTTAAGGTTTTTATTCATAGTTGGGTTTCGCTTGACCCGTCACTTTGATGAAACATCCTAATATTATTGTCCTTTCTTAAAGTCACAACGGAGTATTCAATTGAGCTAAGATATAATGATGGAATATGTGGCACAAAGATACTTGAAAAGATGGAGAAGGACATGCTATCTATATTTTAGATTTGCGAAAATTTAAAAGCTCCTGCAGGAAATACAATAACCAAATCCACATAGAGGAACTATAGCTTTAGCTTGCTGTAGCAAACATGCTATATAGTTGAAGTTTAAGTTTGTAAGATTGTAAGTAATCTCCGAAACTAATCAAACTATTTCAAAAATTCTCTTATTGGCTTAGTGTAATCAACAGAGTGAAGCAGTACTTCACGTCGGGGCAAAGTTTGCTGCTTTACAAGTCACAAGTTCGGCCCCATATGGAGTTTTGCTGCCATCTTTGGGCTGCTGCACCCCGATACTTAGGCCCTTTTGACTCGGTTCAAAACCTAGGGCTGTGAGAATTGTCGACGATCCTAAACTCAATTGCCCTTAAGTCTGAGGAGAGCTTTTGCCTCCCTGTGTGTGTTCTACAGCTTGTACACTGGGATGTGTTCTGAGGAATTGTTCAAAATTATGCCCACGGATACTTTCTACCATCGCACCGCTCGCCGTCGGCAGGGAATTCATTCTCACACTTTAGAACCGAAATGGTCGCGTTCAGTGCGGTTTTAGATTAACTCCTTCCCGCGAACGCTTGGGTTGTGGAATGAGCTCCCTGCATCCCTGTATGGGGTACGTCAAGAAAGAAGTATTTAGATTTTTGAAGGGTCGGCAACGCGCCAGTGATACCTCTGGTGTTACAAGCATCCATAGCCAAGGTGACCGCTTACCATGAAGCGGACCGTGAGCTTGTTAACCAACTTAGTAACATAGAAAAAAAAAACTTTTCGAGGCGAATAATTTTGCAACTAAAGTGAGCAAAAACGGTCGAGCGAATGCGTTTTTTACGAATACTCAACCTACCTACCTCAACGGTAAGAGAAATTTAAATTATTTTCATAGAAAAGTTCATAATCAATACATTGAAATTATAAGTAGTAGAGAAAAGAAAGTATTTGTTATATTTAAAACAGTAAATTTTTTAGATTCTGGTAACGCAATTTTTTCCTTTTTTTAACTTTTTTGGTATCGATTCGACTTGTTGGTGTTCATCATCATTATTTTCATCTGTTGTTCTATTTTCTCAGAATTTACAATTGGGATTTTTAAGATGACGATTTTTTATGGATTTAATTTGTCAAGTCACTTCTTCTCTACTACACACTTCTCTACACTACTTCTCTTCTTCCACTTTAAATAAGTTTTTTTTTTCTTTTTGTTTTATATGTTATTCTTTTTTAAAATTTTAAGAGATTATAGCATGAGGTTGTCGTTTAGTTTGTCTTTTTCTCTTTCTTATGAACGTTTCTGGGTAAGCTAAATATTCTCTAAATATTTAATTTAATTTGTTGTTTAATTAATTTCAAATGAGTTTTGTGGCCGTCGACATAGAGTTTCACTGGGAGTTCGATGTTATGGCTGAGAAGATAAGAATGAAATACATTAGCAATATATTCTTTAAAAACTTCTGTAGTCATCTAGCCTGTTTCGTACTTTCCAATCCCTCCTCCATCAGGTGCAGATTCGAATTTTTTTTTATGGCAATCTTTGCTACGGATAAACAATGAATGGACAGCAAACTTCTCCAGCAGCCGAAAGGGTAAACAAAACTGTAATAGACTCTTTGGCTTAAGATTGCTTTTCTGCTAAAACTAGGCCAGTTTTACCGCAAATTTGAAAATTTGTTTTGTCTGCATTAAAAATGCGACGTGTGTTGCTTTACATGGGAATCAAGTGTTTTTCGGCAACATAAGTTTGAATGTTAGTTATCCAACTCTCTCCGTCCGTCCGTCTTTTTCTGAAACGCAAGAACTTGCTCACGTCACTCCTTCTGATGTTCCTATCATCAACCTCGGGTGTCTTTTTAAGAATTCTTTTCACCAACCATCACCTGGCCTATTATTAAAAAATGAATTAGGCCGCAGGTTTTTCACCAGAAAAAGAGTTAAGACTTGACAATGTTTTTCTTAAGGCGGGCAATCACTGACAGTGGGCAATTACTATTTATGTACTCTACCATTGATTTATAAATAAACATGCTACCTACTTAATGTTTATTACATATTTTGTTTGGAACTTGATATGCCTTCGATCACATATGATGGATGTGAGGGAATGATTGGATATGCCACAGCTTGGAGATCATTTACGTAGTAGCTATCTGTTTACATCATTAAAAGCCGTGATTTCAGTGGTAACCTTGCACGTTTCAAGTAAATATTTAGTTAAGTTAATGAAACTAGGCACGTACTATAATAATGTAATTTGAATACAGTCTACACTAATATTATAAATAAGTAAAGATTGCAAGTTTAGATAAAAGAGGTAATCTCTGAAACTTCTTATCTGATTTAAAAAAAAAAAACAATGTTTAGGATAAACTTTAAGGGGGGACTTAGGCTATATCTTGTTTTAAATATCATTATTTTTAAGTTTTAAATATCTATATTTGTAAGTTAAGTAAACATACACTTTTTCTTAAAGCTGCAACAAAGTATTGGTATATGATTTAATTTTTGATTCAGGGATAGCTGAAGAGACAGAAAATAAAGTAGAATACTTTTTATCGACATTAGAATATTTTTTTACGGGAATAAATTTTTGTAACAGTGCTTACAACAATTAACTTGATTTTTGTCATAAAATAAAATTCCCACAGAAATAGGAATATTACGCCACATGCTCGACAATGTCAAATTCTTCTCATGCTTACGCAAAAGTAGTACCTACTAAGTAACAACCTCCTACCAGAAAAGACAAAGGAAACATACTCATACAGCCTACGACCATTTTCACTAATAGAAAATTACATTGTTTAGAAAGGGACGACACATTACTTACCTACGGGTTGTTTGGCCTCCGGAGTAAGAGCGAGAAATGCTTTAGAATCGAGTCTGAATTTAGTCCCGAGGTAAACACACTGGTTTTTACTTCGTTCCTTTTGTGCTTTTTTGCTTTTTCTTTGGAGCATGCGTGTTCCTAAACCAACCTAAAGATGAAAAACCGACAAGGCAGAGGATCGAGTGTGGTGGCGTTCCTTAAGAAAGGCTTATGTCCAGCAGTGCTCTAACATAGGCTTATTAAGATATTACTTTTTTTTTATTAATTCGAAAGGAATTAAAAATATGAGTGACAGCAGTAGCGAAGATATGGTCTCAACAGTTGCTGTTAACGACATAAAATGCCAAACTAAGTTGTCGCTCGAAAAGCAAAATAAAGTTTGTCGGTGCAGATTTTTAAAAGGTGCGTTAACTTTTTTAATAGTACATTTCACCCGAGGTTAACATTCTGCTTTTCATTTCGAATATAAGAAAAGTAAATAAAAATCTGATTAGTAAAACATAACAGATTTTATCAAAACATAAATGAACAATATTGAAATTATATCTATTTAAGGTTAACATTAAATTTAGATTCCACTACTGTTTCAGCTTCGTCTCTAATGAAAACAGGCTTTAAATCCATACCTAAAGATAAACTCATTTTACAGAAATCTCTGTTGTACGTAGATAATCATTTTATCATTCGACAAAACCACTGAAATTGCCGTTTTCCCGCCTTTCTTATGTTTCTTATTCTGTGGCAGTATGTTGCCCGTATTTTTTAAAATCTCAAAAAAAAAATATACTAATTTGAATAATATATTGATGCCCGGGGAAAATCCTTTTTCCAGGGACGAAAAGTACTGTCTTCACCGCTCTGTTTAGGTAACATCAAGAGCACTTTCCGAGTATATTCATGTTGTTAGCCAGGTAGTTAGTTTATCCGAGTGATCTTATTAAAAGTACATTTGTTAGACAAAATATGGCATATCTTTGATTGTTCCTTTTGTTCATATTTTGAGAATAATTTGAGATTAGTAACTTCGTAAAATGGAATGTAACATAATGAATAAGGCTGAGGTGTTTCTGAATGCAACTTTGCTACTTTTGTATTTTAAAATGAATGACACAACCGTTAAATAACTAACTAGTGGTGGAAGACAGGACAAGATTGCGAAAAAATATATTTACATATAAGTATTTTTTTTTTTCAAATGGTGGTTATTATAAATAATTTTGCCCTTGAAAAAGAGGTTTTTTTTATATTTTATGACTTTATAAGCAATAAAACATAAGGTAATAATATTAAAAAAAGTAGACATCATAACATAGAATATAGTAATACTATTTTTCTGTGGATAACATATTCAAATTCAAATTCAGTATAATTTATTCAGTTTAGGCTACAATAATTGAGCACTTATGAATGTCACTACGCCATCGGTTCGTAAGTCTACAGGGCGGGAGACCTTGTACTGAGAAGAACCGGCAAGAAACTCAGCAAGGGCATTTCTTTTCTCCCTTTCTCTTACAGCGACCAAATTAGAATATTGGAAAATGCCCTCCCTATCATAAAAGGACACTTTCCGTTACAAACATAAAAAAAACATGAATAATAAAGCACAACATAATATAAACAAAAGACAGTTTATGTATTCATCACTAAGAAATAATCAATGTCTTACAGTATTAATAAACAAAACAAAAAAGTAAGACTAAATACTAAGAATACAAAGAAGTTTGCAAGAGCAGACCAGCCTCCACAGGCGGCACCCGTTCACGAAAATGACACATGAATCAGTCATCGCTTCGTTCAACTATGTTTTAGGGAACGTAACGTCCCGACACACATGCCACCACCGCAGAGACACTTTGAGAGAGCATGACACACTCAAGCAACTCCAATAAAAAATATATACTAGTAACTATGGATTTCAAACTGCATTGCTGTTTACTATGTTTTACTTACATTCAGTATTAACTTCTAAACCAGTTGCTTTATTTATTTATGTCCATGCTTTATCAGCATGCAATATGATATCTTTTGATAAACACTTATAGTTTGTTCTTTCACTGTTTCCGATACTTAAAAATCTTGATACTTGATCTAAAGCAAAAGAGTCAAGTTACATGTTACTAAACTTTTTCGAGTACAAAGTTTGTTGTCAGCCCTTACTCATTAACTGTGTGAAAAATGACTTTCACAGTTGTGGAAAGACGCGGTGTCAATTTTCGTTCTAAGTGAACTTTGCGGAGTTAAAGTAATGAGGAAAATCCAAGCTTATCGCAACAGCTCAAAAAGTAAGCTAACTGATGTAGGAATGGGCAGGCTACTTCGCTCGTCTAACCGATAGCTGATGGATAAAATAGGTCGAGAGATGTTTACGGATTGAAAGACGCATCTTTGACTTACTCTTAGGTGGACAGACAGAAATTGACAGACAGAATGGCCCAGACTGTTTGACGTTTATGGGCTGAGACGATGACGACACGCGAAGACGTAAACTTTACAGCCTTTTTAAAAAACTTATGTTGTATTAGTTCAATGTGACATACTTATTAATAGGACAAGTTATCGTTTTTTAATTTAAATAAAAAAAATGTCTTGAAAAAGCAACTTTAAATATTATTTTATAAAAGATCTTTACTGTTTAATTCTACGTAAGAGATTAAAACAACTTTGCTTAATTTATTATAAAACCTCTTTAAGTGATCAGAAGCAAAATGTTTAATGTAAATTAAAATGGATTAAGTTTGTATCGTCCCTATTTCATTATGTGGGTATTATACTTTCTCTTAAATTACCTAACTCTTATTCGGGGACAAGGGTCTCAATGTTATAGGAGGTAAAGTTTATGAAACGCTAAAAGCATTAAACTTTTACGATCAATCACAAAGTTGAACAAAGAGTCAGATGTGTATTTAATCATTTATTATTATGGTATTTACATTATTACTTTCGTAGATGATCTTTTATCCTCTTTATTTATGCGTTGTGCTCCCAAAAGACTTCTAATTTCACCAGACCGTGGAATATGTGTATCTACATATGTGCCTTCTTATTTTTGGATGGCCTCTTAAAAATAATTTCTTCGCAATTGGTAACCGTTTAATTTAATAAATGTTATTTATACTACCAATAAAAGCAGTTTAAGACTAAGGTTTATAAGTTGCTTAGATATCCGCAATAATTCTCATTTTACAGAACCCTAACATAACGACGCGCACTAGGCCGGTTTTTTTTCTTTTTAGTTTTGATGGCCCCTTAATCGATCTACTTCCTTTTGTCTCTGTGCAAAGCTATACTTTTTTTAGGTTTCCACAGGGAAACTAGCTATGTAAAGTCTTTGTTCTTTAAGCAAGACGCCAATATTTTATTTATAGAAAAACTTTCATAAATAAAATATTGCTTATTAACATAAGTAAAGCACGTCCAAAACAAAAATAAAACGTTAATATTGACACAATGCAAAAAATAAAAGTTCAGCTAGCCGTGAACGGTTTATTTATCACTCAACATTTACTGACACGGAATAAATAACATATAAAAGGAAATAATACAGATTAGATAGAGAATATTTTTTATACGTATAAAGAATATTTTTATCTGTAGATATCAAATTTGCCAAGCTAATTATTTCTTTATTTTCCAAAAAACATGAAAATGATTTTAATGTTTAACATTAGTAGTAAAATCGAACCGTATGCCATGACGGCAAACGGTATGACGCTCTCTCACGCCGTCATGCCCCCTCTACGCCGCCGCTCTCAACTACCTTGCGTGTCTGCGTGCGCACACTAGACACTCCGTTGCTGTTCTGTATGAGCTATTTACTGTATCTATTAGACTATACAATGTTTGACATCTGCCGGGCGTCTCGTGACGGCCAGCAATTTTTTTACAGAAGTTTTTTTTGTTTTCCATTCTGCCGGGCGTCTCGTGACGGCCAGCAATTTTTTTACAGAAGTTTTTTTTGTTTTCCATACTTATTACTTTGTGCTTCATGCTATATTAAAAAGCTACAAATATGCTACAGAAGCGTATAGCATATTTATCAAAAATGTTAAAAATCGTCTCGAAGACAAATTTGACGACTACAAGCCTCGCAAACAAACCGGTGCGTGTCCGAAAAGACTTACCATGGACCACATACACATGTTTCGCTAGATGATAGAGAAGAGGCATTCGTGGACTATGAAAAGCCTTAAATTCTATTAAGACCTGGGTGGTATTATAATATCTCTAGCGGTGGCATATCGACTACTTTAAAGATTTGAAGGGTTTGTATAAAAGAGCCATTGGACGAAACCAATCCAACTGCAGAAAGGCTTAAGAAAAAAGACTATACGGAGGTACAAGATTAGGTATAACGCTTAAGCTAAAAAATATACAGATAAACTGAAAATCTACTTCTTTTTTTTAATTTGGTAAAAAAGTAAAACCTTATCCTCAATACTATTATCCTTAATAGAGTAATATCAGTAAACTTTTAGGCATGCGGAAGTGTGTCGTAAAAGAAGATGATGTGATATTAGATAAGTAATGAACTGCCGAAATTATGATTAAATTTGTTATTAAATACCTTTTTTATAGACTATTTTATAGCATAGGTGGAGTAATAAGGAATGTAAATGAATACAAGGTCATGAAGTTCACCATTTTTGAACAAAAGAGGGCTCTCCTTCTACTCCACAGTATACAATATTTGCCACAGGCTACTTTAATGGTAGAATGAATCTTTGCCATAAGTCGTCACTGGCAATAAGCACTGAACTTTCGCCTTTAGACACTGAGTTTCTCTAACACTGACCAGCTGAGTTGGATTCTTTAATACACTTAGTTAGTTAGTTAATACACTTCTTTTTAAAATTCGGAGTCACCTTACTAAAAACTAACATATATACTGAACTTTTAAAAGTAACACAACAATCTTATGTCAAATACTTTGCGAGATATATATTAGGGTAATTTTCAAATTCAAACAAGAATTTTACGTATTTTAACTGCTGCCCTACATTAAGCATGGTCCGACATGCTTAACTAGTCTCCTTTTTATTTCAGCCCGTATTAAATAATAAAATAGTCATCATAATTAAAAATATTCCTTATCAACTAGATTAAAAATAACAAGATAGAAAAAACATTAGTGTTTAGCTTGAAGATTTTGGTAAACATTGCGTGCCGGCTTAATTTACTGGCTTTATAACAAACTAACGGAATGGGCAGAAAAACTTCTGCCAGGTTAGTGTGTATAAATATAGTAGTAGGTTTTGTTATATTTACGTCAGTGCATTCAGGGTGATATTTTGACTGAATAAACCTAAACCGAAAATTACGATTTTAAAGTAAAATTTAAAAAACAGGGTATTGTTTTGAAAAAACTGTCTAAATCCTTACAATTATTTAAAATTTCCTTGTCATCGATAGCCCAGTCGATTAGATTGTAATTCTGTTCTAAAATTCAAATATATATTTATATGGCGGGTATAATTTATATGTGTACTTAATTATTTAGCTACAGCGTTAACATTCAACAATATTCACATTGCTTTATAGCCGCTAAGCTGAAACGACGATGTTGGTCCAAATAGAGTTAATGTTTCTGTGACAAAAATATCTTTGAAATTAAAGAACAGCTTAGCGTAAAATCTGAAATTGATTGATGACAATTATGTTACATGTGCGGTATCATAAACCCCTTCGGTTTATCTAAATTTTGTATAAATAATTTGACTTTGAACTTTGACTTCAACCTAAATTCTAGTATTTATTTTTCTTACGTATATAACTGACTTTTTATTCTTCGCAAAATCGTTTCGTTAATTATCTAATGGTCGGATTACTAAGCGTTTACTAATTATCAAATTGTTTAATTAACAAATACCTATAATATGCTCACTGAATTAACAAGAGACTCACACGTCAAGTTTGCTTTAAAGACATAATATTTGACTTGGCTTACCTACCTACCTATGTGCTTCATGAACCGATGTGATCTTTGCTAATTACCAATCATTTTGTTGCTATGTTTATTTCGCTCTTTATTTTATTATATGGGTCCATCCCAGGCATACAAATGATCAGACAATTTCGAAATGGGCACATTTGGCATATTTTGACTGGTCCGGTTTTCTTCAAAAAGTAAATGCAATCTGGATATTTCCCTACATCTTTTTTGTTCGAAAACAACACATCTCGTTCATTGATGATACCCAAAATCCGAAAAGATCACATCTTTTTAGATAATTTAATGTGATTTACAGTACCATCGATTTTACGTAGGTATATAAGTGCTGATTACCTTATAGTCCTAAACTTGCAGATTATTGTAAACATTGTTCACCAGCATAGTTTACTGTCACATCTGTCAGGTCATCTGGCAGAAGTAGTTCTGCCCTTTCTGTTAGTTTTGTGCTGTAGCGGCATCTCCAGTCACATTTCTCGCCCGCACTATTTGTTTTTTCTGTCGTAGCCTATGACCTTCCTAAACGATTGGGTTGTCAAATGAAAAAGATTTTTTACAATCTGACTGTTAGTTCCAAAGATTAGCGAATGCAAACAAAAAAAAAACAAACACTTGCTTTATAACTACAATACAGAAAGTAGGTACTTGTACAGAAGATGATAATTTATTTTAACTTTTAATATATATAAAATAAGTTTAGTAATGTTTTTTTGGTATTTATGTTAAATTTTTTGATATTAGTTTTCAAAATTTACAAATTTTTCAATCTCTGGTCTATACTAATATAATAAAGCTAAAAGTCTTTTTTTATGTTTAAAGGCGTAAATTAATGTAACATTTAATCACGAAAATTTTAAAAAATTCTATCTGTGAACTTTTCGAAATTGCCTGTATGCAAGAATATATATGTCCAGGAAATTACTCTCCCGACCAAAGTAAGGATGTATTATTTAAATTTCTTAACTAAATTGAGGTTAGGTTTAATATTAAAAGTTGTAGGCGGAATTATATTAACAAAACAAGCCGAGTAGAAGTTGTAGTAGAGTACCTACTAAATCCCCTTCGTTTGTCGTTCATTGCCTTCATTATCTGAATTTTCACGCTTAAATGTCTACTTAAGAACTACGTGATTCCCTGATATTTTCAAGGCTTTAGACAGTGCAAGAATTTGCTATAATAGCCTTTTGCAGAGGTCTTTTACTTAAAAGCAACAATTATATAAGGTCTGATGTTTTTGGAATAAAATTTTCTTTACATATGTATCCAACTATAATATATAGTATCCAAATACTATAACATAGGTAAAAAAACATTTAGATACAACAATATTACTTTATAGTGTTATAATATTTTTATCCTTTTAAAACCCCTAAGGCAGCAAACAAGTATACGGCCTCTTGTATAGTGCAACAAACATTTCCAACGCGGTGGTCAAAAATCAGGACTACAGTTGCCACATTCTAATGGTGGACTTACAACGACACTACTACTACACACTAGCGGTCAGAAAAGTTTGTTGCTCTATATAGAAGCCACCATAGCCAATGGACGCTTGTAAAGCCAAGGGCATTAATCGGGGGTCGCCGAACCCTCAAAATCTAACCAGTTCCTTTTTGTAAAACCTTAGTGATAACGTCAACAGAGAGTTCATTCCACAACTAAAGCGTTCGCGGGATTAAGTTTATCTGAAACTGCACACTGTGGTGGCATGGTTTTAAGGTTGTAGTAAACACTCCTAGTTTCACTTACATCCTGATATTAGGACCATAAAGAAAGAATTAAAATAATATGTAAAATTTAGTATTGAAATATCAGTGGTTGCGTCATCAAAATTTGCTTTATTACATTACCCTGTTTTAAAAAGTATAAGTACCTGTAATACTAAAGTAAAACAAATAAATTTTATCAATATGCTGTAAATTATTTCACATAATACAATGCCTTATATATAACTACATCTAATCAAAGTGGGGGAGGGCGTGAAAGCTTTTTATGCTTTTAAAGACGGAAGTTCCTCACAAAATACTGATTTTGACGCTTACCTAATTTCTTCTTATTATATAAAGAGAGTGGATTTGAAAGAACTCTTTTTTTCACAGGGATTTTTCTTAAACTCATTAACCGTTTTAACAGTATGGGGTTCTTCAAAAAAGAAGTTATTAGATTTCTGAAGGGTCGGCAACGCACGAGCGATGCCCCTGGTGTTGCAAGCGTCCATAGGCTACGGTGACCGCTTACCATCAGGCGGACCGGCTTGTTTTGCCACCTTAGTGGTATAAAAAAAAAAAAAAATCTGAAAAACACACAACAAAATATACTCGTGACGTAGCCCAAAATTTCAGATATCTGAAATAATAATAAATTGAAAGGAACATCATAAAAATAATAATACTCTATTATTGTTATTTTATACCACTAAGGTGGCAAACAAACTTACCATCTGCCTGACAATAAGCAGATGGCAGTGTACTCCATATGGAGCCAAACTTGCGACTTGTAAAGCAAGAACCTTTGCCCGACGTGGAGTGAATTCATTATTCTTATAATAATTCTATCTAATATTATAACTTTTTGTAGCCACACATATAAACGCAAACCTTACGTAACGTATTATAATAACAATTTGTCAAGACATATGAGTTTCCTGCTATCCATTAAAGTAAATAATCGAGCGCTGGTTACGTCCAAGTCTATTTGGTTTAACTTGAGTAATGTTGTATTGTTACTTAACCATTTTGGGCTGTGTTTGATCTTGTGGCAGAGATAGTAAACATCTACTAACCATAAGAAATGAGCAGAATAATTATGTCTGTCTACACTGTAAACAGTATGTCTGATGGAAAGCATCACCGCAGCTTATGGACGCTTGCAACACCTGGGACATCACGCGCGTTGCCGACCCTTCATAAATCTAATAACTTATTCCTTGAAGAACCCCAAACTGTATTCCTGTGAGAAAACCTTCGCCAGGGAGCTCATTCCACAACCTAAGCGTTCGCGATAGGAAACTCCTCTGACACCGTACTGTACGTGACCATGTTGGTTCTAAGGTGTGAGGATAAATTCCCTGCCGATGCCGAGCGGTGCCAGCAGTGTGTATAATAAAAAGTAGCCATGGGCATCATTTCGAACAATTTCTCATAACACATCCCAGTACAAAAAAGTCTTTTCTACTTTACTTTTTAAATTATAATGTGCCTGTTTAGGCTTTTTCTAAAACATACCTTCATCATATGATTAATCATTTAAAATAAAATACTAGTAAAATATTACAAGTAAGTCTTTAACAAAATCTTTAAAATTAAAATTACTGCTGCACAGTCAGTTACGCGTATTTATTCCTAAACATGTTTCCCAAACTAAATTATTTGACATTTTATGATCGAGGTCGCATTCCATAATTTCTCTGATAACTGAAAATAAACAGTATCAAAATTTTACGTTCAATATACAATATTTATTAATTGATTCAAGGAAATATTTACGCATTTGCCACATGTTTTAGAGTGTAAATATAGTAACTAGCGCATGTACGATTTCTGTTCTACTGACATGTATAAGTGTGTGATCGGGTACAACCGGGTGTAAGTGTAAGTGTGTGACCGGATGCAACCGGGTGTAAGTGAGATCGAAACACGAACTGATTGATACAATGGATTCAGTACCTACATGATTCTAAACCCCTTAAAGTTTTAGGTTGTCATTTAATTGATTGTTTTTTAACAATTTGTATTACTGAAAACTATATAAAATGACTAATTACGTACCCAACTACCCACTCAATTTTTAACCTGAGTTTTTACTAAATTTAAACTAAAATTTATAATTTACCTTTTTTGTTGAAATTGTGTAAACATATTGAAACCTTTTCAGTCTTGTTTAGATACTCCGTTTTAGTCATTATGTGCTTTTAAAAATGAAACACGAAAAACCGACGCATCAAGGTGTTTAAGAACGTTGTACCAAGTATATGGTATCAATTTATGTTACGATGTCACTTACATCCCGTATTATTGGACATTTGACTAGTTTTTGTAAATTATTCTTGACTTACTTATAATATTTTCAGTTTAAAATATTTTTACGCGGGTAAAAAGGTATTCTAATTAACTAACTGATTCATAAGCGCTAAACTTAAACCTCTAAATGAATTACACTCATAAAATTGTGGTCGTGGAGTGGGCGTTATATTATAGAAAATCATACTATATTTACCTAGATAAATCAAAGTTTGAGTAATTTAAAAACTTTTTGGTCAGTTGCCCTACGTAAGTTAATACGGTTATTTTTACAAACAAATGCTATGGAAAATACGTGTTTAATTAAAAAATTATAAAGGTCTTAAAGGTGTCAATTTACATTTATTTTCAACGGATTTGACTAAAAGTTTCTTTGATATTTGGACTAGAATGAGCACGGAATTTCGCAATTAAATTCCCTGAGGGTCGTCATTCATTACCTACGTCAACCGGACACTTATGCTAATACTTCGTTATTTTATCCGAGTGTCTGAACTTCATAAATATACTTTATATATATATATATAAATATAAATATACTAAATAATCCTACTAATATTATAAATGTGAAAGTTTGTTTGGATGTTTGTTACTCTTTCACGCTTCAACCACTGGACGGATCGGGATGAAACTTTGCATACAAATACGTTAGGTCCTGGAATAGCATATATTCTATCCCGAAATTCTCGTGGGAATAACTATAACCGAGCTAAAACGAACTATAGCTATAGCTACAGCTTGATATAGCAAACTTCACAAGTGTAATTAAGGAGTAAATCACAGTCGCCGATAGCCAAATTTAGGGCAGGCGGAGCCGCTGGCAAATTACTATACCTAATTAAGGAGTTCCTCGCCGATAACCGAAATCAAAAGTTCCCGCGGGAATAACTATAACCGAGCTCAAATGAACTATAGCTATAGCTACAGCTTGCTATAGCAAACGTCATAAGTATGAAAATTAATGAGTTAATTAAGGAGTTCCACGCCGATAACCGATTAAGGGCGGGCAAAATCTAGTATACTCATACATTTAAATATTTAGTTTAAATTTATCAATCCGTTTTCTCTGTAAATATGGAAAATTAGGTTGGATTTTCAGTTATTTTGCATAGCCCTTTAACCCGTCAGATATTTTGTTTCCTCTACAGCCTCATACGTCCCTGTGGGATATCCTGTTAGGGCGCGGCCTACCGTTATGTTGGGCCTGGCCGATCTAGTACTGATCAGTACGAATTAAAGACTTTAAATACACCTCTTTTTATGTATGCAAGTGTCCTAATGATGTTTTCCATCACCGAAAAGCTTGTTGTGTGAATATTCAATGTACTTGAGAAATAAAGAAAAAGACGCATTGGTACATGCCATGCCCGAACCTCCACCCCTCAGAACGCGAGACAAACACCGAAAGTCCTACGCCGGCACTATATTTTGTTGAATCATTAAACTATTTAGAAACAAAGTTTTTTTTTGTTAATTAGACGTAGTTGTTTTGCACTACAAATGGCTGAAAGAAATATGGTAATTTAAAAATCAATTAGTGGTAAATTTAAATTAATTTATTTTCCTTTACAGAGTAAAGTTTTAGTACTTCAATTAGGAAAAAACAGAGGGTTCCAATTAAGGGGATGAATGGCATCAACCCTCAAGCTCTCTTTTATTGTGTTTCCGAATGGACTGCTGCGATGAAGCTCGGAAAGTAACTTTCAAGTTATGTCATTTATAAAAAAAAAATTGCTTGATTGGATTGATCGATTTTAATTATAAAAGTTGTCATAATACGGTTTTCAATTTTTACGCATACTTAGATAAAAAAGTAGGTGGTGTATACGTAAATGTCAATGGTGTTAAATAAACGATATTACTTTTGTCTCACTTGCCTTATATTTCGCTGCTTTGTTAAAATCGGTTTTAACATATTATTTCCCTGTCAAAGTATCTAATCCTTAAAACTAACTGCTAACAAAAACATGTTATAACCTATAATAAATAAAAAAATTGTAGTCCGTTACGCGACGCCCGGCAGATTTCAAACATTGTATAGTCGTATAGATATAGTTAACAGCTCATACAGAGAAGCAACGGAGTGTCAAGTGTGCGCACGCAGACACGCAAGGGAGTTGAGAGCAGCGGCGTAGAAGGGGCATGACGGCGTGAGAGAGCGTCATACCGTTTGCCGTCACGGCATACGGTTCGATTTTACTGCCAAAGCGCGCCAATATTTTTTTTTTAAATAAATAAAAAAATTGTCGCGTGGAAGAGTGCTCAGAAGGCTAGCAGGCAATGTTTTCTCGAAATATCTCCGCCGTTTTGTGAGATGTGTTAGTGAAATATTCAAAAATATTTTTATATAATTTATGAGCATGTGGGCCTCATGGACATTGGGATGTTTCCACTGCAAAAGGCAAAAGTAATATAAACACTCTTCGAAGTAAGCATATTCTTTCTTTATTCAGTAACAAAAATCATACAAATACACTTTATACTTGACATTTGACATTACAATGTGAGTTCTATTAGAAAGGTATATGTACAACGGTATATTGGAGTCGCTGATTCCCGAGATAGGAATAAATCCTGTCAGAAAACAGTGCCATTCCCTATTTGAGTTGTTACATTTTTTAGTACCTACTTATCAATAAATTATTTGACTATTTACTACCAACTTTTTATCTTATGCTACAATGAAATAATTGAGTTCTTACCTATTTAAAACAATTGCAAAACAATAAGAAAAACGATTAGCCCATATCTATATTCAAACACAGCGCTGAATAATATCTACAGAGTATGTATGAGTGGTGAGTGAGCAATAAATCTAAAACAAATTTCAAAAAAGTTAGCGCCGGGTAGGAGCAAAAATGTTCCATGTACTTACTTAAAGCAGTCACACAGAAGACGATAATGTTTGTCTACGTATACAAAGATACCACTTAAAATAATGCTTAATTAAAACAATTAAAATTCATACCATAGTTATAAATATCCATGTATTTAAAATAACCGCTTATCGTATAAAATCAAATCAAATAATATTTATTCAAGTAGGTTTCTGAGAAGACTTTTGAATCGTAAATACCACAGAAATATGTCTATGGTCAATAAAATATATTTTTAGTTTAGTTTATTACTGCCAAAAAACTCAAATATTTTAATTAGTAATACATTACTTTGTTAATCAACTATTAAGTATGCAATCTGTATTGAGACACTTAGCTTGATATAAATAAGTTAGCGAAGCTACCAAAATCAAAGTTGTGTATACACATGTTTTTTTTTGTTCTTATGTGTATCTCATTCGTTATATGAAATATTCAGGAGTTCAAAAACAAACAAGCAAACAAATCCGCTTGTAAAACTTACTAAACTGTAAATATCACAGTCCGGACGTGGGAAATCATAAAAATTCTTTATCTACACAGACACCGGTACCACAAACGCAAATAAACTTACCATGGCGGTCGTTTTAATAAAATCACCGCAGTAAAATCGACACATACCTCTTCAGCTCTCGGAGATGAGATGAGGTAAGCCCGATACCTACCGATAAAATGTGTTATTTGCTACTAATATATAAATAGCTTTCTCGGTATATATCAGAAGATACCGTTTTATAGGTTATAACTTAGGTAACTTAATTGCTTTTGTTGGCCTTAAATTGTTATCGCGTTTTGATATTAAGAGGCTATAGTTCCTAAATTTTTTTTTTGGCAAAAGTTTCTCCGGACCTCAGCAGAGCAGATCCGACTTAAATTAAATTACTGTGTTCTTCGGTATATGGTTCAGACCCTGAAAAATATGAAAACACGATTAACTCAGCAAAGAATTCTTTAAAGTTCTAAGTGCTATGAAATTACAACTTTGCGAAAGCATAGCTGTGATAGTGGTTTAAACCCTAAGAACAAGCATTTTTTGAAAACAATGATGCATTAATATTAGTATTAATTAATTTCATGTATTTCAATGAAAATCTCAGTGAGTTGAGATGTAGCTGCACTACTCACCCTCGCTCAGTTACATATCGCATCATCGTGCTTCGCGAAATGGAGCAGTCTGGTCAAGTGGATGTGAATCTACACAGGCTTTGAAAAACCTTTTGACCGTGTAGATCACGTCATCTTACTCGCAAAACTTGAGGCGCTAGGGATAAATAATGATCCAAAAGATTGGTCGTTGGATAAAATCATAAAGTAGTGATTGATGAGTATAAACATCATTGGGTCACAATCAGCTCAGGCGTGCCGCAAGGATCAAATTTAGGGCCATTATTTTATGTTGCTTATTTATATGATATTTCAGAATGTTTGCGGTATTCAAATTTTATTTTATCATTGACAACAAAAAAATCTTTCTTAAAATTAACAGTATTTCAGATTTCTTGAGACTACAACATGATCTAATTAACCTACTGGAATATTATAAAGAAAACAGAATAACCGTAAATGTAAATAAATTTCAACAAATTTCATTCACAAAAAAAGTATCACCTATAATTTATTCATATGTTTTTGGTAATAAACCTTTTAAACGAGTTAATCAAGTCCATGACCTGGGCGTACTGTTAAATAATAAATTTTTACCGTCGGATCATGTTCAAGCTATCGTTCATTAAGTTTTTAGAAACAGCATTGTTCTCCGGACCTATAAATGATGAATTAAAAATCTGTATTTTGCCTACGTTCCTACGTAATTTAGAATACAGTAGTAATATATGGTCACCAACGTATGAAACATACTCAGACCAAATGGAACGAATACAACATATGTTTTTACGTCATTTGAACTATAGAAACAAATACAAAGCTACATCGTACCAAGAATCATGTAATCATCATATTTTGCTTTCTTTGTTTGATAGGAGAATGTTACTTGACATGTCTTTGCTTTACGGTATATTATGCGGTCACACAGATTGTCCTGCTTTACTCCACTTATTTAATTTCTGCTCTCTATGTCGCATAATCTATCGTTTAAGTTCTGTTCGCACCCGCACCTAAAGCTCGCACATATAACACTGTGTTTAATAATATAGATCCCTTTATTCACTCTAAAAACACATTCAAAAAGCAAGTCAAACTAAAACTAATTGAAAATGCTAGGAAAATAATAATAAATGCGACATAATAAATACAAAATATAAATAAATACTTTTATAATTTTTGTGAACCAGGGTGTATGTACTCATTCTCGTATACTGTATAATTATTATTAATTATTTTACACATACCCTCTTGCACGAAATACACACACACACACACGCACACAAAACTGCATCGATGATTTATTTATATTAGTGGCGTTTTGTTGACCGACATAATGTACATAATGCGGTAATCCTACCATAGAGAATGAACCAAGATTTTGTACTGTGTTATACAGAATTTATGTCTTTTTAACTTGGCAGGATTATGATATTAAAGGCATTGAAGCAGTCAACAAAACGCACCTATTATAACTTGCACAAATTATGGACACTTCTAAATTGCTTTGTTCTCAGTAAAAATCTGTAAATTTTTGAATATGTAATAACATATGCGGTATTCGTAAATAATAAATAAATCTTTGCTTTTACAGAAGTTTTCTGTCACGTAGTACTGCCTCTTAATGTATTTTGGTAATGCAAGTTAATGTTGCGAAATGATAGATTCTATAACTTCGGATAAAGAATAATTGCAATTTAGAGCTAGGAAAAACGATGATCGAATCTTTGAATTAGAATGGATTCATGAGGCTATTTCTGGCACTGGCTGCACTAAATCCATCTTCAGATGGTCGGTCTTTATATTCTTCAGCATATTGTTATTTTTCTTTACCCTTGCTCTTGGTTCTTTTTAACAGCTATGACTACCAACTATTTAGCAATTTTTATTTATTTGACAAATTATGTAAACTGACAGGTTTGCTTCAAAGCGTTTGCAACTTAATTGAAAAATACTTATTATATTCAATCTTCGTCTCCTTTTCGTTAATGTTTTGAAATTTGCTTAAAGAGTGGCCTGTCCGCTTTGCCCCTATCCAATTTGCACAAATCACTTTTTGTTATAAACTTGCAACCTACTAAAGTACCTACATTTTAGAAACTTGATATTATTTTTGACTCTAATTCCAAAGTAACTGCGTTCTTACTTTATAAAAAAATACTCATAGTGCTAAGGGAACATTACTTCTAATAAATCAAGCAACATAACTTACTGAAACTCGTAAGAAAACACAATTTTTTTTGCTTACAAAAATTGCATGTGATGTATTACTTATTTCCTTAAACTGTCATATAGCATCGTAAGCCGCTTCTTGTGACAAATTTGAGACTATAGCACTATCTTTTTTTAATACCACTTAGGTGTCAAACACCAGGGGGCATTACTTATGTTGTACCAGTTAGTATAGCACGTCGAAATCCAAATCATCCAATCAAATCCATCCAAATCATAACCATCTTCAAACTTCTCGTTAGTTGTAATGCAAACCACTTTGGTTTGGTATCCTGCGATGTGTCCGACGAGAATACATTATTTAATTTTCGTATCGTATGTTACATTTAGTCGCAAAACACTTTTGTTTTCGACTATTTGGCCAACAATTACTATCTGTAATGTCAAGAACATAAAAGTCTCCGCAAACAGGGTAGAGCTTTATTAAATCTACTACGGGCAAATACTCATTAGTAGAAGTAACTTTGAGATAACTCGTATTCAGGCAGTAACCTAGAATATACGGACGGTATATATATATATATAGATTTTACTATTTGTTTGATCAATCTAGTACCGTTTTTTATGTTTTTTATCCGAAAGGGAAAATGTTGTTTAATTTGTTTTTTGGCACGTGGAAAATACTAATCCGATAGACAAAGAATTGTAACGTTATATTTGCAGGCAATAAATGCAATGATTGTGTTGTATGACAGCCTTCTGGCACTTTTGGTACATACGTGTTAACGCATTGGTTGCACGTTTTTTATCAGGGGGTTGAGTAATGTATGCGACGTCAAAATAGTGAGCTTCTATCTCCCGTTTAATTCGACATTATATATGACTTTAGCTTTTTATGCCAAGGTCATCGACTTAAGTAAACGTAAAAACGTTTTACAAAATAGTTTTAAGATCTCAAACAGCAGAGGTTAGGTGATTTGAAATGATGTGAGGTAATATGAGTCAGGCCTTAGATGGCAAATTTAAAACACATGCTATACCATCTAGTAATGGTGTTTTTCTCTGTCTTTCTATAACTCTTTCAATTCCAAACAAACATTGTCACCTATCAATGTATACCAGCGGTGGTGCTTAAACAGTGTGCTCCGCAGTTATGTCCTGTACTCACGCACCTCTTCGCGCTTTCCTACCACACTAGGCAGTTTCCCTTTCCCATGAAAGACTGCAAATATGCACCCGGTGCCTGAGAAGGGCAAAAGATCAGATCCATCGAATTACAAGCCTATCGCTATTAGTGTGTGGTCAAACACAGCTTCTAGGATACCTAGAAAAACACGACCTGGTTAGCGACCGACAATATACACGGTCCACGGTCGCTTGACTGGTGACCTTCAAGTGTATCTCACACACAGATGAGCACTTGCCATTGAGAGGCAGGGAGAGGCATTAGCATGTAGCCTGGACATAGCAGAAGCGTTCAATGGGGTCTGGCATCGAGGTCTTCTATCGAAGTTGCCATCTAACGAAATGCCTGAGGGATTGTACAAAAATGCATACAAGCCGTAGTTGACGGTAGTTGCTCTGATAGCATGGACATTAGTGTTGCTGTTTCCACTGCATATCAATGACATGTTGGACATCAACAACATACATTGCTATGCAGATGACAGTACTGGAGATTATTACGCGGGTCGTGCAAGCGTCCCTCGTTCCGTTGTGGAGGAAAAGCGTGGAGACCTTGTGTTCCAAATTGAGACCACTCTGTCTAAGTCCAATTCAACCCCACAAAGACACAAGTCTGCGTGTTCACCGCTAAAAACTCCATTCACTGTAGTCCCACAATTCCAGAACACTCCTCTCTTCTTCTCCAAGAGCATTGGGATCCTTGGTGTTGACATCTCCAGCGATGTAGAGTTCCGAGATCATTTGCAAGACAAGGTGAATCTGGCGTACAAAAAACTTGGTGTACTTAACAGAAAGAAGCAATACTTCACGTCGAGGTAAAGGTTCCTGCTTTACGAGTTAGTCGCATGTTCGGCCCCATATGGAGTACTGCTGCATCTTTGGGCAGTGCATTCGGATATCAGCTGAGCCCTTTTCACTAGGTTAAACGACGGGATGTAAGAATTGTCGACGATATTAGCCCTTGAGTCTGAGGAGAGACTCTGCCTCCGTATGTGTGTTTTACCACTTATACAATGGGATATGTTCTTAGGAGTTGTTCGAAATGATGTCCACGCCTACTTTCTACCATTGCACCGCTGGCCATCGGCAGGAATTTCATTCTCACACTTTAAAACCTAAAGGGTCGCGTACAGTGCGGTTTTAGATAAACTTCCTCCCGCGTACGCTTGTGTTGTAGAATGAGCTCTCTGCCAAGGTTTTCTTTAACGACTACAGTATGAGATTCTTCAAGAAAGAAGTTTTTAGATTTTTGAAGGGTCGGCAAGCGCCCATAGGCTACGGTGACCGCTTACCGTCATGCGGACCGTTAGCTTGTTTGCCACCATAGTGGTAAAAAAAAACCATCTAACTTTGTTAGGGTATTTTCAAAAATGTTGAAACATGTCATTCTTAATTAGTAAGGTAGAAACGCTTAGTGATTTCACTCGATTATTTCTAAACCATACACGACATACTGATTTTTGATCCTGAAATCCAGTTTATTTTATAAACCATTATTGATACCATTGGACAGAGCTCGTAAAGCACTTTCAGGATCAATAATCAGTATTTCGATATCGTGTATGGTTTAAAAATATAAGAGTGAGATCACTTTACGTTTCCAACCTGTATATACACTGGCCTGCAAAAGAAGGTATAACACTCATATTCGTGACCATAACTTCTGTATTATTTAAATTAGAAACTTGAAATAAAATGCATTATGCAGAAAATTTAGTTCCCTAAAAACTCCTTTTTGACAACCTCCTTTTAAATGATGGCTGAAAAAATAAACAAAAAAAAGCTCCCTTTTCAAATGCTGTAATTTTTTACTTTTAGCTTTCTACTTTGGTTTTTTTCCATTTGGTTTTTGGTCATTTACATTTGATTCATAAGCCAAGGTATCTTTAGCACGTAAACATTAATTATCATGGCTCTTTCACCTGAAGAATGTGCAAGAATTATGGCACATCTGGAACTAGGCATCAACATGCGTCGTACTGCAAGAATGGTGGGTGTGACATTAAGAACGGTCTTCAAGGAGAAACAAAGGTACGAAGAAATTGGAAAAGGTAATGGCCGTCCCAGATGCACTACAGCTAGAGAAGACCGATATATTGCCAGCACTATTTTGAGATATCGTCACCTCAATGCAGTTCAGGTCCAACAGCAGCTTCTCCTGATGAGAGATGATTACATTAGCGAAGACACGGTCAGAAGAAGACTTGCTGAGGTAAACCTGAAGCTCTACAGGCCAGCAAATGGTCCCAAACTTAAGGCAGGCCATCGTGTTTACAGATTGAGGTATGCTCGTGACCACGTACAGTGTGGTGAAGAAGAATGGGCAAAGGTCTTGTTCACGGATGAGTCACGTATTCTCATTATTCAATCATGGCGGAAGAAAAAAGTCTATAGGCTGTCTGGTGAGTGATACGCTTAAGCCTGCTTTGCAGAGAGAGTCCAATACGACGGGGGCTTTGTACACGTATGGGCTGGCATCTCTTCGGAAGGTCGCATACAGTTAGTGGCCATAGAAAATGACACTATGACTGGGGTAAGATATGCTCAAGAGATTCTTAATGAGTATGCAGGACCGTATCTGGTAAATATGGGTGATGGATCAATTCTAATGCAAGATAACGCCCGACCACATATCGCTCAGGTCGTACAAAAGTACATTCAGGAGGTTGGTATCAACTTGATGGCCTGGCCATCAAGAAGTCCTGACCTGAACCCGATCAAACACGCATGGGATGAGCTCGGAAGGCTGGTCAGACGACCCTTGTCACCCTCAATGATCTTAAACAGGCCCTGATGGAAGAATGGGAGAATATCCCCCACCATCGTCTCCGAAACCTCGTTTTCAGTATGCCAAACAGACTCGAAGCTGTGATCAGAGCCAGAGGAAGCAACACCAGTTATTACAACGGTGATTGTAAGACTACAAACACCTTTTTCAGGGTTTTTTAAGTTTTTCCCATTTAGTGAAAATGGCTACTTTTTGTTTTTATCTTTCATTTATGTTAAAAACATTAAGTTGAGTAAATTAAACTTATAAAATCTTTTTTAACTGTTCTAAATGTTTTTATTTCAAGTCTCTAACTTTAATAGTTTAGGAGAAAATTCAATTTAAAAACTGTTTTAAATATGCCAGGCCAGTGTATATATAAATACAACTATATTTGCCCATATACCAATTCTTATAGTTTTATCTACTTTACTAATTACATTTGGATTCACATACATATTTACACTACACACATACACCCTCTATTTAATACCCTAGGCCATGATTTGCAAAAAACTGTAAAACACGTTATTATTAGTTAAGCCCAAGTACCACGTTTTATAGATTTAACTTAAAAAATGTTGGATTTTCATTTATAGTTCCAATCCCAATAGTAAATAAATTTCGTAAAATCTTTTTACTATTTGTAAAAATGTCCAAAATTTCACGTTTCCAGTTTCAAAAGTTACAGCTCAGCGTTGATGGGTTAATCAGTAAAGTTGTAGAATGAGCTCCCTGCCAAGGTTTTCTGCAAGGACTACAGTATGGAGTTCTTCAAGAAAGAAGTTATTAGATTTCTGAAGGGTCGGCAACGCGCAAGTGATACCCCTGGTGTTGCAAGCGTCCATAGGCTACGGTGACCGCTTACCATCAGGCGGACCGTAAGCTTGTTTGCCACCTTAGTGGTATTAAAAAAAAAAAAAAAGTCAGACCATATTTTTTATATATATATAAATAGATAGATCACTCAAGCAACCGTGTTAAGTTGCAACTTAGCAAGTATTTATAACTTATCGTATCGTAGGTAGCTTAAAGCGTTGACGTACACGTCCAATTTTTCAACTGACACAACTTAAATATCACTAATTATAGCTTGCGGATAAGATAAAATAACTACAACACTTTAAGCATAAGTGGTTTATTAAATCAATATTACCAGATAATGTTATTTGTTGTCATAACTATACTTTAAACTTTTATTTGTAGTTAGTATATAGACTTGCATAAAGTATTATTTATTTATTATTTATTGTAAGAAGTAGGTTCTATACCTGTGTTGTAGTCACGCAACTAGGTATAAATATGATTATTTATTATTTATTATTTTCTTAAATAAAAAATACTTAAAGTAATAAATTTACTGGCAATCATTACGCCAGTAGTTATTTAGGAACAAACATAGACTTAAAGTCCTTTAAATCAATCCTATGGACTAAGCAATGGACTCACAAAATTGGCCATACTAGAGAAAGAGACAAGGCTATCTATCACTTTTCCGATAATGAATAACATACAAAACGTTACAAATTGACAAAAGATCATGGAGATGGAGTACTGCTGCCATCTCTGGGCAGGTGCACCCGGATACCAGCTTGGCCCTTTTGACTCGTGGTGTCGCGTACAGTGCGGTTTCAGATAAACTTCCTCCCGCGAACGCTTAAGTTGTGGAATGAGCTCCCAGCCAAGGTTTTCTGCAAGGACTACAGTATGGAGTTCTTCAAGAAAGAAGTTATTGGATTTCTGAAGGGTCGGCAACGTGCAAGTGCTACCCCTGGTGTTGCAAGCGTCCATAGGCTACGGTAACCGCTTACCATCAGGCGGACCGTAAGCTTGTTTGCCACCTTAGTGGTATAAAAAAAAAAAAAAAAACACCAGCTTCTTAATTTTGTACAAGCAAAATTATTCAGTATCCTAGAAAACTCACTTTTTATTTCATCAATGTCGAAAAACCGAGGCCCATGGGTTCGATTTCCGCCAAGGACAAACATTCATGTGATGAACATTTGTGTTTGTCTTGAGTATTTTCTATTTATTTACAAAAAAAGTATAGGTATATGTATGAGTTGTCTAGTACACATAGTTTCCTTTGTTTCGGGACCTCATGGCGCTGTGTGTAGTGTCCTAATATATGTATAAGAAATCAAATTAGGCATACCAATAACAATTATGTACTCGTAAATTCTTTATGAGTGTAAGATTGTCTTATAAAAGAAATTTGGTAATTTAACTACCTTGGAGGAAGACTGCAGTTTATATTGGTATTCAGCATTTTACTTAGGGCATATTTTTTTTGCAGTTGCATTTGCTTTCATGCTGTCTCTTACTGTTTAGTTGAAAAATCTATTTGCTATCCTTCTGTCAGTGTGACACGATTGCCAGGTTTGCTAAATTTGCAAGAAATTGCAAGCTAAAAAAACAGGTCCTAAAACTGCAAGCAAGCCCTTGAGTAGACGCTAATACAAAAAGAAATAACTAGGTACCTACATTTTATCCTGATACTGGGACTATTGTACTATGACTACTTTTGCTTATTTTAGAAACTCAGAAGTGAAAATTGCTACCATTTGTCACGTACAAATTAAATTAAATTTACACTGTAGATAGGTAGGCCTACTTAATATGGGAAAGGCAATAAAAATACGTTGCGATTTGATTTCCCTAAAGCCTCTATCAAATTAAAAAGGAAATTGAAGTCAGAGTGCATTATTATAAAAATACCCTCATTGGAAACAAAGGAAACGCAAATAAAATTGTACATTTTTCAACAGTGTTTTAGAGAAGTAATTTACAAAAGCTTAAGCCCCTAGTTTTTTTTCCCAATACGTTAAGAAATAATTAAAAAAATCGGCCAAGTGGGAGTCGGATTTGCGCACGCGCAAGGGTTCCGTACCATTATCTATAAAAACGGTAAAAAAATACGTTTGTTGTATGAGGGGCATCCTTAAATATTTGATTTATTTGAATTAAATTATTATTTTTTAATTGACTATATAACTTAATATTCTGTGAAAAGCCTTTTGCCGTTATCAATATCGAGCAAAAAAATCACGTTTCTTGTATGGGAGCCCCCTTGAATGTTTATTTTATTCTGTTTTTTAGTATTTGTTGTCTAATAGTTTAGTATAGTATCTTCTGTGACAATGAGATACAGCCTGGGGACAGACGGCGGACGGACGGACGGACAGCGGAGTCTTAGTAATAGGGTTCCGCTAATTACCCTTTGGGTACGGAACCCTAAAAATGGAAAACAATTGGAAATGGAAAAATACAAAATATTCCCAAAATGGTATAAGCGACTTACTTCTGTGCCTTATTGCTGTTTGTTTCCATGCAAAAAACTGGCCAAGAGGATGTCGGGCCATGCATGAAAAAATAAGAAATTACGGGCAACGCAATAAAAAATTCGTAAGTCTAATTGTGCGTAACTGTACCTGCGCGGACGACCGCCATTTTGGTTCAACTTACGTGCCGCGACCTATACCAAATAAACTTATAAGCACAAAATATTACTTAAATTAACCATAGAATAAAATAAATTCGCGCGTATTTAAAAAAATAATGTCGTTTAGTTTACCTATAATATTAGGGCTAAGGAACAATATTATACACCCGAGTTTGATGTTCTACTAAAATTTGTGTTTGGAAAGTCAGCGTTTTACTTAAGATACCCTCGCTAAGCATCCAAAATATAAAATTAAGATTATTTGGATATATACTTCTCTCTCTTTTATTAAACGAGTAAAACTCAATCATAGATTTTAGCTTATGACAACAAAAAAGCATTAAGTCTAAAAATTTATAAGAAGGGGTTTTTTATATAAAATCAGCAAACGTTTACCCCTGAATATTAGGAAAAACACATATCGTAGTTCTTAAAAGAATGAATATAGGTATAGTATGTTTGAAGGCAGAATAACTGAATTTCTTCTTGTTTTGTTAGTTTGTTTCTGAGGTTCACACGAACGTTTTCTCGGATAATAGCTATAGTACCTGGACGACCGAGCTTTGCTCGTTTTTTTTAACAACGATATCTATTTTCAAGTAGCTTTAGTGTTGCTGTTTCAGTAAAAATAATAGTATTACTACTCGCCAATAGATGTCAGGAAGAGTCATCTTTTTCAGTTTATCATTGCCTAAAAACACGGATAAAATGACGTTTTCTAAAAATGAAACCTAGCTAGATCGATTTATCGCTCCCGAAAACCCCCGCATGCTAAACTTAGTGAAAATCGTGGAATCCGTTTCCGAGATTCAGATTATATACATATATACAAGAATAGCTCGTTTAAAGGTTTTAGATAATAAATAAAAGCTAGGATATCAGTCTATAAATCTATGTTTAAAGAGCATAACAATATCATTTATTTTCATCTTATATGTTTTTACTTTACCATGATTAAACATGGCATATTAACTAACTTAAATTTTTCTACTCCTGTGCTTTAATGCTTGCCCATTGGTCAAGGCTGTGCGTTATCTGTCAGTCAGTCAATGTAAGAGTTCACCCTAACCGATTAATTGTGCTATCCCCCGGCACGTACTAACGGCGACGATCTCGCTATCGGCTTCGGATAGCCCGGCCGACCTCCCCTAATAACCCCCCCCCCCACAACACGATGCCGACGTCCCCTGGTTCGTCGGCGAACATACGGATACACAAGGGATCAGAGTGCCAGGGCGCTTCTCGCCCACTCACTCGAAATCGCAACCACGTGGCAGGGAACTCCCCTCCTGGCGCTGACTCACCTTCGGGTTCGAGGCTCACGCTGGTCGAAGGGACGACCAAAAGAGCGACAACCCAAGACGAGGCTTCCCCCGCGGAGAGCCCTTGAGCGTTGGGCGCTATATGGGCTGAAACTCCTTGAGCCAACTGCATAGTCCGTTCAGGAAAAAAAATGTACGAGTTTTATTTAGTCAGTTTAAGTTGAAGCTATAATACGTATAGTTGATAGCACTGATATTTTATACACACCATTATTGGTTGTCATGAACTAGTGTAACAGTTAAACTTTGAATACATAAATAATCTTATAAACTACTTAAACTTATATTTAAATACATAATTTATTGAACTCCAAAAAGATATCGAATTAGCAACCAAAAATACATGAAGATCAAAAAAAGATCAAGAAAAATTTAAAAGTTCTCACATACATTTTGTCTGTTAATTCCATTGGCAAAGGTTTAGCGATTGAACCTTAAGGGTTTTAATATTTGGTTATTTATACCTAGTACCTATGAGGGTCCACACTTACAAAATAAAAAAAAAACTGTTTGTTACCAGTTGACATACGAATTTACATAGCTAGATGGACCAAGTCCTTTGCCTACCGAGATATTGCCAACTGAGTCGTATGCCAACTACAACTCACAGATATTATTTAGAAACTATATCAAACCTTCTAAAAATTGCTTATGACAAGTTTTATATTTGCAACATTTGGATTTTAGAAATTCGTTGGCAGCGCTGGTGTGCTGCAAAACAGCCCTTAAAACTAAAGTCAGCCAATGAAATATGATTTTGCACTTTCCTGTTTATATTTTTATATAAGTTGTAGACTTTTTACGGCTTAATTCCATGAAGGTATAATAGCAAAATATTTGTCATTAATTTCTATGGATATCATAGATAGTCAATAGTATTTTTTTTTAATTTGCTTTAATTTAGGTTAGCCTTACTTCGCCGGTTTTAATTTTATACGACACAAATAAGACAATACTAAAATAAGTAGTAACAACAAATATTAAACTGTGTTGATTAATTATTGAAAAAGTTCCAATTATATACTCTGTAGTTTTATTTCATCCAGATGTGATGAAACCGTAAATATTTTTTCGCATTATATGCATATTGTCATTATATGAACAACTATATAGTATATAGGACACGGAGCCGTAAGTCGCAGGGGTATATATAAACATAATTGAACGCGGTGTAATACATAGCCAAGTATATGTATCGGTACTCATCGCATTTGATTTTTTACATCGCTAGTTAATTGTCATAAGAGATTTTTAATACTTCATGGAACTGCAGCAGCGCTCTGATTGGTCGCAACTATTTCGCTATTAGTTAAAAAATTATCAATAGTATAACTTTCAGTGCTATCCCCGCCCCGCTTCTCCGTAAACTGGTTAATGTGGTTTTCATATATTTTTTGAAACAACGGCAGTCTATGCTATTCTAAGGTCTTTGCTCTACACACCATCAATTTTACTTTTTTGCAATTACTGCGCTGGCAATACTAACTTTAACAAAATTAATTTGCACTACCTATTTCAAATTTCATACACATATCGATGGTTAAATTGAAGAAATTTCTTAGGGTACAATACCCGAATTTATTCGCCTGTTATGTGTTTTTATTTTTGTATAGGCGTGGGATTCCTACGGCAACTCCTTTATTGCACAGCATAACAATATATTGTGATTTTATAGTTTTTTAAACATAGGATGAGCCGTCATTGTAATCACGTCTATCAAGTTTCGTACTATTTTCAGACGTTTGAATGGACTTTATTGTTTCGTGCACGAAGAAAGCGAGCCCGACTCGTTTCTTAGTCTTACTTTTTTTGTTAGTCGTCACACCGCTATTATAAAACTCGATGTAACACCAGTTTTGTCACACTTCTTAGTAATAAAAAAAAATGATACATTTTATTTTATTTGGCCTAATCACGTTTATTATATTTGTGTATACTTTTATGTGTGGGAACAACGGTGAATAAGGATTTTTCCCGTTGTTGCAACTAAGTATTATGGTATGGTATGATTAGGTTGTACAACCAAGGATTTTTTTCCCGTGGACCTACTAATAGGGAACCGAAATTTACATGGCCGTTCGTACAACTGCATAATATTAAAACTTTTTACAGTAGTATTTCTCAGTTCTGTAACGGGATTTAAATTGAGGTAGTTACTCCCGAGATAAATATGTAAATTCATTATCTTACGGCCCTTTCTAGTTTGACAGTTGTCATCCGAAACGAAGATCTTGATGAAATCAATCACTTCTGTAAGGCAACTACTGGTCTACAATCAATAGTTACGAATATATATATATATATATATATATATATATATATATATATAAGTTTAGATAGTTTAGTTCAAACTGGATTAATTTAGGCAATAAAGAGTGTTAAATTAGTTTTGCAACCAAAATATCCCCAAGAACAGCCAAAGATCTCTTACAGACATCATCTGTCTGATTTCAAACGTATGCAACGCCATTCACCTTGTTTTCCGCATTCACTGTTCCAATGTAACTCCCATAAATTTTCCGTCTATTGTGAATAAAAATCCTAAATTAACGAAATTTCGCTCTGTTACGCTTTCTTTATCTATAACTACCTATTCATTTTTAGTTGTTCATAACAGTAGTTACTATTTCTTAAAACACCTTACGTAATGTTTACTTGGTCAGGCACGTATAATAGTAGTTATCTTTTATTCGTTTAAAAAAATCGTTTATAAAATAATGTAGTATGATAGTAATTTTGTTTGTACGCGTTGAATTTTGAGAACATTTTCTTTTTGTTGTCGGTAAAAAACAGCTACTAAATTTTAATTAAGTTCCTTTTAAAAACCCTATCAAAGACTTATAAAAAACCATTTAAAATACGACCGTCATAATTAATTAACGAAAACTGAAATCTGTTCCAGAAAGCTCTTCTTAATGCAAACAAACATTGTAAATTGAAACATCAAAAGAAATTTTAATCTTGCTTACAAATCAATTAAAAAGTAAACAAGTGTGTCTAATTTATCAAGTGGTTTAGTTTTTTTCTGCGCAAGTTTAGTTTGGTGAATATAATATTTGTATAATAGGTAAATCTGATTACGTAAACCAAGAGTAATATTTCATTTAAAGCTACCGTGTGTTACTTATTTTCGCGTGCAAACACCTTACTGTGCAATGTATAGTAGCTAATTTACTTGCGGGAATTAGCATTATTGGGTTTCCTTTGAAAATATTAATTAGTTGTAGGTATTTGAACAGTCTTTATATATATGTAGGCTTGTACCTACATTGTTACCAGTGGCTAGATATACACCAATATCATATTGTTGCAGAGGGGACGTGTAGCCTTTTTATATTAACTGAACCACTTTTAGTCCTGCATCCATCGCTGCCGTGTGCGACACTGCTTCTGTGCTTTGAATATAATGTATCTAAACTAAGTTCTTAAACCAGGGTAATTTATTATTAACTTGCTGTTCATAGTAGTGTCACCCGCTCCACCTTTAAGGTCGCAGCGGAAAGTTATACAGGTAGCGTAGAACTTTATATCTGTCTAAACTAATGTATTGGTAAAAAAAGGTTTTTTTTTTTATTTTTTAAGGCAATTAACTTTTGCCCTCGGTTCCGCCTGCGCTGAATTCAGTTATCGGCGTGGGATTCCTACGGCAACTCCTTTATTGCACAGCATAACAATATATTGTGATTATGTAGTTCTTTAAATATAGGATGAGCTGTCATTGGAATCACGTCTATCAAGTTTCGTATTATTTTCAGACGTTTAAATGTACTTTATTGTTGCGTGTACGAAAATAATATATTATTTATTGTATAAGTAATATATAATTTAATAAAAATATCTATATATTATTTTGCAGATAAAATGAATTGAAAAAATAGTTACTTTATTATCTATATGTATAGGTATATAAACATGCAAGTTGCCTTGTTTATTTGTATTCGTCTCATTGCGTTGAATCTTTGGTGAGTTTTTGTGCCTACGGCCGTCGGAAAGGTTTTGGAATACCTAAGTTTATTGAAAGCGGAAAGGAGAAACAGGGGAAGAGGAGGTTATTTTATTTTTCAAATAAAAATATATTTAAACATATAATTATAACAACAATAATCGATATTAATGATCAGATATCAACATCGTCTCAGCACTATTTAGGTTTAATATTTATGTAAGTATTTGCAAAAAACCAGAGTAAGTATACAAGTTTGTATCTGTTTCTGTTGTCTGGTTTATTATTTTGTCGTATTAATATGATTGTATCCATAAAAATATTCGTTTCTTTTTTTCAATAACATCAAAACTTTCAAATCAATCAATCAAAATTCACTGTAGTGAAGAAAAATATAACTGAAGTTATAAAAAGTGTCAGGAAACGAATAATTTCACGCTTCAATGGTTGCATACATACAGAAAAGGAGCGAAATGGCAAAACTTGAATAAAGTCCCTTATTGCATAAAGCTGAAGGGGAGAAACGAATAAAGTTGTCCCAATTCCATATAAATAAATATTGCTCGGTAAGGACCAATAAAATAAGTCATATATATTCATAGAAGATAAAACTAGCCAGTACAGTACAGACCTTTTTTGATTCTGTCAGTTGCGCTGACCAATCTATTACGGTTGTATCTTGCTTAGGCGCATTTCAGTTCACAAATGCGAATAGTTTAGAATAAAACGATTAAAATATTATATTATGTCTGTCAATGTTACCAATAGAAAAAAAAACAACGCGAAACGTTATTGTCCCACCAAATAGGATATTGCCCGTTACTTGGTAAAAGCCATTGCCCAAAAATTTAAGGAAAGGTGATGCATTTTTTTTTCTTTTGCCAGAAATTTAATCTAGTTTATAATTCGAGGACCATATAAGAATTCTATATACGAAAAAAAATAGGTCTCTAACCCGTAATCATACCACAGTATAACGGACTGAATAGTTGCTATTATTTTGGAATGGGATGGGGGACCTAATTCCTTTGTCACGACTGTCCTACATAACTCCCCTTTCTGACTTCAGGAAACTTGATTTATTTTCGCCAAAAATAAACCTTAGGTCTTTGATGTAAGGAATATGTAGGAAGTGCAATAAAACAAAAATTAGGTCTGTAACCTGTAACCTTACCGAGATATACAGAGTAGAAAATATTTATGTCGCATAAGTAACAATTATATATTTCAAGCGTTATTTAAGAAAGCTGTCGACATTTTGTCTATATAGTACGTCAAAAAAAGTGTTGAACGACTATTTCTTGTATGTTTTAACTATCTGTATCTATGGTATGAATGATTTTTTACATACTTTTGTGAAATTTGATACGCAAAGCTTGACAAGAAAAATAAGAAATGTCCCAAGGATTTGCTATTAATTCTTTTACATATTTGTTCTTCCATATTCTTTGTAACGCAGGTTTCTACACAACTAGTCTGTTCTGTTCTGCCAAAAATGAATTAATCTAATAAACATAGCCAGCAACGTGAACAGAAATAACTGTATACAATACAATCCAATAAATAATAAATAAAAAAAATATGAAATACAGCCAGGTATCCAAAACATAAGGGCAGTCCAGAAAGGAAAGAGAAGTCATAAGAACAATTGTACACAGGCCATTAAACACAGCCAGGTCACAATTTAAACAGCGTCCAGTAAGGAAATTCAAGTCGTAAAAACAATCGTACACACATAAACTGCAAAGATCACGCACATTATATGAAGTTAAAATGCTTAATAAACGTAAAAATATCATTCTTAATCTTTTTATTTTTACTTCTTTGCCTGTTATCAACTACGTTGTTACGGCTTAATCACTGAACATATTTTGATGAAACTTGAAAAGGGGGGGACGGTTGTTATGAGAAATTGGATGTACGGTGTTGCAAACGCTTTGATTTAGAAGTAATTGAGTGGTTTTCTAATTTTCGGGTGTAACGCGCGAGAAACATTTTCCTTTTGATTCTCGGTGATTATCACCTTAATTCCAGAAATTGTGCAATCTGGTAGCTACTCCGAAATGTCTCCAATACATACACCATTCTCTGAAATTCCAGAGTAAAATGGTATTTATAAAACAATAAATCGTACAAGTATTTTTAGTTTCACACCAACTTGGTTTGGTCCACTTGGTGAGAATCTCGTACATCACAGTCTTATCAAATCTACTTGACCCATTCTGTTAGTCGACTAATTCCTATTCTAGGGATTGATTGACGATAAATAAAAACTGGCCAATAGATTAGGTTCTTCTTATGCCTACACTTCGCGACATTGGCTTTGCGATTCGATAAAAAATAAAAAAAACTGTTAGTCCACCAAAATTAGGAAAAATCGTGTAACGGATTCCAATCAATTATAACATTTTTTTATAAATTTTCACTACTTTAATATAATATAATTTTGTTGACTACAATATTTTTGTTTAATTTGTGACAACTATTCACATTTTCTAAATCGCATGTAGGATTTTATAAATTCATGCTGATAATAATTAGTTCCATTTTCTAAACAAGTTTTTTTCATTGGTTTGCACAAGTACAAATTTCTGTCAGTTCTAAAAACGCTGTAAACTTTAAGTACAACAAACTTTTCTGAAGCCGGCGTTCGAAAATCAAATCGGTTACCGTAGCCTATGGACGCTTGCAACACCTGGGGTATCACTCGCGCGTTGCCGACCCTTCAAAAATCTAATAATTTTTTTCTTGAAGAACCCCATACTACTCCTTAGAGAAAACCTTGGAAGGGAGCTCATTCCACAAACTAAGTGTTCGCAGAAGGAACATTTAGTTTCTAATGGGTGTGAATGAGTTCCCTACCAATTTTTTTCTTTTCATCATGACTTCAAACATAGCAATGGCTAAAGTACATGTTTCAATAAAATTGTCTTCAAAAATGTAACAAGATTTTATATTCTCTAGTAGTTACCTATTTATATTATGGCTTACATGTATTTGCCATTTAAAGTTTGTCAGTTAAATGTATTATACTTTTTAATTTTAACTTGTAAAATATACAATAAATAGGTATACTTTTTACTCAACATTTTCAAAGATAGTTTAACCACATATATACTTAACAGTCATATCATAGTCTTTTAGTTAAAATAATAAATATTCTTGGAGTTTTTACACCACCTACCTGATTCAGAATTAAGAAAGCTTGTACTATGGGTACCAGACAACAGATACATATATGTATATGTTTATTTGATTTACATACAGAAAACACCCAGAATCAAGCTTTCTTTGAAACCAATTTCTTTTATTCAATTGTATATTTTTTTAAGTTAGTAGAAGAGAATTCTTGCAGAAATTAAATAATAATCTTAGATGTGTTGTAAACTTTTTATTGTAGTGTATTAACAGTTCTGAAGTATGTCAGGAATAGACTATTAAAATCCAACATAATAACACCAACTTTCCAGAACAGTCAAGTTAGTAAGCCTAGATCATCTAACCAGATTGTATCATAATATATGGTCTCATTAACACAAGGGTCTTTTCTCTCTGTATGGAGTAAACAGAAGTTTTTTTTATACTTAATTCTGATGTAAATGGAGTGTCTTCAAAAAGAATAAAAGCTAGTCACTTATATATGTAAATAAACCTAGGATGTTGTTCTTTTTATTGTATGTTTATACTAATATATAAAAATTATTTGCCAAATTTCAAATGTCGGAAATGAAGTGTTTCAAACCAGTCTATTTTAGCGTCTGAGCTAGCTTAGATTGACATTTTTTTTCGATAAAGTAGCATCCCCTTGCGCACAAAAGAAATAAAAAAGTCGATTGAAAAAATTTAAAGGTCTATACTGAAATACTAGTGTTAGATTAGGTTTGGTTATGTTTATATTCTCGAGCGGCAGGTGTTTTTATACATATCAGGTGAAAAATAAATTTTTGCATTTCATTACAATTTAAAAAAAATCAAAAAAAATCCTATAAAAACACTATGTGTTTCCGACGATTATCTCCCCCCGCAGGGGGTTATTAGCCTTCCTCCTCCCCCTTCCAATCCTCACACCCCTTCCTACAAGTACTTATATGAGTAACCTTCCAGAATAAACATTCGACAAGCCAAGCCTTGGTGCCAGATGCTATTTGAACAAGTGAGGTACTCCATGGTATCCATCTACATGTACTTGGATATTTCAACAATTGATTATCTTGTTATCAGATTTATCTTATCCAGCCATTAGTTATTACTTTCCAGTCTTTGCTGCGTACTAATACGTAAATGAATATACCTACATTAATTTTTAAACATTTGTTTTTTTTGTATGTAACGTAAAGTAACGCCAATCAAACAATCAGAAGAAAAAAATATTTTATTTCTGCTATTTGCTCGAAAGGCTGTCGGAAATTAGATCCATGTAACCTGGCTATCAAAGTTGTCTTTTAATATAATGTATGTTTCGATCATTTTAAGATACCTATAACTTTTTATTCCCAACTTCTAAAAATATGCAACGATTACACTTTTTTATACTTGTAAAAAGCTATTATAACCACACATTCACTAAGACATACGCGAAGTCTTTATGTGGTACCCAAAATATACAATATCTATAACATATATATAAATACTTAGATTTATCCATGTTTTCTATGTCTAGACAGTTTTTTGTGCGGTGACAAAAGAGATAATATCTCATAAAATATCTTACAATGGTGGGACGAAATTGTTTGCAATGATAAGTATTAAAATATTTATACAAATAGAACAATACGCATGTATACGTACATGGTGCTTGTTTATTATTCATGAGGGAACTACTTAATGAAGACAAATACTGTTGCAAAACTTACAGACATGGTTTGTTTAAAGAAATATTCTTCTTAATTAATTAATTTTGACCTTTGGCTAGAAGGAAAAAGGTAAAAAGAAATATTTTTTGAATGTAACCCCCTAATGGGTGTTTGATTAGAATTTATTTGAAATCAACAACAATATTTTTAAATAGATACTTTTTTTATCATACTAAATGAAATTGCTAAGTAAAATAGAATGCAATAAACCTATAAATAACATATTATTATATATAATATAATTAACATTAATATTGCAAATGGTAACACTGACACTAACTCTGACACCTAATTAAATATGCTAGCATTAAAAAGCTTGCTACCCCACAGGACCCCCACCACCCGGTCACTGTTGAACGAAACGAAAACGCATTTTAAAGCTACTATCGAAAATAGCACCTTTCCTTATCAATGGAAGGATGCAATTGTTTTAGGCATCCACAAGCCTGGCAAAGCTCGTACCGAGTCAACCTTTTACCGCCCTAAAAGTTTACTAAAGGTCCTTGGTAAACTTTACGAACGCCTCCTCCTCGTTCGCCTACGGAACGCTATAGTCAGCAAAGGCATTTTAATAGACGAGCATTTTGGCTTCCGCGCCATGCGTCCACCAAGTCCTCCGCATCACGGAACATATTCTCACTGCCTTCTAACCAGTATTAGGCAAGCCCCGCGCTGTCTTCTGCGATGTAGCGAAAGCCTTCGACAAAGTCTGGCACAACGGTTTAATTTATAAATGTACAATTTTCAGTTGCCAAATCTTTCGCTATAAAATTGAGGGCACTCTCTCTTCCCTCCGTCCCATAGAAGCAGGAGTCCCGCAAGGGTCCGTGCTCGCCCCTATCTTATTGTACCTTCTGTACACTAAAGACATTTAAAAAACGATAGGTACCCAACTAGCCCTCTTTGCGAACAATACCGCGATTTATACCATCGATAGGCAAGTGAGTCGAATCACTAAGAGACTCCAACCCGCTGTCACCGCTCTAGGCGAATGGTTTCGAAAATGGAGAATTGAAGTGAAACCCGACAAAAGCACTGCCGTTCTCTTTATTGTAGGCCGCCCTTCGCGGCCATCTCCCCTCTCACTCTTCGGTCAAGCCATTCCTTGGCAAAACAAGACCAAATATCTCGGTGTGACCCTGGATAGGCGTTTGAACTTTCGCGATCACACCTAAATAGTTAGAGACGTCTTTATCCCATGATAGGCAAGTACAGTAAGATGTCGCTTAGAAATAAACTGAATCTTTACACAACTTCCATCCACCCCATACTAGCTTACACTAGCGTAGTCTATGCGTTAACCAAACGCAATCTCCATAAACTTCAAACCCTCCACAAGCGCTTTCCCAGAGCGGCCTACGGAGCCTTCTGCGGACTTACACAGGGACTTCGAGCTCCCTACGATTCCCCAATATTTCAAAAACCTGGCAGTCCGCTTTTTAGAACGTTCACAAAATCACCCGAATGGACTAATTGTGCAATCCACAACGTATCATCCCTCCGACCGACCTCGACATGGTCGTAAAACTATAGTTAGGCGGCCGCGGCACGTACCAAGTCCCCAGATGACGATCTGGCTGTCCGGATAGCCAGATTAGTCTCTACGATCTCCCCTAATAGGGCCTCCCCCCTAACACGACGCCGACGGTCCCGGGTTCCTCGGCGCCCGCAAGGATACACGAGGTATCAAAAAGTGCCGGCGCACTTCTCGCCCCTACTTAATTGCAACCGCACCCGCGTCACCCTTCGGGTTCAAGGCTCACGCTGGTCGAAGGGACGCCCCCGACAACCCAAGCCGAAGCTTTCCCCGTGGGGAGTCTTTGAGCGTTGGGCGCTATATAGGCTGCGGCTCCTTCAGAGTCTCGCCACAAAAAGCCCGGTGAAGCAGTAATGGCTGCAAAAGCCAACTGCATATTCAATCATAATAAAAGAAAGGCTTGCTACCAGCCCACGTGATACCGACAAGAAATGACAACTGTTTAGACCATGTTATGCTCAAAACAAAAAATAATTCTGTGATTCTTATTTTTGACTCCTACATTACCGATCATGCACCTGTTCTCTTCTGTTGTGAGCTAAAAGAACAAATAGCAAAACGTATAAATAGACGCATACAATTACATACCTGTGTTTCCGAATTACAAAATGTCGATTATTCTGTCATATTAAATCTTAACAATGTTGATTTTGCCGCTACAACCCTTATTAATATAATTTCACGATTAACAAGCGAATTATAAAACCATGGCTAACACCTGGTCTACTACGCTGCCTAAGATATAGAGACAAAATCTATCATAAATTTAGAAAAAATCCAGATAACTTCATTGTCAAGCAAACTTACAATAGATATCGAAATGTTTGCAATAACCTAGTAAAAAAAAACAAGACTATGAACGTAATGAATTCAAAAATTAAAAAAAATTATAAAGCCATTTGGAATCGTATAAAAAAAATTGGTTACATAAGCAAAATCAAAATCAAATCAACATAAAAAACAAAATCATTTTATTCAAATGGGTTACTAAAAACACTTTCGAATGAAAGTAAATTAACTACAACTAGCTTTACAAACTAATTACAATACTGTTTTACTGCAACTCCTCTTCCTCCACTAATGATCTTCTATCTGTTTTCCTAAACCAATAGCATGCTACTACAACACGTAGTAGATTCAATAAATAATTACATGGCTAATGTTGAAAAATATTTGGAGCCGACATCATTTCTAAAACTAATGATATTAGAAATTTAAATTCAGATATTAATAATACGTCACCGCCAAACTCTATGTAATTTCCCTGTATAATACTGATAATAATGAAATAGAACGTATTATTCTTAGTTTAAAAAATACATCTACAACAGTTTGGGATGGGATTCCTCTTTGAATTGGTAAAGCAGCTAGACACAAGTTAGTACCTATACTCACTCAAATATTTAATCTCAGTTTGTCCTCCGGCATATTTCCCAAAGCATTTAAGAAAGATTTGATACACTAAATTTACAAAAATGGAAGCAGAGATAGTGTTAGTAATTATAGGCCTATCTTAGTTTTAAGTACACTCTCGAAAATTCTAGAGAAAATTCTAAATTTTAGACTAAAGAACTACTTTAATACTTACAAAATAATTTTGGTTTAGAACTGGTATATCGACAGAAGATGCCGTACTTGAACTGACGGAAACAGTAGAAAAAATTTTTAATTAAAATCTTAAAACTATTGGTAAATTTATAGATCTTTCCAAAGCCACTGTCTCTGTACCTATTTTAATTAAAAAACTTGAACACATAGGGGTTGCCCTATAAATTTTTAAAAGCTATCGTTTTGATCGTTCGCAGAGTGTCAAGATTGATGAATGTCCTTGGGCGTACCCTCTGCTTAATATATATTAATGAGCTATGCAAAACTACCTCTAGCATCTTGCAAAATAATTACCTACGCCGATGACACAGTATTGCTTGTACAGGGACGAAACTGGATAGAGACACGAGAATACGCAGAATCTGCAATACGTTATGTAATGGCATGGTTTTCATCTTATTTGTTGACCTTGAACATCGGCAAAACTAAATTTATCCCTTTTTCTCCGACCCAGGTCTCAATGCCCCCATCCTCTTACACTATCTACGCTCATAGCTGCAACAACGTTAGTTTACTTTGTAATTCCATTAAATTGAACAAACGCTTACTTTGAAATACCTAGAAGTTTGGTTAGACAGCAAATTATCTTGGAATGAACACATCAAAGTCACCATTTCAAGGGTCAGAAAACTTATTTATGTTTTTAAAAACCTTTGAACAGTTATAGACTTTATTACACTAAGAACTTTATATTACTGACTAGGAAAATCAGTTCTAACATAATGCATTACGGCGTGGGGTATTTAATAAAAACTCATTTTTTACGCTTGATAAGAGCTCAAAGATTTGTTCTAAAAGTAATGACTTTCAAGCGTGTCCCTTTTAACAGTCAGACAACTGTTCATTCTTCACGTTTTTCTTCAAAAACAATCACAAATTGCCTTACAACCCATCATTTCCTACCAAACGCAAAGGCCGATCCCTATGGTATACCAATCTCCACTTTGCCCGCATTTGACTTTATGGTTTTGCCGTCTATTTCGATTTGAACCGTTTGATGTCTATTAGTTAAAAATGACCTGAACAGTTCGTGTGTTTTGTTTTTCAGGCCATAATGTTTAATTTTTTCTAATAATAACTCAAAGTTTATAACGTCAAACGCTTTTGAGAGATCACAGAATATCCCTGCCACCTTGTACTTGTCGTCCAGAGCCGTTGTAATGCAGTCGTAGATTTTATGCACCGCTTCTGTGGTAGACCTATTTTGTCTGTAGGCAAATTGTCTGTCAGTCAGTAGGTCGTTAGTTTCAAGATGTTGCATTAAGCAATTTGATAAAATCGATTCAATAATTTTTGATATGTTTGGTACTATTGTTATAGGTCTATAAAAGTCTACAGAATCCCTCTCCCCTTTTCCTTTGTAGACTGGACACACTCGTGTGCTCTTAAGTACGTCTGGGTATATACCGGATGAAAAAATTGAGTTGATTAGTTCAACCAGTATTCCGGATAGAAGCGGCCAGATGCACATAAGTAGGTCTACAGAGATGTCGTAAATATCGCGAGTGGATCGCGACTTTATCTTTGAGCTCAGCGTGCAGTTGAGGTCTGCGAGTGTGATTCTGGGTAGTACTAAGTCTGGGACATCTGCATCGCCTATACCATTTTGAACATATGACACAGATATGTGTTTGTCTGTTTACACTACATACTTCGAGGCTACTGTGAGGAAGTGTCGATTAAGTTGTTCGGGTACGTAGTTCGGTTCAATCTTCTTCCTATCGTGGTCTTTTAGTAAAATTATGTGTTTACGTGGTTTGTTGGAAACTTCCTCGTCGACTATGCGAGAGTTAGGGCACTGCAAGTACTCGCTCGAATAAGCCACCCGAACAACTAAGCAGGGCATAGCGAGTACTTGCTCGAATGAGCGGCCCGAACTGGGGAAGTACCTCCACCTTACAGAAAACCGCGGCCATAATAACACTAACATTGAGTAGTGTTGTGTTCCTGGCGGTGAGTAAGGTTGCCAGAGCTCTTTGAGGATTCGCTGCACGGACAGCGGAGGACCGGCGGTGCTTGTTGCTGTCATACTCGGCATAGACGCGGCGTGCTGGTTCGGCGGTCAGGGAGACCTGATGAAACGGCTGACCGCTGGCCGCCCGCAGGTTGAACGGGATCCCGAACCCAGGGATCACTTAATCTCCGCCCTGGGAGGCTGATTCGCCAGCCTGTGTAAAGTATCTGAAGTGGTAGTCGTGCCGGAGAAGGAGACCGGAGTGGACCCGGCTACTACAACAGAGGGGGATCAGGGGCCCTTCCGCCCGCCGTGCCAGCAACCGTATCATCTGTGGCGAGCTTCGGCAGTCTTAGAACCGCACCCTTTGCCCTCTATGCTGTCTGTGCAGTGAATCCTCATCCTTAGTCTTAGTAACTTTTTTTTATATATATTATGGCCAGAAGACAGAAAAAGAAAAGAGTTTGCACAGCGGCTACTCCATCCACATATAATGTGGATTTTTGCAACATCAGGGGTATTCACGCAAATCTTAACGCAGTCCACCACCATCTCGAAACTGCGCAGCCGACCATTCTTTTTCTAACGGAGACGCAGATATCCTGCCCGGCCGACACATCATACCTTCATTATCCCGGCTACAAACTCGAACACAATTTTATGAGTCGTGCCGGTGTATGTATGTTCGTCCGGGAGGATATCTGCTGTCGCCGCCTTCATAGCCTTGAAGACAGGGACCTGTCGATATTGTGGGTGCGCGTAGATTATGGCGGCCACACTCGTATCTATGCGTGCCTATACAGGTCTCATAGCGGTGACACGGACGTAACTCGACTCTTCACGCACCTGAGTTTGACGACTGACAAAGTTCTAGAGCAATATCCCACAGCAGAACTAGTTATTTTGGGAGACTTTAACGCCCACCATCGCGAGTGGCTCAGTACTCGAACCAATAACTATGCTGGGATATCTGCTCATGAATTTGCTCTGACCTATGGATTCTCTCAGCTGGTACTTTCTCCAACGAGAATACCAGATATAGAGGAACATACGAGTTCCTTACTGGACCTTCTGCTGACTACTCGTCCGGACGGGTACTCCGTCTCAGTGGATGCGCCTCTTGGCTCCTCGGACCACTGTCTCGTTCGGACTCAAGTGTCATGCACACAACCTGATCCTTCTGGGCCAACTAACTGGCGTCGTGTGTGGCACTATAAGTCGGCAGACTGGGATGGATTGCGTGAATTTTACGCATCGTACCCGTGGAGGCAGATCTGCTTTAACTCAGAAGACCCTGACGTCTGCGCAGCCGCAGTCACTGAGACAATCCTTGCTGGTATGGAATGCTATATTCCTAACCCGCGAGTAGCTGCCGGCGTCAAAAAACGACCGTGGTTTAATAGGTCTTGCAGAAAAGCTAAAATTCTTAAGCAAAATGCATATGAGGCTTGGACCACGGCTCGTTATAATAAGGATCCGAATATTTCTGAGTTAAAACGCAAATTAAATGCTGCCTCGAGGTTCAGTAAGAAAGCAACTGCCAGAGCAAAATTCCAATTCATCGGCAAAATAGGTGGGCGACTTGCGAGCTATCCTTCTGGGAGTCGTGCTTTCTGGTCGCTTGCCAAAGCTGCCGAAGGGAACTTCTGCCAGTCGTCGTTACCACCACTGCGAAAGACCGATGGTGACTTGGCCCATAGTGCTAAAGAGAAAGCCGATCTACTGGGCAGTCTCTTTGCCTCGAACTCGAATATGAACGATGAAGGCGCTGTACCACCTACTATACCGTGGTGCGGTAAGTCCATGCCGGAAATCTCCATAACGCAGCGGGAGGTCAGGCGGGCGTTGCTTTCTCTAGACGTTCATAAGTCGAGTGGGCCAGACGGTATACCAGCAGTGGTGCTTAAGCAGTTTGCTCCTGAGTTATGTCCTGTACTCACGCGCCTCTTCGCGCTTTCCTACCACACTAGGCAATTTCCGTCTACATGGAAGACTGCGAATGTGCACCCGGTGCCCAAAAAGGGCGATAGATCAGATCCATCGAATTACAGGCCTATCGCTATTACCTCTCTCCTCTCTAAGGTGATGGAGCGTGTGATCAACACACAGCTTCTAAGATACCTAGAAGTACACGATCTGGTCAGTGACCGTCAATATGGCTTTCGCCACGGTCGCTCGACTGGTGACCTTCTAGTGTATCTCACACACCGATGGGCACTAGCCATTGAGAGTCAGGGGGAGGCATTGGCATGTAGCCTGGACATAGCGAAGGCGTTCGATCGGGTCTGGCACCGCGGTCTTCTATCGAAGTTGCCATCTTACGGAGTGCCCGAGGGTTTGTGCAAATGGGTGGCTATTTTTTTGTCCGGCAGACGCATACGAACTGTAGTTGACGGTAGTTGCTCTGATAGCATGGACATTAATGCTGGTGTCCCGCAAGGCTCTGTGCTGTCTCCTACGCTGTTTCTACTGCATATCAATGACATGTTGGACATCAACAACATACATTGCTATGCAGATGACAGTACTGGAGACACTTTTTACACGGGTCGTGCAAACATCCCTCGTTCCGTTGTGGAGGAAAACCGCGGAGAACTTGTGTCTCAAATCGAGACCACACTGTCCCAGGTCTCTGACTGGGGACGGGTAAACTTGGTCCGATTCAACCCTACAAAGACACAAGTGTGCGCGTTCACCGCTAAGAAAACTCCATTCACTGTGGTCCCACAATTCCAGAACACTCCCCTCTCCATCTCCAAGAGCATTGGGATCCTTGGTGTCGACATCTCCAGCGATGTTCAGTTCCGAGATCATTTACAAGATAAGGTAAAGCTGGCGTCCAAAAAACTTGGTGTACTCAACAGAGCGAAGCAGTACTTCACGTCGGGGCAAAGGTTGTTACTTTACAAGTCGCAAGTACGGCCCCATATGGAGTACTACTGCCATCTCTGGGCAGGTGCACCCGGATACCAGCTTGACCCTTTTGACTCGGTTCAACGACGGGCTGTGAGAATTGTCGACGATCCCAAACTCACTTGCGGTATCGAGCCCTTAAGTCTGAGGAGAGACTTTGCCTCACTGTGTGTGTTCTACCGCTTGTACAATGGGTTGTGTTCTGAGGAATTGTTCGAAATGATGCCCACGGCTACTTTCTACCATCGCACCGCTCGCCATCGGCAGGGAATTCATTCTCACACTTTAGAACCTAAATGGTCGCGTACAGTGCGGTTTCAGAGAAACTTCCTCCCGCGAACGCTTAAGTTGTGGAATGAGCTCCCTGCCAAGGTTTTCTGCAAGGACTACAGTATGGAGTTCTTCAAGAAAGAAGTTATTAGATTTCTGAAGGGTCGGCAACGCGCAAGTGATACCCCTGGTGTTGCAAGCGTCCATAGGCTACGGTGACCGCTTACCATCAGGCGGGCCGTAAGCTTGTTTGCCACCTTAGTGGTATAAAAAAAAAAAAAAAAAAAAAATATGCGCCACATTTCTTTTGATGGTTTTTTACTATTTTGAAGACGATTCTCTGTGTAACTTTTGTGAGCAATTAAACTTTCATTTTTAATCATATTGCAGTAATTGGTAATAGATGTCATCAATGTTGTATTCTCTGGGTATTGGCGTTTGATTTCGGTTAAGTCGTTATATTTTGAAATAAGTCTAGAAAGAGTATCCGTTATCCATAGTACATGATTGCGTTTCTTTTTTAAAACATTTTTGAAAGGAAAGTGTATGTCAATATAATAAGTCAAAATATTAAATAATTTAGTACATTTGTCATTTATAGTTATTGTAATGTCAAAAATAAAGTTCCAATTATAATTTTCAATGTCAATATAAAATGCTGAAAGCGATTCACTATTAAATAGTCTTTTTTTGTATGAAAGAGTTGTGTTGGGCGCGGGCGAGGGTCGGCAGATCCATGGCTAACACAAACACCTGTGCATTATGGTCACTCACCACCGTGCCAAAGGCGCCGCTGTGACGTCACCGCGGTCATAAGGTACAACTCCGCAGTCAATAGAAGTCGAGCTGTGCGCAGACACACGGGTTGGAAAATGAAGACAGTTGAAACAAGAGTAACATTGTAACACATCATCAACTCGTTGCCTCAAATTATTCTCGGACAAAAAGTCAACATTTTGGTCGCCGAACAAAATAAATCTTTTATTTTCGTCCGAAAGCCTATCAAGCAACAATTCTAAATTATTTAAATAAATGTCAAAATTTCCATTACCAGTGCGATACATTACAATAATAATTTAATTCAAATTAATAATTTCAATTGCAGCAAACTCGAAATGATATTGTACAGCCAGCTCTGTAGGTCGTTTCGCTGGCGGTAAGTAATATCACCCCGTGTGAATAGTGCAACACCGCCGTGGGCGATGCGCGTGCGGCAGTAGCTACCCGCCATTTCATACCCACATAACCTAATTCGTTCAATCTCGAATTTTTTGCACCAAGTTTCACTGCATGCTAGTACGTCTGGCCTCTCGACACTCAATAATAAATCTATTAATGCAGTTTTACCACAGATAGATCGAACATTTTGATGTATTATTTTAAAGTGAGATTTTGTGTCTAGCGTGGTGTTTTCGAGGCAGGATTCTTTAAGTTTTTTTTAAACAAAAAACATTAAATCGCCTAATCGAAACACCATCGGGCCAGTTCTTTGCATTCCTCACTAAAGTCACCTTGTCGGCGGGCACGTCAAGCTTGAAGGACGAGTAGTTGCCTCGGGTGACTACCAGTTGCTCGCAGTCTGCATTTTCGACCTTCAACTCAGTGCGGACGTGGTGAAGTACGGCCTGCGCGGAGGTGTCCGCGCTCAGGTTAAATAAATGCAGGCTGACAGGGCGCGGAGCTGCGGCTCTGAGACCAGGATTTGCCCTGCCAGGAGCAGACGTATTAGACCGAAGTACGTTACCAGGCACCGCGTTTTGGTCGGTTAATGTTTCGACGACGAGGGTTGTGCGCTGCTTGCTGGCGTCTTTGTCACAGGGGGTGGTTGAAGGAGCAACTCGGCGTGGCGGGCGGCCCCTGCTTTTGTCACAGATGACGCTGGACCACTGCGGTTCTTGTTCCGTACTGAAGCCTCTCTTGGTACGCTTTGCTGGTGGTCAGTTTGGGTGTCGGTGGTGTCTAGAAACACCAAACCGTGAGGACCGGACTCATTCAGTGACATATTACTGCTAATCAAGTTGAGAAGAAAGTGATTTGCAACAGATGTGTGTGGTGTTGTTATACACGGTGATCCAGGTGAGTTTTGAACTGTTTTGAGAAGCTCGTCAAGTACTTCCTTCTGTAATTGAATTTGACGTTGTTGAATAACAATAAGGTCGTAGCAGCCGTTCAACTTCTCTTTCATTTCTTTCATATTGTGCTCAAAATTTGAAATAACGTCAACTAATCTTTTGTCCGGATCCTCTTTTCCACTTGTTTTGGTTTTTGAAGGTGCCATAATTCAAGTTTTTTTATGTCACAATGTCAAATATAACAAACTTGTTTAAAAATAATGATTTTTAATTTAATATATCACGTCAACATAAATTAAATAATTATTATAATATGGAGCAATTTCAAATTGCTGATTTCGACGGTGGCGCCAACAGTAATAACCATTACACTTATCAAGATAAAATAGAATAAAAACCCAGCTTGCTTGAGTAGGTACTTCGAAACATAGATCGTTGCCTATTTATTGACTTCCTTTTTTATTATATTAGTATGGTTTTTACAATTTCGTTATTGTCATAATTGCATTGAAGAAACTTTTATATTACTAGAAAGATAAAAACATAATAATACAACCTTGTATAACATGTTAAAAAAGAGCTTTTCCTTGTTTGACACAAATATAATTATCTTCAAAATGTAATTTTCGACGGCATACTGACAAGCGACGACGAAAATTCAATAATTTCTCTCAGTTTTAATTTTCAGTTTAGGTTACTACGATTTGCATCTTTTTTGATGTTCAAAGGTTTTTTAATCGTTATGTCAATCATTTCCGCTGTAGGGTTCTGTATTAAAGGCACCTTTAGCATTTTGTAAGGATTAAAAATATTGCGGCCATCGGTGAACACCCTGTCACGCAGGACTTAAGAGATTGGTGAGAAGTTAAGCCTCCTTTTTATAATGTGGGTGTGTGTCCATCCACTGGTCTTAATATAGATGGATAACAGTTTAAATTTATTAATCCCTCCCAAGCTAATCTCTTATTATGACTTTTAGAAATAGGATGAGACTAGCAAGACAAAAACTCGCAATCCTAATATTTAATCAGTAATCAACCTAAATTGTTGCGTTTTCGAAATACTTTTTTTTATAGCCAAATCTTTTAAAATATTATATCTTTTTATTTGAATTATAAGTCAGTGGTGGTCGAGGGGTTTAAATTTCACTTCACGTCCCAAGTGACGGAGGTTTGGACCCCGGGGTCGGCGTGTACCAATGTGCCTTTCTTAATTTCTCATTTACACTGATTTATTCATTCACACCACTGGCTTTTCGGTGAAGGAAACATCCTTAGAAAACCTCGTGAAAAAAAATCCGTATCTGAAGTCCACAATCCACACTGGGCCCGCGTGTGGACTACGGCCCAAATCACCCTCGCTTATGAGGGTAGGCCGTGCCCCAACAGTGGGGACGTATGAAGCTTGGCAACAAAGAAATCAATATAGGCTCTATCCTTCCCCAATGTCCTAGGATGCAAATTTCTACACTCCCTGTCCTATAAACATCGTCTTACCTGTGGCTTGGGCAGCTTTTATAAGCACACATCGGAATGCAGTGACATAGAAGGGTTATACTTAGGGACACTCATTAATGCGGTCTGAAAGCGCCGCATATACCTTCCTCTCCCGTTCCTTCAATTCCCACCTCTTTGAACGCTTATGTTGTTACAGACCGCAGCTTTGAGCACTCTACAGAACCCCTTCTTTGACAGCTTTTTTCTATATGACTCGTTTCTTGAGTCCTTACAGTGGAACGCTGGCTGGTAAGACGCTGCAACGGAACGGAATTATAGGCCTTTTTTATTTATTTGCAACCTTGGTTGCTTGGGACGCTTTGGTAGATACCAAATATTATAAATTAAACAGTTAGTAATAACAGAGTTGCAGATTTGAATACATTCCGAATTATGTTTGTAAGCTACGTACACACTAACCCACATTAATTTTGTCATTGTATTACATATTGTATGTTATTCATATTGTAATACATCTAATTTAAACTTGACCCACTAAATGATTATTTCTAAGTGAATGTTGTACAGCTCTGTTTTACTTTAAACCTAGCGTAAAAATCCTAGGTCTATGCTTTAAAGAAATACAGTAATAGTGGGTACTGACCTGCTTTCTGTACCGGAGGCGTGGGTTCAATTTCTGCACAGGACAAACATGAATATTTGTATTTGCCTTGAGTCTGTTTGTGTTTACAAAAAAAAGGTTAAGGTCGGTATATATAGATGTATTTGTATTGTGTCCGTTACCTAGTATTTATATTTGTAATATTAAATGCTTACTTTGGGATTAGACGGCGCTGTGTAATTGAACAAAAAATTGTTATAATATTATTATTATTGGAAAAGGACTGGTTAATTTGAGGCTGAACTTTTGATTCCAGGATCTTTTATTTAAATTGACGCTGCAATGTGTATACTTATGAACTGCTGGTTTTTGTGTATAGATATTATATGAAAGAGAGCAAATTACGCTTAACCTAAATTCGATTATCGTCGTGGAATTTATACGTCAACTCCTTAATTATACTACGTGTAATGAAGTTTGTTATAGCAAGCTATAGCTGTAAATATAGTTTGTTTAAGCCCGGTTATAGGTATTCCCGTGGGAACTTTTAATTTTTTCGGGATATGAAAGAGGAGAAGAAAGAACTATTGTCTACATAGGTGTATATATGTCGCAGCCATCTGGTTAAATTTGTAAGTTAATGGGACGCCTAGACAGATCGTTAAGTATGAAAAAGAAAGGAACAGAAATCGCACTGTATAAGTCATGTATGTTAGGTTAGGTTCAGTTTCTCTTTTTTAAACGTAGATGCGGAGTGAGCGAAGCAAGCGGAGCGTTCCAGCCACGTTTTATATAATAATCTGTTCAGTTATATGATAATATCTCTTCCATAGTTAACGATCTGCCTCGGCGCCCAATTAGCTGGCTAATTTAACCAGATAGCTGCGACATATATACATATATACACCTACGTAGACAAATGTTAAAAGTAATTAGAAGCGTGCAATATAGTTTCGTCATGTGTTTTCAATCATTTGTTTTTAGGATATCGTAGATATGTGGTAAAAACTGAACCCTTATAGTTTCTTATCCTTTCTTTCTTATCATTTTTCCGCTTGACTTGATATGGTTTCAAAGGAAAATTAAAGAAATTTCTAAGTTTCTTTAATATTGTCTTTAAAGACCAACTGTGAAATGAAATTTGTTTAATAAGGCAACTAAAACTTAAAAAAAAACCAATTTTTTTTAACAAAATCATAAACCGACTTCACATCTTATAAAAAGTAAAAGAAAACTCCCCAAAGAAGACTTATTGACAGAGCGTTTAGCTAAATATTTAATTCGCCTTAAAATCGACTGCCACTGCCCCTAAAGTAGACATAGAGACGGAACACTTAGCTACAGTTTGTTTGCCTTAATGTCGGATGTCAACAAAACCTTTCTACCTTTATTAACTTGTCTTTATTGTTTCTAGTTTCGTATAAAAAATGTGATAGGCACCTTCAATTATATGTCGGTTATGTGAGATCTTATCCTCATAAGATCTTCTAAACTGGAAAGCTAAAATGGGATGGGTTTTACATTATGATGACATATTACCTGACTTTCTTTTCCCCTAGAGGAAAGACGAGTAAATTCCGATTAAAAATAAAAAGAATGCATAAAATGAAAGATACTATAGTGGGTCGTTGCAGTTGGTATTAAATGTTGCTGCCGCTACTGCGTTGCCAAGCTGATTGAAGAAACCTTTGTAAAACTGTAGATTAAAATTGTTGTTTCAATTGTCAGTGCTAAAGTAAAAATGGGTCAAGCGCACGTCACACTAGAGCACTATAGGTTTTTTTATACCACTTAGGTGGCAAACGTCACGCGTTGCCGACCCTTTAAAAATCTAATAACTTTTTTCTTGAAGAACCCCATACTGTAATCCTTAGCAGAGAGCTCATTCCACAACCCAAGCGTTTCCCTGAAACTGCACTGCACGCGACCAGTTCGGTTCTAAAGTGTGAAATTGGATTCCGTTGACAATTCTGAGGTTTGCTAATATATGCACCTATATGAGTAACCAATCTTTACATAGGAAAATGAAAAAAAAATTAGGGCCTAAAAACTGTTGAATATTCATATTTTCGATTAAACATTTATCCCTGTATAATATTGACATTTACGCAATTTTAAGATATAAAGAAAAAAAAGGGTTAAATCGTTCTCGTACATACGTGGCCAAAAATAATTGAATTGAATTACATTCCTCCATCATCGCAAATCCCATTTCCACTAACTATTACAGCAAGTTTTGAATCTGTAGTACTTGGTACTCAAAATTTGAAAGCTTTTTGTGTAACTTTGTGCCTAGGAACACTTTTGAATCGTCAAGAGAATTGCTTAAAATTTGCTTTACAAACATTGAAATCAAAGTAATAGGCATGTCGGGGAAAGTTAAATTTTCCTTTGTCAATTTTAAAATATCGATTATTAATATTTTGAAAGTGTATCGCTTACGAATCTTTTTAAATCGGCGTGGACCTCCTTATTTAATTTCCTAATATACTAATGAAGTTTGCTATAGCAAGCTATATTTGGTTTAAGCTCGGTTATAGTTATTCCCACGGAAACTTCTACAGTTTTTTATATGTCCTTTCTCAACTCTAACTATTTCCATACTAAGTTTCATCCAAATCGGCACATGAATGAGTGACTTATATATACATATATTATAAAGTTACAAACAGACAGAAAAACTAACAAACTTTCGCATTTATAATATTCATAGGATTAGCATGGCTCCACTATAAGCAGTTGATGATGCGGTTTTCTTCTCGCTCTAATAAATAGAGTGGGGAAACTGTGTCAGAGTTGTGGCTCTTTTGCAGTGGTTTCTTCCGCTGTCCGCTACAGCGAACAGGATGTTGGTTTCGTTTTCACGTGGCAGAGGTTGATTGAGTGGCATCTTGCCTGGCTGTCCGTTGGACCGTAGACTCTTCTAATAAGTCCCGGGGCGTCTTCTTGTGTTTGGGTTGCTTATTGCTTCGACGGTCTGGCGGTCGCGCATGCAGCGGAGCCATGCCACGGAGGTGTTCGTTACGCGACTCGTCCGCGCTCGCAAACATTGATGTGGCCAGCCGTCGAACGAAATTATCCAGGCTTTCCCACTTGAGGTCCCTCTGGATGGTCGCGTTCCTCACGTACCGCGGGGCATCGACGATGGTCCTTAGGGCCTGGTTTTCTTGGGCTCGGAGTTTCGTTTTCAGGGACTCCGAGGCTAGGGCATACCACGCCGGAGCTGCGTAGGTGAGGCGGGATCTAACGTAGGACTTATAGATCCCGAGTTTCGATCGCAGAGGGAGCCTCGAAGAAAGAAGTGGGCGTAGTTTGGCTCGCGCCACCTTCGATTTCTCGATTGTGCTAGTAATATGGTTTTCCATAGTGAGTCCACGGTCAATTGTAAGGCCAAGGTATTTGACCTTATGTTGCCACTATAAGCAGTTGAGCGGCTCTTAGTAAAGCCATAGCGCTAATAGTGAGGAAACTTGGCTATTTAGACAGGGCAACTTAGAGGTGCGGTGCGGTCCAAGGCGGGGTCTCCCCACCTCTATTTCGTTGGCGACCGCTCCGACCGATCGCCTGTGCGCCTAGGTACTGTCTAAGTAGCGTGTCGCGTGTCGTTCGCAAATTAAAGTTTAAAATTATGGCGACAAAGAAGAGAATCGATGAGTACCTACCTCAATTATAAATCGCTACAAACCTAATTTATGGAAAATAACGTCCTCGGGTTTGTCCGTTTATTGTATGCAATAAGTATGCAAATTTATTTGCGAAGAACGTTTAGACAAAGAAAACAATATAGGAGTAGTAGTTAAGAGATATATATTATACCAACCTGACAAATGAATATTTTATGTTTCTATGTGTTATTTGTTTTCAAAAAAGATAATTTACATTTACATAGTTTACGATTAGGTATGATACATTACATAATGTCATCGTTGAGTTAGTGCCTATTATATATGAATGCCGCAAATATTTGTCAGTTCAGCATCTATAAAAATAAAACCCGGCCAAGTGCGAGTCGGACGCGCACACCGAGGGTTCCATACCATTTACGTAATTAACAAACACAAACAAAAAGTGTGCCACTAAGCTGTTACACATCGAATTATTGACCAAGCTTGACGTTGCTTAACTTTGAATATCATTTCCAACAATCAAATGTGTTACTGTTTTTATATAGCTAGATGGTGCTGTAACGCTAATTTTAGATGGCAAATGGCTTAGAACTGACTTATTAATGTAGGCACAAACACACGCATTAATTTGAACATACAAACATTTCAATGTGTAAGAACAAACATGCATTTTTTTGTGCCACACATTTTCAGGCATTTTGCGCCGAGACAAAGAAGTTTGCTCACTATTAGAAGTTATTACACTATGATAAAACCGAACTGATGATCATGTAAAAGCTCCTGTATACCAAAATGTGAAAGTATTTAATTAAGAATTATTTTTCAAATATCTTAATTAAGGCGGGTAGAACAGATATTGATCTAAAACTGGAGGGATTTTATTTGTCACCAGATTTAAAAAGCGGTATCTACTATTACTGTACTATTATAACTTATCCTGTAACTAGAACTAATATTAGATCTATATAGCTTTGTAGTCAAACTGCCTTTTAGTACAGAACCCTGAATATTACTGCATTATAGTTTTTTTTAATCGCAAGAAATAGAGTCCTACCGTTAATTTGTTATTCTTGTCATTCTTTTTGTATTGGTCTTATTCCTTTACTTTTATAGAAGATCTGTAAGGAAGCAACATTCTTGATTATTTAATTTTTTTATTGTTTCTTATGATGACTGTCGCAGTGTCTCACAAATTGCTTTAAAGTTATTAACTGCAAACTGATCTCTAAAAAAAAGAAGTAAAAATGCACAATATGGCGTCAGACGCTATGGATATTTTTACCCACAAATTAAATGAATTCGATGTTGGACAGAGTCTTATGTTAATGAAAGAATTGATTGATAAAAGCGTTCTCGTTATTTTTATAGCGTTCTTCGTCATTGTTGACCCTCTTTTGTATACAATTTCAAAGCGGTCTCTTTTCATTTAAAAACGGAAGTTATTTTTATGTGCAGTGTTTGCTTTTATATTTTTGTGCGCTGGCAACATTGGGATGATATTGATTACCAATCTATTACGATTACTGTGCATAAAGTAAAATTAGTTAAATATATGTATGTAGGAATAGTAATCGTAATGAATTCTTTTGGTGAGCTTTTTGGTAATAAGTCTAAACAATTTTCGTTAAAAATCTTGAATCCTAGATTCCATCATAAACTCAATCTGTTTTTTTTTTTAATTATAATTTTCTAAAAGCGGTAAGGCAACAATTTAGAACAGGCAAATTTTATCCCTCAAGCATATTGAAATGTTTGAGGGATACACTCACTAATGCGCCTCACTCAATATAAGTATTGCGCCTACCTACCAGCAAAATAACGTTTCTCAACTTTTTGGGTAGTGTTATTTTATCAAACTCTTTCTTGTAATATCGCAAATTAGGTTAAAGGAACTGATGATTTGTAAATTGAGTTTGGAAGTAGAGAGTTAAGTAGAAGTAGAAAAACATCGTGTATAATTTAGGGGCAGGGTTGAACAGCAGTATTGCTAAGTGGAGAATGATAATATTAATATGAAATAGATACAGTTTGGGGCCCGTCCATTAATCACGTGATGCATTTTTTAGCATTTTTTAACTCCCCCTCCCCCTTGGTGATACGTAGTGAGGTTTAAGACTACCGACCCCCCTCTCCCCTTGTGATATTTCGTGATTTTTGCCGGACCCCCCCCTTTCGGGCCTCACGTGATTAATGGACGGCCCCTTGCACTATTATTATTCCATTAACTACTTACTAACTTAACAAATATTTATTGTTTATTCAAACATTCTGTTACGAAATTAGGCTGTGTTTGTAATATCTCAAACAATAGCCCTAATGAACTTACTGTCAGGGCCATGAACTCCTGACACGTTTATGGATATGACGCTCCACGCCCATAAAGGAAACGGAGATACGACCACATTATTAGAATTAAGTGTCATTTGTAAAACTGAATAAAAATGGGATATATAAAACGAAATAAGCCAGGCGTTAAAAATAAAAATGTATTTTTTTGAAATCACAATCGAGTATCTATTTATTAATTCATAAAATACGTACACTACTATCTAAAAGATACTTGAATACATTTGGTTTTAGGGTTCCGTTGTTAAATAAGGACTCTTATAGTTTCACCATGTCTATCTACCCATACAAAGGCTACAAACTTAAAATTTGGCACACGTACAGATTATAACACGTACAAAGATTTTCACATACATAGATATTAACATTTTGAATCCCATTCATGCATGTAAAGTAGAGATGAAAAAACTACTTCCCGTTTTAAATGGGCTATCGTTAATTAGGGAAATAAATATTGTAAGGTTTCTTAGTTTATGTACAAAGTTTAGCGCTGTTCCTAGATATGTGGCTTCGAAGTAAGGCATTTTCGGTTTACATTTATGTCAGTCAAACTAAAAAGGGTTTTGGAAATAACTGTTAAAATCTTATGTAGGTATTGTATTGTATTGTACTGTATTGCATTGTATTGTATTGTATTGTTAAAAGGTTAAAAACTAAACCAAATACACAATATCAGAAGCCGTGTTGCCGCGATAAGCTCACCCCCTGTCACGCTGGACTAAAGTGGTGAAAAGAGGGTGTCCTCCACCTTATGATGTGGGTATTTGTTCTGCCGCTGGCTTTTCGGATTCAGGGTAAGGCGTTACCATATACATACATTTATAGTGACGGATCCACAGTTACTTATACTAAAATTCATTCTGTCACTTTAGAACGGAAATGGTCGCGTACAGTGCGGTTTCAGAGACACTTCCTCCCGCGAACGCTTCGGTTGTGGAATGAGCTCCCTGCCAACGGTTTTCTCGAGTATGGGGACTAGAGTATGGGGTTCTTCAAGAACGAAGTTATTGGATTTTTGAAGGGTCGGCAACGCGCGAGTGCTACCTCTGGTGTTACAAGCGTCCATAGGCTATGGTGACAGCTTACTATCAGGCGGACCGTAAGCTTGTATGCCACTTTAGTGGTTCAAAAAAAACCTGCTCTTTGTTTAGCTAGTTTTTTAATAAACCAAATTACATCATGACACCTATCCTCAAAAATATGGTCACAGATATTTATTACAGATTACAACGACCTCGACAACGACAAGTCAAAGTGGATTAGGAATCTGAAGAATCGCAATCTACGGCTAAATTAGCAGCTATCTACGGTTACATCCATTTTTGCCAAATAGGGAAGGTACAAAAAGCTTGAAAAATAGGCGCCACACGAAATAAATGAACGCCATTTAGGCTCACGCGGTGAGGCATGCCTCTTTAACACAGAAGCGAAGGGATTTTGGACCACATTATTACTGGCAATAAAATAGATTAGTTTAAGACAACAATAAATTACTACAGTACTTGCTGGCCAAGACCCACGCAATTTGAGCCCTAAATTGCATCTTAAAATGTTATGCACATGTTGTGTAATGCAGTAAGAACAAATAAAAGTTTAAGTGTGTTTATGTAAACATGTATACACTAATACTTTACTAGTATCACAGTAGTTAAATTCTATTTCCTTTTTATTTATTTTTATTCCTTTTTTCCAAGGTCTAATTAAACGAGCAATTCTTGTATATATGAATATATATATGTATGTATATAATCTGAATCTCGGAAACGGCTGTAGCGATTTTCATGAAATTAAGCATGATATAATTATAGATTTAGCTTGGTTTCATTTTTAGAAAACGTCGTTTTCTCCGTGCTTTCAGACAATGATAAACTGAAAAATATGACTCTTTCTGACATCTGTTGGCGAGTAGTAATACTATTATTTTTATTGACACAGCAACACTAAAGCAACTTGACAGTAGATGGCGTTGTTAAAAAAACGAGCAAAGCTCGGTCTTCCAGGTACTATTATTTTTACGAGTATATTAGTAGTAAAAAAATATTAGCAATTACTATAACATTAATTTATAATACAATTAGCTGAATAGAATAGTTATATTCAAAAGTACTAATAGATTAAGAATTATGTATTACTTACTAGACAGTCATGTAGTTTGGCCCTTAAAAGCCGGAATGTAGTGCTAATTAGGGATGCCGATGTTACATTTTACTTACAATATTGACAAGCTACCCACAACTTACTAAGTTTATTTCGTATTGTATCCACTATTAACTAAATTACTGTACGCTCATTGTTTGTCTTTAAGCGATTTCTTGTAATCTTTGGAGAAATAAAATTCTTTAACCGTAAAATCCATCAGATTAATAAATATTAAATTGGGAAACGCTTTTATCTTACAACATATGTACCAGTAAGTGTGAAATTATAAAATTGTTTTGTATAGAAAGATAAATTTAGTTCTAATTTTCGCTTCGCTTCGGACGTAACATCAGACAAAGCGCAACAGATACCTGCAGGAAAACGAATTTTGATGAATCTTCATTATAATTGTTTTATTCATATTTGTTTTATTGCATTTCTTTGTTACCATCGTTTTATGCAACTAAATTGGAAATGAATACTCAGAAATATGTTTAGGTTGATCATAAGTGTATATGTAATAGTGCGACCGAATATCCTATACTACGATATGAAAGTTATTTGAAAAAAAAAAATTACTTCAATTTCCCTGAGAGTGTAAGCTAACTACTACATACTAAAATAAACCTATAAAAGAATTTAAAAATTCAATTTAACTCTATTTGTCTCCGTTCTTAGAGCTGTCATGGTGCAAAGCTGATTTAGGATAGGATTGAGTATATTGAAAAAGTATAATAGACTGCCGAATATTTGAGCATCTCTCGAAACTGCCTCGTGAGCAGCTGCCCCCCCCCCCCCCCTAGCTGGGCATAGGTTGGCATAGTTTCGAGATAATTTAATCATTTTAAAATGTACCTATTCGGATTGCATGCATTTTTTACTGCTACTACACTTCACCATCTTCCAACAGTCGTTCGTCCAACCTTCTACATGTAGCGAGGCAGTTCGTGAGTGTTTTGATGTTAACTTGAGTTGGCGCGCCATTGCTTCAGTAGCGATTTTGTACGGTCGCCACTACAGGATCGTCTGAGGGTAAGGTGCGTACAGATTATTTGCAGCACAACATGCAATGTAGCACGAACGTATGTGGACCGTTTCATTTTGAAGTGACTATATTGGTGTTTCAATTATTTTACCCACCTTAACATGATTTTAGGTCGTGTTGACACGCCATCGCTTTATTAATAAGATATCTATTAGCATTTGCCCGCGGTTCCACCCGCCCGAAATTCGGTTATGGGTGGATTTCAACGGCAACACCTCAATTTTAGAAAAAAAAACCGACTCACTCGACGTTTTGAAGTAGCCTATGTCAGACAAATAGACAAACAGAGTTACTTTTGCATTTTTGATATTAGTATGGACTACTTGTCGCAGAAAGAGCATTTTTTTTTTCTGACTGACCATTCAGTTGGCTGTTGCTGTTGTTGGGTTGTCGCTCTCGGCCGGCGTGAGCCTTGAACCCCAAGGTGAGTCAACGCCAGGAGGGGAGTTCCCCGCTATGCGGGTGCGGTTGCGATTTAGTGGGGGCGAGAAGCGCCCCGGCACTCTTGGAAACCTCGTGTATCCGTTCGGGCGCCGACGAACCCAGGGACGTTGGCGTCGTGTGAGCGGGGAGTTCCTATTCGGGGAGGTCGCTGAGACTAATCTCGCTATACTGGGGCCGTTAGTACGTGCCGGGGCCGCCTAACGATGGTTTTACGACCGTGCCGAGGTCGGTCGGGGGAATGATACGTTGTGGATTGCACAATTAGTCGATTCGTCGTCTCGAAGCAACTGTCTATTCTCTGCTCACCTACGGCACGGAGCAATGGGCACGAGCAGCTGATAGAATCCGGGCCTTCGTAATGCAGAAACGAGCAGTGCGAGCAATGGCCGACGATGTCTCAGCTAGAGAGTATATTTCTAAATACAAAATTTTGACTCTCGCTTGCAAACGTTTTTACAAGTTAGCTGTTATCACGTATGAACACTAAGAAACGTTTGCCAAACGGGGATACGTACACTACACGGCACCGGGAAAAGTTAAGCATGGTGTATCATCGGCTATCTAGGTCGGAGAACTCTGTTTATGTGATCGGTCCTGCAGTCTACAACCGTCTGCCGCATCGGATGAGATGCTTCTTCCGCTAATATATTTAAAGATAGACTAAGGACCTGGCTCTTGCAGATGCAGTTCTATTATTTCAAAGAATTCATGGAGCTGCCACTGTGAATGCAAAGCAATACTGAATGTCTTATTTTTTTTTTATTTTTACTATTGTTATTTTCGTTTATTATATTTTCTATAGCATAACTTTATATAATTGAATATTTTGACATACCATAATTTATGTTGAACTATTATGTAATAACTTGTAACATTGTTAACTTCTCTTGAGAAGTTATTGGAATAGGTCCGAAAATCGAAATCGAAAATTTTGTGTTTTCTTTACGTTTCAAGACTTGGAGAATCATTTGCAATCAATTTTAGAGTGATGTCTGTGTGTGTGTTTGTGTGTGTGTGTGTGTGTGTGTGTGTGTGTGTGTGTGTGTGTGTGTGTGTGTACGTATGTATGTATGTATGTAGACATATTTTGGCTTTCGATTCCTCAATAACTACTGGACCGAATCGCTCTGATGACATATCAATCGATACGCCACGTCATGACTTAGATCTGAAAGGAGTCTAAAACAAATCAGTTCAGAGGTTCGTTTTTTATCCGTAAAAAACTGACTTTTTATGCACGCAATATAAATTTCATGTATAATTTCATGTATCGAGGGGTAGTAAAGGGTTTTCGAGGGTTCTGATATCGAATTTTTTATCAGGTTTTTAAAGTTCAAAATGGCGGATTCAATATGACGTAATTTTTTTTTGTAAAAGAATTTTTCTCAAGAGAAGATGCACGTAAGGTACTTGCTGCCGAACCAATTTTTATGAATAAAATCTGTATCTGTATCTTTTGTGTATGCTCGAAAAAGCGGATGGCCATGTCTTTGAAATATTGGGGAATCGTGGGGAGCTCGAAGTCCCTGTGTATGTCCACATTGCAGACGTACCAGGAGGCTCCGATGGCCACTCTGAGGAAGCGGTTTTGGAGGGTCTATGTATATGCTAGAATGGGGCGGATACAAGTTGTGTAAAGATTCAGCTTATTTCTAAGCGACATCTTACTGTACTTGCCTATCATGGGATAAAGACGACGAAGGACAAAGGTGGCTCGTTCTCTAACTATTTTGGAGTCCGATAAGCGCACTGAGAGTTTAATACGGAATATAGCAATATGTATATATGTATATATAGTAGTAAATAATAAATCAATATGTTTATAAAGAAAAGCTCACATTTAAAATTTAATACCCGCTATCCGAACCAGCTGGTCACGCCAAATTACAAGACAACAAATTTTTCTAAGAACAGCTATTGTATGGCCATAAAAGTGTATAATAAACTTCCACCGCAAATTGAAGAATTACCAATAAATATATTAAAAAAAAAATGTTTTAAATGGTTGGTACAAAAATGTTTTTACTCTATAAATAAATACATAATGTTGAAGAAAGTAGGCATACAGTAAAATATAAATGTGAAATGTGTACGTTACGTACAATTAAGTATTGTATTTTAATATGTCTTATGTAATTAATTGTAATCATTAATTTACCTTCTTAATGTTGCATGCCCTGTTAGGGCGGAATCATGTGAAACCTCTAGTAATTATTAGAACACCTCTGTAACATACCATGTTCCTAGCAAATAAATTTCATTTCATTTATAAATAAGAAAGCTTTGTAACCAAGTTCAATTGAAGAAACAGACATAAGAAAGTGCTATATCTCCATAACTATTGATCGTAGACTATATAGTAGTTTTTTATATATAGCATTAGACAAAGTATTTTCTAGTTTGACAGCTGTCATTCGAAACGAAGATCTTGATGAGAACTATCACTTCTGTAAAGAAACTACTAGTCTACGATCAATAGTTACGGAGATAAAGCACTTTCTGTTTTGACAGCTGTCGTCCGACACGAAGATCTTGGTGAGGTCTATCACTTCTGTAAAGAAACTACTAGTCTACAAACAAACAAATTTGGCAGGAATTAACATTGTTGACATTGTATTGACGATTTAAAAGTGTTCTAAGAAACCCATTTGAATAAAGTATGATTTAATTCTGTAAAGACTATTACTACTAACTACTAGTCTACGATCAATAGTTTGGGAGATATAGGTAGCCATTTTAAAACTATCACTTGTAATAAAACTTTAAGATTTGGAGTGCAAAACCCTGTCTGGAACTGAACTTGGTTAAAAAGCTTTGTTATTTATATTCCGTACTAAACCCTTAGTGCGCTTATCCGACTCCACTTGACGTTTTATAACTACAACAACTTCCATCCTTTTTGAAAGTGGGTTAAAAAGGCATAGTGTTAAGTTCATTATAAACTCATCATGAAAACCTTATTTAAGAACCTCATTTTAAAGTCGATTAGAAGCTTTAATATTATCGTTTCCGGGCAGTGATCCAACTGGCTTTGTAGCTGAACGTAGGGACCTGTAAATTTCGGCTTTCTAATCAACTATTTAGCTGGTCCACGGGGATAAAATCCTTGTTCGTACAACCAGTTGGACATAATAGTTGGACGAATAGAGAGAACCCTACGTATTGCCAGTCAAAGATCTTATAGCCCACAGAGGCTTGACACATGTGCTGATGTCCGAGTGCCCGAGTCCGAGTTTGTATGAGGTATGGTGCCATAACCCCCCAAACTCAGGCTGAAAATCGTTCAAGAAATGCAAGAATGTTCCTAATCTATCGTGATAATGACCCTCGAAATAACTTATAAACGTGGCCAGATCTGTCAATAATTTTTCAGCTGGGTGTTATCTCCCATATTGAAAAATAGGATCAAAATGTCATGTAGCTAAATCAAGAGCAGAAATAGCTCCACGCCTCTGGAGATTTACCATATGAATAATAATGGAGTAAAGTGCCTACAATGCCATTTTTGCCGTATAAAAACAACATTTTGTACCAAGTCTGCCGCTCCCCCCCTAAGCCAAAAGCTGGCTACGCCCTTAGATCAAGTTAGGGTTCCGTAGAATAAGAAAATTAACGACTACTTGAAAAACTTATAAATCGATTTTGTCGACTCGAAATCGACTTACAAAATTTTGTTGGTAGTATTTATAAAGCTCTATTATCGTTATTTATTTAAAAAATTTATAACGTGGTTTAAATGTTAGAGGAAAACAATTTTTCCACTTTCAAAGCCAAATAACTCTTAAAATATTGGTAAATAATAGAAAAATTGCTTTACAACGAGAACATGATAGGGTGCTCCAAAAAAAAAATTCACCCCTCAGTTGAATGTATTCAAGGGAGAGTTACCGCAAAAAAATTTTTTCTCCATTTTCGTAACAAATCCGTATGGCGGTTCACTTTTTTTATCAAGATTGATGTAAACGCACGACAAACGGACAGACATGACGAAATTATAAGGGTTTTATTTTTGCCATTTGGCTACGGTACCCTAAAAACATTTTTATGAATCTCTGCCGCATAAAATATGTTAAGTATTTTAGGTTTCCGTATCGAAAGGGAGCTAAAGGCATGCTGTTACCAAGCCTTCACTATCTATTGGCCTGACTGTTTATTTGTCATAGGCCTGTATCGTAAAAGAGAACCCGGTAAAAATTTGACTAACACAACTCCCATATGATATAAAGATATAGGGTATAAGGACCGAGCATTGCCATATATGTAGGTACAGGCAACCCATATGCAAGCTAAATGCAACCTATTTTTAGTTCTAAATGGGTCCTTCAACAGTTTTATTTATAGCCTATATTGGCCTATAGTTCTACTATGGGTAAAACTACACAAGTGAATGTAAAACGATTTATTTCATACATACATATTTCTTTTCTCGAAAAGATGGCTTAAAAGACACATAGATAAAAAAACGATATCTATAGAGCTATAGAAATTTAAGAATATACCTAGACCTTACTAGGTACTTAACGCAATTTTTTAGTAGATTTTGTCTAGTCTATTCATCCCGAACTAAATAATAATTTCCTGACGGACAGGCAGGAAAAAGGTTATTTATTTTATTTATGAGATTGATTTATTTCAAGAAAACAATTATTTTCCTTTCATAAGATCTTTAATTTTTGGGGGATCCAAGGCATTGCTGTGTTGTTTATTAATAAATCATATTTAAACATAGGTTTATAGATTTTTAATTTGTTTCATGGAACGTTGACGAACCGGTATACAAACAACACAAACGTGTAGTTGCTTTTTTCCCACTTTCTTTCTCAAACGATATCAAATATAGAATAAAGAAGACAGTAAAGCAGTAAGAAATGAGACTGTTCCGCGGCGATGTCAGGCACTGTATATTATTTTCCTTTGTGCACACTCATTGTCCCTATCTTTAAAAGCTTTTTGTAAGGAAAGCTAAGAGATTTATTTTGTGAGCACTCTGCTTTATAAATATTTGGCGTTTTCCATTGAAGTGGTATCAAAACTTTCGTTCAGTATTTTCATTCTTTGATTTTAAATATATTACAGGTCGTGCATAATGAGTAACTGGGCAGCCAAGCTTTTGTCGAAGTCTTTTATGTTTCGAATGTTGTTGGGTGGCTGATATTAATTTATTTTAATACTACCTTTTGTCATCGGCTCTACCCGCGCTAAATTCGGTTAGGATTTCCATTGCAACTGCTTGATTATAGTAAGAAAGATTGCTACAGCAAGCTATAACTGTAGCTTTAGTTCGTCTACATAGAATCTTTTAATAGTTTTACCTGCGAAAACTTTTGACTTTGCCAAGATAAACAGTAGCCTATTCTGTGTCCTTCTCTACCTCTTTAACTATCGCCAAATTGCAACTGAATTAGCTGCTCCGTTGCAACATGTGAAGGACAAACTAGCAAACAAATATAAATTGTTTTAATTACTATTTTTATTTTATTCACTAACTTTTAAAATAACCTTTAAAAAGTATTAAAGGTAAGTGGACTCTCTATACGAAAACAACTGGAATTTCTTTAATTTTTTGGATTGAAGATAATTACAAAAAAAACCGGCTTAGTGCGAGTCTGGCTTACGCTCCGAGGGTTCCGTACGTCGTTATCATATGTAGATAACACTTCCATCATGAGATCAATTCTCATAGGTTTATGTCTTAATTAACAGTTTTTGGTTTTTTTTTTCACATTTGTAATGTAACTTCTTACTTTTTGCCAAATGTCATGATTGTTGGTCAACAGGAAGTACCCCACAGGTTTTGATTTGTTTGTGAATTCTGAAAAATTGGCGCATTTTCCTATTCCGTTTTATTAGAATCTTGATTTTTTTACAGCGTTAAGGTATTAATTTCAACTTGATAACTTATCACGTTAATGAGAAAAAGGCTCTTGACAAACAGAGAGACGGACAACAAAGTGGGGTCATATAAGGGTTCCTTTTTGAACTCCTGAACTCCTCCTTCTTTTTCTGAATTCTTAAAATAAAAAAAAAACCGGCCAAGTGCAAGTCGGGCTCGCGCACCGAGGGTGCCGTACCTTGCACTTTACCGATTTTAATAACACGCATGTAAATTTACGAATACAAACACAAACAAAAAATGTGCCGCGAAGCGGTCACCCATCCAAATTGAAGCTGGTAATGGTTTGGTGCCGTCTCACACTTGGCAGGTTTTTTTTATTTGTTGTTATACTTTAGTGTTCACAATATTTTTCACTTCAAGTTTGAAGTTTGTATGTATTACTGTTTATATACAGTAGAGCAATAACAACGAAAATGTGTTTCTTGTATTTTAATAAAACACGGGTCGCCCTCATTCAGTCCACGACCAGAAAACCATTGAAGAAGTGCAGGCGTCGGTTAATAAAAATCCGTCTTTATCAATCTGAAAGCAAGGTCAATCACTAAACATTAAGAAGCGTGATTTTAAAGAAACAATTGCATTTAAAAGCTTATAAAATCAATTCGTTTAAGAATTAAAAGACTTTTAACAAGTTATTTCCTAATAAGGTCATTTAACATAGAGCTAACATCAACTGGCCTCCCAGAAGCCCCATCTTAGCCGGCCTAACCTTTATTTGTTGGGATACCTTAAAAGTAAGGTTAATGAGAATAATCCAACGCAGCTAACCCAAGTGAAACAAAACATTAGGTCAAAAATGGCAGCAATATCAAGGGCTATGTGTGTCAGTGTATGTTGTCACCAATCTTCGTTCCTGATTAGAAGAGTGCCAGAATCGTAACGGACATCATTTGAATAACATTATCTTTTCGAAACCATTTTCTTATATTCTAATTAGGAACAAATAAAAAAAAATTAACTTCTAGTATTTTATGTTCTATTGAAATTGCAAAACATCGGGCTTTAGACACCTTGTATATATGTCACTTCTTTAAGTACAACTTCTATATATGCAAAAATATATTGAAAACCACACCGTGACAAAGTGACTTTATTTTGTTACCTACCGTATTTCCAAATATGTCTTCTTAAAGTTAATAAAACCGCTATGCTTTTTCCATGAGGGAAAATGGTCAAAATTTCCATAATTCTAGCCTCAGAGTAAATGAGTTCGCATTATAGCAGATGAAATTTAAAATTTCGACCGTAACGGTGTTGGAGAATTTAATATGCGTAAGACAAATAACTTTATAGACTTCTTTGAATAATTCACAGTACTACAAAATAAAGGTGCATGCCGCTCACGCAAGGGTTCTTGTAAAATTTTACATATTTAATTAGAATCCAGCTATGCAAATGAAGTTAAATGCCTACGTAGTGCAAAATTCATCATATTAGTTATATGTTTATAACTATCATAATAAAGAAAATTTTATGTTTGGAAATATTTTTTAAAGGAAATATGTAGCTTTCCACATTTCTTCATCGCAAAGTTATAAGAGTTTTGTTTTTCCCGCTTGCTTCTGGTACCACGAATCTTAAGTAGTAGAATTCCTAAAGATATCACGTACACACATACAAAATAAATATACAGACGAATTAAGAACCCCCCCCCTTTTATGAAGTCAGTTATAAAGAGAAGCGGCGATAGGCTCACCACGTGTCACGCAAAACTAAAGTGTTTGGTGTTAAGTGGTTGTCCCTCACATTATGATGTACATTTAAGCCACTGGTTACCCCCTTCTTAGGATAATAGTCGTGATCATATACAAAAATAAATATATGTAGTTAAAAGGTTGTACTTTAGTGCAGGGAAATTTAAAAAATGTTTTATATCTACAAAGTTTCATTGATCTTAAAATTTGCTATTTTTCGCCTGTTTTTTATGTTTTAACTTTTTGATTGTTCAAAATGTAAAACAATATGTTCATAGAAAAGATCAGTCAAAAGATTAATCTCGAGGCATGACTTGGACCTGCAACTTCTTACATTCCGTTTTGAGATATCGAGGCACAAGTCTGCCTGATGAAAATCCCAACTACATCTTTGCTCTAAAAATACACTCGTTACGATCGTCACACACAACTATATACAATGTACTAGGAATTTGTAAGTAACTAGGAATTGTATCATTGTAAAAAAATAACACGAAAATAGTGAAAATTCAGTCCAAACAAAATGTTTGACGTTAAGGGCTCTTACAGCCCACTAGCACCGCCGTTAGATATCCTCAATTTTCTCTTCGTAGTAAAGGAGTTTCTACAATCCAAATGTTGCAAATATAAAACTAGTCATAAGCTATTTTTAGAAGGTTTTATATAGTTACTAAATAATATCTGTGAGTTGTAGTTGGCATTTCTGCTAAAAGTGGCCGCTTTTAGCGCTAGTTAGCTGCTATATGCCCCTTAACGTGATGATTATTATTTACGGAATAAAAGTTGTTTGGACTAAGAGCCGATATTATTAAAAAAACAGTTTTATTTGCTTAAAAAAAGTAGGTACATAAGAATTGTTTCGTATGGCCTAGTTTACGAGAAAATAGTTATCAATAGATTCGCAAACCTATCGCTCGAATCGAATGTATGTTTATTTGATTTTATTTTTAATTTATTATTTATTGTTATTAATTTTTATTACCGCTTGACTAATATTCCTATGGGTAAATAGATATTTGATGTTTTCCCTTCTTAATCTGCATATCTATGTTTAACCATAATTTGAAGTCACACAAAGAAAAATCTTAAAACTAAAAATGCTAAAATACTTGCGGCTTACAAGTTTAGCATGTCAGTACGTCATTAAATTAAACTGTCAACGACATTTGAACTATAAGCGATAACCCAAGAATGTTTGGAAAAATAAAGAAGGTTATCACCCTGGTGCACGCCATGCAATCCAGAAAGAAAATAAAAACCGGCCAAGTGCGAGTCTGGCTCACGCACCGAGGGTTCTGTACATCCATCATGAGATCAAGTCTAACAGACTTATGATCAATTTTTGAACTTTTTCCTATATTATTGATTTAGAAACTTGATGTTTTTACAACTTTAAGTGACTGTAGACCGTAGAATCCAAAATTGTTTTCGAGCCACACAAATATATATATATATATGCACCAGTATGGATCATTTAAATCATTTTCACAAAAAAAATACTACCTATAGATATAGGTAAACTTAAAAAGTTAAATAGCAAAACTTTAAATACAATCTTTGTATAGTGTGTGTGAGTGTGCGTATGAGCGTGTGTTTGTTTTTTTATTTTTCAGTATGCTTTAAAATCTGTTCTAGTAAAATAAAAATACTACACTCCACCACACTTTCTTAGCTATTTCATAAAAAAAAAATGTTTTGCAGGTGTCGCTGAACGCCACAATGCTGAGCGAGCTGCCCCCAACAGTTCCGTACAACAACTCCACCATCTTCCCACTAGACCTTCACACTCACCACTTCACAGTCCACGACGACAATGGCAATAAATCTTCTTTTAATGGAAGCTTTAGAAATAATACTGAGGTTAGATATTATAATAAATAATACCAATAATAATAATAAATATTTTTGGGCATAACAATCGTGCTATGGATACCAAACAACGGATACAAATACATATATGTGTATTCTTTTTTTTGTAAATATCTACATATTATGTACATAGCAAAGTTTCAGAACAAAAATACAAATAATAAATGTTTATCTTGTGCGGGAATTGAACCCATGCCCCTCGATTCAGCAGTCGGGTCATTACCCACTCAGCCCCGGAGAAAATTGTGCTAACAATGCATTTGTGCATACCTGATATCATAACTGTTCTCCGCAAGGGTCGACAGAGAGCTTTTTCCGCACGTATGCCCGTAACATTTACGTTTCACCGATGGTATTCCGTCCCTGTTCGGGCATTCACCACCAGCGCCGAGCGCCTCCAATCAAGTCCGAACGGCAGTGGGTTCTAGCAGGCCCCTACTAAAACCGATACTCATCAACTTACCGCGATGACGCGCACGTAAAACTTACCACGTCTTAATTTATTTATTTCTATTTTTATTATACATACAATTTACAGTCCACTCAGCATTTAATTTAAAGGACCTAAGTCTTACCTTAAACTAGGTTCCTAACAGTCCCACTAGGGGTGGTGAGCCTATCGCCGTGCCGGGCACAAAACAGTCGACGACTTACAATCAACAAATTGTAAACAATATCAGTTGCCCTTTACCGGGAATCGAACACGGTACATTTGACTTGGCAGTCGCATGCTCTACTAGTGCGCCACTCGGTATTTTGAAAATGTCTTTATTAAGCTTACAGTTATAAGATATAAAAGTTGACTGGGCAAGACCGTAAAAAGCCGGATATGAGCGACTAAATCCGGAAAACTGACAACCCTCACGGACATCAATAACTAGTAGTAACTAACACTTAATTAAGATCTTGCAATAAAAACATGTCAATATTAATGCAAATATTCCTTTTATCAGGCGTACCATTCCTTCATATTACCGTGGTGGCGACAAGTACTTTGGACAGCACTGTTTGCAGGAATGGTAGTGGTGGCTACTGTTGGTAACTTGGTAGTCATATGGATAGTTCTCGTCAACAAACGCATGAGGAGCATCACCAACTACTTCTTAGGTTGGTAAATTTTACAGTTTACATTTTTCTAAAATAAGTCGATAAATTATATTTTCGTAATTAATTTAAATATTTTTTTTAAAACGTTATGTAAAATGTTTTACATGGTTGGCGTAATACACCATAAAGGTTTAACGAGATATAAAAGACAAACATTGTTTTGCTTTTCGCTTACATGGCTGTGCTGAATTAGGCTAAATAAGTTGTGTATGTGTAACCAAACATAGATTATTTTATTTGCACTCTAAAGATCTGGTGACGAGCCATGAATGAAGCCTCTCAAAAACACCAAAAATATTTAGTACTGTTTTAAATTATTAACTCTTTAACTATTTTTTGTAGTAAACCTGTCAGTAGCAGATGCATTGGTGTCAACCCTAAACGTCACATTCAATTTCACGTATATGTTGAATGCGGATTGGCCTTTTGGTGACTTCTACTGCAAGTTTTGCCAGTTCATATCGGTACTCTGCATCTCTGCTTCTGTGTTCACCCTCATGGCTATTAGCATCGACAGGTGAGTTAAAAATATTACAATACGAGCAATATAATATAATACTATTGCTTTATACTTTCACATGTTTTTTAAGTATGTATGTAAGCGACATACTTCGAATCCCTCGCTTCACTATGGACTCAAAAAAATCGCTCTCGCCCTAAATACATTATTTTAGTCCATTGTGACACAATGTACTACTACTTTATGTTGTTAGAAAAAAAAAAATGTAAATAAATGATGCTTTGTTTTCAGTTTTAATTAATATTAGTCACTATTCCATAACAAAGAACAATGGCCATAATGAACTAGAAAAAAAGGTGATCGCCATCATTTTATAAAAAAAATTGTAATTATTAAGCAGTATCACATTATTTTCAAAGGTCAGGGGAATTTATTTTAATTGTAAGAAGTAGCAACTTAATTATTATATACGAGGAGATATCAAAAAGTAATGATAATCGGATATTTCTAGTATTCACAAAAATCTAAAAAAAATAAAGAGCTTGTTTAAACCTTCACTATTAGGTGCAGTTTAAAGGTATTTAAGCACACAGTTACATTTTGAAACTTCATTAATTTTATGTCAAGTTAGAGCCGTCATCAAAACTTCTGCATGAAAAAAGTTCTAATGTTTTATATCGATTTTTTACTACTTTTTGATCACCCCTTGTAAATATGCCAGTTAAATATAGATTGAATCTTTTATTGAGGAGAGAATATAATTATTAAACTTAGTACGAGTAATTCTTGAAAAATTTGTATCCAAATATTGACATTTACGAAGATATAACCTCAAGTTTTATATATTCTATACACTTTTTTTCACTAGTTTTAGGCTAGTTTTGTTTTATTTCTACAGCCAAACAAAATGTGATATGTGACACTTAAAGACGTATCCCTAGTCCAATCATGTATGAAGAATTGCCATTGTTCTGTACGACTAGTCAGAAATAGATAGATTTATATTTCATATTATTTATTTAATTAACCATTATAGTCTGAAACTTGAGTCACAGTTATTAAACAAAACATGGAATATTGCGCGTACCTACATGACCAGAAAAATTACAAAAAGGTCGATGGCAAAATACGACAAGTAAAAGGTAAAAACGAATAAAACTAACTGAACAATTTATATTGCAGAAGATAACACTAAATGTAGGACATCATCAAAACACTCGAAAATATGTAAAAGAAATAAAAACGTAAAAATTGAGGCACTCACTGACAAAGCAATAGCTTGAACATAAAACAACCTATTTCATGCTCATTAAATCAAACTAATAGAAGTAAGGCTTTGAAAAACGAAGTCGCAGAAATTTCTTTTGAAAAACGAAGGATTCTTTTGTACTTACATATTTTACCGAATAAAATATTCCACCAATTTTTTATATCTGTTAACACGGAATAGGCGGGCTTTATTGAATCTTTTAATTTAAAAGCGGACCGAGTGAAATTAATGTTTTCAGTTACCAGTAGCTTTAATGAAAATTTGGTGCCGTTAGTCTCATTACTGAATTAAATATTTTATTGAGGCACATGCGGCGTAGAAAATGGCTTGAATTTTAATTGCCTACGTCTACGTATTAAGAAACCTCAAAATTCAACGGATTTTTCATTGAAGGAAAATATAGACCCTCTACTTTATAGGTATACGTACTGTTAATTATAAGACCTTTAATTATAAAATAGCATTTACTAGGTGTTAAATTTTGGGTGGTTGCCAGATTATTCTATAAAGTCTGAAATTTGTAGGCAGAAAACTGATGAATGTGTTTCTTCTCAGGTACGTAGCCATTATGTACCCGTTGCGGCCGAGACTCGGCAAGCGAGCAACACTTGGAATCGCAACAGGCATTTGGGTAGGAAGCACTGTCATAAGTAGTCCCAACCTAATCTATTTCTCCACATATCAAGAGCAGTTGCCTGATGGAAATACTAGGTAAGAAGCCAATATAAACTATGAGTATGTACGCTTAATGTCATAGTTTATGTCCTACGGAATTGTGTTAAATATTTGAAACAGAAAGAATAAGTTATAAATAAAGTGCCTCCTTTATTGCAACTACGAAGTGTTCTTTGCACTGGTAAGAAAAACTTACAAGAAATGTTAACAATTATGTTTGAATCACTGAAAAGAAATGGAATGAACTTGAATGTAGACAAGATGAAAGTTAAAGTTTTTGAAAGGAATGAAACTGTCACAAATAATATCCACGTTATGGAAGGAAAGAAAGTTGGACACGTTTAAGAATTTGTATTTACATGGGATATTTGTTTACAAGAGAAGGAAAATGTGAGAATGACATTTAAAGCATGCAGAAAATCAGATGAATAGGGAAACTCTTTGCGAGTAGTCAGAAGTTGTCTAAAAAGAAAAGTTTGAGTATTCATGAGAGTGTTTCAGGGCCACCGCTACAGTACGGAGGTGTAGAATGATCCGTACAAATACGATTAATAAGAAAATAAAAGTAAAAATGACATTTTATATACTTTGTTTTATTCGATTGTGTTATAGACGCATATGTTATCCTGAATGGCCTGATGGGGCACCTTCAATCACACCTGGAGCTCAACTTGAATATATGTAAGTATGTACTGATAACACAATATGCAGATAAGCCTACCATTTCACCGAGTCTTTATATAATGATAAATTGTGATTTTTTGCTAAAATATCTAATCTGGATTTTCTTTTGCATAAGGCGTGAATTAGTTTTTCATCTAGTAACTTAATCTTTTTTTATAGTTATAACGTGGTGTTTATGGTGCTGACTTATTTCTTACCTATAATATCAATGGCATTCACCTATGCAAGAGTTGGAGTAGAACTATGGGGGTCGCAATCGATTGGAGAATGCACGCAGCGTCAGTTGGAAAACGTCAAGAGCAAACGAAGGGTATAGTATATATAATCACGTTATTAGATCTAAAAGCACATCATCGGCCTTTTCATTTATATTTGTCAAGTCAAATTACAATATTATGATTAATTATATCAATAATTTGTTTCACTTTTAATTTAATGCCTCATATATAAAATCAACTGATAAAAATTATATACATCAGCACCTTAGAATATGCTGAAGTAAGAGTGTTATGTTCAGTTCATCTCGAAGTTAGTTTTAAGCAGGGGAAGGAAGTTTATACTTGTTAGAATTAACTTTTATTGACTATGATTTTCCACTCATTCTTTGTATTATAAGAGTGCAATTTATAAAATCATCAAAATTTACTTTCTTACAAAATTTTAAACTTCGAATAAACTTTTATTTAGTTTTGAAAAAAATTTCTTTAAATCATTTAATTAAGTATAAACTATTTGCTAAATAAATTTAATTTAGTAATTTATTGTTTTAGCAAGGCTTATAATTTTAAATTTTAAAACACTTGTGTTTTATTTGTTTTAGGTAGTCAAAATGATGATGGTGGTAGTACTTATATTTGCGGTATGTTGGCTTCCTTTCCACGTGTACTTTGTCATCACTACTTACTATCCTGAAGTTATCAACTACCCACACATTCAAGAAATTTATCTCGGAATATATTGGTTGGCAATGAGTAACTCCATGTACAACCCCATCATATATTGTTGGATGAATTCAAAGTAAGCGTAACATCTGTATGTCATAATTTAATCAATAATTATTATCAAAAGTAAATTACCCATCTCGTGTTTTAAATTTATAAGGAACTAGATTTAGTCAATTATTAATTTCCTTACCATCTTTCATACGCTTCCACTGTTATGGCAACGGTAACCATATCTTAACCAAGGACGATTTAGGCCATAGTTCATCATGGAGGTCTTGTGCGGAATATGGTCTTCAAACACGACTTTTTGACGTATACAGGTTTGCCTTACAATGTTCTTCTTTACTGAAGAGCCAGTGACGTGAACAAACAATGTAAAGCATTGGGGAAATATTCTTGACGTGCATGAACGTCAACTGCTCATAACATGAAGCAGACGCCTCACTAGATCAGCATTGAACTATACTTTATAATGATTATGTTTGTAAAATTTGTATATTATACTATACACCCAGAGACGACTTAAGCAGTTAGTTACAACAATTTTCAAAATATTAAATATTTAGATATTTTTGTAGATTCAGAAGAGGCTTCAGGCAGTTTTTCTGGTTTTGCGGTACAATTGGTGTCGGTGGCTTCAACCGGCGGCGTTCGTTTGGGATGGATCGCTTTGACCAGTCTCATAGATCTATTTCTCCAAGCAGAAAAAACGGTACAAGTATGTTGATGATCTTCTTTTGTCAAAAATTTATCGTCTTTAGGAATTGGGATCAGCTGACCGTAAAATAATATTTTTAACAATTTTGTGTCACTGATAGTTTAAAAATTAGATGTTTTCACAATGCTAGGTTAATAAAGTTGAGAAAGAAATAAGATGATTTATTTTATATTTATCTTTTAAAATATCTATAATATTAGTAATTTTTAATCATTCTTATCTGAATATTTGTAGTTAGACTATTTTAAATTTTAATTTAATTCTCCTAAAAATTCCAACATTTAATTCATAAAATATATTAGAAACAGTGACTCTATTTTTAATTTATTCAGGTACAATCCGCATTTCTATGCATAGCTTGTATAACAATACTACAATGAGCTCCGCTTGACAGCGGCGCGGAGCGTCCGGACCGCATGCTGATTGCGGATCGAATGACGTGCAGGTCGAGCGAACATGGATATGACGCGGGTCTCGCCCCCTCCGTCCCGCGCCTACTCCTCAGGAGCTCTACGCGTAGTGGTGCAGTTTGCAGTTGCAGAAAAGTTGCCAATGGCGTAAAAATTGTAAATTATAAGTTGTATTGTAAATAGTATGTCTTTACTCTATGATAAGTTTAATTGTAAATATCTCTGAAACACATGTAAATAAATATATTTTATATTTTTTATTCCCTTGAATGGCAGTAAGATATATACATTTTTATTGCTAAGACTAACAGTAGGTAGGTACGCAGTGGTGATCAAAAACCGAAATTCAAAAGTAAAATCATGTTCATTTTGTAAATGTACCGACGTACATTTTTAACCTTTAAGTACCGACGTACATTTTTTGTAACGTTAGTACCGATGTGAGGCCTGAGAGGCCGCGTATATAATATAGAGTCTTTTAAAGAATGTGATGAGTTAAATATTTATGATGAAAAATGTTTTAAGTAAAAATAAGTATAGAAAGAAAATCAACTTTACTAAATTTTTAAACATAACACAATAAAATTTGGCTTGAATTTTAGGAAAAAATCAGACTATTCGATATAAAAAATCAAAACACAAAAAATACTCCTTTCCGAATTACAACAAATAGTGTTTCTTACTTACGACTAATATAACTCTTAGAAAAAAATAGTGTCGGACAACCGTCCGGAATCGTGACAACTTGTGCCCTTCACTTTTTATGTCTGTCTCTCTCGCTCTTAGGCGGGCTAACCATGCCGCGTGCCTCTCACTCGCTCTCATTGTGAGCGCATAACGTGAGCGGAGCGTAACGCAGTTTCTTGAAGTGTCACCCGGCAAACAAATTTATAAGACGTTGTCACGTCAAAACTTTGTAGGATCATAAACCTTCTAAAAAAAAATTCCACAGTCCAACTACACCTAAAATTCTATGCACAGTCAGGGCACACTTGTTTCGCGCACTGCAAAAAAACGTGTTTTTTGCACGAATAGCATTTATAGGTCGATCGCACAACTATTCCGTTTACTACCGGACATCCATGGCGTATTCATAGTTCATAATATCTGTGAAAATAACAGTTTGATATAACAAAAAATTAAATAAAAAACTTACGTTAGTACCGACGTTAGGCCTCAGAGGCCACGTCGGTATTTCAAAGCTTAATTACTCACCAAATACACGCGCGATGACAACACTGCCTGTTCCGACGTCAAAGTGGACACCGACTTTGCAGCTACTAAAAAGCGGGGATAGATATTGTGCGGGAAAAGGGGTAAACTAACAAGTCAAGTACCTGCCAGGGCCTCTCAGACCGCACGTCGGTACTTAAAGGTTAACAAAGTTAAATAGTTACAAAATCGATCTATATGAATGCAGAGATAATATTTTCTTAAATCTTTTTTTTCATAAACTGGAAACCCACGTTTTATAATGTAACTTTCTCTAATAAAAAATAAATTGATAATTGACCTGCGGATTTTTTTTTTCTTCTATATGCTACTTGATGTTAGTAAAATATTATTCGAAGTCATGGCTAATGATGATTTTTATATTATTAATGATAATTAAAAGTTCACCTGTTTTATTGATTTCTGTTATTAAAATCTGTTAATTACAAGTTTACATTTTTAATAATAATACAAAACTACTTTTGATGTATCTAATTTTTTCGGACCATATTTTATACATGAAAATTAACAATAATTGCTAACTTTTGTATAGTTATTACCTTACTGTTATACCCTAATAGATAATAAGAAGAGCTTATACTGTTATTATTAATTATCATGCTAACTATTGTAAAAAGTAAGTTTAATTTAATTTATTATGTTATATAAAAATTATGAATGATTTTATGGTTGTAAATATTTAAAATATAAATGGCCTATGGATCTGAGATCTTTATGTTCACAGAAGCTGTATTTTAAAACCAAAAGTTAAATTAATGAAAAGTATAAACATTGCTATTAAAAGGGATTCATAAAAATATTGAAGTTTGTATGATGTAAGTAGCAAAGAATACAGGTATAATGCACATTTGGTACAGGATGCGACCTTTTGCTCCGCCATTGATACAATGGCCAAGACTTATAATAATAAAAGGGTATAATATAGCAGCCAACTAGCGCTACTATCAGATATATAAACATTTTTTGTTTGAAGGCGCTAAAAAATACTTAAATAATTGTTAACATTTAGAAATTCTTTGCTAACCCTCCTTCGCTCTAGAAGTGTCATTCATTTAGACAAGGTTGCGTCCAGTTACGGTCCAAACTTCAGTACCTATAACTTAATATGAGTTAATACAGTATTCGTTACACAGTTTATAAGCTGGAATACACGCTAACACTTTTATTTTTTTGTTGGCTTATAAGTTAAAATAAATAACTAGATTCAATGCCAATTTTTTAACGTATCAGCCTAAAAAATTACGAAATTTAACTTTTTTTTAACAATTTTAACAAAAAAATGTTGTCACACTTTCAATGGTATATAAATATACCCGTATATTGTGTTTAATTTGATGAATTGTACAAATAACACCTAAAGTTACTAAGTAACTGTAAAATGTAAAATGCTTTCTTTCTACTTCTTATATAATTTTGTATATTAAGTCATAATTCTTGTATACTGTATACTCAACTGGCAATGTTAAAAATGTTGTATCAACAAATAAATTATAAAAAGAAAATATTTATGTGCTTTTGTAACTATTGTGATTTTATTATTTCCTTTTATGCCTCAGATAAATTAGGACAGAATGAAAATTTTATTTTAGGGAAACTTTTACTAAACGTAGGGCAGTAAATTGCGGTTGCACAATTTCACTAAAAAAATCTAACTGGAACTGGCCAAGCGATGTAGCTCGTAAATATACTACGTTAACGTACATATTATTACCGATAATGCAATTTCTTTGTGGAATATGTATACTAACTGTAGGGTAAATAGGAAAAAAGGTGAATACTTGTCACAATTAGTTAAAAAAACTGTTAACTCAACAAAATAACTTTTGTAAAGGCAATAAAATTCTGGTTATAGTTACTATATTTAATTGTAAAATTTATATTTACAACTAGATTTTGAAACCCGTTTTTTAGCGTGAGATTTAAACAAAAAGAACCTATATTAGATACCTACCTATATAAGATTTCATATTAAGAAAGTGTGCTGTAGCTGTAGGTATAGTTTATCCATGTGAAATAAGTTATTCCTGTGGGAACTTTGGGAAGTTAAATTATAAATGAAAGTCATTTTATCACTTACCTATATTTATTTCGATATATTTTTCAAGGTTTGCCGTTATTTCTTAGCTCGGCATCGCTTAGTGGTGTTCTGATTGCTTACACTTTAGAATTTTTTGGGATAAAGCCAGTGTCCTTCTCCTTCCCTTTAACAATTTTTATCTCAAAAATTAGCTTAATTGATTAATAATAATATGAAATATAATTCTGGACAAATCACATAAACTATAAGCTATCTGGTCTCAAACTAAGCAAAATTTGTAATTTAAATACCAAACATAGAATACAGATACCTATTTGTACTTTTACTGTAAATACATACATATTTTACATAGAAAACACCCAGATACGAACGACTTTGGAGATAAATTTAAGCGAGCGTCACTTGGTAATTTTTTAAGACCCTCAAAATGTGGTGGACGATAAAAAAATCATCAAATCAAATTAAATCAAACAATATTTATTCAAATAGGTGTCTGAGACTTTTAAATCGTCAATACAATGTAAAAAATGTTAATTTATGCCAAAAAGAGCTGGCAAGAAGTTCTATTTAAAGTAATAATTCAATACTTTGATAATCAGCTAAAGAGTATACAATGTGTTCCGAAACACTTAGTAGGTAATAAAAATAAGTTAGTACTACTAACTACAAAGTTAAATACTTACATGTCAATAATGTTTTTTTTGTTTTTACATACCTATCTATATAGCATAGGTTGCGCACCGTCTGAAGCGTCAAATATGGAAGGAATTCAGTTATTTAAGAGTATTCTGATTTTTAATAGTACTTAGCGCCATTATATTTTTGTACAATCATATGTACATACATATACCTAAACTATCCATACTATTCATGAATATAATAAATACTGTAAATGCGAAAGTAACTCTGTCTTCATCTTCACGCTTAAACCGCTACACACATAAGCTACTTGAAAACGTCAATTATATATAATATGTATGTATTTAAAAAAAAAAAAAATAATATGTATATGTATCCGTCGTCTGGTATCCATAACACAAGCTTTGCTTACTTTGGGGGCAGACGGCGCTGTGTGTAATGTCCAAAAATATTTATTTATAATTTATTAATTATTATCCCTTTTTTTCCATAATTGAGGAATTGCCATTGAAATCCTACTCCGATGACCGAATTTATAGAACGACGGACCAAAGCTAGTATATTATAAATGCGATAGTATGTCTGTTCATTTGCCCCTACATAACGTCACAAAGGAGCATCTAGTTGAGCTAAAAACTTCGCACTGGGATAATTAAAGAGGCGGAGAAGGACGTAGGCTAGACTTTTATTCCGTAAAAAATAGAAGTTCATGCAGGAATTACCAAATTGAACGTGCATGAACTATAGCTACTGGTAGAGCTTACTATTGCAACTTTGTTACTTCAATTTGGGAGCGGTCGTAGTAATCCTACGCCAATCCAGCGCGGGCGGTGCCGTTGCAACAACTAGTACATATATAAATACATACACAAATTTTAGATAAAATATACACACCGGCACAATTAGCGGAACACAAAAAAAGGATTTGAACGAATGGCAGCAGGTTCTCTTTACTGATGAGTGCAGAGTTCTTTTAAAGCAGATCGATGGGAGACAGCGAATATGGAGGCGCAAAGGAGAACACCACATACAGTCTAATTTTGAACACACAGTAGCTTATGGTGGCGGCTCGAATATGGTTTGGGGAGGGATATGTTTGGGAGCTCGCACGGAGTTAGTGATAGTCACAGGTGGGACCATGACAGCAGATCGATACATCAGAGACATTTTAGAAGAACATGTTGTACCATTTGCCCCATTTATTGGTGACGACTTTATTCTAATGCAAGATAATGCTCGTGCTCATAGTGCACAATCGGTACAGGCATATCTGAGCCACGTAGGTATACCGGTGATGCAGTGGCCAGCAAATTCCCCCGATATGAATCCGATAGAGCATGTCTGGGACTTGCTAAAAAGAAGGGTTAAATCCAGAATGCCACCCCCCAACAATCTGAATGATTTCGTCAAATATATGCGTTATTATCTCATAGTCTCACTTTTTTTTCTGTTCCGCTAATTGTGCCGGTGTGTATATAAAGCTGCAGACCCACTGACTCACTGACTCATTCAATGATTGACATAATTGTTCTCTCAGAAGGAGCCTCCGAGGGTGAAAGTGATGATGGGAAAAGTGATCTAACTGGGCAATTGAGTATGGGAAAACTCATCAAGGAGTCAGAGTGCAGCCCGCCTAATCTATTGCCTTTAGGGGGAATTTTTTTTCACTTTGGTAACCTACACCCTGAGCAAATTCGAGCACCGGTGAAAAAAAATCAAAATGGCGGAAAACAACATGGCCGCCATACAAATATTCAACGAAGGATATCTCGGAAACTATTTGCTATAGGGGGGAGGTGCTCAAACAAATGTTGTAAAGGGAACCAGAGAGAGAAAAAAAGTTCAAGATGGCGGATTCAAAATGGCGGTCGAAATTATTTCTTTACCGATCAGGCTAAAATTTTGCATCCGGGGGTTTTCTGGGCGGCTGATTCTAAATATTTAGTCCGTTAGGTAGATTTTCTAAAATTTCAAGCTGGCCGCCATAGTGATGATTTATCGAAGCCTTTTAATCGCCCAGCAGGAGTCTTCGGGGTAAATATAATGTATAGGGGGTTTCATGAAAATGGTAACGTGAGTATGAGGAATTTGTCAGACTTTCAAAATGGCGGAAAACAACATGGCCGCCATACAAAACATTCAATTTAATAAGCGATATTTTGAAATCAATTTTCTATAGGAGGGGGGTGCTCGAACAAATATTGTAAAAGGCAATAAGGAGCAAATGCCTGGTGAAAATAAATTCAAGATGGCGGATTCAAAATAGCAGTCAAAAATATTCGTACACCAATCCGGCTGAAACTTTGCATCCGGCGGTTTTCAGGGTTGCTACAAAATTCAAAATGGCAAAAAACAACATGGCCGCCATACAAACATTCAACGACGGATATCTCGACAACTATTTGCTATAGGAGGGGAGTGCTCGAATAAATGTTGTTAACGAAACCTAAGAGCAACTGCCTGGCGGAAAAAAAAATTTAAGATGGCAGATTCAAAATGGCCGTCGAAATATTTGTTTACCGATCCGGCTGAAACTTTGCATCCAGGGGTTTTCGGGGTCGCAATCCGGAGTCGAATATTGAGGCAATTTTTAGATTTTCAAAATTTTAAAATTTTGAAATGGCTGCTATAGAAATGATTTATTGAAGCCTATTGTTCTCCAAGAAAAAAAAATCCGGGGGTGAAAATCATGTAATCAGCCTGGTGGAAAAAAATTCAAGATGGCGGAAAAAAACATGGCCGCCTTACAAAACATTCAATTCAATGAAGGTTATCTTGTAAACGATTTGCTATAGATGCTATGATATTGCAAAGGGCAATAAGGAACAACTGCCTGGTGAAGAAAAATTCAAGATGGCGAATTCAAAATGGCGGTGGATAATATTTGTTCTCCAATCCGGGTAAAACTTTGCATCCGGGGATTTTAGGGGTCGCTGATACTGAATAGATTTTTCGATTTCCCATAATTTCAAGATGGCCGTCATAGTGATGTTTTATCAAAGCCTGCTAAAAGCCTGCTTGCTTATTCTGCTAAAAGGTGTCTCCGGGAGTTAAAACTAATGTATGTGAATTTGATTGAAGAGGTCCCGTTAGTATTCTAATTGTAAAAGTCTCCTCCTCGCCAGGAACCAAACACCAACAAGATCACGCGAGCTGCTTATGCAGCGAGCGAAATACTTAAACTCTAGTATATATATAAACTTAAATAGGTACCAGTATAATAATATAGTAAATATAGTATTAATAACTCGGCTAACTAACTACTAACTAACTAACTAATCGGCCGCCCGATGCTCCAAATGCGAGAGGGCGCATCCCCAGAAACGTGCAAACATACCCATATCGTTGTATATCATGAAATAGCCCAGTTCCCACCCGACAGCCCGGCATTTAGCTTGTCGCGGTGATATTTGATGGTATGGGTTATAGGCAATATCTATATATATGTATAATTGAAAATAGAGATTTGTTGGCTATTGCTAGCTTGTTATGCCAGGTGATTGGCTGTGGCTTGTTAGATGTTGAAAGCCTCGATTTTGATGAGATTTTGCCGGATAGAAAGGGGCGCCTGTATGGGATCTTATCCGTACATTGGGATGGGCTCACCAGGGTTACGCAATGTATTAAGGGCTTCAGTCGGTAGAGTCAGTAGGTACTATTAATCACAAAGCCAGATCCTTTTCTGGTCCAGTCCTTTGAGGAGGAATGCTACATTAGGGGAATAGTTCAAATTAAATAAAAATGGATAAAATTCATACTTGAAAATGAAAAACTCATAGTCATATGCTTGTCACGCCATCTTGTGATTATTTATATGCCTCAGCTTGAAAACAATATATTTACGCTAATATTTCACTCGCGACACAAACAGAAGACTGATTAACTTACTGCACTACATGATAGAATGGGGTTGCACTAACGCCGCTTGGTGGCCTGCTAGGCATGCAGATGCGTCTCGACGTGGTAGTACGGCAAGCTGGCCGTACAGCACCGGGACAGAGTCTCGCTACAGTGCACTGACCATGTGGCTGAAAAGCACGGGTAAGAGAGTGCACAGCATGAATTCAGTAATGAAAAGATATAGGAGTTCACGTTTCCGTCAGAAATAAATGTGTGGAGATCGAATCCACAAAACTAGGATGATACAAAGAAGGATTCCTGCGGAACGTTGAGGGCTATGGGACCAGCCTTGTCTATTAAATTCTGGAGTTTCTTTATCGAAGTGATTACGCCATGCGCTAGCCAAACGATGAATAAAGCTCAGTATCATACACACAGTTTGTTTACTAATTTGCCTCCCTTATTTCACAGTAGATTTTCCCAATGGAAAAGGTATGTTCACAAAAACAGTTTGTAGTCTCAAATAAAATTCTCATATATTCATAATCATTAGGCAATGTTCAAAAAAATTCATTGATCTCATGAATCCATTGATCAACAAATGGTACCTTCTTACAGTAAACACATGGTTACTTTTATAACAAACTGGTAATCCAAATAGATTCAATACATCCTGGCATATATGTAAAAGTTTACAGAGGTGAAGCAGAAATTATTGTATTGTTCAATCACGTTCAATAAAAAAAATATTTTGAAACCATGCAGGGAGGAGTCCTGCCAGCAAGTGGATGTTAATTTACATCCGCTGCCATCTTGACGCTCGGCTCGGCCATAAGGATGGTAAAAGTGATAGTGAAGGGAAAAAAAGGATAGCATGTTGAAATTTTATAATTGTACTGGAGGGTGCGTTAGTTAAAGAAAGATGCAATGCAAAGAATCAATCTCATCTCAGGGAAAAGTGCAAAGTCTAAGTAAAAATATTATTTTTTGAACCCCGCCCGCCACCTTCCCGCCGGTTCACAATGTTGTTGATTTCTACCGAGAAGAATCCGGCAAGAAACTCGATAATTACTCTTTTAAAAACACTATAAATAATACAAATAAACAACTGGCTCAACTTTCAGGGCCTATGAGGGACTATGAGGGTGTTTTTGGGGGGACGCGAAAAAGCTCTCTACACACTCGCGGATCATATGTGAATCAATTTTATTCGCGGTCTTATTATTTTATTTTAATTCGCGGTTCTATGAAATGTTCTGCGCGCAGTGTCAACAATGGTTTTTAACAACAATAGATAATTCATTATTTAGTTTGGTTCTTTTAGTTTCTTTTATCTACGTCGTCCTGAGGTTTAATTTTTTGGAAGTCTCTGTGGCTACCAACGATTTCCGGTAATAATGAATTGTAATAACAATAAGACGTTGATTTATTTCTTAAATGCCGTGGGAGGTCCCTGCTAACAGGTTGATACATGTTTTACTACGAAGAGGCGTCATCTTTAGAAATTTTTTCAATTAAAATTATTTATTTAAGCTCTGTGACAAGCAAATACAGCTACTTACAATGCCAATATGGATTGTGATAACAATAGATAACTTATTGTTTGGTGTCCTTTATTTTGAACTTAAGCTTGATGCACTTCCGAGGAGGTCTGTTAACAATTAGACACATGTTATCTATAGAAATATTTTCTATTAAAAATATTTATTTAAGCTCTTCGTCATGCAAAAATTCCGATACCAGGTACTTACAATGCCAATATGAATTGAGTGATAACAATAGATGGCTTATTGTTTAGTTTTTTTTTTTTCCTGACGTTGATTCATATCGTGTGAGGTCTCTGTCATATCCTGTTAGAACACGCAAAGACATGTAGGCTATAACCATATATATATAAGGAACCACAGTAAAATTCACACTGCAGTCTTATTCGTGAGTTTCAAAGTTATACCTACAGTGTTTTGTGTTCATATTCCATCAAATGGAGGTAAGTTTAATTACTTAATTTTCTCGATAGTGTATGTTTTATTTTTTTTTCATAATGTATGTGTGTAATTGTTTTATTATTGTCCTGTTTGGTCAAGTGGTTAGTGCAGCTAACTGCGGAGCCAAGGGTCACGGGTTCGAATCCCACAAGGAGCAGGTGTTTTTTGTGATGATTAAACATTTGTTACCGAATCATGGATGTTGTTTATATGTAGTCTATGTACTGATATTCTATGGTTGTTGTTTCTGGTTACCATAACACAAGTTTAATACTTAGCTTGGGGTCGGAACCATCTATGTGTATACGTTTATGTATATTATTTTATAACGGTATTACATAATTAGCGTCTAACCAATAGTTAAAGTACTGAGTTCCAATATTATTATTTTTTTTTCTCTTATGTGCTTGTAACAGCAATTAATGTGTGTTAGTATATTATTCAATCGAATCAAATAGTAAAGTTTGTTTGTTTATTATTCTTTAACCCAGCAATTGAGATTATAAGCACTATAAGGAAATTTTATTAATACAATTTTATTAATTTCATTTTTATTAACTTATTGTTTTATAACTTTTATTGTTCCAGCCTTTATCCCCGGAAAATTATACGTTAAAAAATTATTACTTTCCTTTGGATATGAGTCAAGAAGAAACAAAAGACTGTACTATTCAAAAAAATTTGAAAAGCACAACAAAGCGGAATATCAAAAGTATTGACGCATTTTTTGAAAATCCTAAGAAAAGAAAATCTCAAGCAAAGTCTTCGTGTGTCAGTCAAGGCAATGAAAATGGAATCTCTTATATTTCTACCAATAATGACGACACAACGTCTGCAAGTCACCTATTAAAAATTGAAATATATAATATGAAAAAGATAAAGGACATACCAGCTGAACAGCATTGGAAATACGCAGACTTAAAAGTTAAATATTATACACAATCACATGACGACCAGCATTATCTAAGTACCCGGGATTCCATATATAATATTACAAAACAAATAGCAATGAACTGTGATTGTAAAAAGTTCTTCATTGAAACTAAAGATAAGCGGGGATATTAATTTCATTCATTCATTTACAACTTCTTAACATTATTAAACTTACTTTTGTACTTTTACCTGAGAACGCCAAAGCTTAAAAACAACAATAGATTTCTCACGCCTTCGTCCACAGGTACTTAGGCTACAAGTTATATTTAAGCGATACCTCGTTCACTTTCAATACTCTTATACAAACTAACATCATCATGGACGCTTCAGATTTACAAAACGATTACTTCGACCAACAACTGTATGAACTTTGTATAGAGGAAGAAAGAAAACTCATTGATGAATACGATCAATTGCTCTATAAAATATGTCTACACGAAGAAAAAAATCACCAGTGCAACAACCAAGAACAGACATTGTAAGTATTTGGGTTTACTAGCTGTCTTGTCTCGACTTGTTTTATTTGTAACAACTTATTGTATAGCATTGGAGGGGTGGATCATATAAAAGAATGTATTTTGGTTTGAGATTATTGTTACTGTTAGTTTAACAAAATGTGGTCGCTTACTAGTGAGGAAATAATTTTACTCGACAAAGCAATTATTTTAAGTAGATTCCATCGTTATATTAGATTTTGGTTTATAAATGGCAAACTTTCTAAATCAATGATTGAGGATCCAGACTTTAAACCGTATTATACGCCATGTAATACGCATTTAATCAGTGGGGGTGATGAAATTGACGGATTATTACCGGTCATAGCATATTGCACCTCTTGTAAAAATAGTAAATAAACGTGAGATGGTTTTTTTATGTGACTTATTTATAATGTTCTAAATTTCTAATTATATATTTCTGTTTTATTTTTTATAATAATTGTGTTTTTTTTTTCTATTGTTTACAGCCAAGTTGGTGGAAAAAGAAAAATTGCTCTAGATGGAGAAAATGTACTGGAAAAACGACTTCGTACATCAGAACCACAAGCGACTACATCAAGGGGTGGCCCTGAAGCAGTACCATCAACATCATCAGCAGCTGCATCGTCTACTTTTCTTTTAGATGTAAGTTCAAATATTGATAAGATTGAATGCCTCCAATGTAAAGTTTTTATCCACAAAAAACATTTTACTAGTCATTTAAAAAGTAATTCCCATAAAAACAATGTAATAATATGTCATGAAAAGTTTTCAAATGTTCATTTAATTGAAACTGCATTTGGAGCACGCATATTAACCTATAGAATAACCCCAAAACAAACTGTAGCCCAGGTAGAATTCGAGACGCCTGACTCGTTTCTCCAAGGTATTAAAGAAACTTTGTTTCAGTTAATAAGTGATTGCATTAATCAATTAACCGTCATAAAAGTAAATTTTAATTTAAATGCTGATTTTATACAACCAACAAAAGACTTAAAAAATACTTTCGATTTCCAAACTTTTAACTATGTGTATTGTCGTGGAGATGATTTTGAAATAATATTTTCAATGATTATTAATGAGATAACAAATAAGATTTCCAATTTTGAAAAAAAAGATAGCGGCTGGAGCTTACGTGCAATTAAACATATAGATATGAATGTTAATAAATTTAATCCCTTACGTGGTTCATCGTATATAGATTTACCATTAGATATTAAACACAAAAAAGCGGTAATTAATGTGAAAAATTATGACCACCAATGTTTTCAATGGGCTGTGCTTTCAGCCTTATATCCAGTAAATAATAACGCTGATAGAGTCTGTTCATATTTTAGTCACCAAAATAAATTAAATTTTAATAATATTCCATTTCCCGTTAAATTGAAGGAAATAAATAAATTTGAAAATTTAAATGATGTAAGTATTAATGTCTTTGGTTTAGAGTACGATGCAAATAATAAAAAAAAAAAAATAGTAGGACCGCTTCATTTTACAAAGTGTCGAAAACAAAAACACATTAATCTACTTTTAATTAATACCGGTTCTAATTATCATTATTGTTACATTAAAAATTTATCTAGATTAGTTAGTAAACAAATTTCATCAAAAAATGAAGCTGTTCATATTTGTGACGGGTGCTTGTTAATATTTAGAAATCAAAATGAATTAACTAACCATCAAAGGTTTGATTGTAATCACATTAAAACCGATTTACCTAATTCACTTCCCAAAAAAAAGATGTGGTTTGGTGAACCAATTTTAAATAATATATTGTCATTTGATAAATTTGATAGAAAATTGAAAATTCCATTTGTCATTTATGCTGATTTTGAAGCCCTTTTATTACCAATTCATAGTTGTGATAATGACCCAAACAAATCGTTTAGTAATAATATTCAAAAACATGAAGTATATAGCTTCGGTTATTATATTAAATGTTCGTACGATAATAGTCTGTCTACTTATAGGACCTATACTGGAAAGGACTGTGCTAAGGTTTTTATGCAGTCTCTAGTAGATGATTTAAAACAAATTGCTAAAAAAAACAGTTTCCATAAAAGTCCTCAACCGTTATCGGTCGAGAATGAGAGAAATATATTAGAAAGTAAAACCTGTTACATTTGTGAAAAAGATTTAAATAATGAGTCTGTTATAGATTATGACACACACACGGGTTTATATAGAGGAATAGCTCATTCGATTTGCTCTTCAAATTATAAAGTCCCGCGATTCGTTCCAATTTTTTTGCATAACTTGAGTAATTATGATAGTCACTTTATAGTACATGCGCTGAACAGTGTAGACGGAGCAATAGAAATAATACCTCAAAATAAAGAAAAATACATATCATTTTCAAAGTGCATTCAAATAAATAATTGTACTATGAAATTAAGGTTTGTAGATTCTTTCAAATTCATGTCTTGTAGTCTTTCTCAGTTAGCAAAAAATCTTGATACAAATCAATTTCATGAACTTAGTAAAAATTTTTCAAATAACGAAGATTTCATCCGTTTAACACGTAAAGGCATTTATCCCTATGAGTTTATGACATCCTATGAAAAATTACAAAACACGACACTACCAACAAAAGAATTTTTTTTTAGTTCCTTGAATAACGAGCATGTATCTGACGAGGACTATGCACATGCAAATGATGTTTGGAATCATTTTAACTGTAAAAATATGTTGGATTATTCTAATCTGTATTTAAAAACTGATGTATTATTATTAGCTGATGTGTTTGAAAACTTTCGAAATTTATGTCTTGAAACATATGGTCTTGATGCTGCACAGTATTATACTGCACCTGGATTGAGTTGGGATTCCATGTTAAAACATACTCAACAAAAGTTAGAACTTTTAACAGATTTTGATAAACTTGCTTTTATCCAAAAAGGAATAAGAGGTGGGGTTTCTCAATGTAGTAACCGTTATGCAAAAGCTAACAATATTTTTATGGACAATTATAATAGTGACTTACCTTCTTCTTATTTAATTTACCTTGATGCTAATAATCTATATGGTTGGGCTATGTCACAATACCTTCCGACGAGTGAGTTTGAATGGGTTGAAATAAATACTAATTTTCAAGTGCCTGATAACTCAGAATATGGTTATATATTGGAAGTAGATTTAGAATATCCAGATCATTTACATGACTTACATTCAGATTTTCCATTTTGTCCTGATCAGATATGTATTGGTAACACAAAAGAAAAAAAAATAGTTCTAAATTTAAACAATAAAAATAATTACATAATACATTATCGAAATTTAAAACAATGTTTACAAACTGGACTAAAATTACTAAAAGTGCATAGAATTTTAAAATTTAAACAAAGTGATTGGTTAAAAAAATACATTGATTTAAATACTAACCTGCGTGCATCGGCGGTTTCTGAGTTTCAAAAGGATTTTTATAAATTAATGAATAACTCTGTTTTCGGTAAAACTATGGAAAATATTGAAAAAAGAGTAAATGTAAAGCTGGTGACTCATTGGGAGAATCGCGGAAATGTTCAAGGTGCTCAATCACTGCTAGCAAGACCTGAATTTCATAGTTTATCTATCTTTTCAGAGTCATTAGTTGCTATACAATTAAAAAAGGTAAAAATGTTATATAACAAACCAATTTATTTAGTTTTTTGTATTTTAGATATATCAAAAACGCTAATGTATGAGTTCCATTACGAATATATGAACGTGAAGTTTCAGAATAGGTTAAAACTACTTTACACAGATACAGATAGTTTAGTTTATCAAGTATTTACAAAAAACTTTTATTCCGATATTAAATCAGATGTTGCCATACATTTCGACACCTCAGACTATGAAATTAACAATAAATATGGTATACCTTTGTTAAATAAAAAAAAATTAGGATTATTTAAAGATGAAAATAATGGTAAAATATTTAGAGAGTTTGTAGGACTACGCTCAAAAATGTATGCGATTGACGTGGAAGATAAATTTGTTGCTAAAGCAAAGGGTGTAAACAAAAGCATTGTCAAAAACTTTAAAATTGACAATTACAAAAATTGTTTATTTAATAATACTAATGAAATTTGTAAAATGCTTCGGTTTAAATCTATTAAACATATAATTTTTACTCAAAAATGTAATAAAGTTTTTTTATCTTACAACGATAGCAAAAGGTATATAAAACCAAATTCTACCGATACTCTGGCATGGGGTCATTATAGCTTAAAAAATGTTTAGTTAGAAAATAATGTAAAAACTTTCTGAATTGTTTTTTGTAAAACTTTTTTTTTTTTACTAAATCTAATTAAAAAGTACTGTGTTTCATTAAAAAATATATTATTGTTTAAGAAATGTAAAGAAGTTGTAAAATTATTTTTGTATTATGTTAAAATATTATTTAATTTTAATTTGAACTGTTATGTTCATTTTCATCTAATTTGACTTGATTTTAATTTTAATTTTGTATTGATAAGTTATGTATAACAATTTATATTGGTTTTCTCTGTGCCTGAATTAAACTGTTTTAATTTTGTATTGATGAGTCATGTCTAACAATGTATATTGGTTTTCTCTGTGCCTGAATTAAACTGTTTTAATTTTGTATTGATGAGTCATGTCTAACAATGTATATTGGTTTTCTCTGTGCCTGAATTAAGCTGTTTTAATTTTGTATTGATGAGTCATGTCTAACAATGTATATTGGTTTTCTCTGTGCCTGAATTAAACTGTTTTAATTTTGTATTGATGAGTCATGTCTAACAATGTATTTTGGTTTTCTCTGTGCCTGGATTAAACTGTTTTAATTTAATAAAAAAAAGATAAAGGTACCCTAATTATTTGTTTTGTCAACTTTACATTTTACTATTTAAAATATTTAATAAATGATTTTTATAGTATCACTGTATTTTATTTAAAACTATTGTTCAATGTGAACAAATGACATTTGACTTAAAATCCTTATGAAGCTAACACGTATTAAAAAAAACGATGTTTCATTTCTCACACCCTTTTACAGCTATAGTAGCAGGTCCGAGTGGATGTGGAAAATCTAATTTTGTTACAAATTTTATAAACTGCGCTAAAAAAATATGTGACACAGATTTTAAGCATATATTTTGGTGTTACGATGAAATGCAGCCACTGTATAATATTAGTAATGTTATATACACTCAAGGAATTCCAGATTTAAATATGTTTGATGGTAATGAACCTCAATTACTGCAACTAACATCATGCACGGAACCGTAACAACGTGTAATAATAATTCATTTAGTGTAATATTAAAAGTATTGAAACGAAAGTATTGCAAAACTTTACAAGAAACAACTAGTAAAGAAGAATTAAACAATATTTGTAAACAGCTTAATTTTATTTTAGCAGAAAAAATTAATTTAAAAGAAAAAACAAATAAAAAAACGAAGAGATATTCACTGAGGTCCCTGAATTTAAATTGTTTAGTGTCAACAGTATTATAAGCAGTTATTTTATCAAAATTTATTTAGACAAATGTTTTTAATAATTAATAATAATGAGACGAGTTAAGGCACATAAAGAATTATTAAAAGCTTTACATACACTTAAACCAAAGTATTGTGAGGCACTATTAAAAAGTTGTAACGAACAAGAAATAAACTGTCTCTGTGAATGTATTTTTAATGTTTTAAATGGTAAAATTCCTTTAAAGGAGCAAGAAAAGTCTAAATTAAAAAAACACAAAGTGGTTCTCAGGAAATTAGTTTCTAAAGGAAGAAATAAATTCAGAAAAAAGATAATTATACAGAAAGGTGGTGCATTCTTACCTGTAATTTTGGGTGCAGTTCTTAGTTCTTTGCTCAATTCTGTCATATAAGAAAATGGAGAACGCTAAAAAGATGTTATTAATTGAACCTAACGTCTTAGAAAGGCTCAAACGTAGAGAAATTATTCCTGAAGATTCCTTGTCGCGACTAGATAAGGAAATCGGGATATTCTTAGTAGGAAATTAGAAGACCGTGAGAAGTGGAAGCTCTATTCACAAACATTACAAAGATATTTGTATTTTACTGGTGAAGAAAGACAACCACTAAAATTGCCTTTGGTGTCGGATGACAGTGAATTAACAGAAAAATATAAAGAAGAAGAGATTAAAGCTGAACCATTACTTACACAGTCACCATCCAAAGAGAGGGACGTAGTTTACAATAAGCCCTATTCTTATTTTTATTTAATGAGATTAATTCCAAGGACATTTAAAAAAAAAGGTGAACTGCTAATTAAAACGTTGATAGAAAATAATGATAAAGTCAAATGGGATACACAAGGGAGAATCACTATAAATGAGCAGGTTATACCTGGGACCAATATTGTAGATTTGATTAATGATACCTTACGTCAGCTAAAACGTCCAAAACCGAGGGGGTGGGAAGAATTTTCTCAGTTATTAACTGATATAAGTTTACCTTTATATTGTATCGGTAATCCTACAACATTGGAGTATGTTAAGAAACTACATATAGAGAAATTTAAAGAAACTTCTCCCCCTGAAAAACATGCTACGCCCAGTAGTGAAACACCGAGAACGTCTTTAAAAGATATAAAAAGCAAGAAAATTGACTGGGAAAGATGGACACCGTATTAGATATAGACAAAATATATTATGATGTTTCTAATCCAGCTGGTTATAGTAGTATTGATAAGTTAACCCAAGCTATGGATGGAAAGATGAATAAAAAAGAAGTAAAAAAATGGTTACAGGCGCAAGAAACATATACTTTACATAGACCTGTTCAGAGAAAGTTTTCTAGAAATAAATACATTTTATCTAACTATAACGACCTTTGGCAAGTTGATTTAAGCGATATGCGAACCTATAGTCAATATAACGATAATTATAAATATATTATCTGTGTCATTGATGTCTTTAGTAAATATGCTTTTGCGAGATGTATGAAAAAAAAGAATTCAGAAACTACAATACAATGCTTTGAAAGTATATTTACAGAAGCTAACGCAACTCCAAAACATATACAATCTGATAAGGGTAGTGAATTCGTTGCAAAAGATGTTAGAAGGTATTTTAAGAGTAAAAACATAAATTACTACACAACGAATAATCCAGATATTAAAGCAAGTATTGTAGAAAGATTTCAAAGAACTCTTAAGATGAAAATGTGGCGTTATTTCACTCACAAAAATACATATAGATATGTAGATATTTTGCAAGATTTGATGTATTCATATAATCACAGTTACCATTCGAGTATAAAAATGTGTCCATGTGACGTCAATTCTAGTAATATTATGACTGTTTGGTCTAATTTATATGACAGGAAAAATAAAAACCAAAATATATATCCAGAGCTTCCTAAGTTTCAAATTGGTGACCATGTAAGAATAACTAAGCATAAACATATATTTCAAAAAGGCTATGAAACTAATTGGAGTGATGAAGTATTTGTTATATCATCAATTATTCATAGGTCGCCTTATAAAGTTTATACACTTAATGATTTAGAAGGAGAATCAATATCAGGTACATTTTATGCTAAAGAACTACAAAAAGTTTTATACGACCCCACCCCTAAGCACAAAATAGATAAAATCATAAGTTTTAGGTATATTAGAGGCAGAAAAGAAGTGTTGGTCAAGTGGAAAGGTTATCTATCAAAATTCAATACCTGGATTCCAGCATCTAACATTGAATTAATATGAGTCAAGAAAGCTTTTATTGGACTCTGTTAAGTAACAGTTCAATGACCTATTTCCCAAACAATACAACAACAAACTTTTTGACGAAGCTTCCTAAAACAGTTAAATTAGAAGGGGAGTGGCTGGTAGGACTAGTTGAATTTCATTACCCTTTTAGTATTTTAAATGTCAGAGAACATGAAAATGTTCTATATCTTAGAAAAAAAATATTGGTCGACAACATTGAAAGTGTTGCAGAATATAAAACCCACATACCCGCTACAACATATGATGACATTGATCAGCTTCTAAATGCCCTTAACAGTAATCCCCTTTTAAAAGATTGTATAAAGTTTCGTTTTGATGAGACATCAAAACTCTTTTCTTTAACACCCCAAAATAAAAACATTTTATCTTTAAGGATGTCACCACAGCTAAGTCTTCAACTTGGTTTTGGACCAAAAACTAATTTAATTGCAAACAACATAGCTAAACGTCCTGTTAATTTGTTTTTAGGATTGCCTTCACAACTTTTTTTGTACTCTGATATTGTGCAACCTCAAATTGTGGGTGATGTAATGACATCACTATTACGAATAGTTCCATTAGACCCAACAAAATATATTTACGGTGGTTATAAAATGAATGTGTTTACACCAGCTCACTATATACCTGTTATGCGTCGTGAGTTTGATACTATAGAAATAGATATAAGGACAAACACAGGTGCAACAATACCATTTCAATTTGGAACTGCGTGTGCTAAACTTCATTTTAAACGAATAAGATGAATTCTAATAATCGTAATCATAGTATTTGCCCATATGAAAGTTATTATTCTCATCAAGCTGGTTCAGGAGTGGGGATCATTTACAAAGGTGTCCCATATCAACGAGGCCATGGAATCGGAAGCTTTTTAGGGGGATTGTTTAGATCTGTACTTCCGTTGCTATCGAGTGGAGCAAAGGCAGTCAGTAAAGAAGCATTGAATATGGGTGTAGGTCTCCTGTCTGATATGATGAATGCACAACCTATGAATGATTCTATTAAATCTCGCATGAAAGATGCAACAAGTAATTTAAAACGGAAAGCAGATAGTAAAATTGATAGCATTATGACTGGATCAGGGTATAAAAACAAGAGACGTAATAAACGATCAGCCATTGCTCTGAAAGCAACGAAAAGAAGAACTACTAAAATAGTTTTAAACAAGAATAGTTGTGATATTTTTTCTTAAATTAAACAAATAATAATGTCGTTCTTACATAATACTTCATGTGAATGTGCTAAGTCTCAATTAGATTTATTTGCATTACCAACAACACAAACAAGCATAGAGAATGGTCAGTGGATTCATTATAAACCGATTTCATCTTTGAGTGATGAAGGTCCCATAGAATTTCAAGTTCCTGGTACAGGAGAAGACTATATTGACTTATCTAATACATTACTCCAATTAAAAGTTAGAGTTTTAAATCATGATTCAACTGTATTAACTGCAGCGACAAGTGTTGCCCCAGTTAATAACTGGTTACATTCTCTTTTTAATCAAATGGATGTTTATCTAAATCAAAAGCTTGTTTCCCCACCAAACAACACCTATGCCTATCGTTCTTATATTGAAACTTTATTAAATTATGGTCCTGCTGCAAAAACAATCTCATCTTACATGTGGTTTGTGGTATAAAGATACCTCAAACAAAATGGATTCTGCTGATGAAAGCAATGAAGGCTACACCAAGAGACAGCAGTTTACGAAAGATAGCAAGGAAGTTGAATTGATTGGTCATTTACATGGTGATATATTTAATCAAGACAAATTTTTGATAAACGGTGTTGAATTACGTATTAAATTAGTACGTACCAAAGAATCATTTAACTTAATGTCATCTAGTACAGATTTAAAGTTAAAAGTGCAAATCAATGATGCAACACTTTTAATAAGAAGGGCTAGGATAAGTCCTTCTGTGTTATTAGCTCATCAAAAAGTTTTAGCCAACACTACTGCCAAATACCCTATAACGCGTGCGGAAGTCAAGGTTATGACGTTACCTTCAGGAATCCAAGGAAAAACACTTGATAATATTTTTTTAGGTCAAGTTCCCAAAAGATGTATAGTTGGTTTTGTAAATAATTCAGCCTTTAATGGAAGTTTTAATATGAACCCATATAATTTTCAAAACTTTAATTTAAATATGTTTAGCTTATATGTAGATGGCCAACAAATACCTTCTAAAACATTGCAACCTTCATTTGATAGCAGTTTATTTACATCAGCATATCACACTTTATATTCGGGAACTGGTATTCATTTTTTGAATGAAGGTAATGATATATCTAGAGAAGAATTTGCCAATGGATACTGTTTATTAGCCTTTGATTTAACCCCAGATCTTTCATCCAATTCACAATCGCATTGGAATCTAATAAGACATGGAAGTGTTAGATTGGAAGTCCGCTTCGGAAACTCTTTAAAAACTACAGTAAATTGTATTATATATGCAGAATTTGACAACATTATAGAAATTAATAAAAATCGTGATGTAAGTGTAGATTATAATAGTTAAAAAAACATATATATTGTTCTAAAGCTATGATTTTATTCATTCTGGAAATAACTTTTGTAGTTACGAGAGGTGTAATGGATACTTATGAAATACGTAAATTATTAAAAAAAATTAATCCATTAGCAGAATGCAATGCTTTTGCTTCAAATCGCATGCCCGTTTTCATTTCGTATCCATCATATATTGTAAGTAACTTAGATCCTGACACTAAACCAGGATCTCATTGGATTGCTATTCACATAGACAAAAATGGTTTCGGTGAATATTTCGATTCATATGGCCGAAAACCAACTGGATATCATAAAATATTTATGCAAAGGAACGCTAAAAAATATTTTTTTAATGCAAAAATGATACAAAATTATTATACATCAGTTTGTGGTGAATATTGTTTAGTGTATCTATTTATGAGATCTATTGGTATTTCTATGATGGATTTTGTAAACATTTTTTCAAATAACACTCTGTATAATGATCTAATTTTAAGAGCACTTTATAAAGCAATTTTTTTTAAAATAAACTTATAGATTTATGAATTTATGTGTTTTATTTGTTGGGAACCTATTAAATAAAAAACGATATTTTTAATTCAACATTTATTTATTTATTTAATAAACAGTGTTTTACATTCTTAAGCTAAACATAATCTTGAGGACTATAGAAAGATGGTGATAAATCTTCTTGTGTGTATGAAATGCACATTTCCTTTTCAAGTCTTTCTTGCTCCAACTGGCCCATCACCGTCAAAATATTAATTTTACGTTCCTCGTATGGTTGTGATATCGGAAGTGAGTAACCACTATTGAGTAACAAATATTTTCTTTCCGCTTCAAAACACATGTTAAGCAAATCCTTGTCGTATTCACGATCTTTGAACACATCCATGGTGTTTGCTGGTGAGAAAATATTGACTAGAAGTCTTTTGCCCGTCTTTAAATACACTGACTCTGACAATGGCTACTTGTTATTGAATGAAGCGTGGGGGTAAATCTATTGTTGTTTTTAAGCTTTGGCGTTCTCAGGTAAAAGTACAAAAGTAAGTTTAATAATGTTAAGAAGTTGTAAATGAATGAATGAAATTAATATCCCCGCTTATCTTTAGTTTCAATGAAGAACTTTTTACAATCACAGTTCATTGCTATTTGTTTTGTAATATTATATATGGAATCCCGGGTACTTAGATAATGCTGGTCGTCATGTGATTGTGTATAATATTTAACTTTTAAGTCTGCGTATTTCCAATGCTCTTCAGCTGGTATGTCTTTTATCTTTTTCATATTATATATTTCAATTTTTAATAGGTGACTTGCAGACGTTGTGTCGTCATTATTGGTAGAAATATAAGAGATTCCATTTTCATTGCCTTGACTGACACACGAAGACTTTGCTTGAGATTTTCTTTTCTTAGGATTTTCAAAAAATGCGTCAATACTTTTGATATTCCGCTTTGTTGTGCTTTTCAAATTTTTTTGAATAGTACAGTCTTTTGTTTCTTCTTGACTCATATCCAAAGGAAAGTAATAATTTTTTAACGTATAATTTTCCGGGGATAAAGGCTGGAACAATAAAAATTATAAAACAATAAGTTAATAAAAATGAAATTAATAAAATTGTATTAATAAAATTTCCTTATAGTGCTAATAATCTCAATTGCTGGGTTAAAGAACAATAAACAAACAAACTTTACTATTTGATTCGATTGAATAATATACTAACACACATTAATTGCTGTTACAAGCACATAAGAGAAAAAAAAAATAATAATATTGGAACTCAGTACTTTAACTATTGGTTAGACGCTAATTATGTAATACCGTTATAAAATAATATACATAAACGTATACACATAGATGGTTCCGACCCCAAGCTAAGTATTAAACTTGTGTTATGGTAACCAGAAACAACAACCATAGAATATCAGTACATAGACTACATATAAACAACATCCATGATTCGGTAACAAATGTTTAATCATCACAAAAAACACCTGCTCCTTGTGGGATTCGAACCCGTGACCCTTGGCTCCGCAGTTAGCTGCACTAACCACTTGACCAAACAGGACAATAATAAAACAATTACACACATACATTATGAAAAAAAAATAAAACATACACTATCGAGAAAATTAAGTAATTAAACTTACCTCCATTTGATGGAATATGAACACAAAACACTGTAGGTATAACTTTGAAACTCACGAATAAGACTGCAGTGTGAATTTTACTGTGGTTCCTTATATATATATATGGTTATAGCCTACATGTCTTTGCGTGTTCTAACAGGATATGACAGAGACCTCACACGATATGAATCAACGTCAGGAAAAAAAAAAAACTAAACAATAAGCCATCTATTGTTATCACTCAATTCATATTGGCATTGTAAGTACCTGGTATCGGAATTTTTGCATGACGAAGAGCTTAAATAAATATTTTTAATAGAAAATATTTCTATAGATAACATGTGTCTAATTGTTAACAGACCTCCTCGGAAGTGCATTGAAGAAATAATCTGTCGTCTTAATTTTAAAGCTTAAGTTCAAAATAAAGGACACCAAACAATAAGTTATCTATTGTTATCACAATCCATATTGGCATTGTAAGTAGCTGTATTTGCTTGTCACAGAGCTTAAATAAATAATTTTAATTGAAAAAATTTCTAAAGATGACGCCTCTTCGTAGTAAAACATGTATCAACCTGTTAGCAGGGACCTCCCACGGCATTTAAGAAATAAATCAACGTCTTATTGTTATTACAATTCATTATTACCGGAAATCGTTGGTAGCCACAGAGACTTACAAAAAATTAAACCTCAGGACGACGTAGAACACCCTCAGAGGCCCCTCAAAGTTGAGCCAGTTCCCGTACCTCCCTACTACTAAGTCGTACAATTTTATGTTATTTCCATTTTAATTTGGTTTACCTATGCATCCTGTAATTGAGCATCATCAGTCCCAAGGATTTTTATCATTAACATAGTCTGAAATATTGTAGTATGCCTTTTTACCTGTTTGATAAAAGATTTAAATTTACTTATTGATAGATTTTGAATTTTATTGGGAACTTTGTTGTAAAAGTGTATACATTGCCCCATAAAAGAGTGACTTATTTTGTGTAGACGTGTATCATGCACCAACATTAAAATTTGTAAGCTTTGCACGCGAAGTTTAGGTCTATAGTCATATGTAGCATAAAAACATGCTACAAGCTTAACCCAGAGAAGCAGATTACCATAGCCATTTTAGGACTATAATACAACACCCCTCCACCCCGAAATTCCTGACTCAGTAAGTTTATCCTAAGAAATATAATTTTCTGAAAGTCTGTTTGTGAAATTTGGTACAAAGATTGTTAAAGGGACGGAGAATTTTATCCCGGAAAATTCAAAAGTTCCCACAGAAATAACTATAAGCCAATACCACCTAGAGAAGGGTCTGTAGCTATAGCTTACTGCGCTTTCTCTCTAAAATCAAGGAGGTAATTCCCACGCCGATAACCGAATTAAGAGTGAGCAGAGTCGTGGGAGAAAACAAGTCGTCTATAAAGCCTTTTATCATTTGTTTATGAACCGTAAAAACTGAAACGAAAGAGAGATGGAAAGACATTGGGGATTTTACTTTTCGCCATTTCGAACCTAACAGTAAAATGTATATTAATAGATAACCCCGTTTACGAACTACTAAACACAAATTATTCAATCAATTTCAGATTAGGATTATTGGCATTGCTATTACTGAGTTCGTCCAGGAGGAAATTCTTGTTAGGATACTAATTTGGATGACCTCTATATGGCTATGTATGTTGTGAATCTGGAGGAATATAAGACAGTAAATGTGGGGCAGCATGTAAGACAGGATCTATTATCGTTTTCAGACATATTGTAACTTAGAGTGGGTAGAAAACTGAAAAAAGGAAAAACTGGTGGTGTCGTGGGACACATGTTTGGGTGGAACAAAGTGTTTACTAAATCACTTTCAGAATTCATTCTTTATTTATCAATAAAACAATGACAACAGTTTTAAGATAGTAAAGAGAAGTTAAAGTTATAAGTATTGTTGTTAAACACAAGCATGCGCTCTGATGCGATAATAATTTCGGCAGTGCTCAGTTACTCTCGGGACGCATCGCATTCGACGCGCTCTGCTGCATGCATAAACCCACCACCGCCGTCAATGTTGTGTTGGTAATTATATTCCATAATATTTCCTTAGATACTAATTTCAATTACATTATGTAAAGGGCAATTTCGGTCTTAAATTTAATACTTTTTAGATAAGGATAATATAATTACTATGTCGTTAAAAGCATTATCTCAGATCCAATTTCAAAATCATAAAAATGATTAAAACAGTGTATTTTTCTTTAGCGCAATCCGTTATTGCCTACTGCATCAAGGCCTGGGGAGGTGCTGCTAAAACCTTAATGTTACGTTTAGAGCGGGCACAAAGAGCTATACTAAAAGTAATGCTCAACAAACCTATGAGATATCCGACTTCCCAATTATACTCTGACTGCGAACTGCTTACTGTGAGACAACTGTATATCCTGCTAGTTATCTTGCGCAAGCAATGGTCAATCTCGTATCAGTCATTACCACCCTCAGAAACATTAAGGCAAAAAACAATAAACATTTTACACATAGAACCTTTTAAGACAACCTTTACCCAAAAACAGTATACATTCCTAAGCACAAACTTGTACAATAAAGCAAATAAAATCCTATCCATTCATAAATGTTCCAAATTTGAATGTAAACGTTTATTAACTTCCTGGTTATTGAATCTGAGCTACTTTGAAACTGAACAATTAATTAAGCCATAAACCTTACGTGCGTCCATACTTCCTTATATTATTACTTCTATTAACCAACGATCTTACTAAATCTTATGACATATATCACATACCTACACACTTTCATACACGCTCTCACACATACACACAGGCAGGCAAGATATCCAATATTTATTACTCCTCAAGACCAATTGAGATACATTTATTTTATTAACTATTATACTAACATACATATTACTTTTAACAATAATAGTTTTATCATGTCTGCACACCCAACCCTTTACTCTTTGCTCTGTCAAAATTTGACTCCCATAACACAGGATTACCTAGCTTGGGAGTCAGAAGTCCCTCCATGTACCTACAATTATATACCGAGTGTGCGTGTACATGTTTGTGTGTGTATGTGTGTATATGCATATATATATATATATATATATATATATGTATATATATATAAATATATGTATATATTTATATATATATACATATATATGTGTGGGTGTATATGTATGCATATGGGTATTGAAATATAATAACAATACATGTATAGGTACATTAAATATTATTGTGATAGATATTATTACTAAAACTGTATATTAATTCATAATATGTTCCTTAGAATGTGATCTACATAATAACAGAATGCTTGAATATTATTATGCTTCTACTAATGTACCTGCTTGTATCGTCTTTCTTCTTGTACGCTGTCATTTTTTAACTGGTGAATAAATTTTTATTTTTTATTTTTTATGCAGCGCACACCACGAAAGCTTTCAAAAGGGACTAGTTTTCTCCGTCCTATTTTACAAAATATCCCATATTATAATAGGTAGGTATAGCTTATTTCCGCAAAATGTTCATAAATTGTAGGCCTCCTAGATATCCCTCTTTTTAATAAGAAAGTGAATACAGTAAGAAAATCCGTTGGTATAGCAGTTTCTGAGATTAGTCAGCACAGCTCTACATGCGTGACTGTAACGTACGAGTACTATGTATATGTCACCGTAAAATTGTAAATACCGTTAGATTATAATCTATCTAGTAAGATTGTATACTATAGAACAAAAAATATTATAAAGTGTAAGTGTAATCTTTTAGATTATATGAAACTTGATGCGATCGCTCCGCTTGCTTCGCTTACTCCGCATCGCATACGTGATCACAAGAGAAACTGAACCTAACCCACCCAAAAAGATTTATGCAGTGCGATTTCTGCCTCATTTTGTTTCCTAGTATACAATCTCACTAGGAAGATTACAATCTAACGTCATTCACAATTGTACGGTTACATATATAAACCAAGTTCATACGCATTAAGTAAAGGTTCCGTCGAACAAGGATTATTGCGGATTACTAAACCGATTTTGTTCAAAATATTTTCAGTTGAACGTATTTTTATATTTCTATTATTATGTTTTTATTTAAATTTTTAATAGCACATTAATTATTGATAGAAAACAAAAAAATTTAAAGAGCTAAAGACTCGTGGATTACACAGTAGCCGATAAGCATGGTCGTAGGGGGAGATAGTACAACACAGTTTCACGTACGATAGGCGCTAGCACGCGACCGCACTCGACTCGATTTTCTCGGTTTTTTGCCGGTATAAAATTCTAATATTTATTTAGAACTATGAAATTAGCAAACTCACTTGGTCATATTAATAAATATTTTATGGAATAAGAATGAAGAGAATATTACTCTTAGTTTTCTAAACGATTAAAATTAAAGCCCAAAAAAAGAGTGTCATTTTTAGGGTTCCGTAGCCAATTTTTCCGTAGCAAATGGCAAAAAACGGAACCCTTATGGATTCGTCATGTCTGTCTGTCCATCCGTATGTCACAGCCACTTTTGTCCGAAACTATAAGAACTATACACGGAAAAAAAGAAATTCTTAAATCAAGTAACTATGTCTTGATTCAAGAATATCTTTGATTCATATATATTGAAAACAATATATTCTTGGCTACAGAGAAGTATATTCTTAGAAAAATATTCTTGATTGAAATCAATATTCAGCATCTTGATTCAGTAGTCTTCCTTCAAGAAATTTAATATTCTTGAATAAATTCAAGAATATTAGTGATTTTCAAGAATATTAGTATTTTGTGAACCGCATTAAGATTTTCATGCAAAAATAGAAAACAAACAATAAATTTTGGGGGTTACCCATACTTACATACTTTTTATGCAACCTATACGTGTGGGGTTTCTATGGATAGGTCTTCAAAAATGATATTAAGGTTTTTTATATCATTTTTCTAAACTGAGTAGTTTGCGCGAGAGACACTTTCAAAATGGTAAAATATGTGTCCCCCCCTTGTAACTTCTAAAATAAGAGAATGACAAAACTAAAAAAAATATATGATGTACATTACCATACATCATATATTATACTCTATGTACACTTAAGTCCACCGAAAATTAGTTTAAACGAGAATTGAGTAAGTAGTTTCTTTTTAATATGTCATAAATCGTAAACCGAAATTTACCTTTCATTCAATCAACTCAAAAATAGAAATAAAAGAATTTATAGATAATGGTATGGAACCCTTCGTGCGACTCGCACTTGGGCGATTTTTTTTTCTTACTGTTTTAATATTCAAATTATTATAATATTGGCAAATTCACTGAATTAAGATTTGAACTAAAATATATAGGTATATTTTTTTCACGTCAAAAAGTTTACTTAGGACTGTTACAAAACTAATCAAATTCTTGCAAACTTAACTCGTCTGGGTATGCCATTGCCTTAATCCTAACAAGTTATTATTTTTAGGGTTCCGTATCTTAAAAGAAAAACGGAACCCTTGAACCAAAGTCTATTCGCGCATATGCCAATAACTCGAAAAATATAAACTTTAGAGAAAAAGTTTCTTAAGAACCTAAAATTCATTTTTGAATCCCTATATGATTTGAATTTTTTGGTTCAATTTTTCAAAGTCATCAAATCTCCAAAGTGCTATAAGTCTACAACTTTGCTAAAGCATAGCAGTGACAGTGCTTTTAACCCTGAGAAAAGACATTTATTTTAATGAAAAAATCAGTGTATTGCTTACGACCGCTTAGTTACACATCACGTCATCCTTGTTTTGACTGTCACGTAGTTTTCTCTTAAGGCTGTGACATATTTACGGACTGACGTACGGATGGTTATGACGAATTTATAAGCGTTCCGTTTTCGCCATTTGTCTACTGAACCCTAAAACTCAAGCTTCAAGTCTTGAAATAAAAATTAAAATTCAAATCAAGTCAATGCAATAAAATATACAGCCACTACCTTTTGCCCGTGGTTCCATTCGCCCTAAATTCGGTTATCGTTGTTAGGTTTCAACGGCAATTTCTCAATTATAGAAAAAAAAACCGACTCACACTTGACGTTTTCAAGTAACCTATGTCTTTTCACGGGACTCATATTCTCCAAGCCAAATTTCATTGCAATCGGTAAAACGGTTTAAGCGTGTAGAGGTAACAGACAGATAGAGTTACCTGATTTTCATGATAGACGAACTATTTACATACAAGTTTCTAGGGGACACTCGGAACGGTACGAACTACTTGTCCGGTTTTTCTTCAAAAAAAAAAAAAAAAAAGGATTTTTTTCATACTTAAACGCCCCTGAAATAAATCCCTGGCCAAAAACCGCTGCAATAAAATACTATACCAATTTGTCCAATAGGGAAGGGGATATCGACAATTTTTTACTTGAAAACAGGATTCTGTACCTAGCTCATATAACCCTTGACACGTATACGTGATGAAATCTGCAGAACATGTACGAAATTCAATAACGTATTTCGAACGGATATTGGAATTTTTTCACGTTTAGTAAAACCTAATGCGGCACGTTCGTGCTTAAATTATTTTCGCATAATTAGTGGAAAACAAAGTTTCAAGATTTTCATGTACTTCGATATATCTGTGACCCACCCTTTCAGTAAGTGTCATGATGATTTATTATTATTACATCCATACTAATATTATAAATGTGAAAATAACTTTGTCTGTCTGACTCTCTGTTACCGGTACCAATTAAGATGAAATTTGGCATGGAGATAGTTTGAGTACCGGGGAAGGACATAGGCTACTTGAAAATATCAAGTGTAAGTAGGATTAGCGCTCAGAGAGTTAAGACTAAGAGAAAATGAGATATACTGCTAAGCCAATTTTAATTAAAAAAAATATGAAATAAGGACAACACTTCTAAAAAAAGTGTGAGTCGGATTAGCACAGAGAATAATACAGGAACGGATTAGCACAGAGAGGAATAATAAAGATTCGGTAGAACTTCTGACTTAATTAGTTTTTACATCTTTTACAGCTATGTAGTTTTAGTTTTTTTTTACATTTCGCTTGACTGTTTTTTATGTACCCTGTTACATTCGGGAAAAAAATCTGCTTTTTCCCGGATTTTTGCTTAAAACTCGGAAACGAATAATAGTAAATGTCCTGTTTACAGCTATTACAGTACTTAAAATTCCGTACAACAGTCATGTGAGTCATGTGATCATATATCAAGGAGCTTTGAATGACTACAAAATAACTGAACAAATATGAGATTCGACATACCTTCCGCATCGTTCACGCATCTTTCTTCGTTCCGTTATCTGTCTCTTTCTTCATGTCAGAGCTGTCTTCCAGGGGCTCAACGTTTTCACACAGTCCTTCGCATCATGTGCAGATTGCTTCGGTGGGGGTAATGAGGCAATGTTGGTCTTATTTTTGTATGATGAAGATACGTATATTGTCTGTATCTCAAATCGTTCAGACTGGTTTCTTTTTTGCCATATAGAGCCATGAGAAACTTCTTTCCTGCTGTGGCAATCTCATCTTGATGTGCATTAGGGTCTTTAAAAGCTTCAATGACTGGTTGCAATTCTTTGAATTAGCACTTTGTTGCCGATTGGAATATGAAGAGCCCTTAACTGAGATCTTTTGCTTTTTTGCAATCTAACTATAAAAGCTGTTCAACAATAAAAATAGTTAATCAAAACGTGGATTCTCCGTATCCTCGGTGTTTATTGAAATCAACTTAAAAACTACATGAAATTCAGTAAATGACAGCATTTTAATAAAAAAGAAAATTTTGGAATGTAAAGAGTGGGTTTTGTACAAACCACTGAAATATGCCAATTTTCAACTTGCACTTGAGACCGAACGGTTCTTCCATAAAAATACGAAATAGTGACATCTGTAGAGAAATTTAAGTACTTTAATTTCTGTCCATTTACTAAAAGTTAATAGTTTCCGAGTGTTAAGCAAAAATCCGGAAAAAAGTAGAAATTTTTCACTTTTTTTGTCATTTTGTCAACGTGTTGTCACAAAATTTTATTAGCAAACCTCAGATTCGGATTTAACACCCCAAAATACGTATAGAATGAAAGAAATCAGAACTACCCCAAAACTTTCCGACTAGGGGCCCTTTTGAGTACAAATTTACTGAATTACACACTTACTCGTAAAGAGATTCATTACGTGCAGGCAAAACAGGCCTTATATACTCCCACCGGCTTTTTCTTTGTAAATTTTACTTTTTTTCGAAGCAATACGCGCGTTTATATAAATAGGCAGGCGATAATGATGCACCTATTCTATCAAGGTTCAAAAAAAGGTATCCAAAATATGAAGTACCTACACGCACACTACAAGCGAGCAATTACAAGTTTTTAATTTATAAATTCTGTAGATATCTGACAGTGGTGTTGTTTCCTCTAATGTATTTCAGTTGTGTTTTATTTATTTAAAAAGCTTTATTACACAAAAGTGGTACAAAGGGCGGACTTAATGCCTGATGGCATTATCTTACAGTCTACCACACAGTATATAATAAACAACAAAAAAGGTGGCGCACACAATAAAAAATTATAGAACATTTATAAATTTACACACGACAAAAAAACTATGCTTATAAATACGAAACTCAGTTTTAAATAATATTTCTGATAATTCTTTCCTAATATCAACGGGTAGCGCGTTCCAGGGTTGTACAGCCTGACAATCCTGGAAAAGGATTTTGGTAAATTTATTAATTTATTCACCTAATATTTTTATTTATTCACTCGCAAATGTGATGAAAAACATTGCACGTACCACGGGTGGTACGGAAATAACAAAGGCTTAGGCTTCTAAACAGCCTCTCGTTAGTCATTTTCTCTTTACCACTCTTAATACACAATGTACTATTTTTTATATGATAATTGACAGTAAACTTCAAAAGTTTAGTGTCAAAAGCGTCACGCGAGTAATGCCCCTTGTGTTATAAGCTTTCATGAGCTATTAAAAATTGTTTCAAAGAAATGCCTAGGTAAGGTAAGTAGGACGTATATACCTGCCTTTTTTCCCTTTGATACGAAACAGGATCTATTCCAAAGTTTGTGCGATGTGTTTTGTTAAAATATAAAGATAAAATCTGACGAGGATTGGAAGAGAGTGCTTAAGGTCAGAAGGGCTGTCGGACGAAATGAATAGAATTTTATCCTTTTTATTATCAAAGGGGTTCTTGGGAAAGTATCTCAACGATGCTTTTGAGTCAATACCTATTCAGAACCTTTAGCCGAAATAATTTGGTTAATGAGGTTACATATTTGCGTTAAAATACATTCTAATAGAGATTTGTTACCGAGTTTACATTTTTGTGTTTACAATAAACACAAAATCTTTATTCTGGCTACGACGGGAGCAACCACTTCTCAAACATTCAATGTTATAAAGTTATACCATACTATAACTAAATTTGTTTTCTGGTACTTTCAGCATGTTACTTGGTTACATGTACCTATCTGCAGTCAAATAAGCTTTTTTGGTGCTTTTCGTAAAAACCGCTCTGAAAGTAGTTTCTCAGTCTTAGAGCATACAACTGCACTATACATTCTGCACAATACGCAAAGTGCTTAGTGAAAAATTTACAACTTTCGCTTATTACTTGAATCTTTAAAAGATTGTTGTAATAGGTAACCAAGTTAAAAGCGACTGACCTGTTATAATAAATTAAATAACGCCATTTTTAAGATAGTAAATTGGTTTAACGCTAATAATTTGTTACTTAATGAGAAAAAACCAAAAGTGTTAAATTTACATTACCAAATGTTATTCAGACATGTATATAAAGGCGAGCAATTAGAACTTGTTGATTTAACAGTCTTTCTTGGCATAACGCTGGACTCCAAACTTCAATGGGGTCCTCCTATTCACAACTTAGCCAAAAAACATAGCTCTGCTGTGTATGCGATCAAGAAAATAAGACAATTGACCGATGTCGACAATGCAAAAATAGTATATTTTAGCTTTTACATAGTTTAATGACATATTGCATCTTATTGTGGAGTAGTGCCGCTAACGAAATACAATATTTGTCTTACAAAAAAATAAATAATTAAAAAACGCAACTGCAAGAACTAAAAAGAAGTAAACAAGCGCCCCTAAAACATTCCAAATATTTAACTGTAAGCAGGCTGGATTCATGTTTAAATAGTAGTACATTGGTATGTTTTAAGAGCACTTTTTAACTTCTTTTAGTTCTTGCAGTTGGGTTTTTTATTTATTTAATTATTTATTTTTTTGTTAGACAAATAATAACCCGACTGGTTTTTTATTTATTTTATTATTTATTTCTAGTGTTATTTTTTTCAATATTTTTTACTCGCGCTTGACAGTTTTACTGTTAGTGTCATATATTTTCGTATTCGCCTTTTAAAGCCCTTTATTTTGTTATCCAACTTGAGTGTCTTGAAAAAAATTTATTTTTAACCTGCACATCAAAGCGCGTAAAGTCACTCACACACACGACGAATCAAATTCCATCTCGCATGTCAATCCGTCAAGCCATTCAGGCTGTATAGGGCAAGCCAAAGAAATGGACATACATACATACATACATACGCTCGAAAAACATTATGGTTAATTCGTTCCATAAACAAATTAGGATCTAGGATATCTCTTACATATTTGAAAATCATTAATATGTTCATAAAAATATTAATAGTTCCAGCAAAATAAGTGACGTTCAGAAAGTAAATACTAGAAGTAAAAATAAGCTGTTGGTGCATGATACACGTCTACACAAAACTAGTAACTCTTTTATGGGGCAATGTATTTATACACTTTTACAACAAAATTCCTAATAATATTCAAAAGCTATCTATTAAATCTTTTGTCAAACAACAACTTTGTAAAAAAGCATATTACAATATTTCAGACTTTGTAAATGATAAAAATCCATGGGGCTGAAGATGCACAATTACAGGACGCATAGGTTAACCAAATTAAAATGAAAATAATTTCAAATTGTATGGTTTAAAAATTTTATTCAAAACATTGTATTCTTATTTTGTATGACAATATGTAGTAGTAATGTTAACACAATGATTTTTTTCTAAAAGAGTAACTAACGTGTTTCTTGTCGGATTCTTCTCGGTAGAAATCCACATTGTGAATCGATTAGTTCGAGGTACTATCGACGTTTATGTGTAGGCAAATTTGTACGTTTACCATCATGCGCTTGATCGATTGCTTTTTATTATTTTTTTATATTAAACATTAAGCATTGAAACTTTTATTTAAGCTTTGTCATCATTCTTATCGGACAAATATATTACCTATTTAATTACCTGACTACTGCAGTGGTAACTTTTTAATATTAAGATTTTAAGGGGCATAACTTGATATTTAAAGTAAATTCATAAATAAGAATTTACAATCAATTCAAGAAAAGGATATAACAGAAGTTTGTGGATCAAAACTTTAATTTTCGATTCGTTTTGATTTTCTTTCGTTTCTTTTAATATATTTTCGGTGTTTTAAAGCTCAGGCATCCAAATAATATTTCTTTGTTAAATTTTATATTAAATTAATACGTTTTGTATAAACAGCTTTATCAGAATTAAGTAAAGTAATTATTTCGAAACACATTTATAATAACAATATTTTTCTAATCTATGAATCGAAATATACTTATCCTATATACTTACTAGACAAATTTTTGATCACAGAAAACGGAGTCAATAACAAAGCAATAATGCTTTTTAATAGCAATAATGCTAATTTCGAATTAGATTAAATTAAGAAAAGCTAGAAAAGGCTTTGATGCTGTTTGCGAGAGTCAAAATTAAATACAAAAAGATAAATGAAAGTTCTTTGACTATTCATTTGTCAATGACAACATTTAAGCAAACTTTAAAAATTTCCAATTAGTTGAAGAATAGGTGCTTTGTCAACTTATTGACTCGTTGAAAAAAAAAACAAATTAATTTTTTATATGAATTACTCATTTGTTAATACTATTACTGTTAAAGTATAACTTCAGGGTGGCTAATAAGCTTACTTCCCTTGCAATTAAACATTATTAGTCTATAATTTGTAAAATAAGAAACCTATAGGGGATTCATACGGCTCAGGACTGTATGTTATGGATATGATAGTGGAAGTTCTATGTTCAGCAGTGGATACCAATCGGTAGAGATAACTATGATGACTCTTATAGTGATTATCCTATTATTTCTTTTAAATCATACATTAATTTTCTACAGTCATTATAATAATTTTATGCCGAAAATCATGACACAGTAATTCACCATTTAAAAATAATATCTTATGTTTATTTATTCAAGCTTTCAGAGAATTTCCTTATCAAGAGCGTTCCCCATTTCAATAGCCTTGAGCATTTGTGTTTCCTCTCTCCCCACTAATCCCTCGCCTTAAGTTCTTTACGAAAACTTAGCCCTAGTGAGCAGCGCAGCACTTCAGTGACAATGCCATAGAATATTTAGACTGGGCATCAGTTTATTACAACTGGTAATTGCATATTATAGTTAAAGAAATATTTTTTTCTTGGGATATTTTTAGGTTTAGGACTTAGGATATATTTGATTTTTGGAACAAAGTACCTTATACTTTGATTTCAGAATGAGGAATAAACAGAAAAAGCGGCACTTTTTTTGCGACACTGCTACTTCACAGCCATGCATGCATGCATGTGCGGATTTCTATGTCTTTTGACCTTGCTGACGATTCTTGCACATATAAATATCACGAATGCGAAAGTGTTTCTTTGTCAGTTAGGCTGAACCTCTACGCCGATTTAAAATAAAACTTGATGAGAGGAGAACATAACTACTTAAAAATGTCAAGTGTGAATCGAATTAGCTTAGACAGGGTAATTAAGATATACCAACAGACTTTTACAAATATGTGCTATTTACGATTAGGCTATAGGTACGTAGAAACATCAAATTAAATAAAACATTGGATCATAGAATCAAATGATTCATATTTAGTCAAGATTTTATTTTAACAATCTTTGTTACTATAGAATTATACCTACAATATAAATTTCAGATATTAAAAAGTACAAAATTGTGAGCGAAAATAGTAAAACGGACCGCTAATGGTCATTACGATCGTGACGCTAAAGTTCACGACACCAAAGAAATTAGCAGGTACACTTCATATTGTATTCGTTCGTACACTTGAGTACAATACATTACTTATGCACTAGTTTTTGGTTTCTTACCATAGTTTATTTAGTTACAATTACAGAATTGTAAGTAAAAAAGTATGAATGGATAAAAACATAATTATAAATGAACAACAAAAACGAAAACTGAAATATTTATGCAAAAGCTCGAAAAAACCAAAGAATTGTAAAATAATACTATTTTTGTATTTTTTACAATAAAAACCAAACGTTATTGAAAAAAAAATTCTACGTAATTAAAGAGTGCACTTCACCTTTACATGTGTCTTACTTTTAAATCACTCGCAGTTTATAGAATATTTCCATCAAAATATGCTACATACATTTTTTTATTTTAATTCAAAACCGAAAGTGTCATCAAAATTCTAGTTCTAGAGAAACAAGGAAAATTTATTTAGGAATAATATATATTTTATTCAAAATAATAGGTAAGAGTTATGGCATATTTAATAGCATTTCAAAATCAACGTATATTTTCGGGAAGTCTATGAAAAGTCAACGAAAGCGAAGTATAGATTTCTTGGAAATTTTAGAAGAAAAAAACAATTATTTTTGCGACAACTTTGCTGTAAAATTTCTGCCAATCGTTAACATGAGAACCTTGACATTAACATAAATATCATTTGAATTTTTATTTTTGAGCAAATTATTATTGTTATATTTTTTCTTTTCTTCTTCTTTTAATATTTACTGTAATTTTATATTTTATAAATGTAAATTTAATATCATATTTTATTTAATAATAATATTTAATTTAATATAAAATAATTAAATAATGATTCTACCTATCTGAATGATAATAATAATAATAGTTAGGAGGTGTCTCTCTCTGTCGCCCTAACCACCGGTAGTTTAGGCCCCGCCCCGCTGCCATTGGTACCCTTAATTAGGTTTTTTATAATGTGTTTAAGTTTTGTATTTTAATTTTACTCTTATGTTCATATTGTAAAGAACTTAAAAATAAATAAAGAGAATAATAATATACTTTATTTCGCGTAAACAAAGAATACATTATTAAAATAACCAACAACATAGCAAAGACCGCCGTCTTATAGCTAAAAATCGATCTCTTCTAGACAACCTTCGGTACCTACGATGAGTTTAATTACTATTTTTTTTAATATACTTATTGTGACAAATTATAGGCATATTACAATAAAAATATTAATCTAAGCAAATCATTTAATATAAATTAATTTTAATCTAATTTTCTTTTGAAGTAAGTTTCGTAAGATTTGAGATAACATTTGCGTGAATTTAACTTAAATACAAGAATAGTAGTTTCAAGACCGTTCATTAGTCAACGTCATCTCCAAACTTAGGTAAATTACAGCAATATATCAAAACAACACTTAAAACAATTCCAATTTGTCGAGGGATAAGGATTCTGTTACTCATTGACTCATGAAGTACTGAATGAAAAACATTTTGCTTTATTATTTATTTAAAAAGTGTTTACCTATGTTTTTAAGCAAAAATAAGAAATAATCAACGAGGTTAAGACCCGGCACCCTGACTTGAAATTTGAGGATTAACCCGCCTACTGCATATGACAGTTTGAAATACTTACAGCTATTTAATGTCGCGTGCACGTGAGCGAGACAAGAGACCACAACAAGCGTCAAATCGTTTTTTAGGTATTTCCTTAAAAACTAACTCTGAATTTTAAAATTCGATAATAGAATCAATGGATTACACAAGTCAACACGAATTTTGTGCCTGAGTTCTGTGTACCCGATTTCGATTTCTTTTACCTAATTTATAAAAGTAATATTATACAATTTCTATCTCATAAAGTTTGCTTTTTAAAAATGGTTCCTCTAAGCATTTGGCAAAATCGTGTATTTTTTTCAACAAATTATAAAATACAAAAGGAAACTTTTTTTTTAATAAATTGAGTTTTTGGTTATTTTTCAATGAAAAAATCAAAATATAGTGATCAAACAACAGACACAAAAACAAAGTTTTATTTTGTTGACTAGTATTATCTAGTTATCTGGCCCTTTATAAAAACTTTAATGTTATATGTTAAAGGAATATAGGATAGTGTTGTCTTTGACTATTTATCGTTTGATGTAATCTGAATGGGTAACCAGTGAATTTTACCACAGCCAATCACAAGTATTTTGTTTACATTCAATACTATATATACATACTACTATACTTTATACCAAATAACTGTAAATCAAATAGAGAACGTGTTTATTGCTTTGTTTTAGGCGCTATGTAAAAAAATACTAAGAAAAAATGACGGCACTTTTAGTGTAGCAATGTTTTTTGACGATTTTTTTTGATTAATAGATACTTAGGTCTATTAAAAATTTATTATGGAATTAAATTTTATTAGTGATTTCGTCTAAAACACTAAATATTTATCAAAAATTGATTTTTTGGTTGTAAATTTTGTCAAACAAAAAGTCAACAAAAACCGCGTCGGCTCGTAAGTGTAGGTACTGTGTGATTACGCGCCGCGTCGTTTGTTGTGTGTGTAAATAAATAATTTTATGGTGAAGTTATTATGGAATGTATATGTATACAGTAATTGCCTTATATACTAAGGTACAATGTAGATCTTTATATATAGAATACATTTAGTGTTTATGTAACAAGATTCAATTGCGTTCGATTAAAAAAAACTTAATTTCCAGTAAAGAAAAAAATCGTCGTTCTCTGAAACGTGTTGGCTACGACCTTTTCATTACTTATATTGTAAAGCCTGTATAATAGGCTACAAATTCATAAACATACTTTGTACTAAAAATGATTAAAAGGGAGGTCAATATCTTTTAGTAGGCAGAAAGGGACGTTTATTTCGTTACTATGAGGACATTGCGCGCGTTTTCCGCTGCGGAGAGCCGGACACGTTAGAGGTTAAAAAGATATACACCGCAACGCGTACTATGCAAACGAAGTTTGGTTATAATCTCTGTAGCTGTTGATCTATTTTAATACATTTTAAAGATATGATCTACAAATATATATCTAGGTCTGCAGCATAATAGTAGGTATTCTATTTTATTGTTTAGGTTGAAAGTCTTACTTGGTTTTTTTATAAATGTTTTCAAATAATATTTCGATTTTGATGAAACACATTTATAAGGATTTTTAAAAACCATTAGTCGGTGATGGCCAAGGGAATCCGATTTCACTTTGCGTCCTGAGTGGCGGAGTTTTGAGCCCCGCGTGTACCAATTAGTCTTTTTCTTAATTCAAATACATTGATTATTTACACCACCTGCACCGGCTTAGCGGTGAAGGAAAATATCGGCGAGAAACCTGCATATTTAAAAAAAAACAAATGTGAAGTCCACAATCCACCCTGGACCCGCGTGTGGGCTATGGTCGAAATCACCCAACAGCGGGGACGTATGAGGCTGATAAGGAAAAACCACAAATTTAAAAACTTTGACCTATAATTAGGCTTTCGATCATCTCCGAAACGTTGTTGTGTCTGAATAATAAATGTCAAATATATAGATTAAACTGTAGGAACTATCCTCCTAACTTTTTATTAATTGTTATAAAAAATTTGAATCATAGGTAAATGATCGAAACCAAATTCTAAAAATCATACGTTATTTATAACTAGCTTTTGCCGGCGGTTTCACCCGCGCTTAATTCGGTTATCGCTGTAGGATTTCAACGGCAACTCCTCAATTAGAAAAAAAATCGGCCAAGTGCGAGTCGGACTCGCGTACGAAGGTATTCATAACATTATCTATAAAAATGCCAAAAATCATGTTTGTTGTATGGGAGCCCCCCTTAAATATTATTTATTTTAAAATGAATATATAACTGTGTTGCTGTTATCAATATCGAGCAAAAACGAGCAAAGAAATCACGTTTGTTGTATCGGAGCCCCCTTAAATATTTAATTTATTCTGTTTTTTAGTATTTGTTATTATAGCGGCAATAAAACTACATCTTCTGTAAAAAATTCAACTGTCTAACTATCACGGTTCATTAGATACATGCTGGTGACAGACGGACGGACAGACTGCGGAGTCTTAGTAATAGGGTCCCGTTTTTTAGCCTTCGAGTACGGAACCCTAAAACTTGACTCACACTTGACGTTTTTAAGCAACCTATGTCCTTCCCCGGGACTCAAAATATCCCCATGCCAAATTTCATCCTAATCGGTACAGCGGTTTAAGCGAGAAGAGGCAATAGACAAACAGAGTTACTATCGCATTTATAAGTATATATAGCGCACCCGGTAGACGTTGTCTGGTTTACAATAGCCGTGGCCACTCTCACCTAGAACTGATTTTTTCGTATTCGTGTCTTTTGACGTAGATATTTTAAAAGAATATAGGGTCGTTGCTGCCATGGCCATTCGTCGTTGTTGCTGCACGTGTGACTTCACAGCGAGAGTTCAACTGGTTCTGATTCATGGTGGATCGGCTAGAGCGTGTTGGAGCAGCTCGACTGGATCGCAACGAATTGTAGCCAGACCGAACGAGTACGATCTATGATCCCTGGCCCACGATCCTGGATCGCGGATCGTGGGATCGCCGGTCCAATATGGATCGTCCGTTGTGGCCCCGGCTATTTACAATTTTAAATTTTGCGATTCCATAATTCCTTGTAACGAATCTTAGGTTGAGTCATCATTTTTCGATATTCACTGTTTACTATGGCCTCTATATATTTCTAAATTATTTAATTTTTCATTTTCTTCCAAATTTTCTATGGTGGAAGTATTGGCTGAAAGCCTTTCTGTAAATTCTTTTGATTTTAAGCTAGCCCTTTCGATGCGTTTTTTACGTTCTATGTAATGTGTCGTTTCCAAACCAGAAATTTCACAATGATTGAAGTTGTGGGATATGATAATAATGGAGTCACGTTTAATGCAGCGAATGTTGATATCATTGTCGTACATTCAATATATGCCGCTTCGGAGAAAACATCAGTGACACACCGACTGCAGCGCCACCTACTGGGTCCAATTGTGTTATCAAACTTTACAGGAATCCTCTTGAACGTACACAAAAAATAACATTAACATCTTCCCTGCCGTTAAGGAGATTAGTGACACACCGACTGCAGCGCCACCTACCGGGACCATTTGTGAATTCAAACTTTGCAGGAACCCACTTAACGTACACAATAAAATATCATTAAAATCGTCCCTGCTGTTAAGGAGAAGATCAGTGACACACCGAATGCAGCGCCACCTTCCGGGTCCAATTGTGATTTCAAACCTTGCAGGGACCCACTCGAAAGTACATAAACATATAATTGAAATCATTCCTGCCGTTTAGGAGAAGATCATTGAAACACCAACTGCAGCGCCATCTACCGGGTCCATTTGTAAATTCAAACATTGCAGGGACCCACTCGACCGTACACAAAAAAAAAATCATTAAATTGGTCCTTGCTGTTTAGGAGAAGATCAATGACACACCGACTGCAGCGCCATCTATCGGGTCCAATTGTATTTATAAACCATCCAGGAACCCATTAAAATATTTAGACAAAATTTCACACAAATCGTTCCAGCCGCGTAGGAGGAGTTAGGTGAGAAACACACGTAAAAAAGAATCATACGTAGAATCAAGACTCACACCTGACGTTTTCAAGTAGCCTATGTGCTTTCTGAGTCCCGCTCAGACTATCTCCATGCAAAATTTCATCGGTACAGCGTGAAGAGGTCACAGACAGACAGACAGACAGAGTTACATTAGCATTTATAATATTAGTATGAAAGTATGAATTATGGATCCCCCTGACGATATACTGATAGGTACTTCTTATACCCTGCTCTTCGATTAAGAGGGAATACGGATCTTAATTACTGAGGGTTGAAGGGGTGAGATACAATGCGGCGAACTCTCAAGAGCCCAAGGTCGTTAACAAGGGCAAGCCACAATTAGATTGCGTGCGCTTCATCACTTAACTGTTATAGGTTTCATTAATTTGTCTATAATCAACACGTATTTTTAAAATCAGAAAAAAAAAAAAACGATTTGCACTCCGGGAGTGCCGGCAGAAGTGAAAACCTTTACACACGATTCGCGCTTAACACTCAAATATGTCACAAGACATGTCTTTGACATTGTTAAGAAATAATAATGTTTGTTTTTTTACTTTTTTGACGTAGTATATTGGAAATCGCAATCTGTCATAGAATTAAAATTCCATATCCAACCTCCCTGTACTATTCATAATCGCGAATACTAAAAATAAAAATATACACAAAATACGGTCATTTTCATCGCATATTGTGACACAAATAAATCAAAACCTTTCACATAGGAGACTCGATCTCATGATGAAAGGGTGAATTATTTAAATAAGTTTTTTGATTATGATTATTTTTATCATTGTGAGAAAACTCAGTATGTTAGTATAGTATATACAATGTAAAGTTAAACAGTAAAATCAGCTAATTTCCATTTTTTGTTTTATTAAAAAAAAAATTGTTGTAACAATTAAAAACATTTAAAAAGTTAGAAAATAATACGTATCGTTGAGCAATCAAACTCGATTGAGTAATACCTACTCGTATATATATATATATATATGTTTATTTTTATAGAAATTGATGGATGGCACGATAAGGTTTGCTTGATATAATGTCAGGGCGAGGTACCGCTTTAGTAAGTGAGACCCTAAATTTGATTTACTAGCATTACACACTAACTTGATACAATCAAATTTTTGTTCCAAATCTAGTTACATTGTGTGTTAAATTGTTAAGTCTGGGAGCATTATGAGTTTGCAATCTCCGTATTTTAGCTGTATAGTTATTGCTTTAAACTTAGCGGTAGCCCACCGCGCTATTTCAACGAGCAAACCTTATCGTACCATCCATGAATTTCTATAATTAAAATATATAAAGGTATTATCAATCGAATTTGATGGTTCAACCATACGTAATTGTTTTTGACTTTTTAAATGTTTGCTTTTCTTTTAAGCGTTGGGGTTTTTTAAATTTTAAATTAGATTTTCATTTTAAATTTTTAAAGTTGTTACAAAAGAAGTTATGATAAGTACAGTTATATCTTTAATATGCCTCCTGGCTTATGTTATTGTAATTAATTGTTTAACGCGGTGTATTGGCAAGGTAGCCGACCAGGTAACGCAGGGGAGCCACTACAAATCAAAACAAAGCTTTATCTTAATAATATTTAGTTTTACAGGTAGTCATTATTTTCAGGTATGTGGGTATGCCTAAAAGCAATATAACAATATAGAAATGCGTTGATATACTACAGAATGTCAAGTTTGTCTACACATAACATTAACTTATCCTAATGCCACCCTCGTACTGTAAATATAATAAAATACTGATCATAGACGTATCCAAACATCGCTGGCTGGTAAGACGCTGGAACGGAACGGATCATAAACGTATCCAAACACTACATATCTGCAATTTTTTTTTTCAAGAGTGAGTGTGTGTGCTGGATATCCTGGCTGCAGCCAAGCAGACCAAGATTTTCATAATCTTGCATAGTTATGTACCATACGTGGGTGATTCAAATTTTAGTTCACTTATATGCTTTAAATTAAGTAAATACCTACCCATTATGCGTCTAAAATGCCTACCAAAGCTAACAAAAGAGCTGTTGACCTTGAAACGGCTGAACTGATTTTGATAAAACATGTCTAAGAACTACCGCTAGAAAATCGGCTTTCAAATAAGACAAAACCGCATCCAAATCGGTTCAACCGTTTAAGAGCTACGGTGCCACAGACACACTCATATAGCGGCCAAACATATGACATCCCACTTTTTGCGACTAGGGCTAAATTACGCAATTCTATTATTTAAATGGCCTTTTTTTCCTAAAACCAAACTCTTTTTTTCCTAAACAAAAAGTGCTATTAATGTTAAAACTTCCAGATAGTTATACAAATAGATAGAAAATTATTCCATGCAGAAAAAGAGACTTCCATTTAATGTGACCTTTTTCTTTAATTAACTTTACTTTATGCTGAGAAAGCTTTTCAAGATATTTCTACGTCTAGTTTTCACCTTTCATATTATCATATGTATGTGACTATGTAGATGTATGTATATATGTAGGTAAATATATATAGAAAATTAATGTTTTTGTATTAACTAATAAGTTTAAATATTACGATATTATTGTACCTACTTCTTTTTTAATACAAAAGACGGCAGATTTACTCGTGTGAGTGTGTGAGTGTTTCGTGGAAAAGAATTTTTCATTAAGGGAAATTAAATATCGGATAGCGTAGAAATTGATAGAGGAGATAATATATGGAGAAGGACGTACGCTAATTTGATTAAGATTTTCAATAGTGAAAAGTACGAGTTGGACTCGCGCGCGAAAGGTTCCGTACCATTATCTATAAAAACGGAAAAAAAAACACGTTTGTTGTATGGGGCCCCCTTCAATATTTATTTAATTCTGTTTTTTAGTATTTTGTGTTATAGCGGCAACAGAAATACATCTTCTTTAAAAATGTCGACTGTCTAACTATCACGGTTCATGAGATACAGTCTACATGGTGAAAGACGGACGGACGGATAGCGGAGTCTTAGTAATAGGGTCCCATTTTTACCCTTTGGGTACGGAACAACACAGACTCAAACGCATTCGAAACTCAAATGACAGATTTGACAGCGTCAGCATGAACTTACTTCAAAACAGCGGCACAAATGTTTACGGTTCATGAGTCAGACGCGTTCCAGTAGCACAAAACATTACACGACAGCCGCGCTTCATATTGCTAAAATATAACGCGACCAAGTGAAATTGCTCGTTAGTGTAATACTTTAAGATGATTGAATTTGGGATTATTTATTGTTGATTGAATTGTCGTTACGAAATTTAGTAGAAGTCGTTACTTTACAAAATTTATAGCTTCTCTTGAAGGGACCTGTAGTCGGGCATCGAACCTTAGCGATCATAAGCGATCGTAAGCTTTGTCAAGACGTCTTCGATAGCCGACTGTATGAATTAAATGAATGTTTAGACTGTGGTAAAATGTTAAAAACACTATATTCTGGCAACGCTAAAGAGGTATTCAAAAAACTTTTTAGGATTACGTCATACGGGCACATTAAATAATTACGTATGGCATTATTGATTGAGGCCTGAGTGGAAAAGCTGTACCTAAAAAGAGTTAATTGGTGTTTACACTGTCGGCAAATATGGCATACCCAGCCATTTCATTATTGGTTCGTGTTTCATCGCGCTGTCCCAGCCTGTAAATTAATTTCACGACCTTTGTAGTAGACACAGATATCTAAACATAGGTAGGTACACAGCACAAATCTAAACACGCAATAAAAAATCTAAACAAACAAATGTTTAATTCATTCAAAATAACAAATCTAATACCTTTAAACGAACAATTCTTGTATATATGTATATATTATAGATGTATAATCTGGATCTCGTATAAGGCTACTGCGATTTTCATGAAATTTGGTATGCAGAGGGTTGCATGGGCGATAGATCGATCTAGCTAGGTTTCCTTTTTTAGAAGACCGCGTTTTATCCGTGTTTTCAGGCAATGATAAACTAAAAAATTGACTCTTCCTGACATCTTTTCTCGGGTAGTAATACTGTAATTTTTACCGACACAGCAACACTAAAGCTACTTGACGGTAGATGGCGTTGTTAAAAGAAAACGAGCAGAGCTCAGTCTTTCAGGTACTAGTTATTTATGATACGGATGCGGTAAATAGATTATCCACACTAATATTATGAATGCGAAAGTAACTGTCTGACCGTCTGTCTGTCTTTTTCAGGCTTAAACCGCTTTACCGATTAATATAAAATTTGGCATGGAGATAGTTTGAGGCTCGGGAAAGGACATAGTCTACTTGAAAACGTCAAGTTTTTTTCTATAATAATTAAGAAGTTGCCGTTGAAAGCCTTCACCGATAACCGTATTTAGGGCGGGTGGAACCGCGGGCAAAAGGTAGTTACGAATAAGTGTCAAATTTAAAATACGAGCGCGTAGCAAGTATTTTTAAACGCACGCATTCAGAATAACCCTTTACGCTCACGTATCATAACATTTTCAATGCATTTTGCGAGGAAGTAAAAGATAAATAAAAATATTTACTATTTTTATTTATTCTCTACTCAAGTCAATTTTTATATTCTTCTGGGTTTTTGAGACAAAGTACTCTAATTTGCTATTTGGGTTGCTTTTACGATATCTGTAGGAGTTCAATCTATAATTTATTCATTAGAACTCATATTTTAAAAAATAATTACGCACTGGCGTATCAAAAAGTACGATTTTCGAAATATGTATATATGTAACTTTGAAACTTTTTATTGTAGGTAGTAGAAATAGTACATTACAGCCGCGGACCGCAAACGCATCATAATGATCATGAGCCGAGGCACGCATCACACACTCAAAAAATTAGAGGCTAGCAGAGTTTTTTGGTATGTTAAAAGAACTTTGTTACTCATAAATGTTTTTTCTACTAATACAACGGCCATTAATTCGTTACTCATAACCAATCCAAAACCGTTAAGGACAGTAACTACATTGCACTGCTACAAATTACAAACTGTTAAATCACATAGCTTACTCTAGTATACTCTACTATAGTAGGCTAATATAGAGAAGCAAATAGGTTGTATGAACAGATTCAGAACAATTAAACGAACCGATTTCACCAATGTTTAAAGTAAACATTTGATGTAAATTAGTTTACCAGACAAGACTGTTGAATGAGCAGACACATTTATTTAGAATTACTAGCATATTAGCATTCTGATCACCTGAAGTAGCAGAACAGAGCGTGTTTCATTGCCAGACTAATTAGCAACCGTAGCGGGGCAGAGGTTGTTTTATTAACTACAGGCTGTAGTATCAATATATTTATTGTTCAACCAGACTCTCACTAGAGGGTGCAACTTGTACTTTAAAGCACGTATTAGCAGGGCAGTGATATGGGACGCGTAATAATCTACGAGTGTGTCTTGTGGAGATTGCGTTAAAAGTAATATAGATGCATTTAAGCTATTGAAACATCTTATTTTACGCTATAAAGACAGCAAGCCCAATCGCTAGTATCAGTCCAGCGTCTCTGAAGAAACGCTTACAGAGCTTTGATTTTGTTACTCAAAGTAAATTGTATATATATATCAGTGGCAGAGCAGAATTTGTTTTATTGATGGAGTAAATTAGCTGCTGCAGCAGACCAGACTGTTTCGTTGACAGTGTAAAATTGATTAACGTAGCAGGTCACAATTTATTGTCTTAACGAAATTACCTTGTTTAAATTTACAGACTAGTGTTTGTTATAAATTTAACAACATTGACTGTAAGTGTAGGCAATTAATTGTTTAATGAATTAATAAAGTTGTGTCTGCTACTAATTACTACTTGGACCTGCTGTCTGTACATAGGCAGAGTTAGTATGTTGTGAACAACTGAAAGATGGTTAAATATTTTTTAGTGCAGAGTCCGGGTATGCTCAGTTGTGGCCAAGGCTTGTTTAGTGCTTTTCTCAAACATGCGTGTAAAAAAACTAATTATATTGTCTACTGTATTGACAATAATAAAATTAGTTTAGGTTATTTTGCCGCCAAGTCGCCGAGTTCAAATGCCGAATTATTTTTTTACTTTTTCAAATTATTTTAATGGCGCATTATTTTTGTTGTGGCAGTCCTAAATTGACATAAAACTTGATTGATTATCTCTTTAGTTATCATTGACTGGTTAAAAAAATTTCGTTCCATTTTCAAATTTCATATTTGACCGCTCAAGTGCTTGAGCGGACGCATAAAATATTGCTGGTCACTCTCTGATACTGTACTGCAAGTACGATGTATCCCAATAAAGCTTGTGCAAGATATGGTCGCATATCGTAACCGGTTTGAGAAAAATACAATTATTAGCCTGGCTGACCGCAAGCCTATTTTGACTTTATGACTATATTATAAAATATTTATTTTTACAGGATATTAATTAAAAAAGATAAATTGTAGTTTATTTCTTCATTTAGGGTTTCATACAAGGGTCCAATAACAAGTGCTTTCACAAAATTATATGTGAAGTTGAACGACGTAGACTGGGCCAGTCATAAAGCTGTACGTATGTAAGACCCTTTGTTAGCTACTGTCTTTGGAAACTTCAAGCTAAGCACCTTTCCTAATTACTAGTCTTAATTCCAGTCCTGAGCTAGCTGATCTCAAGAACCAAAAAGACGAAGGCTAAGCCACATTTTGACTAACATTCATCAGTAAGCGTTATACAAACTTTCTATGTATTTTTAGGGTTCCGTAGCCAATTGCCAAAAATGAAATCCTTATATAGTTTCATCGTCCCTATTCGTCAATTCGTGTATATAAAAAAATTAACGTCTTTTGTCATCTTTGCATCGATTGTTATGAAATTTAAAAGAAAAGTGTCTTACGTGAACCAACAAACAGTTTTATCATTAAATTAAGATAAAATAACACTTTTAAAGGGAGCACTCCATACATTTAAACTAAGGAATAAAATATTTTTGATCACACTTACTTGTAAACATTGTCATTACGTGTACAGTGTCATTAGGGTGCTAAGACCTTATATAATTACTCCCACGGGCGTTTTCTTTGTAAAATTTCTTTTCTCAAAGCAAAACGTGTGTTTATAGAGCTTATTTCTATCAAGTATGTATACTCAGTAAAAGCTGTCTGTTTAAAATATGAACTACGTACACTACAACCAAACAATTACAAGTTTTCAGTTAAACATTTTGATTCCTAAATTATTGAGATATCGGCATCTGGTGGTTGTGTTGTTTTTTCTTCCTACTTACTTTTATTCCCGCCATTTCACTTGTGTTCTAAGTGAGTATATTTATTGATTCACCTTACATTTTTATTTTTGACGTGACAACGTCTTATAAATTGGTTTGCCGGGTGACACTTCAAGAAACTGCGTTACGCTCCGCTCACGTTATGCGCTCACAATGAGAGCGAGTGAGAGGCACGCGCCCGCCTAAGAGCGAGAGAGACAGACATAAAATCATTGTCACGTAAAACTTTCGCCCGTATACCGACTTTACAGGCAACCAGTTTTTTTACTCGTAAATGTGATGAAAACCACTTTGTTAAACGGGCGGTACAGAAATAACAAACTCGAGTCATTAAAGCCTTTTGGCCTTCTTAATAATAGCCTCTATCTAATTTGCTACTTACCAGCCTTAATACACAATGTACTATTAAAACAAAATCGGTTCTAAAGTTTGCAGCTATTCGCAATACATTGCTGTTTATTTTACGTATGCTATAAAACAGCAATAACACAATGAGAGGCTAATACTATTAAATAATTACTATCAGCTGTTTACCACCTCGTACTTTCGTGAGCACGTATCGCCATAAATCCCTTCAACCCCACCTGAGCCCGGACCGTCATAAATTTTAGTGAGTCAGCTGCGTTGGGTTAGCCCTCTCTTAACTCACTATCACGAAGGATGCTGTGTGACCTCCTTTACAAAATTGATGTTGATGTCTTCCAAAGTTACGACTTATAGACATCATGTATTTTTAATAAATAACTGTCAGAAATAATAAAAACAAATTGGAATATCTTTTAGACAGTGAATTGCTGAAACCTTATATTTTTCCAGTAATACTTAGCTGGCAAACAAGCATGCAACCCCATGTACATAACGTTTATCGTAACGGATGGGCGCTTATAACGACGATATACGCCGATGACCTTGATTAAGTATAAAACAAGCTAAAACCATTTTAAGCATGCTCACGTGAGGTCAAACTTTGCATATCACGTTTTATGTTACTTTACGCGCTCTGCGACACGTTTTCGGATGTTTTTTCATTGTTTTAATTTATGAAAAAAGTTAGTTTTCTTTTAATATAAAACAATACTTAATTTTTGTTTTTTTAAAAAAAATCGGTTACGTGACTAAATATTAGGACCTACGACAAGTAAAATTTTTATTTTTGTGTAATTATTTATAATTTATTTTGAAAAAACTGTTTTTTATTATTTATTTCCTTTTTTATTATGTCTTTCCCTAACTTTTGATTTAATTGTTGTATGTTTTACTTCTTTAATCTAGAACAAATAAGATAGACCGTAAAGATACATAGAATATATCTTAGTCTTAAAAATGAAAATACTTCCCTCTTAAATAACCACTCACTCAACAAGCTAAGTGTTTGCAGAAGGAAGTTCCTCAAAAACTGCACTGCCGGTGATAATTATTTCACCGCTTGTGAATTTGGGATCCTAATTGTTCTAACTGCTCCTCCTTAAACAAAGTCAAAAGGACCAAGCTGGTATGCAAGTGCAGCTACCTAAAATTTCCAACGGTATTCCGCACAGACCGAACTTGCGACTTATGTAGCAAACTCCTCGTCCGTTAATAAAATGAAGAGATATAGATTATTCGGCTAATTTTAAATAGTTTATGATACAAATATATAATTATATAATGTCAAATTTCGAAGACAATTCCTTTATGTCATTTGATTAACTTAAACAATTTAAAGTAATAGAAGTACATAAGTCAAAATTTTAAAGTACCTAGAAAAGGAAAGAGAAAGAAAAACAAAATAATAAAGTTCAAATAATACCTATAAACGTAAATAAAAAATAAAAAATAAAAAGAAAAATCAAACAATGAAAAACAAATAAATCAATTAAATTAATAAATAAACATTAAACTTAAATTATTATAAATAAATAATGTTTGATTAAGTACCACTTACCAAATTTAAGTCAAGGGACTTACTGGATTGTTTTCTTCAAATCAAGAGGGAGTGACCCTTTGATTCAATTACGCTCCCTAAATTTTTTATTCCTATACAATTTTGTTTTCACTTTTTATTCTAAAAAAAAAAAAAAAATTTTTAATTATGTGTAAGTGATTAATGTAAATGTATTGAGTAATGTATATATGTAAAATTTAATTCATATATAAATACTATTAAATTATCCACCTTTATACTTTAAATAAATAATTACAATAGAACAGATCTGTTCTACAACACGTCGAATTCCTAAAAATTTAGAACACCTAACAACCCAAAAAAATTATTGATTTCCTGAAACTTTTCAGATTTATAAATTTATTATTGTTATCTGAAAATCTTTTTATTTTTAAAAAATCAACCACTTATCCAGCCTTCAAATCCACCTAGCGACCTAAGTCCACTAAGTTAATATTTAAATTTCAAACCTTCAAAAATCTATCATTCTGAAAACTATCTCTTTCACCGAATGACACAAATTCACTTGTTCATTTCAAACCTTCACCTCCTATAACCTTTTCCTATATAACTCTTTCTAGTAATAATAATGTAGGTAATAGGTTCTCAATTTTAATTTAAGATACCGCTATAAATTTCTGTAATTTAGTAATTATTTGTTATTATTATTTTTCTTCGTTAATTTTCAGATTTGTTATATTATATTTACTATATGAAAATTTTATTTCCTAGTCTGACATTCTTATCTCGTGATAATATTATCAAATTTTCATGGTTCTATGAAAATTAACACTTGACCGGTTCGGTTAGCTTCGTACACAAACAGTCTTTCATGTAGGGACATCCACTAGACTTAGTAAGTATCAGATGACTACCCATTTTAAATTTTGTTTCTATCAAAATCTCATACTTTACCCCCTCTCGTACTTTTTTCACCCCTTAAGCTTTATAGTTCACACCAATCTTGCTTGTCAATGTTTTCAAGTATTCTCAGCGTTTTTTTGCTCCATAAGCTCCAATCTCTTCAAAACCAAAAAAAATTTAACACTCAGCTTTGTGCTATTTATTTTACAAAGTCTCTGAGTTTTTATATATTAACATAGATAAATCACGTAGGGTTGTCGCAAATTTATAACATGTAGAATTTAAAACTATTCAAAATAAATCAAAAATTCATTCCAAAAATGATTTTAAATTTACTCTATCCCCACAATCAAACTAAATCATTAGATTTGTACTAGTTTTACTTATAAATTTTATTATTTTTATGAATTTACTAGCTTATTGTTCATTTAGCATTTTTGGTAATATGTTTTAAACATTTAAAGTCACCTTTATAAAACATTTACAGTTAAAAATATTGATATTTATGTAATTTTTTAATCCTTTGAAATTTCTTCTAGAAAACTACAATTTTCTTGAATTCCCCAAAGACGACTCACATTAATCCTTTATATTCTATCTTTAAAATCTTTATTATTTATCGACTAATAAACATGATATTCCCTAACAAAAATTCTAATTAATATACTAATTTAAGATATTGCCAACCCTACAGGTACACGTCCTTTAACACTCTTTTAGCCTTTAAGATTTGATTTCAGCTTATGCTTCAAACACGTCAAGCCACATCAAATTTATTGCTAACGAGGAAACCAAAGACTATTTTAGTTTACTTTTGTATTTAACTACTAATTTGAACTTTATTTTGATAAGTATATGTGTTATGTAACTCTTTTCTAATGTTTATAGGTATTTTGTTCGCCGCCTTCAACTAAACTTGGGAAATAGTTTATATTCCTTTCTCTTTTCTTTTAATACGTTATTTTTAAGATAAACAAGGTAAGAATATTATGATTTTTTACAAATATGAATTTAATATGAGGAACACCACCAGTATAACTTGAGCTCTGGACTTTTTGTATGCATTCCCAGACTCAAGAGCGCAATGACTGTGTGTAACTTACAATTATAAGCCAAGTTAACTTTTATGCTATTTTATAATATTTAGGCTAAATACATTTGTTTAATACTGACTGCATAACATGTATACTCATTATTATGAAATACGGGTCTTTATTCAATGTAGTAAAAATGATTTACTACACTTACCTACAGAGCAGCACTCTATTCTGAAAGGTCAAGTAAAGCTTTACTGTCTTGTCTGCACCAAGTTTCTTACAGGCCAGCTAATGCTTATTTTAGGAATTAGGTCCAATTCCATTTTTTTTTAAATTCTCTTTTAAAAAACAATGAATCAGCTCTTTATTGCTACTAGAAAATCATTAATATTTTTTTGGTTTTCGTTTTCAAACAACGAACTCTTATTTATTTATAGTTTATTAAGTAATAGAAGAGATAGCTAGTATTTGATGAGGCTCAGTGGCGAAAACTTTCGGTTCAAGGTCATTGGTTCATAAAGTTTCATACAGTGACTTTCAGAGCCACCGAAGAAGACGACCGGCGATGACTGATTTGTTTGTCAGTTTTGACTGATGCTTAATGTTATTTGACCCTTTTGGCTATATAAAGTTTGTTTTATTTCGCCAAGAACTTACAACTGCAGTCTATTTTGTAAGAAACGGAATCCTTTGGTGTCAACCGGCGTTTGGTGATTTTTTAGTGCAGTGTGTACGTACACAGTAAAGATGACTCCTGGTGAAACTCCGACTCCAGCCAGCATTGAATCATCGACGTAAAGAAGTGGTGTCGAGTCATCTTCGCGCAGTTCCAAAGATTTATTCCCTTGTTTAGGGCGTTTTCAGAGGTACGCGTGTTTCGTCCCGCACGCGGGTGGGGGTGCCCATGCATGAAAAACTTGCATATCTCTAAAAAACCCTTAGGGAACCTGATAAACCTAGAGTAAATAATGGAAAACAGTTTAAGACTTTAACTAAACGTCCATCTAGACTAACATTATAAAGAGGATTTGTATTTTTGTATGTTTGTAACGAATAAACTCATAAACTACTGGACTGATTCCAAAAATTATTTCACCATTAGAATACTACATTATCCCTGAGTATCATAGGTTATATTTATTACTAGGAAAAACCAGGGATCCCTACTAAAACTTCAATAATGTAACCCAAGGTGTAAAAAAAATCGGCCAAGTGCGGGTCAGACTCGCGCACGAAGGGTTCCGTACCATTATCTACAAAACGAGCAAAAAAATCACGTATGTTGTATGGGAGCCACCTTATTTTTATTTTATTTTTTCTGTTTGTTTCTTATAACGGCAACAGAAATACATCTTCTGTGAAAATTTCAACTGTCTAACTATAACGGTTCATGTGATACAGCCTGGTGACAGACGGACGGACGGACGGACGGGCAGCGAAGCCTTAGTACTAGGGTTCCTTATTACCTTTCAGGTACGGAACCCTAAAAATAGCCATAAATGTCTCATTGCTGCGGAAACTATTGATGATAGAACAAAAAAATTAGCATAAATAAAGAGCATATCAATATCTATAAAAAACTTCGCGATACTATATGTCCAACTATTGTAGTTATATCACTATCATTACTTTTTTACATTTAAAAAGTTAATAGAAATGCCGACCAAAATTAGACCATGTTATGCATACCTTTGTATTAATCCTTATCCAAATCAATCATTTCGTATTAAATACTGTTTCAATACCTGTAGATGCCCTCAAAAAGACCTAAAAAATGTGCATATATCGGACATTACTGAATAAGAAACTTAAAAGCTAATTATTAAAAAAGTGTGTGCCCGCGTGGTAGAGTTCTAAGACCGCGGGCTGCATTTCCCCTCTGAATCGAAATACTTATTCTCTGAGCGAGAAATGAGCCAGCCCTCTTGTCGCCAGAAGCAGCTTTTAAGCGCGGTAAAATAGATTTAAAAACTTTTGAGCAGGTGGACTCCATGGGCCGAGCGTCTCTACTGCAAACGGCACAAATATGTAATCTGAAAGTAATTTACTCTATTTGAGCCGCTTGTTGCGCTCTGCATTTTCGGCAGCCGCCGCGGCTTTTGCACTCGTTTCCCTGAGATAAGATCGTGCCATGGTATCTACGCAAGTGGCGTCCCACAATAAATCTCGGCCACGCTCCCAGGGAACGAGTGTCATACCATCGGTCTTTTTACCATCATCACGCACTACACCTACAGGTTCTAGAATAAAAGTACGTACTTGCCACCAGCAAGGGCCCTTTTGATCACATCATTAAGTGAGCCGTAACGGGTGAATCTGCCGGCACATTTTCGACATGAAAGTCCATAGAGTCCAAACTGATCAACATCGCTACCACACGAGCAAGAGCATTTTGCAACCCCGAGGCGAATACCAACAGCTACTCTGAAGCTGTCACTGTAAAGCAGTGTATCCACATTGCGTGATGGTATAGTGTGAAGCCAATAGCCTTATTTAATTTTTATTTTAATTCTTTTTGCGAGACTGCTAGTAAGCGGGCTTTGTCTGAAACATTATTAAAATTTTGATGTAAAAGAGTATGAGCACTCTGTACTAGTGGAGGGTCCCAAAGTTTTTGTTCATTTGGTTCCTTTGGTATATCTCCACGGGGACGAAGTGTCTTCCACTCTTCTGTAGCTTCTAACAAAAAAGGTATCTTGATTGTATTTTTCAAAATTTTATTACATAAGCCTTGCACACTGTGTACGGAGGAGAGATAAGCCGGTAAAGCTATACTAGAAATTTCGCGAATGCCAATGCCACCAAAATTAATTGGCAAAGTTGCTTGAGACCAAGCTGAATCGGTGAGTGATAAATTTGTTATATATTCAACCGTTAATTTTAGTCTGGCATCCATTTTTTCCAAAATATTGTGAAATTTCCAAATTGGGCTCGAACGAAGAATATATGTAAACTTTGGAACAAAAAGACAGTGTTTTAAAATAGTGAAAGCCACATGAGAATCTAAAATACCTAATTTGTTAGAACAATCAGTAATTTTTTTGATTTCAGTGTCTAGAAGGGGTTTAATACAACCAACAAAAAATTGGAGCACCTAGGAGGTAAAGAGATCTTTTATCTAAGATATGAATATTTGGAGCAATGTTTTCAAACTGTTGAATTATTTCTTTTTTTTCGCAATTTGAGAATCTATCAGAAATAAGTAATTCACATTTTGTAAAATTGAGTTCAAGGTCAATTGTTTTAAATTTTTAATAATGTTATCGAGATCATTTTTGACTTGTTCAACTGTACCTCCTAGGGTTCCGTCGTCTAAATACCATACATTTAAATTTGAATTTAACTGGCTATCTATGTTATGTATTCCTAAACTAAACAAAGCCGGACCTAACGGATCACCTTGCTGGACACCGAAAGCTGACTTAATTGTATTATTGCCAAAAAATAAATTGGAAGGAAAGTTATAGTTTAGCCAAACGTTAGGGTGAATTTCGTGCATGTGAGTAGATACTTCGTCCAGCAAGGTTTTTCTATTTATACTGTTGAAAGCATTCCTCACATCTATTTTTAGAAAGACATCTGCTTTGTCCTCCAAAAGAAAATTGCGTACCGAATATTAACGGTTGCTTCACAGCCTCCTTTACTGCAAAAGCCTATTTGGTGTGGTTGAAACTTTGACTTTATGGTGGAGGCTATGTCTCTTCAAGCTAATTTGGAGGTAAGTCGCCGAAAAGTACACCCGATTGCTATTGGCCGAATGCCACCGTCTTTTTTATTGAAGGCACATAGTCTGGCCCCATAAAGTATGGAGGTAACCTGTGAATTGACTTTACCGGAAATCACTAAGAAGGGCTCCACCGGCATCACCAGCAGAGACGCTGATTAAATCTTTGAGGTGTTGGGGTGTAATACCATCGATGCCACCAGATGAGCCGTTAGGAAAAGACATGATCGCTGCATAATTATCCTGATCTTTTATTTTTAAGTAATTTAAGTTGGTTTGAGTTGAATTATTATGCAGAGAAGAGGCTGAAGGTAAGGGATGCTTTGCTCTAAGGCTTTCTAGAGGCTCGGCTTTAGGAAAAGCAAGGGTGTCGTTTGAGACAGGAATTCCATCACTTTACTTTCAATCTTTTTTTTCATATTAAAATCCAATGATTGATTTCTTAACTCAAAATTGCTAATGTTGTTAAAATCAATGACAACATTTTCACAGCAATTCTGTTTTAATTGCGCTGTCAAAGATTGTGCTGCATCGGATTTTTACTGTAGATTACTTTTTGAATTATTCAAATCGGACATTCCATTTAAAAGATATTATGAATTTTAAAATGTCTATCTAAACAAAATACTAATAGGAAACCGCTCCGCGCTAGGGTGCCGCGCCGCGCCGTAATCGGAAAAATTTTAAGGAAAAATCTCTGAGAAAATAATTGGTAAAATATATAATATACTTTATTGCGTATAAAGAATACAAAAACAATTAAACAATAAAAGTAATAACAAATTGGCGGTCTTATCGCTAATGAGCGATCTCTTCCAGACAACCTTTGGGTAGAGGAGACTTTATAAAATTATTGAGTAGAATGTGCTAACTGAAACTTAAAATAATATATACATTTATAGCAATAGCTAAATTTATATACATATGAATAATAAATAATACTAATACGTACAAACATCTAAACAAAATAAATATATATATATATATCAAATACATAACAAAAAATAATAATAAAAATAAATAAATACACAAACTACATACATCTTAAATGATAAAGATGAATAAACAGTGTTGATGAGACAGCTTAAATTTTTAAGTAATGTGTGATTACGAGATTTTTAAATATTCTTAAAGTTTGTGCTTTTTTGACATCAAAGGGTAAACTATTCCATAGCCTTATGGCTGTGACAGTGAATGAGTCATTATATGCTTGCGAATAATGTGTTGGGGTTTTCAGCATCATGTTTGTAGTGGCGCGATGAGCTGTAGAGCCTATAAAATTGAAACGCTCTTTCAACGGAGTAGACGGATTGAACAGTACGTTGTAGAGAAGAAACAGAAAATGAGTATTCCGGCGAAGGCGAATTGGGAGCCACTTGAGTTTTAATCGAAATTCGGATATATGATCATATTTACGTAAACCAAATATGTATCTAATACATAGGTTCTGGAGTCGCTCAAGCTTATTTAATTGCTCCTCAGTAAGGTCAAGATAGCTAGCATCCGCATAATCAAGGACAGGTAGCAGTAGTGATTTAGCCAGTGCAATTTTAGTGGTAATGGGCAAGAAGTTACGCAATCTGCTAATTGATTTAGCTGTAGCAAATATTTTTCTGCTAACTTCTTTTAATTGTGGTTCCCACGAAAATGTCTGGTCTATGATGATGCCAAAGTTTTTTACAGTCTCGCTATATGGAATGACTGTTCCATTAATACTTACTTTAGGAAGATTTTGTAAATTAATCTTAGATATCATTCTTGAAGTACCCACAATGATAAGTTGCGTTTTATTTGGATTTACGTTTAGACCATAAGAGGTACTCCAATCCATAATGCGAGCAAGATCGTTATTTATAATCGCAACTGCACTTCTTAGTTCACTAACTGGAGCCTGAGTATATATTTGTAGATCGTCTGCATATAGATGGTAGAGAGAAGATAAATTAGATGTTATATTATTAATGAAAATAGCAAAGAGAAGTGGAGACAACACGCCACCTTGCGGGACACCAGCATTGGTGTAGCACCAAGTAGAGAAGGAATCATCTACCTTGATCCGCTGCCGGCGCCCACGCAAGTAACTTTGAAACCAGTCGATTGCTGTTGGAGATATGTTAAGAGAACTTAAAAGTGAAAGTAGTATATCAAAGTCAACAGTGTTAAAGGTTAAAATAATGAAAAATTAAAGGATAAAAATATAAATTGTACTTTGAAAAAAAATTTACTTATGTTATGCATAAAGCTACACTTACTCTACGTTTACCCTAAAATATTTATAAAATAATAGTCCACCTGTGCGAAGCCGGGACGGGCCACTAGTTAGATATATTACTACTGCGAGCCTGCTGCCTTTGATAAATGAATTCTCCCAGAAAACCTTTTTTTTATACAGTAAGGTGTAAATCGCACATCTCAGCTTGAATCCTTTCTTTCTTACAAATAATATATTCTATAAACTGTACCTGATAAAGTACAGTTAAAAATGTCAAAACATCTTTTGTTACTGAATTTTTAAAAATTAGCGTTCGACTAAATTGTAAATTCGATTGTAATTTTTTTTCCAAAGTTCTTTTTTGACATTTACCGCCGTTATTAAACATTGCCAGCCCGAAAATAAGACACCTGGGCTTTATTAAAAATGTAAACACAACCTTTAACAAAGTTGAACAACGAAGTGGAACATTTTCAGTATTCGGCATCTTTTACAACTTGTCGAGAAAACTCGTTACTGAAGACTTTTGAGATATACTTCTAGCTAAAATATGAAGTTCGCTTTGTATTTTAAGAATACATGTAGAATATAATGAATATGAATAAGTAAAAATCTTTTATTTTTTCCCAACGATATCAAAAAATTGTACTAACTCCTGCGACACATTATGAAGCATCCATTTAATACGTACGTCACGTTTGGACGACCCCAGAAGGCGGAGGGAGCCCTTGAGCGTGGGGCGCTATATGGGCTGAGATTGCTTCAGATTCTCGCCCCAAAAGCCCGGTGAAGCAGAAACGGCTGCATCAGCAGTCCGGCAGTAGTCAGTCAGAAAAAAAAATGTCACGTGGGAGAAGCAAAGTGTGACAAAGGTAATACTGTAATAGTAAAAAGGGAAATTAGCGTGATTCGGAAGGAGGATGTGGTCTGGAAAATTTGCGTGACGTATTAAATAAATGCTCCTTCTACTAACTTTATTTACTCCTGTTTCGAAATTTTTCAAATATAAAACTGACAGCTGTATCGAAATGATCTTCATGTCGGTGCACTGCATTGCAATGATGACCTTCATAATAATCAATGTAAATAAATATTTTCATAGAAAATATGCATTAACCTTGAGCCAGGACTAGAACTTGCAACTTCTAAGATTTCGTGTAAGTGCTCTACCAATTAAGAGGCACAAGTCTGGCTGTTGAAAATCCCAACTGCATTTTTGCTCTGGTAATACGGTCCTTACGAACGTCAGATGCAACTTCTAGTGAAGTCCTAGTACATTAATCTAACAAACACACAAAATCTTCATAGAATACATAAAAATAAGTTGGAAATTTCATCAGCCAGACTTGTGCCCCTATACGAGTAGCTCAATTACTAGAGCATTTACGGGGAATGTAAGGAGTTGCAGGTTCAATTCCTGGCTCGAGGTTGATCTTCTGACTGCATCTTTGCTATTAAAATATATGTAATTACATTGATGATATAGTTAAAGTTATGGCATGTACCTATGATTGACATGTGATTTTTTTACATAACTATTAAAAATATCTACGTCAGATAGTGACACGGAATGTACGTTCACCTCCAAATGTTACGGAGAGAGCTATTATAGCAAGTAATTTACTGTTTCCTGTAAAGTTTTAATGAAAAATACTACGAAGATTTTTATAAGTGGCTGGGATCTATCAATTTGCCAAAAACGTTTTAGTGTATTTTATTTTTACAATAAAATCTTGTATATGCAACTAGCACGAAATTGGAAATTAAATACTCGCGCCATGCTTTTTCGTTACGAGCGAATTGCGACAATTTAATAAAAAAGCTGTTATACAATTATCCTATCCAGACATCTCTATCCAAAGTTAACACGATACGCAATAAGGACACTTAATTTTAAACAATTTAGTACATAAACACATTTTTGCAAATAAGTACTCAAACATACTACAATATAACATAAAGATTTTCCGGATTCAGACGCAAAATAACAAACACACTAAGCTCAAAAGAATTCAACTTTTTCGATATTTGTAGCAATTTGTTGTTTAAAACATTTTAATTTCAAATAAAGAATTGTATACGCACAGTAATTGATACAACAGTTTAACCCAGTGTTTTAATGCATGTTTAATATATTGTTCCAATTTGCATGAGATTACTGCTGACATTGATTCAATCACACATTTTCCCTGAAATAAGTTAAAAATGAGTCCTTTATAAATTTTAGTTAAGGAACTGATTTAGTTTTCAGTTTTCTTTTACCCCATTTGATAATCCATACTATAATATCACAGTATAAATATAGCTTGAGTATTGAACTAGCTTGGGATTCCTTCACTTCGCAAGTCATCATCCAATTCAGCTAAAAGGCAACAGAATAGTGGAAGAGAGAGAGAAGGATACACCACGTTGGTCTTTATCCCGGATAACTCAAAAGTTCTAGCAGAAATACTATAAACAAATTCCTCGTCAATGAACTATAACTAGTTATAGCAAACTTCATTATTATAACCAAGGAGTTGCTGCAGAAATCCTACGCCGATAACCGAATTAAGCGCGGGCGCAATTACAGACGAAAACTATTATTTAATATTTATATGAAAATGTTTATAAATAAATCGTAAAAATAAATTATATAAACTGCGAACTTGACTTCAGTTACAGTATACTGAAATAAACAGGCTGGTCGTAGGATTGAAGGAAGGACATTGTACTTATAACTTGTATAATCACTGTTGTCGTGTAGAGATTAAGTACAGAGTGAATATGGAATGAGAACTCTGTACAATATAGCTTCTCTTATATACTAATTATTACTACATTAACTTAACTATACGTATTGGTGCGTGAGGGATAAGGGATGCTGGATAACCACGTTTTATGCGTAATCGCTTCGGTAATCGAGATGTAGCGATAAACTATGGATAGATAATGAGTTATCTATCGCTATGTCACAATACGTTAGTTTAGGAATTTTGGGTGGCATATCCAGGCTTTAGTCACTTGTTGATGCTTACGGCGCTGCCCGTGCGCCGCTAGCGTATAGGTGAAGTGGTTAAGATTAGGTACCTATTTAAAAGCCTAGTTAAATTCGTTTTATATGGTACAGATGGATCTATTACATAGTAACTTGTATATAACACAGGCCAACAAAATAAAGTGTTTTATTAGTTGCCGGCTGTCTAAGCATGGATTCTTGTACAATTTTACATGTTAACTAAGGATCCAGCCTTAAAAATTTTTCATCGGCTCCAGTTAAATAAGCAACTAAGTACTAGTTTTGAACTAAGTACTTTTTTTTTCATTTTATATCCGTCACAATAAAGTTTAAATTTAGTGCTTTAAAATGATTTTAAAACACACTTTTACGAATTTTCATCGCTAAGTTATAAGCATTTCATATTTACTCATCGGTCCATGACATTATGAAGCCTAAAGTAATTTATATGGTAAAGAAAATATTGTGCTAAAAAATTTATAACTTCGGTAAAAATAAAAGAAACTTAGAAATGTTAGAGTTCTAATTTAGTATAATATTATGAAAAATGGACATAATTGTTTTTTACAATAACAAAACATTGAAAATCGTCCATTTTTGAAAACCAGATCCCATCTATCTTAAGAATATAAGATGATAAAAAGATATTATTTGTTGGTGAATATCGTAAAAATATAGACTAAAATACATGCAAAATAAGGCATATTTTGAGAGCAACAGAAACCTTATTGGCCTGTGATCTGTGGCATAGCCTCTTTTTGAACTAGCACGACGGCATTGTCATTATTAGCACAATTAGATTGTTTGTCATGGTATTCTGCAGTAGGGGATGGGACAATTAGTAGCCCTAATTGCCCAAAAAGTAGTGTACTACTTACCATAACCATAACACACAGACATTTGATTCGATTTGTCGATTGTTGCACTCAGACATTGCAGGTATTTCTTTTATTATTGTTTTACGACGTTTCCTTTGGTGTTATATTTGCATTAATTTTTCTATCATAAAAAATATAAAATAGTAGATGTGCCCCGCGTTTTCACCCGCATAAAATCACTTCACGTGGCAATTATGAAAAAAGTATAATTTTGTAATGCTATCCGGCCTTACTGGTACTTTACCTAATGCCAAAAAATCAAGTCCACAGTATACATGGTTACAAAGTGAATTAGTGTTTCGCAAAAAAAACAATGCCATAGGATTTCTAGGTGCGGATAAAATTTGTTTTATTGATTTATTGATAAAATTGAATTTGTTCCTTTAAACACTCTAATCTCTGGAACTACCAGTCGGATTTAAAAAATCTTTTTGTATCTGATAGCCAATTCTTAATAAAGCTGACATTTTATGTACAGGCTATAAAACATCACGCTATGACCCTTAAGAGCCTAAAAAACTAAAAAAAATGTTTAACAGTTGTAGGCCACCAGAGGGCGCTGCACTATATATTTTACGGCTATAAGGCATCAGAAGTATAGAACTGTAGAATTATTTATCTAAAATAGGCTGATATTTCGCTGTGGGTTTTTAAAATTTTAATATTTATAACTTGCTATTACTCAAAGCATTGCAATAAATTTGTTTTTTAACATTCAAAATAGAAACAGAAACTGCACAAACAACACTCAAGCAGTGTAAAAATAAGTTTCTTATAAAAGTAAGAAAATGTTTTGCATAAGTAAAAACTCGTTGCAAAACTTTTCAGAATTTTTGTGGTACCAACAAAAGTTTTGTGTTTTTTCTCAGTGGAATATTTGTCAAAGAATGTATTGAACAATGTAATGCTGCTTAGTTTTGTTATTTATGTGTATTTACATGTATAGGTAAAAGTTATTCTATAAATAACGAAAGTTAGCGAAGTACTGCCGTTAACGGATTTTTTCATTAGCTAATATGTTTTTATATATTATAATATTTTATATCAGTATTATTTTATGATATAAATCTATTAACTGATCTAAATCGTGAGTGAGTGTTGACGCTTAAAAAAATAATAAAGAAACAAAATTTCTGGTCTGTGTTCGGTAATCTAGTATTCCGACACCGTTCTGGCTCTGTGTGTGCATACAACCCAAGAATATCCAAGTTAGGCCCGTCACTTTATACATGCAAATGTCATACTGACATGTCAAACCATATAGTAAGTTTGAGGTATGTATGGTGTTAATATTGGTGCCATGACAATAAGATTCCCGAAGACTTAATCTTGCAACACTAACATTATTTTTAATCATAGACATAGAGAACTGGACTGCGCATTTCCTAGTCAGCTTTGAAAAAAAATGACAAAGACAAAGCGAAAGTGTAGTGTCTTGTGACAATGAGAAAACCACAGGTTAACTTTGTCTCTTTCTAAAGTGTGGCTAATTGCGCAATCCATAGTACAGATTACAGAACTCAAAGTCTATGAATTTAATATTCGAACAGCTCCTAGGCAATCAACATGTCGTCATTCACGTCACGTCAAGATTATAAGCCGAAAATGAAAAGTCCCTCAAACTGACATTTCTCAAATAAATTAGTGGTTTTGTACAAATATAAGAACAACGACACTAGCGACCAAACACCAAAGGTCAGAGGGTCAGAAAAATTGTTATACTTGTAAATTGCTTCTACATATGAGTTTGCCAGAAATGTAGATAATATAGAGATTTACAAGTTGCAGATAAAAAATAATATTGTAAAAACTATATGTGTATATGTATTATTCTTTTTTATGGGCTATTCTTAATAAATTTCTTTTTCACTGATAACACAAGTCAACAAAGAAAAACTCAAATTTCTTCTCTCTACCAATATATGTATACAGATAATCTACAAATCTCCTTTGAAAATTTAAACCTAGCAGTAAACACTAATAATGCAGCTATTGCACAGATAAAAATAAACCCGCGTAAAACACAGGCTATCATAGTAGGAAGCTCAAGACTCATTAATAAAATTGATTGGCAACATTTACCCTCCATCATGTGTAATAATGTTTGTGTTCCTCTTAGCGAATGTGTGAAAAACCTAGACATTTACATCGATCGCACGTTATCCTGGCATCATCAGCTGAAGGAAATAAGCAGAAAACTGTTCGCCTCTATAAAATCCTTGAGAAGACTTCAGAACTTCCTGCCAATTCCTACCAAAATTGCGCTTGCACAGTCATTACTCATCCCGGTTCTCGTCTATGACGACGTATGCTGTCTCGGTCTTACTGAAGAGCAGTTAAATAAACTTGAGTGGCTACAAAATTTATCTATATATTTGGGTTACGCAAATTTGATCATGTATTAGAGTTTCGTTCTAAGCTCAAGTGGCTCTCCATTCGCAAACGCCGGAATACCTACCTTCTTTCTCTTTTTTATTCCGTTCTGTTCATACCTTCATCACCAACTTATCTTAAGCATTGCTTTGAATTTCTTGGCTCTCCTATAAAAAATCTTAGATCTTCTACAAATTTACTCCTAAAATGCTTTACCTCTCATTATCAGACAAGCCCAAAGCTTACACAGCTTTAAAATGATTATCGGTCACATTAACAATTATTATTTTACAAAACAGATAAGTTTTTTTTTTTTTTACGTCTATGTAGTAGGTATTATGTTAGTATATCTAAATATTTATTCATACTATATTTAATATGTAGTAACGTGTATTATGTCTTATTCATATATATTATTATAATAACACACTTGTTTTTTTTTTATTTATATTTATATCACTTTCTAGTTCCAAGTTGCACCTACTCTTAAATCTTATTCTACTAGATTTTCTCTACCCAAAGGTTGTCTGGAAGAAATCGCTAAATAGCGATAAGACCGCCTCAATCGAACTCTACCAATCAACGGTATTTACAACTTTAAATTATTTTTTATGCAATAAAGAATTTACTATTACTACTACTACTACTAATCTTAAAGAGTAGAATGCCTTCTTCGCATGTTCCTGTGAGACTGATTAGATTCTTTACTAGAATATGCTCCGTTCCGTTATATAGTTCCTACCTCACAAATATTTAGAATAGGTACATAATTTATCAATTTTACACGTAAAAGGCGAGACTGGTATCTTTTGCAATTTGTGCCACTAATGTTTATTGATAAAAAAAGTACTTAAATTGTTACTGCTTTTGGTTCTCGTTTATAATAAATAATTAATTGTGTGAAAATTAGGATGGAAGTTTTCCACTATTTTTCTTAACGTTAACTGAAACCAAAAGATACTGTAATTTAAAAATATCTAAGATAGTACCCCGTTCTTTTTGGACCTGGTACCAGGAATCAAAAATTAGAGAACCGGATCGGTTCTGCATAGTTGGAATCAATACTGCCCTAGTTGGAATCAATACTCTGATAAGTAAAATGCGCCAAACTATGACGGAGTCCAAAAAATTCCAAATAAAATTTCCTAACCGATTCGCGTTGTTAGAAACCAACGAGGCCGTTAATTAAGAATACAAATCTCATCCGTGAAAAGGGCCGCAGATTTTGCCAACAAGTGCAAAAAAGTTTAAATTCCAATGATCAAGTCCAGCATTTATTACCTTCGTTATGGGCCTGGAAATAAAGTGCTGTTTAATTATTTTTTTTTGTAAAATTTAATTTTTCTGTTTAGCCAGTATTGCTGACATAACAGGCGCACAGCATGTTACGTTATGCCCGGGCTTTTGCGTAGGGCCAACAACCTTCTTACGGCATTATATAAATCGCGCCACGTAAGTTGAACCTGCGCAGTAACACATTTTTGGTTCGTCAGTACATTTGTACTGTACCTGCGCAGACGGCCGCCATTTTAGTTCAACTTACATGGCGCGAAATAGACACAATCATTAATTAAATAGTACATGGAAGTAAACAATTTATTCGTATTATAATATGCATGATGCATACAAACCCATAATGAATGTCTAGGCACGCGCCATGTTTGTAGACGATTATCGTCTAAGACGTCTTGACTTAATGTAACTAGATAGATCAACGCAATATTTCATGCTAATGTTTGTTAAAACTGAATTATATATAAACCCCGACACAAAAACGAAGTGATGTTATAAGTATGTAATCTCAGTCTATGAGGGTGTTTAATAAAACCTTAAAATAATTTCAACGAACAAATAAGGAGTCGTTTAAATAACGATAATCCCGCATAAGTTACTGCCTCCTGCTTTACTAAAGTGATCCATAGTGCGTGACTGACATCTTAGTTTTACAATAATTTTAAAGTGCTATAAATGTGTATTACCTAGCTCGACGCTTCACAAAATCTAATTTAAATTTTAAAATGGAATAGCTTGCCATGAGGTGAGATATTCTGAGATGCTTAGGTATTTGCTTAGACAATTTTAGAAAATCCTCGTGTCTTTTTTTTATTTTAGTTTATCACATGATAACTTAAGTAAGTTATTTCATTAAATAATTAAAAATATTATGAACTTTATGCAAAGTTAAGATTATAAGATAAAATAATATGTTAATAATAAGTAGTTGCTAAAAAAATTGATTATTACTACTGAAAGGTTTTTTTTTTTACTTTACCGTTACACCATTCACCGTCGCAACGCTCGCTTGCGCCTTTTTTTCCTTTTGATCGGTTACTAAAAGTTGTAGCGTAAAGTTTTAATATTTATAATCTTCCTCAAGTATTAGGATATCTTATCCTAAAACTTTTCTTTTTAATCCAACTGGTAGTTCCAGAGATTAGCGCGTTCAAACAGCAAACAAACAAACGCTTTAGCTTTATTCTATTAGTATACTCCCTCGCAGCCTAGTTGGTAGTGTGGCCAGCTGCTGTGCAGAGGGTGTGGGTTCGATTCCCGCGCTGGAAAAAACATTTATGTCATAATATAAACATTTGTGTTTGTCTTGAGTCTGGGTGTATTTATGTTTGATATGTATGTATTTGCAAAAAAAAAAGTAATATTTATGTATCCGTTGTCTGGTACCCATAACATAAGCTTTGTTTACTTTGGGAATGGACGGCGCTGTGTGCAATGTCCAAAAATATTTATTTATTTATTTATACTAACTGGCCTGGTAGACGTTGTTCTGCCCTTAAAGTTGATGCGCTGAAGCGCTAATACGATACAAGGGGTAGCTATTATCTACTGCTACACCCGCGCGGATTTCTATGTGATACCCAATCTGGAGTCCGGACATGTTTATGTCGATAAACGAATTAACACCGCCATCTGTTAGAAATGTATGGAACCCGGACATGTTAATGTCGATAAACTAACTAACACCACCATCTGTTAGAAATCTATGGAACCAGGACATGTTTATGTCGATAAACTAACTTACACCGCCATCTGTTAGAAATGTATGGAACCCGGACATGTTTATGTCGATAAACTAACTTACACCGCCATCTGTTAGAAATGTATGGAACCCGGACATGTTTATGTCGATAAACTAACTTACACCGCCATCTGTTAGAAATATATAGAACCCTGGACACGTTTATGTCGATAAACTTACTTACACTGCCATCTGTCAGAAATGTATGGAACCCGGATATGTTTATGACGATAAACTAACTTCTACCGCCATCCGTCAGAAATGTAAGGAACCCGGACATGTTTATGTCGATAAACTAACTTACACCGCCATCTGTTAGAAAAAATATAACATTCATGAGTCAGTTAAATTCTTTATGGTTGTTTTATATTAAAGGCACATTCTCTTAGTATAATGTGGAAAACGGCAATTTCCTCAAAGGATACTTTTTTATCATTATCGTGCTCATGTCCACCGTTATCATCAGATTGAGTTTGATGTTTAGTTGTTTTTTTGTTTATTTAGGTTTAATAAATTTACAGAGATTTTTCAAATTCATTGTTGTTTCACAGAAAATCCTTAAAAGTAAATATATAACAATTTAAAAATGTGGACTAATTATATACGTGAGAAGCCGAAATATTTATAATTTCGTATTTTTAAACCGTTTAATCCTCAGGGACTGCCAGAAACAAAACAATAACATATGAAGAATAAAAAAATATATGTTATAAAACTTGCTTTTGTCTAGTGCATTATGAGCGGCATTTATATCGTTTATTGAGACGGCGATATAGGCCTGTATAATTTATTTTGTTTAAATCGATAAAAAAAAAGAAAATACGATATAATTTTTTTTTAATTTTTCTGTAACACGAACGATGTGCAAGTAAATATACTATTAATCATTAATTTAATTATTTTTGCAATGGACTGCCCAATTTTTGAGTAAGGTATATACTCGTATTGTTACATTATTAATAGGCTATTTAACTTCAAGGTAAAACCCTTAACAGTATACCAGCATTTCAAACTACTGGGAATCCATGCCAATTTCATAAACGTAAAAAAAAGTGAGTTTGATTGTTTGTTTGTTTGTGTTTTTCGGAAAATTCAACAGTTTTCGCAGGAAAAAATATAACCGAATTAAAATGGGTGAAATATAGCTACAGCTATAACTTTATATAGCCAACTTTCTTACTATATTCTGCGCTATATAATTAAGGTACTATTATATAGCGCAGAATATAGTAAGAAAGTTGGCTATATAACCTACTTACTGTAGGAATCCCTGACAAGTAACTACTCTAGTATGTAAATAAACATACATAACAAAACTTAACCTAAGAGCAACTTTATATTTTGCTCGACAAATATTCTGTTAAAAAGAAGCACAAAACTTTCGTACCTTGGAAATTCTTAAAAGAGTTTAGTAATGAGTTTTCTCTCGCTAGCATTTTTCCCGCTTAGCGTAATAACTTTATTTTAACAAAGCTGTAGTGTGTTAACTTCTTTATACAGCTTTTTATTAATTTTATAAAACAAAAACTTGATATTGTATAAGTCAAATGATTGTTATAAGGTGAGATGTCAATAATGTAATAGAGGCAAAAGTTTTTTTTTTTTTTTTATACCACTAAGGTGGCAAACAAGCCTACGCCTGATGGTAAGCGGTCACCGTAGCCTATGGACGCTTGCAACACTAGGGGCATCACTCGCGCGTTGCCGACCCTTCAGAAATCTAATAACTTCTTTTTTGAAGAACCCCATACTGTAGTCCTTAGAGAAAACCTTGGCAGGGAGCTCATTCCACAACCCAAGGGTTCGCGGGAGGAAGTTTCTCTGAAACCGCACTGTACGCGACCATTTTGGTTCCAAAGTGTGAGAATGAATTCCCTGTCGATGGCGAGCGGTGCGATGGTAGAAAGTAGCCGTGGGCATCATTTCGAACAATTCCTCAGAACACAATCCATTGTACAAGCGGTAGAACACACACAGGGAGGCAAAGTTCGTAAGTGACTTTGTATGTTTGTTACTTCTTCGCGCTCAAACGGCTGGACCTGACAGCGGAGGTAGCTGACACCCTGGATTAACACATCGGCTACTTTTTATCCCAAACAATTTAAAAGTTCCCGCAGGAATAACTATAACTGAGCTTAAAAGAGCTACAGCTATATCAAACTTAATTACTATAATTAAGGAGATTCACGTCGATAACCAACTTTTGGGCAGGCGGGGCTGCTGGAAAAACTAGTAACATCATAAAGCTGAAGAGTTTTTTTTGTTTGACGTGCTAATCCCTGGAGCTTAATAAAAAAAAATCCTTTTTCTTTGCATTTGATAGCCCCATTCTTGAGGAAGGTTACAGGCTATTTAACATCACGCCACATCATTAGTAACCGAGCAGAAAGCAGCGAGGAAACGCATGAAAAACGTGTAGATACCTACTGCATTATATTTGAGGCCTGACATTAGCATGAGCATGCAGCAAACATGATCTTATAAAATTTTATTTATGGAAAAATTTAAGAACTTACCTTCGATTATTTGAAATTTATTTTTATAACGTTACATATAATTTAGCTTAAAAATTTCATTATAATATTACTTAATACGAACCTAGAGCTGTTATTCGCAAATTTGCAATACTAAGAATAATATTCTAGTTATTATGATTTAATACTTTTCGCCCATACTACATTTATATTCCGCGTTGTGTGCAGAATTATTCTGGCTTTATGCCCTCAGAGGGAGCAAAATTTAATAAAAACAAAGACGACGCTATATGTAATGAGTGATAAGGGGTCAGTTAAGAATTTTTATTACACAAGAGTTCATTAATCTTGTTTTTACTAATCCAGGAAATGACAGTCGTTAAATTTCAGTCAGATCTACTGCAAAACTGGAGAAATATTTGCTAAACAAAATGGTAATTCTTAAATTTAATTTTTTGTGTTGCGACTAAGCATCGTTTATTCTTACACTAATTGTTTACATTCCTTGTTTGCTTTATGGTAGAGGAAAATATTGTGAGGAAACCTGCATGTGTCAAAATGAAGTATGTGAAGTCCACAATACACACAGGGCCCGCGTTATAGACTGTGGCCTAAGTTGCATTGAATATGGCCTATAGTTGAGGGTAGCCCATGCCCAACATTGGGGACGAATAAGGCTGATAAGGATACGTGTTAGGATTTATATTGGTGACAAACATTAAAAGTTTACTGAAAACGAAAGTTTTGGTTTGTATATGCATTAAGGCATTTGAATATAATTCATATATAGACAGCTTTTGACAGGTTTTTGGCTATAAATTCAGAGCGTGGCGCGCGCTTGCCAAAGATAAAACGTGTGATTTTTGAGCGGACGCGCTAAGGCCGCGCTCATTATCTCAGCTCGCTTACTTTCGCAACCCTAGCCAGCACAGAAGCGATTCATTCATCCACCCGAGCAATTCAGTAATAGATATATAACAGCGGTTTCCTTATGCGCATAGGCGACAAATTGGCTTGTACTAAAATATTTTAGGAACATTTCTGTAAACATGTATTTACGCGTTTTGTACGGAAGCTGACGAAAATGAAACTACTATACGAAGTAATATAACTTATTTTGTGTTTTTTTATATAATAACGATAGCTAACTTTAAATAAAATAAAAATATGTCATGTTTTGATTATACATGAAACATAAAGTAAATAATAAAATATTATAAAGTCGGCAATCATCAAAATGTCGCACTAAGTCTTGGAACTTAGTGTTGGAAAATAAAAAGCAAAGAAGGCTATGGCTAAGTTTGCCAACTTTGCTCATAAGTTTTTGTCGATTAGGTATGTTGTATCTTTATCTCCTTTTTTTTGTTTTTTAACTATTCAGAGCTCTAAAAGTGTTAAAAATTGTTTCCTTTAATTGAAAATGTGGAAACGTTATACATAATTAGTACATATTAATATTAAGTATCATTATGAGGACGAAATCTAATTGCGGCTCGTCCTTCTTAACGACTCAGGACTCTTGAGATTTCGCCTCATCTTGTCTTATCCCTTAATTAAGACCCGTATTTGCTCTTAATTAAAGGGCAAGGCAGATAAGTACGGCCTTAAGACAGCGAGATTTCCTCTTGGCTAAAAAGCCATGCGTAATATTGGGTAATCAAAGATTGGAACACGGCAACCCTGGTATAATTTTTTATTAATGTGTAGGCATATCAACCGATTCAGCACATGATTTAAGAGAATACGATTACTGGCGTCTAGTATCGTGCTTGATACGAACAAATTTACCACTTATTTTTAACTCTTAGTAGATAATAAAAAACCCATAAGATTTTAAAGACGTGTTATAGGAATAAATAGGTATGTCGTGTGTGTTTCGTCTCTAGTTTTCTGTTAAATTATACAGCTTTAGAACTCTTAATTTTTTCATACAAATAGTTTTAAAATAAGATTATAAGTAAAAAAAACATTTTTGAGGATTTTGGAAAACCACAGACAGAAATTTAAATGTCAAAAACAAGTAAAAAGGAATGAAAAACAAATAAAAACAAATGCAAAATTCGCTACGAATCGTATTCTCCTGAGATGAATACCTGTCTGCAAAGTAATTTGAATAACTTCTGATTTCTTAAATGTTATTTCGTTTATCAAATTAGTACCTAAATAATATTTTGTGTTGAGAAATGTATTAATCAAATCGAACAATATTTATTCAAATAGGTTTGTGAGAACACGTTTGAATCGTCGATACACTGTAAACAATATAAATTTCTGCCAAAAAGACATGGAAAGAAGTTCTATTTAAAGTAATAATACAATACTTTGATGATCAGCTAACAAGTATACAATATGTAGGTAATATAAATAAGTTCGTAAGCTACTAAAAACAAAGTCAAACGCATGTCAATATTTATTTTTTTGTTTTTATGTGGCATAGGGGGCGCACCATGTGAAGCGTCACATAGCTTTAATCGTGTGAAGGAATTCAGATATTTAAGAGTGTTCCGATATTTATTAGTACTAGTGGCATTAGCGCCATCATAATTATATTCTTCAACAATCATATGTATACATATACTTAAAACTATCCATACTTTACATGAATATAATATAATATGATTATTATAAAAGCGAAAGTAACTCTGTCTGTTACCTCTTCACCCTCAAACCGCTGTACCGATCACGATGAAATTTGGCATGGAGATAGTTTGAGTCCTGGGAAACGACAGACGTGGGACGCTCAGAAAGTTTTGAGAAATTAAAAAACTAACTTCTATGGATTAAATATTTGAATTATTTTTTCTTAAAAAACTCTCCACCAGCCTGTAAGCAAAGTTTCATGCGTCTGAACCAATTTTCGAAACATTTTTTCCAATCCACCGCAGACACCTTTTCCACGGCCTTCTCGAACGCTGCTAGCGCGTCTTCCAGCGATGGAAACTGTATCCCTTTCTTTCAGCTGATTTTTTTTTTATTTTAGGGACTAAAAAGAAGTCACTCGGTGCCAGATCAGGACTGTAAGAAGGGTAACCCAAGACTCTAACCGATGTGGTGTCTAGGAAGTCCCTCGTTTTGAGCGCTGAGTGCGCGGGTGCGTAGTCATGGCGAAGCAGTACCCCGAGGAGCCCAGTGTTCGGTCGCTTGTTGCTCATTGCAGACAAAACTTCTGGCAAGCATTTTGTGGTATACTATTCGGCGTTGATGCTGTTTTGGTCTCGTAATGAAATTTCAACCAGATATCCTGTCAAAGTGAAGAAACTAGCGATCAAAATTTTCCTTGCGCTTCTCGATCGCTTCACTTTCGTAGGCGTTGGTTCTTTTTGAAACAGCCAAACTGTCGATTGATGCTTTGATTCTGGATCGTATTGATAAATCCAGGATTCGTTACCTGTCACAATGTCGTAAACGCGCCGAGACAAGCCTGCTTCAAATGTTTGAATCATATCATGGCACCTCTCTATACGGGCCTGCTTCTGAGCTTCGGTGAGGTTGTGCGGCACCTAGCGCAAAACTTTCCTCCTCAAGCGAAGGTGCTCGTGTAGAAGCTTTCCCGAACCAATTTTCAGTGTATGCTGAATCTCTTCGTATATAAATCACCTATTTTCTTTCATAATTTTTTTATTCCTGCCAGCACACTTTCTTCCGTGACAGCCGTCGCAGAACGACCACTCATTTGTTCATCGCCCAAACTAAAGCGACCGCGCCTGAACTCGCTATGACAACAGTAGAATGGTTGCTTTTGAAGGTCTTTCATCCATAAAAGCCATTTGAAGTCGATCAAATGACTCAACAGGTTTTAGGCCACATTTAAAATCGTAGAAAATCATTGCACGAAAATGTTCTCGTTGCAGATCCATTTTTAAATGATACACGATAATTTAATTTGGCTCTCAAAAAAATGTGGGGGGAAATTCGAAATTCAAACAAAGGTATTATATTATATTTTTACTTAAAAATAACCGATTTTTTCAAAATAATTGTAAGTTGCCAGTGCCTTATAGGTATCTACATAAAAACTTTTTTCGCAAAACTTTTTGCGTGGCCTGGTATAAGCTATTTGAAAACGTCAAGTATTAGTCGGTTTGTTTCCATAATTGAGGAGTTTCCGTTGGAATCCTACACCGATAACCGATTTAGACGGGGAAGAACGGCTAGACTTTTATTCCGAAAAAAATTTAAGTTTACGCAGGAATAACCAAATTCCACATGTATGAACTATAGCTACAGGTAGAGCTTGCTATTGCAAATTTCTTACTATAATTCGGGAGTTGTCGTAGTACTCCTACGCCAATCCAGCACGAGCGGACCCGTTGGCAACAACAAGTACATACATAAATACACATAAAACCAAACAGTGTATCAAAAATTGATGCTACTACCAAAAATATAAACATATATGTATAAATTTAGTATTAATAACCCGCTGCAATCCACTATCGGCCGCCCGGCGCCAGAGAGGGCTCCAAATGCGAGAGGGCGCATTACATAAACGTGCACTCATACCCATATGCATACAAATCTCGCAGACGTTGTATATCATAAAGTAGCCCAGCTCCCACACGAGAGTCTGGCAACGAATGTACAACATTTAACGTACTGTCACTTCAGGAACAAGCCTAAAGAAAGAAGAAGTGACAAGAAACTTCCCGGGTGCATACCTGTTACCATCAGTTAAGCAGGCACCAGGCCACCAAATGAACAAAATCTATGCAAATATTTGTAACCACGGAATGTTCGGTCTGACAATTTTATAAGGGCTATTTGTTGGATTACAGAACCCAGAAAAGCAATAAAATATTACGTGATGTTAGTGAATAAAATCTTCACTGCTTTAATGGCGGCATAAATCTTAATACACAATAAAAAATCTTTGTAACACGTTCCATTTATATAGGTACCTAATATATCCGCAGACTTGGGCCCAATCCATAATTCAAAGATTAGTCCCTTGTCAGGAATAAAGGGGCTTACGGACTTAATATGCGGTACAGAGCCATGCTCTGAGGGCCCATCACACCTATTCACATGCCAACCCTTTTTACACAGCGCACAGTTATAGGATTATATAATTCTTTAAATAATTAGGTCGACATCAATTTCTAGGAGAAAATGTGAAACGTGTGGAACATAGCTTGGCATAAAATTTATCAACTAAGTTGGATGTAATTTTATCTGATTGGTGATTTTAAGATGATCTAGTGTCCTAATTACATTTGCCTATCGGAAACCATTTGCGAAGTAAGCAACGTCGGACGTGTTCAGTCATTGGATGGGCAACCGCCTAGTGGCCACTTTTTTGAGCTCCTTCGATTTTCAGAAGGTTATCGTGCGTTGGTCCTGGCTGTTTACATAAATGATAACAGTTATTAAGCTAAAACCAGACGCAGCTCGTCTCAAGGAGCACTGGTGCAGCGCACTCCCATAAGTAATTATCTTCTTAATAAAAAATATGTTTAGTTTATTTTACTTAAAATAATTATTTATTATGCTTCGATTATATTAAAATTCAAACATTTTATGCACACACAGTTAACTCAAGATTTAGTATGGAATTGCACTAAGGAGACTGTGTCACTAAGTGGAGCGCTAGCAATAACGCTCCTATGAAACGAATTTCAATACATAGACCAAGAGCTAAAATCAACGAGTGCGAAAGTTCAACACAGTTTCACACGTGAAACAGAAGATTTGTATGAAAAATTAGTAAAATTTGGAGCGCCACTCCTAGCCCTATGTAAAGAAAAATACCGACAAGCTGACAAGCTTGGCCCCGCCTTCGGTCCAACCGGCGCGCTGCAACCGCTCTAATCACAGCAAGTGTTCTTGTTCGTGCGCGCGAGTTTTTATTAACAAATTAAATAAGAACATACCTTCATAAACAGTTTGTTTATTGTCTAATAAGTAACTATAGCAAAATAAAATGTGATTATTGTAATGTGATTAAACAGTGCTAAAATATTTCAGTAATTCAGCTTGAAATAAAGACAAAGGGGTACAAAATTGTGCCGAATGAATTTTAGTTATAAATAGAAGAATAAAAAGTTAGCATTTCAGTAATTCCTTTTTTTTTTGTGAACACACATTAAAAATTGTCACGAACCGCCTCTGGCTAAGACAGACCTCTTACGGCTTAAAAAATCTGACATTCGAGTGACCACTAGCTCTACGACTTCTGCTAATTCGTATTGCACCATTGTGGCGGAATATGGCCTGAACCTCCGTTCTCTATAAAAGACCTGTGCCCTGAGTAAAACAACACGGTCGGAGCCCCATTATTTTTTGCAGGTGCATCTTTGCACATGTGAGAGATTCCCATATATTCTATATCTTCTATCTATATATATAGAGAGGTAGGGCACTGCAAGTACTCGCTCGAATAAGCCAACCGAACAACTAAAGCAGGGCATAGCGAGTACTTGCTCGAATGAGCGGCCCGAACTGGGGAAGTACCTCCACCTTACAGAAAACCGCGGCCATAATAACACTAACATTGAGTAGTGTTGTGTTCCTGGCGGTGAGTAAGGTTGCCAGAGCTCTTTGAGGATTCGCTGCGCGGACAGCGGAGGACCGGCGGTGCTTGTTGCTGTCATACTCGGCGTAGACGCGGCGTGCTGGTTCGGCGGTCAGGGAGACCTGATGAAACGGCTGACCGCTGGCCGCCCGCAGGTTGAACGGGATCCCGAACCCAGGGATCACTTAATCTCCGCCCTGGGAGGCTGATTCGCCAGCCTGTGTAAAGTATCTGAAGTGGTAGTCGTGCCGGAGAAGGAGACCGGAGTGGACCCGGCTACTACAACAGAGGGGGATCAGGGGCCCTTCCGCCCGCCGTGCCAGCAACCGTATCATCTGTGGCGAGCTTCGGCAGTCTTAGAACCGCACCTTTTGTCCTCTATGCTGTCTGTGCAGTGAATCCTCATCCCTTAGTCTTAGTAACTTCTTTTATATATTATGGCCATAAGAAAGAAAAAGAAAAGAGTTTGCACAGCGGCTACTCCATCCACATATAATGCGGATTTTTGCAACATCAGGGGTATTCACGCAAATCTTAACGCAGTCCACCACCATCTCAAAACTGCGCAGCCGACCATTCTTTTTCTAACGGAGACGCAGATATCCTGCCCGGCCGACACATCATACCTTCACTATCCCGGCTACAAACTCGAACACAATTTCATGAGTCGTGCCGGTGTATGTATGTTCGTCCGGGAGGATATCTGCTGTCGCCGCCTTCATAGCCTTGAAGACAGGGACCTGTCGATATTGTGGGTGCGCGTAGATTACGGCGGCCACACTCGTATCTATGCGTGCCTATACAGGTCTCATAGCGGTGACACGGACGTAACTCGACTCTTCACGCACCTGAGTTTGACGACTGACAAAGTTCTAGAGCAATATCCCACAGCAGAACTAGTTATTTTGGGAGACTTTAACGCCCACCATCGCGAGTGGCTCAGTTCTCGAACCAATAACTATGCTGGGATATCTGCTCACAAATTTGCTCTGACCTATGGATTCTCTCAGCTGGTACTTTCTCCAACGAGAATACCAGATATAGAGGAACATACGAGCTCCTTACTGGACCTTCTGCTGACTACTCGTCCGGACGGATACTTCGTCTCAGGGGATGCGCCTCTTGGCTCCTCGGACCACTGTCTCGTCCGGACTCAAGTGTCATGCACACAACTCGATCCTTCTGGGCCAACTAATTGGCGTCGTGTGTGGCACTATAAGTCGGCAGACTGGGATGGATTGCGAGAATTTTACGCATTGTACCCGTGGAGGCAGATCTGCTTTATCTCAGAAGATCCCGACGTCTGCGCAGCCGCAGTCACTGAGACAATCTTTGCTGGTATGGAATGTTTCATTCCTAACCTGCGAGTAGCTGCCGGCGTCAAAAAACAACCGTGGTTTAATAGGTCCTGCAGAGAAGCTAAAATTCTTAAGCAAACTGCGTATGAGGCTTGGACCACGGCTCGTAATAATAAAGATCCGAATATTTCTGAGTTAAAACGCAAATTAAATGCTGCCTCGAGGTTCAGTAAGAAAGCAACTGCCAGAGCAAAATTCCAATTCATCGGCAAAATAGGTGGGCGACTTGCGAGCTATCCTTCTGGGAGTCGTGCTTTCTGGTCGCTTGCCAAAGCTGCCGAAGGGAACTTCTGCCAGTCGTCGTTACCACCACTGCGAAAGACCGATGGTGACTTGGCCCATAGTGCTAAAGAGAAAGCCGATCTACTGGGCAGTCTCTTTGCCTCGAACTCGAATATGAACGATGAAGGCGCTGTACCATCTACTATACCGTGGTGCGGTAAGACCATGCCGGAAATCTCCATAACGCAGCGGGAGGTCAGGCGGGCGTTGCTCTCTCTAGACGTTCATAAGTCGAGTGGGCCAGACGGTATACCAGCAGTGGTGCTTAAGCAGTGTGCTCCTGAGTTATGTCCTGTACTCACGCGCCTCTTCACGCTTTCCTACCACACTACAAAACTACAAATGGGTGGCTAGCTTTTTGTCCGGCAGACGCATACGAACCGTAGTTGGCGGTAGTTGCTCTGATAGCATGGACATTAATGCTGGTGTCCCGCAAGGCTCTGTGCTGTCTCCTACGCTGTTTCTACTGCATATCAATGACATGTTGGACATCAACAACATACATTGCTATGCAGATGACAGTACTGGAGACGCTTTTTACACGGGTCGTGCAAACATCCCTCGTTCCGTTGTGGAGGAAAACCGCGGAGAACTTGTGTCTCAAATCGAGACCACACTGTCCCAGGTCTCTGATTGGGGACGGGTAAACTTGGTCCGATTCAACCCTACAAAGACACAAGTGTGCGCGTTCACCGCTAAGAAAACTCCATTCACTGTAGTCCCACAATTCCAGAACACTCCCCTCTCCATCTCCAAGAGCATTGGGATCCTTGGTGTCGACAACTCCAGCGATGTTCAGTTCCGAGATCATTTACAAGATAAGGTGAAGCTGGCGTCCAAAAAACTTGGTGTACTCAACAGAGCGAAGCAGTACTTCACGTCGGGGCAAAGGTTGTTACTTTACAAGTCACAGGTTCGGCCCCATATGGAGTACTGCTGCCATCTCTGGGCAGGTGCACCCGGATACCAGCTTGGCCCTTTTGACTCGGTTCAACGACGGGCTGTGAGAATTGTCGACGATTCCAAACTCACTTGCGGTATCGAGCCCTTAAGTCTGAGGAGAGACTTTGCCTCACTGTGTGTGTTCTACCGCTTGTACAATGGGTTGTGTTCTGAGGAATTGTTCGAAATGATGCCCACGGCTACTTTCTACCATCGCACCGCTGGCCATCGGCAGGGAATTCATTCTCACACTTTAGAACCTAAATGGTCGCGTACAGTGCGGTTTCAGAGAAACTTCCTCCCGCGAACGCTTAAGTTGTGGAATGAGCTCCCTGCCAAGGTTTTCTGCATGGACTACAGTATGGAGTTCTTCAAGAAAGAAGTTATTAGATTTCTGAAGGGTCGGCAACGCGCAAGTGATACCCCTGGTGTTGCAAGCGTCCATAGGCTACGGTGACCGCTTACCATCAGGCGGGCCGTAAGCTTGTTTGCCACCTTAGTGGTACATAAAAAAAAAAAAAAAAATATACATTCAAACTTAATTAGGTCTAAAAATAGACAATAGATTTGGTTGGAAATACCTCACAGAATATACCAAGTAAACTCAGCATACTGAAATACAAATTGCCATACAAAAAGCTAAGAATAATGTATTTATCACTAGGCGAATCAATCATAAACTATTGCTTAGTAAAACACACTTGCATAATGTAATAGGTCGGGGAAAAAGTTTCTTCGCATTTTTTTATGAATACTTAAGAGAACTTAAGAGCGAGTTGCATCTTTGACATCAAAATTCCCGGATTGAAAGCGCTTAAACTAACTTTGTGCTGCACTTACTGTCATTAGTAGTATTAGGTCCATAAACGTCTATGTGTTTGTCTATAGTGAGTTGGTTTAAGTTGGATTATTTAAATTGAACTTCAATTTGAACCGAGGTTATGACGTCATTTGGTCATCTGTGGTTAAATCATGCAATAAACTTTCCCAGTTCGGGCGACTTAGTAGAGCGAGTACTCACTATCTCTACTAAAAATGACCTCCGTCTTTTCAACTATCCATGCGCCAAATTTCAGCTCAATGAGAGGTTTTCCGAGACGAATTAAAAAAAAATAGTTCTAAGATATAGACTAGATGGCGTTGACTCGAGAAGGCGGTTTTATTTAAAAAAAATATGGTATGTTAATCCTCTGTGAAACGTTGTGATTCTTTTCTTTGCTTGGGTACTCTGTAATATAAAGTTTACCTCTGTGCTGGGAACTCCGGATCATGGTCTGTAGCAGACCTGAATCAAGAGCTCCGGAAGCGCAAAAATGTCTAGAGGTACGTACTTTTTTACTTAAAATGCGGAAAAATACCATATGGCAAAGCCAAATAATTATTTATACTGTGTAGGCCCTAGTTTGAATTCGGAAGACAGCCAAGTCATTAAGTTTCAGAAACAAAAATGCTCCGGGGTTGTTCAACGCCATCTATTTAAACTTTTTAAAAAATATATTTATATATTTAATATATTTATAAAAAAGCCGTCGGAAAGTCCCTCATTAGATGCTCCGTTGCGAACAAATAAACAAACTCATTTTCGTATTTATAATAATAAATTGGTACAAATAACATTGTGGCCGCCTTAACTTAGTTGTGGTTACATAATATGCTTTGATTATTTTTCTAATTGATAATAAATAATATTATCTTATTTATTTTGTAGTTGATTAAATAAGAAAATGATAAAAACCGACCAAGATATCATTGTTCTGACATTCAAGTCACGAAAAACACAATAATATTTGAAGGCTGGAAGTTGCGTCATTTTGTTCACATTATTTTCGTGCCCATTTGAATAATTAGAGGCGCATCTAGCATATTTAAGCAGGGCAGAAACACTTCCGGAACATTTAGTTTTAGGAGTCAGCTGGAGTCACAATTTGATGATTTTGTTATTTCAGAAATTTTGTAATTTTTTCTAAAACCATTGAGCTAAAATGTACTAGATATTTAAACCGTATCAATGTAGGTACCTAATAAATACCACATGATACATACGATGGCTTATTTTTTCTGCCATATTTTTATTGACACAAATTTTAAATAATATTGTAATAAAATTTTTACTAGTTTTAATCACGATCAAGTGCATTTTTCGTACTACTATTTTGCTATTATTCAACAAAAGTGACAAAATCTAGATAAAGACATACTACCGTGCAGCCAATATATTTAGTTATTTAAATGCATAATAGAGAGGCGCGGTAGGCGCATATACCAACTTCCATGCGCGCTTTCTCAAAAAAAAAGTGTTATTTTTAATGCGACGCGAAAAGCGGCAAAGAAATACATATACACGCAGGGTTTTTTAATGTTCATGTTGGATAGAATAGAATGTACGTACACCTCTAAATATTACGGAGTTTTAATTGATAGCAAGTAACAATCTGTATCCTGTAAAGTGCAGGCATTTGAAGGCATTAATTCAGTGGCGGGAATCTAGCAATGTGTATTTCAAAGAATGTGCCCCGTTACTCAATGTAACGCAGTATGTTTTAATATTAAGCATCAAATTGACCAAAATATTTTTTTTTTTAAATATTTTTTTTAAGTGTTTTATTTTCTCAATCGTAGCCATGCTATACGACGCTGATATTAAAGTTTTATTCATTTGTAGCTATTTTTTCACATGTTTCGTTAAAAATCATAAACAATATAAACCGATAAAAAGTATACGAAGCTAAAAAAATTACACCTCAAAAAAAATTCTATATTTGGGACAAATAAGTTGTTACATTGAGCTGCCGAGCTGTTACCAAAAAATGACTATCTCACATGTCAGTTGGTTTTTTGTGTGTGAGGTGGATCTGTGATCTCACCAAACTGACATCACAAGGGTTGCTTTTCAGGGTTCCGTAGCCGAATGACAAAAACGGAACACTTAAAGTCTCGCCGTGTCCGTTTGCCTACAAGATATTGTTATGATTTATTACTATATTTTCGCTATCTTTCTATACATTATATTAAATTTTGTATTGTTATTCAGAAGTTTTATTTTTCACGCACGTTAGTGGGTTGGATTTCGTTTGACAGATCTTTAAAAATTAATTATAGTACCTGTCTGTTAGTTTTGGGACCAGATGGCGCTGTGTGTTATTTCCAAAAATTTTTTTTTTTTTGGCCTAATTGTTTTAACTAACTTAGAATAATAATTCACTTACTATTCGCTAAATTGAAAATCTGAAATTAAGGGTCTTAATGTAAACCTATATCCTTATAAAACATTTATCCTGGATGACTGTAAGGTTTTTGGTCAATAAATAAAGAAAAACTGTATTACGGTTAACATAAGACATTCGTGTGAAATGTCATCAGAATCAAGACAAAAATGGCGGAATTTTAGGGTTGTGATCGAAAGCCAAGTATAGATTATAATATGCAATGCAACATTTCCGATATAATTAATGTATTCGCGCAGGCACTAAAAACAACTACGCGCACGCTACTTGCATTCGCAGGGCGCGCGTTGGCTCTCGCCGATTGTCAGTTTTTTGACGAAGGCTTCGAGTGCGCGCAGTGTGATCTGGGAGGTTATTGGGAACAGTCTCGAGCTATTCGGACTCTGGAATTCGAGAGAAAAATGTATGAGTCTGACTTACCTCTCGAAACCGATGCGAAACGAAGTACTTGTATACATTTTTATCTCGAATTCGAATAACTCGAGACTGTTCCCAATAAGATCCCTGGACGACTATTCGCGACGGGCCTGCGCACTGCGAAGCACCTACCAGCTGACCGCGATATTTGAATTGTCAATTTTGTTTTAAAATTGGATAGAGATGACGACTGGGACTTTTTTTATACCCTGGTGTTATAATAGTTATTTTTGATACAAATGCGGTAAAAAATTATTATAAATAAGTGCCAAATTTAAAACACGAGCAAAGAGAGTGTTTTTAAAGGCACGTATTCGGAATAACCCTTTACAGTTACGTATCATACAACGTTTTTCAATGCATTTTGCGAGGAAGTATTTTTATTTATTCTCCACTTAAGTAAATGTTGATATTCTTCTAGGTACTTATGTCCTGATTTTTGCGGCAAATTACTCTCATTTGCTGTTTGGGACTAAAAATTTATGATGAACTAAAGCAAAATAGCCAAGCAACTGGATGCTCGCGCACAACCTCTCACTCAGACTAACAGCCTTTAAATAAGACAAGGCAGCAGAGAATGATTAGATACATTCTATATATTATGGTATCGTTGACTACTCTCTTTTATGATACCTGTAGGAGTTAAATCTATTATTCTTTCTGCAAAACACATTTTTAAATAGGATTATTTACTAAAGACAAAGAAGTTTTGCAATGAAATTGCGCTTTTTTGCAGAGGCGCACATACAGTTTTTTTTTACAAGGCACCTCTCGGCCCTACGTACAGTTGAATATTACATAATAAAGAAGACTTTACGAGTAACTGCATCAAAAAATAATTAAAACACCAATAATAGTCATGTACATCTTCAAAATCAAGTGGCTCCATGGCGTGCGCCAGGAATGGCCGTTCGCAGTTGCGGCACGCAACGTGCGCGCGGATCGTCCACATACGTTCGTGTTGCATTTCATGTGTTACAAATAATCTGTACGCACCTTAAGGATGAACGGACGGACATGACTTTTGTATAAGGGTTCCGTTTTTGCCATTTGGCTACTACACCCTAAAAATGTATCCTTTTTAAGGTAAGGAAAGCCACGGAAAAAAAATATATTGCCAATATAAACAACATGCCAATAAAACATACTATCTCTAAGTATATAAGTCTAATAAGAGATAGAGACATCGCAATTAAGATATCAGAACCATAGATTGTATGTATGTATGTACAGTTATTTTGTTCTGTTTTCATTACAAAACAAACTGAAAAAATAATAAAAAAAACTCGCCGAGAACACATAGAGAGTGGTTCCAACATTGTTGGATGTGTGATGATGCCTCTCAGGACTCTCACCACGTTAATTGCGAGTGGCGGTAATTTGTTGTACCCAACCATGCCCAAAACAAACATGGCTGGATCATCAATGAGTAAAAAGTATATACTCTATACAATCTCAGGTAAAGTTACCTCGTAAATTTATTTTCAATGCACTACGCTCCACCATGAGACTCTATTTCATTTCATGAGGAGTCCATACATCAGCATTACCTACATTAGCTGGCTACAAATCAATGCATAAGTTCACGATAGTTTTTCACATTGGTGAAACTTGGAGATTAACTTAAAACAAAATTTAAACTATGATAGTCAAATCAGATGTCATTCGCACACCCAGATCCTGACTGCTTCTGTCCAATTCATTGGAACCAAGGAACGGAGCTTTTAACCTACTGCAAGTTCTTACAAGCATTTCGTGACATTAAACTCTAATATATTATGCTGCTCTTGTAAACGCTCACAGTCCGTTCTGCCTTTAATCGCCAAGAGCACTTTGAGATCGTCAGCGTACAGTAAACATCAGGCTCTCTTGATTACTTCTGGTAGATCTTTCATCACGATAATAAGTTCTAACTCTCAACTCATTCCCGTCCTTGTAAACTAAGGGTCAAAATTATATACAACACATTCCACATACTATATTTGATCCCTCACGTTGCCTTGCAAAAAAAAATTGATGAATTTGAATGAGCTCCCTGCAAAGGTTTTCTCTAAGGACTACATATAGGGTTCTTCAAGAAAGAAGTTAAAAGATTTTTGAAGATTTGGCAACGCGCAAGTGATTCCCCAGGTGTTGCGTCCGTAACCTGCGGTGACCGCTTACCATCAGGTGGAGGAAAACATTATTTTTTCATATGATTATTAACCCCGGATGTCTTTCTTAATTATTTTACGAGCTAATATGACAATTAATTTGATAAAATTACATTTCTCATATACTTTCAGTTTACAGATATTAACAATTTATACGACAATAGTTGTTTTTATGACTAATAAAAATATTTTATTCAACAGTAGTGATACGAAAATATTGACGAATTTAGAACTGAAATTGGATTGAACGTCTGTCGCGTCGCGCCAGCTGTCTCTTCAGAAAAATGAATTAAGTATTTTTCGTCTTGTCAGTTCCCGACATTTTACTATACTACTTTACTATATTTCTGCAATACTTATACCTACTTCATACTGGTACCTACTGTATACTGGTACCCACTACATACTGTTAATTAATACTCACTTTTTTTTATACTTTAGTAAATCACTTAAAGTGTAGGATGAACAAATTGCAAAAATACTGATTAAGTCTGACAATAAACTCAACAGAATTGGAAAAAAAATATAAATTACGATTAGGCAGCAGGTAGTGATGAACTCGGAACATCCACATTTCACCGATGGTATTCTTTCCCACAAAAGTGATTGATGGTGAATCTATCGCTGTCGAATCGAGCCGTAACAATGTAACAATATTAATTTCTTACCAGAAATCGAACCCGGGACCACCGTCACGGCAGCTGCACGTTTTACCACTGTAATACTCGATTAAGGACATATATATATTATCTTTTATCTACATTAATATTATAAAGAGGAAAGATTGGATGTTTGTTTGTATTGAATAGGCTCCGAAACTACTGGACCAATTTGAAAAATTCTCTTACCATTAGGAGCCGACTTTATTCGTGATAAACATAGGCTACTTTTTACCACGGGAAAATGCTTCATTCCTACGGGAAAACGTGTAATAGAACAGCGGGTATGAAGAATTATCCTTCCGTACTTATCTTTTTCACATAACTTCTAAACGGCTGAACCGATTGGTATGAAATTTTAATGGGTATTTCAATGATTTCCTGGGTGATTTAGAAATACAATTGGACCCGGTAGGTGACGCTGCTGTCGGTATGTCAACTACTAAACGGCTTGACCGATTGGGTTGAAATTTTGTGTGTGTTTTTCCATGGTTTTATGCCTAATCTATCTTTCCATCTATACTAATATTATAAAGGAGAAAATTTTTTTTTTTTTTTTTTTAATAATTGAAGAATTAAGAATTTTACGCTGATAACCAAATTTAGGGCGGGCAAAGCCGCTGGCAGAAGCTAGTTCTGAATATTTTAGATATTCATCAAAAGAAATATTGCTGGCCGCGCCTCGAAACTGTAACGACGGTAAGACGTTAGCTGTAATTCGTTTTGTCAAGTGCTCGGGCGATCGTCTCCGATTTAAACCAACAGCTTGTTAGCCATATACTTTGAGTTCTGTAATCTGTCCTATGGTCTTCGCAATAGCCTCACAAAGCTGACTATCCTTTAGAAAGAGATAAAGACAGCCTGTGGTCTCTTTTCGCTTTCTATGAACGTCCGCAATTTTGTTTGTTTATGTTTATTAAAAAAAAAGAAACGAGAGACCTCATTTTCGCTTCGCCTTAGACAAATTTTTGCGAATATTTTTTTTCACAGCTTGCTACGAAACGCGCTGTCTAAGCCTTTATATTCAAGTCACTGAAAACCGTATGATTCCGAGATGACTGTGACGTGCATTGTCCGTTTACTTACATTTTAAGAAAAAAATGTGTAGAATAGTAGTATTAGTAGTAGTGTAAAACACACAAAATAATAGAATTACATTATAAAACTTAATAAATGACATACAATAGTTATGAGAATAAGTTGATGGTTATCATATGGTGGACACACATAAATATACATTGTTGATTAAATCGTCATCCTACACATTTTGTTATTAAAATGTAAACAACAATGCACAATGCATGTCACAGTTATCTCAGAACCAGATGGTTTTAATGGCTTGAAGAAAGGGGCAATTATTTATGTATATAGTGTTGAATCGAATGTTATATATAGACTTGAATTACAGCAAAAGCTGTTATAAATGCGATAGTATGTCCGTTCGTTTGTCTCAAAGAAGCATCCAATTAAGCTCAAACCTTCGCACAGGGATAATTGTAGAGACGGAGAAAGGACCTAGGCTAGACTTTTATTCCGTAAAAAAAGACCAAATTTCACATGCATGCATCACAGGTAGAGCTTGCTATTGCAACTTTCTTACTTTAATTCGGAAGTGGTCGTAGTAATAATAAAATGTTATGACCTTGCAAATCCGCTAAAAACAATTCGGTAGCACTCACGTACAGAAGTATACCATCCACATGTGTAGGAGTGCACCTACCTCCCCTCCTCCTTATGTGGAATCCTACGCCAATCCGTGCGGGCGAAGCCGTTGGCAACAACTAGTACATATATAAATACATACCCAAAGACAAACATAAATATACATAAACACAAACAGTTTATCAATTATTGAAATGACTAGAAGATATATACATAAATGTATAAACTTCAATAGGTATCAGTATAATAATATAATAAATATAGTATTAATAACCCGCTGCAATCCACCGTCACCCGTCCGGCGCTAGGCTCTAAATGCGAGAGGGCGCATCACACAAACGTACATACACACCCATATGCATATACATACTCGCAAACGTTGTATATCATGAAGTAGCCCAGCTCCCACACAACAGTCCGGCAACAAAATGCACACCATTTAACGTATTGACACAAGCCTTAGGGAAGAAGAAGTGACAAGAAACTTCCTGGGTGTACACCTGTTACTATTAATCACGCAGGAACCAGGCCAGCAAATACACAAAAACTATGCATTTGCATATGTGTAAACACACATACTGTACACGTCTAGCGCCACACCCACCCGCATCCAGAAACCCCTAACAACAAGTAGCGAATGGTGGACAACTATCCATGTTGCATCCCTTGACTAATTCTTAACTGCATAAGTCATAGATGGATGTCCAGTATTGGGCCCATACCTTTAATTCCAGACATTATTATCTTTATTGAATTCTTCCACAGTATATTTTGTTAATAAGAACTTTTTTAATATAAGTGTCAAAACTATGTACGGCTAGGTTAACAATATTCTCAGGAATTGTTTAAAAAAAGCAAATGCTCTGAATAATGGCGACATTTTGGAATCGAAAGTTTATTTTATTCCTAGTATTAACGTTGTGTATGACACTATTTTAAACAAATAAACTTATGTTTGTTCGTACATACAGTAAGCACGCGTAAATAAACTGTGAAGCTACAATGAGTATATTAATTTTTTTAAAGAGGTCGCGAAGAGAATCTCGGCGCGGTAAGTTATACATTGATCTTAATCTCTTTTTTGAAGTAAATAATAAATGTGTTATCATTAGATGGCAAGACTTTATGTATTATAAGTATTTAATGATAGAGGGATAAGTACTTAAACTTCTATTGTACATTACGTTTTGATAACACTGTGCTATCGGATTATTACGTTATCGTAACATTTACTGGTGGAGGATCATGGGATTGTTTTAAAAGTTTATATAGCTTGTTTATCGGTGGCGAGACCATCAAGAGTTTAAACCCTGCATAAAGCTACATAAGCTTGTCCCTTTGCAAAATTATTAAGTTATTATTTCAATTTAAAACTGAATTTAAAAAAATGATGAAAAAATGAAAAAACTTCAAAACTGTAATCTAATTAATAACTAAAAAACGGAGAAATAATATGTTTTTAAATTATTTTAAGTCTTGTTTGCAGGCTCACTGTGACATAAAATACTAGAAACAGATATGAAGTTTTTATTTACGGAATTTTAACACATCACAAGTTACCATAGCGGTGTAAATACATTGGCGCAGTATAACAAGTATTGACGTAGCAGCGTAGCAGGCTAGTTAAATTAGCGTAGCATCGTATTAAGAATTTAAGTATTTGGCGTAGCGTGATAATTATATTAGTGTAGCGGCGTAGCCAGAATTGACTAAATGGCATAGTCATATATCTGACTGTTTTTTGAGGAGGAGGGACTTCAATACTGTTTTTAAATATCAATCAAAAGTCCTCAATAAGGATCTTATTCCACAATCTTCGTTCGTGCGTTTCCGACAGAAAGCAACTCTGAAACCGTTTCTACTGTGAACGTTTCTACTTTGTTGTATTTTTACGGTTTTTTAAGTGTAATAGCTAAAACGGGACCCCTTAAAGTTATGGTATACTAGTTCTTTGGTTTGTCATTACAGAACCTTAATTCAACGCGTGTACGGTACCCTCTTTAGCTTTTTTTATAATTGTTTTTTATTGCTTAACATTTTTTAAAAAATTGTTTCAGTTTAATTTGTTTATTTAATTTCAAGCAAAAATTAAGATTGTATTCTGAAAACGATCATATTAAATATGAAATTAAGGACCTAACTGTGTTTGCCTTAAACAATTCGTTTAAACATGCCATTAACCTAAACGCACATTTTGAATTTCGATAAAATTCCAACACCAAAAGTTTTTCTGGTAGAGATCACTTCTAGTGATAAAATCGACATCAGCTCTTATCTTATATATACTGGATAGTGTTAGGATATATGTGTAAATAAATACTTTTGAAACATTTCTGTATTTTATTTTAGACAGCAGCTACCTACATATAGTGAGGTCACTAACGACAATTTCACACAACCAATACGAATAACACACAATTTTTATTAAATAGATCACTATCCGTTCTTTTCTTATAGACTGTTCATTAAAAGTAATAGTCATTTGACTATTACAACGTAGTTAATTTGTACATCCACAACAATTGTGCGTCATCGGTAAGTGCTAATTGAGTAGTAGAAGTAAGTATTAAGTAGTCACATTCAAGAAAGTGTTTAAAAAATAAGATTTTTAAAAAAAAAAAAAATATATTTTTATTCTTCAGTACAATGTACGGAGCCACTCTTAAAAAATACTTATTACAATACAAAATTTTGGTGACATCGACAGGAAGATGCCAAAGTTTCAAGGTTAGAAGAAGACGAATATGAGGAAGCAATAAGGCTTTGGTTTCTGCCATTTGAAATTAATAGTACATTGTGTATTAAGGGTGGTAAGACTAAAATCACTAACGAGAGGCTATTTACAAGTTTAAGGTCGAAGGCTGAACGAAGGCTTTAAGGACTCGAGTTTGTAATTTCGGTAATTGTAATTCTAATTTTCATCACATTTGCGAGTAAATAAATAAAAATATAAGGTGAATAAATAAATAAACACAATTGAAATTGCAGGAATGGAAGTAGAGCAGCAGGCTGCACAAACTGATACGTGATCTTCACTGTAGAACACGTCTGCTCCAACAGCTGTCGGGTCTGCGACAGATATGACTTGCCCACTTCCAATTTAGCTTGCCTATTATGTGAGCTATGCGTTCTTCGTCGGATTTTCTTATTCCTGATCATATCTTTCAAAGAAACACCAAGTGTATTGATTGATGCAGAGAAATATTTACGTTCAAACGTGACATCGATGGTATAAAAGGTTATTTGTCCAGTGTCTTCAAATTTTGAACCAAAGCTAGACGAGAACTTTGCTAGGCAAATCACTAGAAATTATTATAATCAAACTAGCTTTTTCCCGCGGTTCACCCGCCCTAAATTCGGTTATCGGTGTAGGATTTCAACGGCAACTCCTCAATTATAGAAAAAAAAACCGACTTACACTTGACGTTTTCAAGTAGCCTGTGTCTTTTCTTGGAACCAAACTATCTCCATGCCAAATTTCATCTTAATCGGTACAGCGGTTTAAGCGTTAAAAGGTAACAGACAGACAGAGCTCCTTTAGCATTAATAATATTAGTATAGATTTATGCCTATATGCCGATATGATTACATTGTTATTTTTCAGTTGGGTAAGCACATCGCTAAAGTAACTTTAAAGATTATGATACCTACGTATTTAGCTAAGTAATAAATAACTTTAAACGTTTGTATGGGAAACTGAATCTTAGACTGGTCATCCTTGCTCCTAAAACAATACAGGGAGCTTATTAGGAATAGTCTCGAGTAAGCCAGACTCTGGAATTCGGGAAAAAAATGTATGAAAGCACTTTTACGAGAAGTACTTGTATCCATTTTTCTCTAGAATTCCATATTCTGGCTTACTCGAGAGTGATTCCAATCCAGCTTCCTTTACAGTAAATACCTTTTTTATCTCAAAAGTTAACGAGAGGCGACCGAGAAATTGTACACAGCGGGAAATAAAATGCCATCACAATAAATTAGCAGTAAGAACCACAATAGTCACAGCATTGGTAGAAATCAACGAACTATGTGATTATTTGAATAGGTAATTAAATTTTGTAAATTGAATTTCACCTAACGACAGCTTGAAAAGATAGACGAGTTTTCGACCGAAATTGAATCATTCGGTTTCGATGGCTGGCTCACTAGATAATTTAATTATTTTGTCGTCGTCTCGGTTTCGAGCGAGGTGGTTTTGTGGTATAACTGTAAAATAGATGCGTTTCCTTTTTCTGAAACTTCTCTTGACTAAGTTTTAACCGTAGTTTGCTATTCTTTACTCAAATGTTTAAAAATGTTCGGATTACTTTTGAAAATAGAACACCAACAGTACCTACTTGCAAGGATTGCAAAGAATTACAAAAAATACTACCCAGCGCCTTTTGACGTAAAGAATGTATTTTTTACTGTGTATTTTTATTTCAGGACAATATTTTTTATGATTTCAACAATATATATAAAAAAATATCGACAAAGGACACAAGTCTTATAGAGTTCTCCGTTCTCCGCCTTTTTTGAAGATCAAATGGCTGAAGGTGCGGACTGGATTAAAAAAAATTTAAAAGCGCGGGATACGGTTACGGAAAGCGTTACGGTTTTAATATCATATTTTTGTGTCATATCAATATAAATAATAAAAAAGTATTTATACCACTACGTGTCAACTTACGGTACACCATCGTCGCCAGAAACTACCGTGAATCAATTAGAAGCATAACCAGATGGCGCTATGCGTATTGCCCAAGAATATTTATTATTTAATATGGTAGTTAGGGTTACGTAACTCTTGCGTGTTCTGGGGGAACGTAAAACCGTCGGTCCTGACTGTTTGTCATATGACAGCAGTTGGAGGCCTTAAGGACCATAATAAAAACTCTAATAAAAGCGTCCACTAGCTTGACAACTCTCGCCAACCCGCATTAGGGCAGCGCGGTGGACTACAGCCTAGGCCTCGTTCCTCATGGATAGATTTGTGCCCCTAGGGTGGGCCGTATAACGGCTAAGCGAGGGGTCCCCAAGTGATAAGAATAAAAATTTAATACCTCCTGTCATAAAGCATCTTAACTTATACATTTTATTCTTTTAAACTAGTAAATTTACGAACAAAAATTATTAATTTTAAGGATATTTTGAATACATTTAGATTTAATTTGGAGGTAATAAATGATAAAAAAAATTAAATTCTAAGGTGTTACCTATACACACAAAGTACCGTTATCGTACTAATATCTCTAGTCTTCTAATATCTTTAGTCTATTAGTACATTAAGTCTACTAATATCTCTAGTCTACTAATATATCTAGTCTACTTATATATCTAGTCTACTAATAACTCTAGTCTATTAATATATCAAGTCTACTAATATCTCTAGTCTACTAATATCTCTAGTCTACTAATATCTCTAGTCTACTAATATGTCTAGTCTACTTATATCTCTAGTCTACTAATATATCTAGTCTACTAATATATCTAGTCTACTAATATATCTAGTCTACTAATATATCTAGTCTACTAATATCTCTAGTCTTCTAATATCTTTAGTCTATTAATACATCTAGTCTACTAATATCTCTAGTCTACTAATATCTCTAGTCTACTAATATATCTAGTCTACTAATATATCTAGTCTACTAATATCTCTAGTCTTCTAATATCTCTAGTCTACTAATATCTCTAGTCTACTAATATATCTAGTCTACTAATATATCTAGTCTACTAATATCTCTAGTCTACTAATATATCTAGTCTACTAATATCTCTAGTCTTCTAATATCTTTAGTCTAATTATCTATTAAGAGAATAACTTAAAGTTAATAAAAATATATACCCTTATATATATATATGTATATATAAGTGGGCAATTATTGTATTAATGATCCAAGAAAAAAAATATTTTCAGCAATCTATTAAAAGCTCAGCGAACGGCCGACTGGTAATTTGTGCCGCTGTTTTGTTGTACATTAGCGTTGAAAAGGAAAAATTAAATGGAAATTAAGTAATTTATTATTAATTTAAAAAAATACTTAATAAACATAAAAAATTACTTTATTTGATGATGAGTGCTTAAAAGGTCAGTTAGTAAAAGCTGTAGCCGGAGCAACAGCACGAATAACATGGAGGTAAGAGCCAAATCGGTGCGGCAGGAGAAACAACTAAAATATAAATTAAACAAACCATATATTTATATGTACAATAATAACGAAACATTAAAGAACTATATTATATACATAATATAAATGGGTTATCTCTCCTCAATCCGCAAATATTTCGTGAAACATAGACACAAAAGAAAACATTCAGACGAATTGAAAACCTCCTCCTTTTTTCGAAGTGAGTTCATATTTGTAATAATTTCACGCGTGTAAAAATATTAACACTAGGAATTTGAAAAATGTATGCTCCTATTTGGTTACTGGCAGACAAACATTTTGTTTTTCTATGTCCATCAGTCCTTTCCACTGTAATGTCACAGACATTTTCCTGTGCAGCTTTAAATCGGCATACCTACTTGAAAAGATTTAGCGGGATCCTAGGTTTTTTTTCATTGTCACCTGTCATAACCGTTAACCTATTACTATTATAATAAACATATTTTGTAATAGCATGATAAAAAAAAAAAAAAAACTTCTTCAAATCTTGACAAACTTCACTATTGAGTGAATAAAAAAGAAACAGTTTTTTATTCTAATAATAAAAAAATGTCCTTAGCTTAGACTTCAGTATTATTTTTCAGAAAACGATATGATTTAATTTAACCAATTTAAGTTATACCCTGACTTCCTAACTGAAAATCATGTTTTATGTTTACATAATCTACCTACGCATATTTGTGCACAAAACAATGCACAAAAACGAGGCGTTAAGCTGCATAAAAGGCTTTTCTAAGAGGCTTTGTTGTACTCCACGCCTTCGACCTCCTTCGTATGTCATATTCATACACGAATCCAACGGCTTTGTCTTTTAATCTTCCTCCACACATGCGCTGTAGAACCTAGACAATTGTACAGCGACAGCTAAGTTGTGTTGAAAATAGAACGCTTTTTCTAGACAAGAATAGATGGAAAGCAGTAGAGGTACGTGATATACATTTTTTATCAAAAAGTGAAACGAAAAAACCGGGGTTATTTTGACGACTACATTTTCTTTATGATAAAAAGCACATTTGTTAGTTTGTTTGTATTATTTTACGTGAATATCGTAAAAACGAATGCTGTTAATTTTAAGTCAAATATTGATTTTCTTTGTATTTACATATATTCTTTGTATAAATATTTCCATTTCTGGGTATCTACACTGCTGTGTATAAACATTTCCATTTCTGGGTATCTGTACTGCTAGGTATAAACACTTCCATTGCTTGGTATCTATACTGCTGGGTATAAACTATAAATATTTCCATTCACTAAAAAAACATTCATATTTACATTCATAAGGTAACAATTTTACTAAATCCAAGACTCGCACTTGGCCAGTTTAAACTTTTTTAATTGTGCATGCTGCTGCGCTAAGTTACCTACCCTGTATGAAGCGAAATGTGAAAATTCCATTACAATCTATTGCCTGATTATTCTTATCTTTATTATTAGGTATAATACTTAGGTTTTAATTTATAAATCATAATGCAAATAGCCCAGCATTATAATAACTATCTATAAAATATTTTTACTGCAGTCCATTAGAAATTCAAAAAAAAGAATTTTAATATTTTTAATTATCGCTTTTAAAGTCCAGGTAAATTAATGCTGCCATTTCGTAATCCATTAGCATTGAAGAGGGTTCTGAACACTTATAAGAAACGGGCCCGCGGCTTCGCTTTTTAAAATTTAAAACACGTAGGGATAATTTTTCATCTCCCAATTTCCATACAATTTTATACTTCTTTTTCCGACACACAACTTGCACGTTACTGGTATTACATTACTTATTATTGTCGCGTAGAATCTAAAATATACATTTTTAGGGTTCCATACCGCAAAAGGACAAAAAAGTAATGTAAGTTTTTCTTTCTTACCAGAAAACCTAGGAACATTTAGTACATTTTTGAAAGGACACTTTTGAACGTAATAAATTTTGCTCCCATTTAACGTAAACTGAAAAGGGCTCCATTTTCCATTTTGGTTTATTCATAACGAAAGACGACTTAAGAAGAAGAGACCGAACAAGTATTCTTTTTTTCTCGTATGTAGGGGTTCCCCCAGAGGATCTAAATAACCGTAAAATTCGACGCGGCTTTTTTTCGCAGAATACGATATGTACTACGGTACAATGCGCGCATTGCGAGAACAAATTGCATGCGTATATATAGAACAGAGATGAAACGGATAGTGGTATGGCAGATATCGAAAACCGGATTTCTGCTCACACCACATACCGGATAGCCAGATATACGGCCGATCATTGTTTCACTCGCAATGTATCGTAACGCGTAGATCTAAGTATGTAACAACGATAAAATTATGAAATCAAATTAAGTTAAAAATAAACAAATAAGTAAAATTATTTGCTTACTTAGATGAAATCTTCTACTGTACCGTATTTCAAGTTGATACCATTTGTAAAAGCAGTTTTTGTTTACCATTTCTAAGAAAATAGCAGTGACATAAAATGAGTGAAAATAGAGTACTTTTTTATATGTCTTGGCCTTAGAATATGTTAGATTTAATAAAAAAATCATAAAATGGATTTATTTGTTATTAGAGTATTTTATATGTTAATCGAACAAAGTTAATTTTTTCAAGTTAATATATATTGGTATTAATAGTATTTGGTATTCGGCTTGATATTGATCTACTAACTAACACCGCCTATTGTACATTGTATTTTATAATTCGTGTTCCTTAGATTAAGTTATTTGTTTGGTGTACAATAAAGAATATTTATTTATTATTTATCTGGGTTCCGGCGGGATAGTAAAATTAGGCTGGATAGGCCGGATACCGGATAGTTGCCGGTTTCATCTTTAATAAATAGTGTAGTTTGCTACAGACTTGTTGTGGTGCGCATCTGCACAGATTTTTGTCTCTGTTGGCTTATATGAAACCCTGTGCACTTAGACAAAAACCCCAAATCATTTTATAAGTAGGTACCTATATTGGTCAAATACTTCTTAGAAAAGTCTAGTCTAGTGGTATAAAAAACGCTTACCCTTACTATTTTTTTGGAATTTCTTACGTAATAAATTAACTTCCCAATATAAAGCATGGAGTCCTAAAAATTTACTCATAATAAATCATAGTACAAAACACTTATTTCCAGTAAAGACGTCGACTAAATGAATTTCACGTTCAATCAGCAGGAGTTAATAACCTGAACGCTTTATTTTCATTTTTCATTCCCTGGCAGGCAACCTGAAGCAGACTTAGTATTATTTCTTAAGAATTACTTGATACTGGATAATTTTGAGTGTTTTTCTTTTGCCAATCGCCAAATAAGAAACGGAGAAGGTACTCAAGTCGACGCGTATATTTTATGTTTTTTTTATCTATGTCCACGCATAAGTATATATATATATATATTTACTTATACGTAGTACTATTATAATTATATTTATTATACATGTGTATTTATATATGTACTTCTATTTATGTATATTTATACATACATTATTCATTTATGTTATTTATGTGTATAAATTTATTTTATATGCATTATTGTATTATATATATACTTCTTAATAACTGTATCGAAACACACCTACTATACTTTGTTTAACTTTATTATTTCCTCTACCCAACGGTTGTCTGGAAGAGATCGCTTTAAAGCGATAAGACCGCCTTTTGTTTTTCTCTATTTGTAAATATGTTTTGTTTGTAATTTTTTATGTTGATGCAATAAAGTATAATAATAATAATAATAATAATAATAATAATAATAATAATAATAATAATAATAATAATAATAATAATAATAATAATAATAATAATAATAATAATAATAATAATAATAATAATAATAATAATAATAATAATAATAATAATAATAATAATAATAATAATAATAATAATAATAATAATAATAATAATAATAATAATAATAATAATAATAATAATAATAATAATAATAATAATAATAATAATAATAATAATAATAATAATAATAATAATAATAATAATAATAATAATAATAATAATAATAATAATAATAATAATAATAATAATAATAATAATAATAATAATAATAATAATAATAATAATAATAATAATAATAATAATAATAATAATAATAATAATAATAATAATAATAATAATAATAATAATAATAATAATAATAATAATAATAATAATAATAATAATAATAATAATAATAATAATAATAATAATAATAATAATAATAATAATAATAATAATAATAATAATAATAATAATAATAATAATAATAATAATAATAATAATAATAATAATAATAATAATAATAATAATAATAATAATAATAATAATAATAATAATAATAATAATAATAATAATAATAATAATAATAATAATAATAATAATAATAATAATAATAATAATAATAATAATAATAATAATAATAATAATAATAATAATAATAATAATAATAATAATAATAATAATAATAATAATAATAATAATAATAATAATAATAATAATAATAATAATAATAATAATAATAATAATAATAATAATAATAATAATAATAATAATAATAATAATAATAATAATAATAATAATAATAATAATAATAATAATAATAATAATAATAATAATAATAATAATAATAATAATAATAATAATAATAATAATAATAATAATAATAATAATAATAATAATAATAATAATAATAATAATAATAATAATAATAATAATAATAATAATAATAATAATAATAATAATAATAATAATAATAATAATAATAATAATAATAATAATAATAATAATAATAATAATAATAATAATAATAATAATAATAATAATAATAATAATAATAATAATAATAATAATAATAATAATAATAATAATAATAATAATAATAATAATAATAATAATAATAATAATAATAATAATAATAATAATAATAATAATAATAATAATAATAATAATAATAATAATAATAATAATAATAATAATAATAATAATAATAATAATAATAATAATAATAATAATAATAATAATAATAATAATAATAATAATAATAATAATAATAATAATAATAATAATAATAATAATAATAATAATAATAATAATAATAATAATAATCCAACCATACGTCTGAGTCGAACACCTGACTCACGTGGGGGGCGGACACATGATATATATTAACTGGCATGGCTAACATGGCGATGGTAACCCAAACTATGAAATGGAGCCTAATAATGATATACGTATAATGTCGCTACCTGGGGGTCGTCAGGGCACGTCTGGAGCTGACGCTGGACGGGGCAGCATGCGGTCCGTCAGTGGCCGCTCGTTACGTCAGCGGGCGACGGCCAATCAAAATACTACCGCTGAATTACTGGACAATACAGCACTAGTTAATACAATACCTACTTGTCGTGTTTTGCAGGAAATTATGCCTGCAACCACACTAGGAGGCCGAAATAGACAACGGATGAAATGGAATGACGAAATCAACAAACAACTTCTCCGTTACTATTATCAAGTGACTAGTTTAGAGACAAATCTTACAGGATACAGACCAGCACTTTACCACAAATTTATTAATATATATCCAGATCTTCAATTTCTGACAGAACAAAGATTAGCAGACCAGATAAGAGTAATCCATAGAAATAATAGGATACCAATAATAGAAAGAGAAAATATAAGAAAAGAAATAGAAACAACTTTATACAATAACCCAAACGGTATTACAAGGAGTAATGAACAATCTTTAGAACAAATAAATTTACATAGTCCCACATCTGTTACACAAAATAACTTTAATATAATACCATTACAAAACAACCAAGAACGCCGACACCGAAACTCTTCTGCCAGTAGAAATCCTATGAATTTTGAAGACAACCAATATAGAGATTTATACGTAAATACAGAAAACGTGTTCAGAGAAATACTTCAAAAGTTTAAAGATACCGACCCAACATTAAGACCGAATATACCAAAATTACATTTTTCTAAAAACACTGCTAAAGTTATAGATATCATTAATTGTCTGATACAAAAAGAATTACAAGAAAATAAGGAGCCTTCATTAATAGAACTGCATGAACTAATATACTGTGCTGCAGTTACTACTACTATAGTAATTAACAATACTAAAAATAATAAGTGTACAGATGAAATAAAACCTAAATATCAAAAACCAGCTTGGGAGAGACGTATAGAAACTAAAATCTCGATCTTAAGAAAAGAAATCGGAAAACTAACTCAATATAACAACGGTAACTTAACAGAAAAAAAACGAAAAATAATACAGGACACATATAAAAACAACGATAAAATAAATGAATCCCTAGACAAGAAAACACAAACATTGCAAGCGCTATCAAAAAGACTAAGAAGATATAAAAAGTGCAACCAAAGACACAAAGACAATAGGTTATTTAACTCAAATCAAAAATTGTTTTACAAAAATTTAAACACAGAAAAAAAAATAGAAAATTTACCTGACATTAGTATAGTACAAAAATATTGGGAAGAAAAGTGGTCGACGCCTATATTACATAATAGTCACACATCATGGAATGAAATAGAAGAAGAAGAGATACAACAAATAGAGCCCATGCCAGAAATTATAATAGAAAAGGAAGATATTGAGCAAGCAATAAAAAGAACTTTAAATTGGAAAGCACCTGGGGTAGATAAAATACATAACTATTGGATTAAATACTTTGTATCTACACATCAACATCTAGCAATAATTCTAAATACACTAGTCATAAATCCTCAAAATATCCCTGCTTTTCTTACACAAGGTATTACATATTTACAACCTAAAGATACAGATACATTAAATCCTTCCAAGTATCGTCCTATAACATGTCTGCCCACAATTTATAAATTACTTACATCCATTATCACACATAAAATAAACACATATATAACTCGAAATAAAATTATAGCAGAGGAACAAACTGGATGTAGAGCAGGCTCCAGAGGGTGCAAGGAACAACTTGTAATAGATACAGAGGTACATAACAATGCAAGAAAAAAACACAGAAATCTGTACTACGCATATGTAGATTATCAAAAGGCATATGATAGTGTCCCACATTCATGGCTACTTAAAATTTTAAAAACATACAAAATTGACACAGTTCTGATAAACTTTTTACGACAAACAATGAAAAAATGGAATACATGTCTTCAAATTAAAACAGATAACTTAAACCTTATATCGCAACCGATAAAAATTGCACGTGGTATATTTCAGGGTGATTCACTGAGTCCCTTATGGTTCTGTCTAGCTATGAATCCTTTATCTAGAATACTTAAAGACACTAAATACGGATATGTTATAAATAAAGAAGACAACACAAAAATCACGCACCTATTGTACATGGATGATATTAAATTATACGCATCTAACAGACTACAACTTGATTATTTATTGAAATTGACAGAAACATTCAGTAACGATATAAAAATGAATTTTGGAATAGAAAAATGTAAAATTAATAGTATAGTACGAGGTAAGCATAACGATACACAACCTTATAATTTGAGTTACGAAAATACATTCATAGACAGCATGGAAAAAACAGAAACATATAAATATTTGGGATATTTACAAAGCACTGCAATAGACCACACTCAGGTAAAAGAGGAACTTACCACTAAATACAAACAAAGATTAAACAAAATACTTAAAACACAACTTTCAGCTAGAAATAAAACTAAAGCAATTAATGCTTTCGCTGTACCTGTGCTAACTTATTCTTTTGGAATAATTAAGTGGACAGATACAGACCTGGATAAACTCAACATTATAACAAGAACAACCAGCAATAAACATAATATACATCACATACACTCATCCACTGAAAGATTCACTTTGAAACGCAAACTAGGAGGCAGAGGTTTTACAGATAAAAAAAACTTACACTATGGACAAATAGATAATTTACGTACATACATGTTGACAAAAGCCAAGGAAAACCCAATTCACAAAGCAATCACAAAATTATCAACAGTGGGAACACCCCTACAACTAAATAATATAAATTTTGAACCTAAACTAAAACTAATTGAGGACTTGACTAAGATAGAAACATGGAAACAAAAAGCACTACACGGTAAATATCCCTTTCAACTGCACCAAGACCACATTGATAGTGAAGCTTCATGTGCATGGCTTACAAAGGGTAATTTATTCTCAGAAACAGAAGGATTTATGTTGGCAATACAGGACCAGATCATCAAAACGAAAAATTATGCTAAATATATTATCAAGGATCAAACTAAAGATGACAAGTGTAGATTATGCCATAAAATAACAGAAACAATTGACCATATCACAGCAGGTTGTGAAATATTAGCAAAAAAAAAACTGGTTGCCTGTAAAGTCGGTATACGGGCGAAAGTTTTACGTGACAATGATTTTATGTCTGTCTCTCTCGCTCTTAGGCGGGCGCGTGCCTCTCACTCGCTCTCATTGTGAGCGCATAACGTGAGCGGAGCGTAACGCAGTTTCTTGAAGTGTCACCCGGCAAACCAATTTATAAGACGTTGTCACGTCAAAAAGAATATGTACAACGACATAATAACGTTGCTAAGCAAATACACCAACATCTTGCAATAAAATACAAACTTATAGATACATTCACACCGTACTATAAATATAACCCTAAAAAGGTTTTGGAAAATAACGACGTTAAACTATATTGGGATCGCGACATTGTAACAGACAGAACAATCAGTAATAATAGACCGGACCTAACCATCACATATAAAAACACAAAAGTAACACATTTAATAGACATTGCTATACCTAACAACAAAAATATTAATAAAAAATATGATGAGAAAATACACAAATATATACCCTTGGCAGAAGAAATTAAACAAATGTGGCATCAAGAAACAATAAAAATAATACCTATCATTATCTCCGCTACGGGATTAATACCTAAACACCTCTTTCACGGCCTGAATTTACTAAATTTAAGACATGACATTTATATACAAATGCAGAAATCAGTAATAATAGATACCTGTTCTCTCACTCGACAATTTATTAATGCTACCACACTCACAGATTTTGAGCACATAGCGTAACCATAATGTTACCAGGATACTTGGTAATAACCCGTTCCTGGGAAATACCAGCAAAAGCTGAGAAAAAAGGACATAATAATAATAATAATAATAATAATAATAATAATAATAATAATAATAATAATAATAATAATAATAATAATAAATAAAGTTTTTACACAGAAGTCCGTTTAATAATTTTTTTATCAAATAGGGTAAATCTCAATGTTGGTCCATTTGAAAAAAAACCATGGTACCAACGGGGTATGAAAATAGGGGATAATGATTAATTTTTTGTTTACTTATACGAGCAGCATTTTTGCAGGCCTACCCAACCTATTAGGAATAAAAATTTAACCGACGAAAAGAAACTAAACAAGGAAAAAGAACAAAAATTTTTTCACTATTAGTAACTAAGCTCCTACACTTATTAAAGTAACTAACTTTGAGTCGATGCCAAACTAAGATATCAACGTAGACAATAATTAACGCAGAAAACTTAAGTGAAAACAAGGATGACGCGATATGTAACTAAGAGTGGGTGAGTAGTGCAGCTACATGTCAACCCACTGAGATTTTAATTACAATACGATAAATAAATTTTTAGTTATCAGTTTTATAAAAAAAAAATCTTTTTGTAAGGTTTCAAAGCACTAACACGGCTATGCTTTACTAAAATTGCAAACTAATTTTTCTTCTCAAACATAGTGATAAGGAGTCTGTTTAAGGTTTTTTTTTATCGAACAAAAGTTTAATGTACAGGTTTTCGAGTTTTTCAGGATTTAAACCATATCCCGAAGAAGACAGTCACAAAACTTCAGACAGATCCCAAGTTATGGATCGCGTTAGCACTCTTTGAGCTAAAGAATAAATCAAAGATTGAAATTGATTATATCGTAATAGAGTTGTAACATCACTGGCTAAGCGAATGATTACTTTACTTGACAGATAAAAGATCATGACATTATGGGTACTTGTCATAAAATATACTTTATTTTACCACTTTGCTATATGACTAGTTCGATAAGACCGCGGAAAATATCTAGTATTAGATAACCAAATTTTCCCCGCGGTTCTACTCGCAGAAAAACCAATTTCCCGCTAGCTATCTATACCTGCGACGGAAATGAAAACGAAGGTCACCCCGTTCACCCCGTTGCTGCGTTGCACCTTAAAGAGAGAGTGCCGGTTTAGTTCCCAATTTCTTTTATAAATATTAATATTTACATATAAAAACTTAATAACCACCATAAAGTAAGTATACACTAAAAATTTGCACAAGGCTTATAATAATATTAATTTTCTTCTTTTCTAACTTCTAAGTTAATACAGAGTTAATCATGAAAATGTAAATAAAACGACGAAATTTTTTGGTATGTCCAATGAAAGTTACGAGAACAGCATATGCACAAAAATTATTTTCCTTTAATGGACCTAGGTTATACAACATGGTAAATAAAACTAATCCTATATATCATTTACCCACGACTGAGTGTAAAAAAGTAGTTACCAACTGGCTTTTAAGCTTAAGCTACGATGAGACAGAGAGGTTATATTTTATTGTAACTTAAAATAATAAACATGCTACGTATTATAATAATTCAAGAAATAAACGGAGCAATGTCTAAAATTCAAGATAAACACACACACACATACACACATATATTTATGTACATTAACATTTATTTTTTCATATTTTACTTACTCTCTTAAATAAATAAAACACGAAATTGTCAACATAAACATTATTTATTAAGACTTAAATGTAAATAAACTAATGTATCAATAAAAATTGTTAAAAAGGTTAGCTAATTTATGTCTAAGAGGGGAAGCCAGGAGACCCATAATTACAGGTCTTACCTAGTTTGGGCTTCTGTCTCCCACTGTAAAATTGTATTTTAGAATAATAGTGCTGTACCTGTAATAGTTGTAAGAAAATTGTACTGTGGGGAACTACATAAATTTATTATAAATTATAAAAGTTAATAACATACTTTATTGTACTCTTCTTATTAAGCTGCTTACAAATACAAGATATCCTTTTAATTCAATACAGAAATGCAATTACACTATTAATTAAAAAGCTATAACTGCACTACTGTTGCTGACTTGTATTCATGCGTTCGATCCCAATGCTAGCTTTGATTCCAATATGCAGATATTGAAGCAATTTAGGAGCCAAGTGCTGAGATAAAACTTTATTAACCGCTGAAATGACTACACAGCTAGAATGTCAATATCGTTTCAGCTTTCTAGGACATAAGATAAATATGTAAATTTTCTACATTGATATTATACTCAATTTATATTCAATTTTAATAACAAGTACGCAAAAGATTCACACTCACTTAATTATTGCGCCTAAAAATCCGTATCGCCCGGTCATAAATAGACATTAGAAAACCTATTGAAAAAACGTCATGCTCAAAAAAATCTAAATATTCTGTAAATAATTCAAGCGTCTACCTGTTGCCGTTATCTATATCGAGCAAAAAAATCACGTTTGTTGTATGGGAGCTCCCTTTAATATTTATTTTATTCTGTTTTTTTAGTATTTGTTGTTATAGCGGCAACAGAAATACATCTTCTGAGAAAATTTCAACTGTCTAACTATCACGGTTTATGAGATACAACCTGGTGGCAGATGGACATCGAACTCTTAATAATAGGGCCCCATTGGTATCCTTGGGTACGAATCCCTAAAAAACGGTCAATTGCAAGTCGCGCGCCGTGGGTTCCGTACTATCATATAATTCACAAACACAAACCACAGAATAAGGGCCTCTCGGCGGTCACCATTCAATGACTTACCACGCCCGACGATTCTTAACTTCCCATATCGTTTTCAATAAACTAATATTGCTGGGCCACAAGTATGTACCTACTCTTAATAATCTGGACTGTTCTTCCTAGATGGCGCTTTTATCTTATATTGTAATTTTTAATGACAAGACACAGTTGCGCACTTGGCCAGTTTTTATTATTTTCTTACTTTGGAGCTCACACTATATAATCACTGCAAGTTTGAACCTTGCAAGTATTATTATTTTAACGATAAAGCAAAACGTTTCTATTTGTTAGGTAATTCGCCCTAATATCGTTCGATATTCTGAGCCATCTATATATACCTGTTACGATTCAGAAGACGTCGCGTCGGACAAACAGACAGACAGACGCGTAGGCTTAGTAATAGGGCTCTGTTCGTTTCAGAGAAACTTCTTACCGTGAACGCTTGGGTTGTGGAATGAGCTCCCTGCCAAGGTTTTCTCTAAGGACTACAGTATGGGTTTCTTCAAGAAAGAAGTTATTAGATTTTTGAAGGGTCGAAACCGCGCGCGTGCTTGATGCTACAAGTGTCCATAGGCTACGGTGACCGCTTACCATTAGGCGGACCGTAAGCTTGTTTGCTAACTAGTGCTACTAGTTGTATAAAGCCTTCAAAGGCGAAACTCGTTGAGATTTTGATCGGTATCTATATTCACGTTCTACTAAATAAATGGCTACTTTTTTTTCTTTATACTACTTAGGTGGCAAACAAGCACACGGTCCACCTGATGGTAATACTACTGTTCCATGAATAATAATGAAACAGTTGTTATATATGCAATATTAGCAATTTTGTAAATTAGGGAATTGAAATTGGTGTGCAGTCGAAACTTCATTATGCTTGAAATATGCAGATATTGCTCCACGGTTCTGAAAATATGAATAATTACTTGTTTACAATTTACCATTCAAAAAGGAAATACAAAAGTATATAAAGCGGGGTTATAAGAGGGATCTTCTCCAGTCAACCTTCGAATTTTTGGTACCAATACTGACTGTTTGGTACCAATACTGACTGTTTGGTACCAATACTGACTGTTTGGTACCAATACTGACTGTTTGGGCTAAAACGTACAAATAAAAACGAAATCAAAAAGGTTAGAAATTATTATAGGTATTATTAGATACATTGTTAGTCAAAACTTCACACTTAATATGTAACTACTAAGCATATTATCATGACTATTCAAGATCTACTACTTTATAAGCTGTAAGTAGTTATACCCGACGAAGTTTAGAATAACTACGATTTAATTTAAGGAACAAATCAAAGTTTCTGGCTGACCCTTCGATCAACTAACCGAAAACCCTCAAATGGGAACCACTATTATCTACAAATAATCTAATAACTTTAAACGAGCAATTCTTGCATATATAATTCTCATGAAATTTAGTATGCTGGGGGTTTCGGGGGCGATAAATCGGTCTAGCTAGGTTTCATTTTTAGATAACGTCGTTTTATCCGTGTTTTCAGGCAAAAATAAACTGGAAAATATTACTCTTCCTGACATCTCTTGGCGAGTAGTAATACTATTATTTTTAACGATACAGCAACACTAAAGCTACTTTACAATAGATGCCGTTGTTAAAAAAAACGAGCAAAGCTCGGTCTTCCAGGTACTGGTATTGAATATATGACAGAAAATAACAAGTACTTTTTAAATTTCCCCGTAATGGAAAACGAAACTTTCATCAGTCGACCACTCTCAATACATCGTTGGTTCTGGCGCACTTCCCCCCAACCTCAACCCCTCGCCTAAAAAAAAGCTCACCAACTTTTTAGCTTTGTACGACTCGCGCTTGACCACTCTCAATACATCGTTGGTTCTGGCACACTACCCTCCAACCCCAACCCCTCGCCTAAACTAACCTAACTTTTCTGCCCCCGCACGACTCGCGCTTGACCACTCTTAAAACCACCCCTGTGTCTGGGGTGTGGCGACTCGCGCTTGACCACTCTCAAAACCACCCCCTGTGTCTGGGATACGTCGACTCACGCTTGACCAGAACTACCACGTGACATCACTGTAGGTTCTGTGTAGTTTTGTTAAGTATTTATATCATTATCGTAATGGGTCTATCGTATTTTTCCGTTCATTAGTTATTCTTATTTAATTACAATGTCGTGAGTGCGATAATGATGTTTGTGGTGACATTCCTAATACCTTTTTAATTATATTTGTACTTGTAAGATAAATCGTATATATATAGGATAGTCGAGAGTATTCGAGTTACAATTTATCATCAAGTGATTGAATTCATCCTGTGTGATACTGAGGCTGGTTCTATTTACTTCAAAAAAAGCTATGGAGGTATGTGTTTTTTTGCTTTATAATTCTTTATCTATATTTATTATATATATTACAGACCCTCAAAACTATGTGTTTGTTTGAATGTCTATTACTTAAACCAATTTTGTTTAGGTTTTCACTTTAGGCAAATTTTTGATTCAAATTATTATACAAATATGTTTTTAAAGCATAGGCTTATTTTATTACAGAATTCAACATTTAACGTAATGGAAGAAAACACGTTCAAGCATAACTACTACTCTACATCGGATGATGAGCAATCAACTGAGAAGGCCTTAGAAACAACAAAGCTCAAACGGTCTCGTCGAAATAGTATCGACTCATTCTTTGAGGGGACCAATCAGAAGAAAAAGAAACTCAGCTCTACAGTGGCGAGATCTTCAAAAGATGGTATCCCTGGTGTCACATACTTGTCTACTAATAATGATGATGGGGCTCATGCTACACATTTGATAAAAATTGAGGTGTATGACCTCATAAAATTGAAAAAAGTACCAGTAGATGAACATTGGAAACACTCAGAAGTGAGGATCAAATATTATACGGATACAAAAGATGAAAAATATGAGCAAACGAAGGGTATCATATTTGATATCACGAAGCAAATAGCAGAAACCAATAACTGTAAAAAATACTTTTTTAAAAAGTAATCTCTAATAGCTAAATTAATTTATAAGAACCAGCTTCAGTATTACTCGAAATCAACTTTGAATCAAATTGTATCATGTTTGAGTTTTATTGTGAATGAATGAATAAATGATATAAATAAAAAATATTTTTTTGTTTTTTAACCACTAATTACACAAACACACACATAAGAAAAAAACATTTTTTTTATTTTAAAAAGTTTTATTATCAAAAATTGTTTTAAACATATCATATAATAAAATATCATTACATAGAGTGTTATTACTAAAGTGGTTTACAAAATCAATCATTGATTTACCATGAAACTTAAAATACAAATAAACAAGACAATATTCCCCACAAACAGTTGTAAAGTCATTTTGAACTCTTTTATTATTGTAACTCCATATCTTAGTATTCTTATTTAAGAAATATAAATGATCTCTACTAGGTTTACGACCATAAGAATCAAAGTATTCACCTAATCCATTTTTATTAATATGTATTCCCACCCAATGCGATCCAGGTTGATTGTCAACATCTAAATTACTAATGAGAAAAGCAGGTAGGTGCATGAGTACTGGTAATCTATTTGCAGCAAATACATTTAGTTTAATTTTCGAAGAAATTATCTTTAAACATTTTTGAATATCTAAAGTATTCATTTCAGAATGTTGATATTATGAATGTCAAAAGTATAATAAGTCCTTTCATTGAGTTCTAATTATTATATTTTAGCTACTGTAATCTACTGAAACATTACGATTTTTATCTATTTCAATAACATTATCAAATTCAGCATACACTATACAGTTTATTGTTTGTATGAGTGCTGCTTCAAAACGAACTTCAAGTCTTACGCTTCCATGTCTAATAAGATTCCAATGAGACGTAGAACTAGCTGATAAGTCTGGAGTTAAATCAAATGCCATCAAACAATATCCATTTGCATATTGTTCCCTAGAGATAGCATTACCATCATTCAAAAAGTGAATACCTGACCCGGAAAATAGTGTATGGTAAGCTGTGGTAAATATATTGTTGTGAAACATTGGTTGTAAAGCTTTTGATGGTATTTGTTGACCATCTATATACAAACTAAATGTATTTATTCCATAGTTTTCAAAGTTAAAAGGGTTTCTGTTAAAACTTCCATTAAAAGCAGCATTGTTTACAAAACCTATTATACACCTTTTTGGAACTTGACCAATAAATATGTTATCAAGCGTTTTTCCCTGAACTCCTGAAGGTATTGTGAGCACTTTGACTTCAGCTCTGGTTATAGGATACTTAGCGGTCGTTGCACTTAAAACTTTTTGATGTGCTAATAATACACTTGGACTAATTTTTGCTCTACGAACTATAAGTGTAGCGTCAGTAAAAGTAACTTTCAGTTTAGCATCAGCACCAGCCATAAGATTAAAACTTTCTCTTGATCGTACTAGTTTAAGACTAATTTCAACACCATTTATCAGAAACTTTTCTTGATTAAACAAATCCCCATGCAAATGTCCTACCATTTCTACCTCTTTACTCTCACGTACAAATTGATTCCTTTTTTTAAATCCATCATTAGAATCATCTAGTGAATTCATTTTTCCAGCTGTGTCTTCATACCATAGTCCACAAGTCAGATGAGATTGTTTAGCTGCTGGACCATAGTTTAATAAAGTTTCTATAAATGCCCTATAAGCATAAGTGTTGTTTGGTGGAGATACTAGTTTTTGATTTAAATACACATCGAGTTGATTGAACAGTGAGTGTAACCAGTTATTAGTTGGGGCTACTACTGTAGCAGCAGCTAAGTTGGTGCCATCTTGGTTTCGAATTATAACTTTTAAATGTAGTAATGTATGAGACAAATCGATATAATCATCCCCCGTACCAGGAATTTGAAATTCAATTGGTCCATCGTCTGTAAGGGATGATATAGGTTTGTAGTGTATCCATTGTCCATTTTCAATACTTGTCTGAGTTGTTGGTAAAGCAAATAAATCCAATTCCGATTTTATACATTCACATGAATGATTATGTAAGAATGACATTATTTGTTTGAAAATATATCTTTAGTATTTCTATTAATTTTATACTTTCTAGTTCTCAACTCTTTCAAAGCTGTTGACGGAATGGAATGAATCCGACGTTGACGTTTCGTTATATAACCTGATCCATTCATTAGTCTTTCAATTTTATCATCTGCTCTTCGTTTTAAATTACTACTTACATCTTTTAACCGTGTTTGCACAGATTCATTCATTGGTTTCTGGCTTATCATATCGCTTAATAATCCCACTCCAGCATTAAGAGCCTCTTTACCAATTACTCTTGCCCCACTTAATAATAAAGGTAGTACTGATCGAAACAGGCCTCCTAAAAAGCTTCCTATTCCATGACCACGTTGATGTAGTACACCTTTATAAATTACACCAATTCCTGATCCTGCTTGGTGTGAATAATATTGCTCATAGGGACAAATACTGTTATTATGCATTATAATCGCTTAAAGTGTAGTTTAACATATGCGGTCCCAAATTGAAATGGTATTTTATTACCAGTGTTTGTTCTTATATCTATTTCAATTGTATCAAATTCTCTTCGCATAACTGGTAAGTAGTGGGGTGGTGAAAATACATGCATCTTATAAGCACCATAGATATATTTCTCGGGGTCTAAAGGTATTATTCTTAACAATGGTGTCATAACATCTCCAACTATTTGCGGATCAATTATATCACAGTAAACAAATAATTGAGAAGGTAATCCTAAATGTAAATTGGGTGGGTATCTTCCAACATTTTTTGTTATTAAATTAGTTTTTGGTTCAAAGCCAAGTTGAATACTTAACTTTGATGATAACGTTAAAGATGATATATTTTTATCGTTAATTTGAACAGAGACCATCTGGGAAACTTTATCATAATGAAAGCGACAGTTTTCTTTTAGGTTTAAGGCTTTTAAAATGTTATCAATATTATCATAATTGGTTGCAGGTATATGATTTTTATAAATAACTGATGATATTGATTTATCCAAAGGTACTATCATTTTCTTAGTAATATACATTTTATTTTCACCCTCTTGAACTGTAAACATACTACATGGGTATTGAAATTCTACAACTCCAACAGACCACTGTCCTTCTAATTTTATAGGTTTTGGAAGTTTTGTTGAAAAATTTGTAGTGGTATTACTCGGAAAATATTCCATTGAACTATTACTGAGCAAAGTTAAATAAAAATCTTCCTTAATCATATTTTTTCTATATCTTTTAATGATACCCAAGTATTAAATTTGTTTGGATAACCTTTTCACTTCACTAGTACTTGCTTTCTATTTCCAAAATAACGAGTGTGGAGTATTTTATCTATTTTATGTGGGAGAGTGGGGTTGTATATTACTTTTTGTAATTCTTTTTCATAAAATGTACCTGTAATGGGTTCATTTTGAAGATCTTTTAACGTATAAACTACCCAAGGTGATCTTCTTATAACTGAAGTAATAACAAATATTTCATCACTCCAGTTGCTCTCGTATCCTTTTTGAAATATGTGTTTATGTTTTGTTATCCTAACATAATCACCTTCTTTAAACCTGTTTAGAATAGCCTTTTGCCCTTTATCTCTATCATATAAATTATTCCAAACAGTCATAATATTTTCTGAGTTAACATCTTTGGGACACATTTTTATACTTGAATGATAGCTATGATTATAAGAATAAATCAAATCTTTTAAAATATCAACATATCTATATGTGTTATGATGTGTGAAATACCGCCACATTTTTGTCTTTAATGTTCTTTGAAAGCGTTCCACGATACTAGCTTTTATATCAGGATTGTTAGTGGTGTAATAGTTTATACCTTTACTTTTAAAATATTTTTGCACATCCTTAGAAACAAATTCAGTTCCCTTATCTGACTGAATGTGGTTAGGTAAGGATTTTGACTCATTAAATATACTTTCAAAGCATTCTTTTATAGTTATAGAGTTCTTTTTTTTTAAACATCTAGCAAATGCATATTTACTAAATACATCAATAACACACAGAATATATTTAAAACCATCATTATATTCAGAATAAGTGCGCATATCACTTAAATCCACCTGCCACAAGTCATTATAATTAGATAAAATGTACTTATTTCTAGGAAATCTATTTCTTACAGGTTTATGTAATGTGTAAGTTTCTTGTTCTTGCAACCAATTTTTCACTTGTTTTGCTGTCATTTTTCCCTTTAACGAGTTGATGAGTTTGTTAACACCTCCATATCCAGCAGGATGAGAAACATCATAGTAAATCTGATTTATTTCTAATAGGGGGTCTATTTTTCCCAGTCTATTTTTTTCTTGATTTTGTTAAAATGAGTCTTAGTAGGAGTAAAACTATTATCTGATTGCAATTTGTTAAGTGGAATTTCTTCTTTTATATCACCTAAGTAAAGTTTATTAATATATTCTAGTCTTTTTGGATTTCCAATATAAGTTAATGGTATTTTAATTTCTTTTAATGCTGATGCAAACTCTTGCCACCCAATTGGATCACTGTGTTTAAGTGGTCTTAGTGTATCATTCACCAGGTCTATAATGTTACTCCCTGGTATTTTCATATTATTGATACTAACAGTTCCATTGGTATCCCAATCTACCTTATTTTTATTTGAAAAAATTGATTCTATTAGTAATTCACCTCGTTTTATATACGTCTTAGGAATCAATTTCAAGAGTTGTTGCTTTGAATAAAATGGGGTTAAGTCAGTATCATTTATGGTTTTTGATTTTATGTTTGATACCTGCTCAGTGTCAAGGACTGTTTCCTTAATGACATCAGTATCTTTATAATTATGTGAACTTTCTGTTTTGGTTATAATTGGTATTTGATATGGTCGTCGTTCTACTTCAGTAAAATGTAAATACCTTTGTAGTGTTTGTAAATACAAAATCCATTTTTCTCTATCTTCTACATTACTATTTAAAATATCTTTCATTTCACCATCTAAACGGGATAAAGTATTTAAAGCGCTTTGTGTTTCATTTTCCTTTTTAATTTTTTCTATCAAATTAGGTTCAATTAGAATCATTTTTTTAGCATGTTCCATTTTTGCTTTTATTTTCCTGCTAAGGTTTTAAAATTGAACTCACCAAGGCACTTAGAACAGATCCTAAAATAATAGGTAAAAAGGCACCACCCCTTTGAATAATTACGTTTTTTCTAAGTAGATTTCTTCCTTTACACACCAACTTTCTCAATATATTTTTATATTTTTTTTATTTGTTTTTATCATTTTCCTTGACGGGTATTTTACCCTGTAATACGTTGTAAATACACTCACAAATAAAATTTATTTCTTCTTTACTACAAGATTTAAGTAAAGCTTTTCTATGTCTTGGTTTCAATACATGCAACGATTTTAAAAGTTCTTGATGTGTAGTCACTCTTGAATGCATTATTTATGAATGATTGGAATTTCATTATGTTTGCTGTATTTAAATCCTTTTTTAGGTATATATACAATGCAGTTCTGGTCAGAAGGAAATATTCTCGTTTTAAATCGACACATATCAATTGTGTCCTGTTTTAAATCTATCATTAGGTAGCCATGAGGTTCACTAGTAGCATCTTTGTAGGCATCTTCCAAAAATTTAATGTTTTCAGGTGAGACTTGACGTGCTAAGTAACGAATTTGTGTTTTATCTCGTGGATTTTTAAAGTAGACTATATAACTAGAGTTTAAAGAAATATCTCTCTGTCCTTTACCTTGATGGAATATATTTTGTGTAATATAGAAAACACTAATGTTTCTATGATGACTACCCTTTGTGAATATGTCAACAACACGACCATCAGACTCTCGCATGAGGTCATCGATTATTATTAGTTGTGGTTGTTCTCCATCAAACATACTGAGGTCAGGAATACCTTGGTAATAATTAACATTGTTCAAGTTGTATAACGGTTGCATTTCATCATAACACCACATAATATTAGAAAAATGTTGATTGCAAATCTCATTAGCATGTTTCACAAAATTTTTAACAAAAACTGATTTACCACATCCACTAGGGCCAGCTACAATTACTGTAAAGGGATGATAAAAATGAATCATAATTATTTTTAATGTGTGTTCTCTTTGAAAATGTTCAAATTCATATGGAGGAAAGCAATAAAAACAAACACTTATATATTAAAAACAATATAATTAATAATAAAAAAAAATTACAATCATTAGGTTACTTAATAATAGTTATTACCTTACATTTTTTAAACACACATAAACCAGATACAATTAATACTCTATATTATTATTATTTCAAAACTATAAGTTAATCTTAAAATGACCCCAAGCATATGTATCTGTTGAATTAGGTAAAATATATCTCTTGGTGTCATTACAGGATAGACAAGTTTTATTAATTTGTTGTGTAAAAATAGTATGTTTCACACTTCGAATCCTACACATTTGTGAAACATTTACATTTTTATTAAATAGACACAACTTATAATTTTCCAAATTCATCTTTTTTGTCACACTTTTATTTACACCTTTAGCTTTAGCAATAACCTTACTTTCAATGTCCATTGCATACATTTTTGATCGAAGTCCTACAAACTCCCGAAATATTTTACCATTGTTCTCATCCTTAAAATATCCAAGTTTCTTTTTATTTAAAAGTGGGAAACCATAAACATTATCACTAGAATAGTCTGAAGTATCGAAAAAACATTCTAAGTCAGATTTTATTTCATTATAAAAATTATCTGTAAATACATGGTAAACTAAGCTATCCGTATCAGTGTATAATAACTTGACACTATTATTGTATTTTCTTTTCATGTAATTATAATGAAAGTTATACATCAATGTTTTTGATATTTCTAATATACAAAATCCTAAAACAAATGGTTTATTGAAATATACCTTAGTCTTTTGTAATTGTACAGCAATTAAAGACTCGGAGAATATAGATAGACTATGAAACTCAGGGCGAGCAATTAAACTTTGTGCACCTTGAATTTTTCCATGGTTTTCCCAGTGGATTAACAATTTCACATTAACACGTTTTTCAACATTTTCCATAGTTTTACCAAAGACTGCATTATTCATAAGTTTATAAAAATCTTTTTCAAAGTCACTTTTAGCTAAAGTTCTTAGTTGTGTATTTAAATCTATATATTTCTTCAACCAAGGACTTTGCTCAAACTGTAAAACTCTATGAACTCTAATTAATTTCATACCAAGTTGTAAACATTGCTTCAGATTTCTATAGTGAATAATATATTTAGTTTTGTTATATAAATTTGGTACTAATTTTTTATCTTTACTGTTACCGATTACAATGTTTTCAGGGCATAAAGGTAAGTCTGAATGAAGATCATGTAAATTTTCAGGGTATTCAAGATCAACTTCCAGTATGTATCCAATATCTGATGAATCTGATATATTGAAGTCTATGTTCGGGTTAACCCATTTAAAATCTCTTACAGGCAAATACTGAGACATTGCCCAACCATAGAGATTGTTTGCATCAAAATACATTAAGTAAGATTTTGGTAAGTTATCTTTGTAATCACCCATGTACTCGTTATTTGCCTTTCCATATCTGTTAGAACACTGTGAAATACCACCTCTTATACCAGACTTTACGAATGCTATTTTATCAAAGTCTTTTAATAATTCCAGTGTTATGTTAGTACATTTTAGCATTGCATCCCAGCTTAATCCTGGAAGGGTATAATATTGTACAGGGTCGAGTTCATATGTTTTAATACAAATTTCTCTAAAGTTTTCAAAAATATCAGTGAGTAACATTACATCAGTTCTTAAGTATAGATTGGAATAGTCCAACATATTTTTACATTTAAATTGGACCCAAACATTTTGAGCATGTTTATAATCATCATCTGAGACACTGGTATTACTTAAAGAGTTAAAGAAAGCGTCTTGATCTGGAAGAGTTGTAACTTTTAAGGATTCATAAGAATTAACAAATTCATAAGGAAAAACACCTTTCCTTATAAGTTTATTAAAATCATTTTCGTTTGGAAATTGTTTTCTTAATTCTATAAATTGATCTTTTTTTAGATTTTTAGCTAAACTATCTAAACTACTGGCCATGAATTTAAAGGAATCTAAAAACCGCAAATGTACTAAATGACCTCTTATATTAAGTTTTTTTGAGAATGAAATATATTTTTCCTTATTTTGCGGAATGATATCTATTTCTCCATCTTTAAAATTCAAAGCATGAACAATAAAATGAGCATCATAATTACTTAGATTATGAAATAGAATGGGAATGAAAAAGGGAACACGATACTTTGAACTACATAATTCGTGAGCAACACCTCTAAAATTACCAGTATTCCAATCATAGTCTACTGTGATGTCATCACCCAATAGCCCTTCACAAATATAACATAATTGCGATTGTCTAATAGATTCCTTCTCTTCGTTAGTTAATGGAAGTGGACATTTTTGAAAACAATTTATCCTATGTATATTGCTAATATCTTTGTAAATGCTTTCTATAAACATTTTTGCACAATTAGGCCCTGTGTATGTTCTGTATGTAGACAGCTTATCATCATACGAACATTTTATATAGTATCCATAACTATAAACTTCATGTTCATGTATTGTTTTTGTATATGACTTCGATGGATCAGGGTCACATGAGGTGACGGGTTTTAAAAGAGCTTCAAAGTCTGCATATATTACAAAAGGTAATTTTAATTTTCTTTGAAACTTATCAAAATAGATTTCATCATTATTTGTTTCCCGATTAAACCAATCTTTTCCTTTTTTATGAATTCCTGGTAATTCAGTAACAATATGAGCACAGTCATGTTTTTGGTGATTAATTAAATTAACTTTAGATTTAAAATATAGAAGGCAACCATCACAGATATGAATAGCATTATTTCGATTTGTTATTTGTTTACTAACCAAGCGTGATAAATTTTTTATAAAACAATAATGACCATTTGAACCATTGTTTAAAAATAATAAGTTAATGTGTAATTCTTTACGACATTTTGTAAAATATAATGGTCCAACGATGGTATTACATTTTTTTTCTTTGTTAAATTCTAATCCGAAAACATTGATACTAATGTTATTCTGTTTTTCTACCTTGGGTATATCCATCGATATGAAAAAACAATAGATATGGTAACATGACACTGTGGTTCGGAAACCGGCGTAGCCGTTGATAGGGGGTTGGAGTAGGTGAAGTAGGGTAAGAAAGTCACAATTTTTTTTCCAATTTAAACCTTATGTTCATTACATAAGGCTTACACGTTGACACTAGTGACATCTTGTGATGAGTAGGAGTACTTTAATTTTACATTAGACCCAGTGTTGTTCCTGTGCCGATATGAACAAAATTATCGATAGATTAATATGATGCTTGATGATCAAAAATATCTTTGGAAAATTCAAAGTCCTAACTAACTATCAACACATATTTTTATATTATCGGTAGTAAAATCATTCTGAATCTATAAAATCGTTATTTAAACTTAAATTATGAATGAACCTAAATAATTTAATTCTAATTAGCAGTGGACATATAAAACAGCAAATAATATTGTGATTTAGATAGTACATAGTTGGAATATAGATATACTTTACCTTACCTTACTTGTACCTTTATGCTTTAACTTAACTTTGTTTGAACACGCATTACGTTAAAACGGCTAAATTAGTTCAAAATTTAAACTTTATCGTAAGCTTTCGTTTTATCGAATTTGATTCATGGCATGAAAATATATAGATGAACGCTAAAAGTTTTATCATAAAAATAATAAATAATATGAGTTTTAATTTAATTTAATAATATGATTTGAAATTTGAAAAATAATCTATACTTACTATACTATTATAAAATAAATGTAAAAGTTTGTTTGTTCTTCCTTTACAACGCCCTGGAGCATCATATAAACCTAAAATTTGGCCCAGAGATAGTATAAAATACCGAGAAGTCCAAAGTACCCGTAGAAATAACTATAACTAAATTACACGCGGACGAGTTATAGCTTCAGCTGTAGCTTGCTATTGCAAACTTTCTTTCTAAAAACAAGAAGTTTCCGTAGAAATTTAACACTGATAACCAAATTTAGTGCAGTCAGAGCAGCAGGCAAAAGCTAGTTGTAGGTTTTACTCCACATACACTACTCGTTGTATTATTTTCCAGACGTTAAGAAGTCTCGCAATAGAATGCAAAAGTTAACAATCACATAACATAAAGCTTAACAAATAAGCGAAATAAAAACATTATCCAAGTCTATCATTCTGTATATTAAATAAAACAACGAAACACTTCTATAAATCACAGGAAAGCTTGGGGCTAGTACAAATTCTCTAAAACTATATGTACTTTAACACAATATTATACAACAGATTCTTACTGACTAGATTTTGCCCAGCGGCTCTACCCGCCCTAAATTAACTGGTTATCGGCGGGAAATTTTTACGGAAACTCCTTGATGGTACTATGAAAGTCTGCTATGTAAAGCTGTAGTTCGTACAAGTGGAATTTGTGAAAAGTGGGGACTTGTGAATTTTCCTGGATAAAAAAATAGCCTATTTTCTTTCTATTCCAGGACTAAACCTAAATGTGTGCCAAGTTTCATCCCGCTCCGTCCAGTGGTTGACGCGTGATTGAGTAACAAACATCCAAACTTTCGCATTTAAAATATTAGTCGGATGAAAAGCAATATTTTTAGATGTATTTTGCATTAAATAAGCGCGTTAAAATGTATAATTAAATCTTCATTTAACTGATTGTACCCACAGGTTGACAGAATTATTTAACTTTTGATTAAAAATAATTTAATTATTTGAATGCTTTTGAAATTTTGGACGACCCTAAAACATTCCATTGACTACAAGCATCAACTCACTTCATTTCCACAGTAAATTGATCACAACGGGTAAAAAACATCGATATCTTTATCTCATGCGTACAACACTAAGCAAATTAAGCTATTTCGCTAAGCGACATAGATATTAGTTTAGCTACTCACGGGTAGATGGCGCATCACATATTTAATATATTCTTCATGTCATTGTAATACGGTTTAGATTAGGTCAATAATTTTTCGAAATAAAGACTCCTCAACAATTTCTACTCAAATAGAGGTGAGGTACTTTATTGTCTTCGATTTATTTTCATTGTGAATTTATGAAACGATATCCTAATAATCTTGAAAAACAGTCACAATTCAAGTGTAATTTATTATTTTTATCACAAATAAAAAGAAAGGTTTAAAATTATGCCATGAAATAAAAAAAATAACACTTTTTATGAACAAGATAACAGTGATGACTAACATGATTTCGATAAAAATAGTGCACCTCTATTAAAGTAATTTATTATAAATTAAAGTAAATCGGTTATTTATGAAAAAATAATACTAAAGTATGATAAGTTACGTCGCTGGAACTCTTATTTACCTTTTTTTATAGTTTTTACAAGTTTTTACAGCACAATACGACATTATTGAACTAAAACAAACAAAATATCTTTAGATGTTCACTCGCCGAGGGTGACCTTGTGTTTGTTGCGTCAAATCGATGCGCTACTCAACATAGTCTAAAAATTAGACTATGGGCGGCTAGCCTGCCGGTGCTTTTTGGACATATCTATTGTTTTTTCATATCGATGGGTATATCCGATAATTTGATTGGGAACTGTATATTATTAAACTTTAGTCTATTTTGATTCCTCAAGTATGATGATACCCTTTCAGAACTTTTATTTACAGGATATAGTGCGGATAATAAAGCCCACTTAAAACATTGTTGATCGTTATTTTTTACATTTATGACTGCTTTTTTACGCTTAATATCTAAAGGTAATTCAATAAACGAAGACCCTCGTAAGGGATTGAACTTATTAACATTCATTTCTAAGAACTGAATTTTTTTTAAAGTCCATCCACTATCTTTTGCTTCGAAATCACTCTTTTATTTTTAATGTCTTCGCTTAAAGTTTCTAAATAATTTTCTAATTCGTCCCCTAAAGAAATAGTCCAATTTTTTGTTTGAAAATCGAAAGAATTTTTTAAATCTTTTGTTTCCTGTTCAAAATCTGCATGAATAATAAAATTAACTTTAACAATAGTTAACTCTTTTAAACATTCCTGAATAAGAAATAGTATCGACTCTTTAATTGATGCTATGAATACTTCAGGAGTTTGTATTTTAAGTGACTCATTAGCTTTAGGTGATACAATTCTATACGTTAAGACCCGAGACCCAAAAGCAACTGATATAACAGAGACATTATGTAAATTATGATTATGAATAAGACATTTTTCTTTGTGTTCCTTAGATCGTAAGTGCTGAGCATAGAACCTTTGGCTAACCTGTAATTCACATATTTGACACATAACGTTCTGTCTATGTGTTGTATTGGCAGATGATGACGTCGATGCTTGTTGTAAATCTTCAACACTAATATCAGCATGTCTCTTCAAACCTCGACCGACTTGAATTGAAGATTTTCTGTAGATATAACATGCTTATGTTAATATAAGAACACAAATATGTAACATAAAATTTAAATAAGTATAGTTAGAATGTATACCTGAATGTTTCCTCAACTTCTTTACAGATGTTAAACAGTGAAGTGTCATAATACGGATTTTCCAGAGCATTATCTTCATAATTCTTACACGCTCTCATTAGTTCTTTTTCTTCTTCTTCAAAAACATTTTGAAAAAAAACACTTTCTAGTGACATGGTTGAAATAAACCAGTTTAGCTTTGCTTGTGAATGATGAATTAATAATAAATATAATGTTCGATTTTTCTCTTATATATACAAGTCGATAAGGTGATTACTATATTAGTTGATGGTTAATTAATAGTTGCTCGTTACTTATCAATTAGATACTCATAAAATTTTGTAAGGATGGTTCTTATAAATTAATTTAGCTATTAGAGATTACTTTTTAAAAAAGTATTTTTTACAGTTATTGGTTTCTGCTATTTGCTTCGTGATATCAAATATGATACCCTTCGTTTGCTCATATTTTTCATCTTTTGTATCCGTATAATATTTGATCCTCACTTCTGAGTGTTTCCAATGTTCATCTACCGGTACTTTTTTCAATTTTTTGAGGTCATACACCTCAATTTTTATCAAATGTGTAGCATGAGCCCCATCATCATTATTAGTAGACAAGTATGTGACACCAGGGATACCATCTTTTGAAGATCTCGCCACTGTAGAGCTGAGTTTCTTTTTCTTCTGATTGGTCCCCTCAAAGAATGAGTCGATACTATTTCGACGAGACCGTTTGAGCTTTGTTGTTTCTAAGGCCTTCTCAGTTGATTGCTCATCATCCGATGTAGAGTAGTAGTTATGCTTGAACGTGTTTTCTTCCATTACGTTAAATGTTGAATTCTGTAATAAAATAAGCCTATGCTTTAAAAACATATTTGTATAATAATTTGAATCAAAAATTTGCCTAAAGTGAAAACCTAAACAAAATTGGTTTAAGTAATAGACATTCAAACAAACACATAGTTTTGAGGGTCTGTAATATATATAATAAATATAGATAAAGAATTATAAAGCAAAAAAACACATACCTCCATAGCTTTTTTTGAAGTAAATAGAACCAGCCTCAGTATCACACAGGATGAATTCAATCACTTGATGATAAATTGTAACTCGAATACTCTCGACTATCCTATATATATACGATTTATCTTACAAGTACAAATATAATTAAAAAGGTATTAGGAATGTCACCACAAACATCATTATCGCACTCACGACATTGTAATTAAATAAGAATAACTAATGAACGGAAAAATACGATAGACCCATTACGATAATGATATAAATACTTAACAAAACTACACAGAACCTACAGTGATGTCACGTGGTAGTTCTGGTCAAGCGTGAGTCGACGTATCCCAGACACAGGGGGTGGTTTTGAGAGTGGTCAAGCGCGAGTCGCCACACCCCAGACACAGGGGTGGTTTTGAGAGTGGTCAAGCGCGAGTCGTGCGGGGGCAGAAAAGTTAGGTTAGTTTAGGAGAGGAGTTGAGGTTGGGGGGAACTGCGCCAGAACCAACGAATCCCCTCAAATTTTGGTCGATGTTAATTTTAAAGCAAACATTATAAAACATAAAACACTCCTAGAGACTTATGGGTCAAAGTACATTACTCTTACAAATTCACAAATTTTAATAGAATTGAAAAACATTTATTTACATTAAAACATAAATCAAAACATAATATAAAAACAGAAATTACACACATATATACATGATAAGAAGAACGTCGGTGGTGGCCTAGAGGTTTTGTTGAGTGCCTCGCGTTCTGATGTGTTGAGGTTCGAGCCCGGCGTGTACAAATGTATATTCTTCTTAAGGCCCCTCTTACAGCCCACTAGCGCCGCCATTACATATCCTCATTTTCTCTTCGTAGAAAACGAATTTCTAAAATCCAAATGTTGCAAATATAAAGCTAGTCATAAGCTATTTTCAGAAAGTTTTATATTGTTTCTAAATAATATCTATGAGTTGTAGTTGGCATTTCTGCTAAAAGTGGCCGTTTTTAGCAAAATGCTAACTGTAACTCACAGATATTATGTAGAAACTACATTAAACTTATTTCCAGCTTATATATTTATTATTCTATATATATATATATATATATATATATATATATATATATATATATATATATATATAGATATCTAATGGCGGCGCTAGTTAGCTGCTATATGCCCCTTAATTTCTCAAGTTCATCAAACAAACTTTCACACCACTGGCTTTTCGGTGAAGGAAAACCTTGTGAGGAACCTGGATAAGTCGAAAAAAAAGGTAGGCGAAGTCTAAAACTCACACTTGGAACGCGTGATGTACTATGGCCTAACTCACCCTTGCCCAAAGGTTAGGGTAGGCCGGGCCCCAACAGTTTTGACGTGTAAGGCTGATAAGGATGATAATAAGAAACTTAAGACCTAAAAAGGCTACTGTGAATAATATAATAACCGAAATAAAAAAAAAAATATTAAGATTCGTATCAACCATAAAAATTTTCAAGTGTCGTAAAAAAATTATATGGTCCATAAATCATAATGTGTAGTTAGAAACTTGTTTTTGCGACCTTTGAAGGTAAAACAATTTCTATCTTTTAAACCGTAGACTGCTGAAATTGGCGCAGAATGGATTTTATTACGACGGATATTCTAACAACTAATACCTTCTAATATCATAAATGCGAAAGTCAGTTTGTCCTTCCTTCTCGTCGAAACGGAGCATCTTAAGAGAGACGGAGAAGAACGTAGGCTACTTTTTATCCCGGAAAATTCTAAATTTAAAAGCTTCTGCAGGAATAATCATAACCGAAACCCATGTGGATGAAATATAGCTACAGTTCCGGGATAAAAAAGGTATTTTTTGTCCTTCTTTGTCTCCTCAACTATTTCTGTGCCAAATTTCAGCTCAATTGGATGCACCGTTGCGACGTAAAGAAACAACGAACCAACACACTCACTTTCACATAATGATATTGTATATATGATGTCACATGTCCATTTTATAGTAGCGAGAGTAGCAAGCAAACTAAGTTACTCAACAAGTTACCTGCGTCGAACTTAGAAGCGATTCCGACGCTACACGGACGCTCAAACTTGGCTGAAACTATCGGGTTTCTGTCCAACTTGTATGCATTAAATAATTAAATGAACAAATTCTTACAGACCAAAACTAAATATAAACTTATATACAATGAGCTCAGATTGTATATAAGTTACGTTTAAGTACGTTGCAGACCTGAGTACACTTTTCGACGTAAAAAAAATATATATTATTAAACTGTAATTTTAACCTTAATTTGCTGATATATTAATAATATGCCTATTAAAATAGTTAGAAAAATTAAAATTCTGACACTCTATTTTTGGGCTTTGGTAGTAAGTAGTAGTAACATACTTAATTGCACACATAAAAATATACAAATAACAATAAAACACAAAAGGAAATCACAATGTAGGCGGTCTTATCGCTAATAAGCGATTTCTTCCAGACAACCTTTGGGTAGAGGAAATTACAAAATAAATACGAGGAAGTGCAGGTTATATATTTGAAATAAAAATATATATCAATACATATATTATAAACAAAAAATACATACAACATGAATACATAAATTTTTTAATTTTTTCAATAATATATACTCCTTAATACATTATCGGTTTAAATTAATGCAATGAGAATGAATCATTTTTTAAGGGCAAAGCGTTAGCTGTATAAGAATAGTTGTAATATTACGTTACATGTGTGGGAATTTTTAACAACAAGCTTGTGGAAAGTCGATGTGCAGACGAACTCAGAAATTTGACACACTCTTTAAGGTATGGTGGTGCTAATCGGTTGAACAGAACTTTATACAGAAAGCAAAGAATATGAGTATTCCAGCGAAAACGAATTGGGAGCCATTTGAGCTTTGATCGGTATTCTGAAATATGGTCAAATTTGCGCAAGCTAAATATGAACCTGATACATAAATTTTAGAGTCGCTCAAATTTATTAAGTTGCTCCACTGTAAAGTCAGGATAGTTAACGTCAGCATAATCGAGAATAGGAATGAGTAACGAATGTGCCAAAGCAATTTTAGTGGGAATAGGTAAGTGGAAATTCCGCAGTTGCCTCAAAGAGCTGTTAGCCGCCAACAATTTTTTACTAATTTCATTCACGAGCGGATCCCATGTTAAGAAACGGTCAATTTGTATTCCTAGGTTTTTCACTGAGTCACTATAAAGGATTAAGACATTTTTTAAATATACTGGTGGAATGAAGTTAAAATTCAATTTTGTTAAGGGACGCGAGCTGCCATAAATTATTACTTGAGTTTTAACAGGATTAATTTTCAAGCCGTAGGACTCACTTTAATCTATAATACGAGTCAGATCATAATTTATGTCAGCAATAGCTTGAGGCAGATTTTCAATTGTATATTGCTTATATACCTGGGGATCGTCTGCATAAAGATAGTAGAGAAAAGAAATATGAGAAGTAATAGAATTTATGAATTTTGCAAAAAGTAAAGGGGAAAGCAAGGCACCCTGTGGGACGTCAGCGAAAGTTTCACACCAGTTAGATGTAGAGTCATTTACCTTAACGCGCTGTCGACGACCACTTAGATAAATGCGACACCAGTCAATAGTCGTTGGAGATATGTTAAGCGAACGTAAAGTGGCTACTAGTTCATCAAGATCAACCTTGTTGAAAGCATTGATGAAGTCAAGCAAGGATAGTATAGTGACTTTTTTATGCTCCATGCCTTCACGGATATCGTCGGTGATCTTTACAAGTGCTGTAGCCTTACTATGACCAGGGCGGAAACCAGATTGTAAAGGATCAAGTATAGAGTTTTTTTTTACAGACAAACTTAGTTAAAAAAAATTGAAAAACTATGTATGTAGTATGTCTTTTCCTGTAGAAATAGAATAATATATAATAATAGTACTTGATTCACCATAATATCAGATCAAAATCGATACTGTCTTTTTTTTTTTATTAACAACTTTATTATCAACGTATCTTCATCTAAACTCCTAATAATAGGGGTTTAAATATGAAATTGCCGTTTAAATACTAAATGGGCCAAATTCTAAATATAATGCAATCTAAACATTTTAAAACCAAGTTCCTTACCCCTTCTACATATTTAGTTTGTTATTCGACCCTTATTTCAGGAAATCCGCTAATTTAAGTTAAAATTAACTTTTAGTGAGCGGGACTAAATTTTCTTGGAATGAAGGTCGTGTTCCAAAACAACAAAATTATATTAAGCTACGTTAAGTTAGTTGATATTTCTAAGTAAAAACAATGTGCGGTTGACTTTATTGTTCCGCATAGGAATTTAATTATTTTGTTACCATAAGTCCGTACAGTGTATATCCTTGTCCTTCTGTCTTCATTTAACTGCTAATTTTTTTAGCTACTACGAATGCTGTCGACTATTAGTCCACCGGAATTAGACAGAAAAACGCAAAAAATGCAAAATTAACCCAATAAAATAAAACTAATAAAATAGTTAGATCTGAGTTTGAGAACATAAATTTTCTCTTGGTACACGTACCTACGTATAATGTGTATACACATTATGTACAAACATTGTTTTTATTATAACTATGTATTTTAGAGTATAAAAAACATGAAGCAAAAAGATTCCGATCGAAAGAGGCTTTTTGATATCCTAAATATTGTTTTGTTATTAATACACGTATTATTTTTATAACAACGCAAATAATAATAAAAACTGCTACAATAATTTGCTTATGTACCTATTTTTGGCACATACAACATATTTGCATACATTTTATACACAAAGTATCAAGTAAAAATTTATGTTTTTGAATTTAAAACCTATTATTTGAATTTTTTTTTATGTGTTTGTCGGTTTCTGGTCGAATTTCCAAACTTGATACTATATAAATGCGAAAGTATGTTTGTTTATTTGTTTTCCCTTCACGTCGCAACGGAGCCACAAATTGAGGTGAATTTGGCACAGGGAGAGACGAAGAAGGACAAATGTTTTTTTAACTTCGGAAAATTTAAAAATTACCACGGGAATAACTTGCTCCAACAAATTTCCTTAATATAATCACACTGTAATCAAAATTTTGCCGTAAGAATCCCTACTAATAACCTAATATAGCGCGGGCCGCGAGAAAAGTCTATTATATACCTAATAGATTAGGAACTTGCTTGCCCGCGTCTATCTAAAGTAAAATAATACATTTTCCTACCTACTCCTACTCGGATAAGTACATTAGATTGTTTTTGATTACTAAAACCAAATGAATTCTAGTGTTATTATATTTTTGATAGCAGTTAGAATTAGCAAAGACGAAAGTAAAACCTTAGTCGATCTTAAAAAGAGAATATAACGTAGAAAAAAAATTAGACCATTCACTATCCTTCGCTACTCTCGCAATTCCTCACATAAAATGTGCATTTTTTTCTCTTGTATAATCAAATATCGATTTATTGGGGACAAAAAACAAATATACATTTTGATTAGCTACCTAAACAAGAAATTACATTAATTTGGCGATTGTATTTGTCTAACTCATAACTGGCTACAGTAACCCGTAGTAGGAATTAGGATCCATTTCTTTAATTTAGGCCCGTTCATGAACAGGCTTTTTTGTTTAATCCAAAACCAAAACTATTTTTTTAGAATTTAATGACATAGATTTTAACATATCTATGGTCAAAAAGTTACAAAACGAATAGAAGGGGCCAGCTTATCTCGAAGTTTGCTAAAGTCAACAAACTTGAAAAACCTAAAATAACTAAGAGTAATAGATTAATAACTACATTCCATCTGAATAATAAAACGAGTCACTGCTTTTTCGAATTTAACAGATCTTTTGAACCCTAGCTGCGCGATGCCGAATCGCAGCTCATATTATTACGCTTAATGGTTTCTTTTGTTTGTGATTCTCAGGTCCATTAAAATGATAAGAAGTAGGTTTACGATAGAAAAATACCTAAGAAAACAAAATAACTTCTTATTCTTGTTTTAAGATCAATCTTGAGGGAATCCCTTTGTCTTCCCAATAACATAGGTACTCGTAAACAGCATAAATTATCATAATAATCATCAATGTAATGAATCACGTCAGAACCATACAATTTAGTAATAATTAAGGTGATGGCATACCCAAACGAACTAAGTTTGCAAGAATTTGATTAATTTTATTTTAGTCCTGATAACACTTTTTGACGTGAAAAAATATCTGTTATAGTTCAAACCTTAATTAAGTAAATTTGCTAATATTATAATAATTTACACTCTATTTTTGGGCTTTAATTTAAATTGTTTGCAGAACTAAGTATGATATTCTCTGCCTTCTTATTTCAGTAAAAATATATTAATGTGACCAAGTGAATTTGCTAACTTTTATAGTTCTAATTAAATATTTGAATTCTATACCGAAAAAAAAAAAACGAGAAAATCGAGATTTTCAACGTGCGGTCACGTGCTAGCGCCTATCGTACGTGGAACTGCCTCTCTTTCTATGCTTCAATTGTGTAATATGTCTATGTACATTGGTCAAAACGGCACGCTTTTGCTAAGGTATACCATGGCCTTAACAAACTCCTGTTAGTTTTGCGCGTCAACTGAGTGTCGTCAGAAGTAGCAGTAAAACTTGACAAAACTGAACTAGCTAATACTGGGCACACACGTCAAGATTTGTCATGGGATTCCTCGATTCAGTTATTGAATCAGGTTAAGGGTTCCCGAAGGCTTCAATTCCATACTTAACAATGCTTCACCGTACACGCACAATTTTACCCGTTAGGTGGAAAGAACCAGCGATAACTATTAAACGAAATTAATGTATGGAAATATAGAATCACTTCTGGACACCTTGCAGACGCGATCTAAGATTTTTGTCATAGGACATGAACCCTGTAACGATACCATATTTATGCCTTAATCATGCCTTAATATTTTTATAATGCAATGGTCTTATTCGAGTTTAGGCCGACAACAATGACGAAAGGTAGTTGACTTAGTTTTCACGTTTGCCGTATAATGGTATGACGTGTTAGTTTATTTGAAATTACCCGGCGTTTGTTAGAACTTTACGAACATTTAGAACATATTCTATTAGGATTTTATCAATTTAGGATAAATAGGCCGTTTCATCTAGACCGTTCATATTAATCCAGGACCCTATAATAGTACCCCAACCAACATAACTAGAATTATACTTTAAAGATATTATTTTTTCTTTGTTACAATTAATTAAGGCCGCACATCCGTCCGGAATAAAAAATAGGATAGGGGGGTTTGAAACGTGGGGTGAGAAGGTTGTTAGAGAGGGGTAAGTGGTGATAAAAGTGCGTGGTCCCGTACATACAGAACATTCTATTGCCGTCGTTTAATTTGTCGAAACGCTGCCCGAGAGGGAGGAAATATAGTCTACGCTTGTGGGCACGAGGAGCTATCTAGGTACCAGAAAGTTGCAGGCGTATTAAACACCACGTCGCTTTAAATAATTTATATCCGGGAACTTCCACAAAAGAACAAGGTCTGCCAAGAGATACATTAATTACTATGTGTAATCCATGTCCATCCTTAACGGCGTTAGTAGGGTTTTACTACTTTGGCTGGTTAGCTATTGTAGGTGAGCGCTAATGTATATTGTAAGGGGACGCCCAAACTAGCTACCTAGTTCCCACTGTACAAAAACGAAAATGGATTTTACTTTCGAATGTGGAAGTAGCAAAAATTAGGTTTGCTTTGCGTAGGGATAGCAGAAAAATCATATTACTATTTAGAACCTGTTTCCTTTAGTTCTGATATTCAAATATATGCTTTATTTAGGTGATTTTGTACAGACTTTAGAAATGATGAGACTCAAAGTAGGCGTTATCTATGACCGCAGATTTAGCTATGTATATTTTCTTTATTATTTAATTCTTTTACGCTTATTTTGTATACTATTGATTGCTATATAACTCAGAAGTACCTCTAAAACAATTGGGTTTACTACTTATTTAACACAACGGTTTTCGGGTCCTACCACTTTTGAAGATCACGCTTGGCCAAATGAAATATCTATCTACATCAATATTAATTATAAGATTCTTTTGATTTCACTCTCGTTGAGTGATAATGGGCTTCTGGGTCATGGTCATTTATATTTATTATATTAATGAAATCAGGGGGGGGGGGGCATAGCAAGCCTCTAGCATAAAAAACTCACACTAGGCACACCGCTCTATCAAAGTAGCGTATATATAGGTGTGGGTCGACGTAAAGCGTTGGCCTCAACGCTTATCCCCGCATTGGAAGTTGACCGGCACCTTCAGTGTACTAAAGTCCCAACTAATGTCCTAACATCGAGCCCAACATGAAGAGCTGGCATAGTGCGTATCTTATTTATTGCAAAATGTGTCATAGGATGGGAAGGGTATATCAGTCCGTCTGTATGTCACGGACGTTTAAAACCTTGTCAATTTTTAATAGCAACAGTTAACTTAAACTATTTATTTCTGTTTAACCATGAAAAAATGTTAAACAGATATACGTTTTCAACAAAATCATATTTAGGTACAAAAAGTAAACTTAGCTTTAAGAACATGGTAAACATACTGAAACTACAAATAAGTTTGTTAGTAAAAACCTGACAAACACAATACTAAAATACCAAAGGGAAGGATTGTAATACGCACTGCACTGCATTTTGTAATACGCACTGCACTGCATTTTGAATATTGCGTGCTATTTTGAAAAGCAGATTATTTTTGTACAACATATTTTATATATTCGTATTAACTTCGTTTCCAGTATTTCATGTAGGTTACCTATATATTGTTAAAAGATTTTATAAAGGCTGAAATGCGAGTTCATTATTATTCATATAATTTATTTTGTAACTCGTGACATGTTGAACATGACTGGCGTTGTCAACTTACTAGACAATGTTTACAAAATAATGAATTATGTCATGGTACGTTGACACTAATGAGGTATACCTCGAATATTATCAGGTAGAGTCTGTTACACCTAGATCTCGAATTCTGAAACGATACACTGAAAAAACGGTCTGAAGAAGAACAAAATTTTTTATAATTTTGGTTTTTTTACTTTTTTATATTTTCTTAGGTCAGTTTCAGTAATTTTGTGGTGTTTATACTTAAAAAACTAAGAAATAAAATTAAAAAACATAAGATCCAACGCAAAATTCCAATGCTAAAATGTTCCGAATCGTGTACCTACCGAGTCTACGGTATATATAAATTTGTGTTACGATATCACTTACACCGGTATATTTAAAAGAATAACCTGTCTGATATATCAGCTCGCCACAGCCCAAATTACTGGGTCTAGAGACTTGAAAATTTGCACAGAAACGGAGATTTAGGTTGAAAATTAGAATTTGCGTGTGGATGAAATTTTGTATAAGAATACCAATAACAGCGAAATACTTCTATATCTTTCAAAATTTCACGCAAGTAGAGTCGCGGGAATAATATTATGTGAATAAGTTTTTCAGTTATACTAATGTACCTGCCGAACCTGACGAGTTTTAATTCCCGATGGTGGTCGGTTTAAATTTCATGATGCGCAAATAAATTGTGTTTTAGCTGTCAGTGCTTGTGCTTGTTTTCGGCACAGGAAAAAAATCCTTTTTTTCAGTTATGACATCAAATATTACGTTGTCGATGGTAATGGTCGATTTGGGTCCTAGACTAATTTGATTAGACACAATAAGTGAATAAAATAACTGCGCTCCTATAAGCATGTCTATTGGAGTAAAGAATAAAGGATCTGCTAGTAATTTTTATTGCTTTTTAGGTATGTTTCAATTATTTGTATTTATATAGCTATGTAGAAGTGGTACAGTGATGCTAGTCATTACAATGCACTTTAGTGTTGCTGTGGAGTCTGATACTCTAGACGCTGTGTCTCGCCAATGCCTTGTAGAATATGACTGTCGTAATACAGCTTACTGTTTAACTTTTTAGCAGAAGAATGATCAAAGATGTTGACTTCACTTCCCGAATCAAGTAGGGCTCGAGCGGAAATCAAATTACCTGTTGCGTCCTGTACTTTAATTATCGCTGTGTACAAAGTATTTGATTATGGCTATTGTTCGACGCACGCATTGTTGTAGTTGTAACGAATGTTTTTTGTTTCTGACTGAAAGTATTTGTGATATCAGATGATGTGTGATTGAAAATAAGTTTTGTTTGCTTTGAAGTAGTGTGTGTAGTAGGTATGATGCATGATGAATATTTGCTGTAGCGCGATCAGAGTTTGACTTTATATGTGTAGGTAAGTAGCTTTTAACTTGATCTGTCTGTTGGAGTGTTATGTCAGAAGCTGTAGCAATATTTGCCTTTTTGGAGGATTAGACAAATGTATTAAACTATGATGCTTCCTATGAAATGTATTGCAAGTTTTTCTTGAACACCTATGTTGAGTAGAATAGGGTTGTAAACAGTTGTAACACAAAAACTTGGACTTAATAAAGTTAATACGTTTTTCAACTGGCATCTATAGAAATTGAACACATTTTATTATATTATGCTATCCTTGACATAGGTTGCATGTTTCATTCACTGTGCTAGAAGTTGATACATAGGCTAGCTTAGGAATCTGTTTACCTACTTGAGGAAACTTATCAAATACTTTGACATTCATAGGCTGTGGCACGAAGCTTAAGAAACTCTGATAATTCCTTTATAGTTGGAATAACTGTTTCCTTCCTAGACAATTCCCAAGCGGCTCTAAGTATTGTCTAATTTTTGAGTAAAAAGGTAAACCAGAAAACATCCCATTCTTTGACAGGTAATTTCAGTGCTGATACAGATTCTAAGCTTTGCTGCTGATCATTTAAAAAATCATTGATGTTTGACCTATTTATCGTATGAAAGCCTATACAAAATTTCATATAAAAGTTTATAACTATGGTCTTATTTTCATACATTTCTTGAAGAATATCCATCGCCTTAATAAAATTACCTTCAATCATAAGTAAGGAGTTAACTAAATTAGCCGCTTACGCTTAACCACGCAGCGAACGTTTGAGATACTGCAGTCGTTGCAGCTCCTGAACATTGGAACCATCCATGGCACACTCGAATATGTTTCTGAATGCAGGCCAGTTCTATATGTTTCCGCTGAACATCAGCAGCTCCAGTCTTGGAAACTCAAAGGCTGGACAGCTTGACTTGGCACCTGTTTGTTGATGATTGCTTTGTTAGTGTAATATTTGTTTTCAATTGTTGAGCGCTCGGTTTCAACCTTGATATCCTTTTCTATAATTTCGACCGACTGTTGAACCTCGTCAAATTTTTCTATTTGTACTGATAAATCGGTATTTCTGAATCTAAATTCATCCAAATTTATCGGTTCTCCAATTGGTAAATAAGTCATATAATTAATAATTCTGGTTACTTTTCCTTTTATTGTAGCTCTTTTGCTTATTGAGTAAGCAAAATCTGCACTTTGTACTTTCGTAGACATCTTCCAATTATATTTTTAGGACATGTACTATTTATTTGTGATAATAGATTCTTTTCAGAAATGATGAAAATGAAAAAATAGATTATTTAATATTTATTGTAATGTCATAAATGTCATATTATGGGGGCGTTTAGTTGACAAGCATTATACGTATTGAATGCGCCTAATGCTGTCTATGCGCACATTCCATCGTTATGTGACCAAAAATGAATGCGCTATGAAGTCACTTCCGGACCGCATTCAACGCATTGGCTGCACATGCTCGGGAGGTAGAGTAGTGGATGCGTTGTCAAATAGTAAACGGTCATATTGTTTGCTTACATTTGGTCAATAGAACGCACCTTATTTGGCTAGTGTTGGGTAGGTACCTACTATGAACTTCAAACTCGTTCGCTTCTCCCGAGCAATAGTGTTCCAAAGACGTTATATAGCGCTGTTCGTCGAGTTTTTTATGACGTACAAAAACATAGCAGCACCGAAGATTTTTACACTTATTTTTCTTGTCGGCTCATTATGGACCAATAAATGTTTGAGATGTCTGTATTTATTAATCAAATACCAAGATTAGGTCACTATAATATGTTTATTTACGTTGAAGTAGGTATTTATAATAACTTACTGTGAACCGATTTGCATAAAATTTTGGAATTAGACTCATGTTTTTTCAAAATATTTTCGGATATCGATAGAAGGCCTAATTTTAAGAAAAAAATGTTCTATAAAGTTTTTCAAAAAACCCAATACTTTTCAAGTTATTGACAATTGAAAATTCGATTTTTTTCACGTGTTTCATCGATTTTTTACAAATATCTCCAAAAATATACATTGTAACGAAAAATTTTATCATAAACAAAATTGTAGCAGGTAAAAAACTGAACAAATCGGTTTTTTATAAAGTGTTCTAAGTGCTATATTAAGCTAGATATTAAAGATCAAAGCCGTTTTTTATTTTGTCTAAAATTTAATTGATGCATTCATTTTATGGATTCTAGCAGTTTGGCTGCTTTAAACACATATTTTTCAAAAAAATCACGATATTAAGAAAAAAAAAATTTCGAATTTTTACAAAAACCACCTTTTTTTCATAATATCTCAAAAATGATGAAAGATACGTATAAAAGTATAATGATAAAAATGTAGGTCTTTTTCTTACCTTTAAAATGGTTTTTTATAATTTGTGATAGCATCAAAATTTAAGGAGTTTTTTTTCTACTTAGTAAACTGAAATTTCGGAGTGCGAATATTTGGAGCAAAGTGAAAGTAAACAGTAATAGAGACCCAAAACTATTGTCTTATGTATATTATATATATGTATATATATATATTATGGACATAAATTTTGGAAACGCAGGCATGAAAACGCTGATTTCTTACTCTATAATTAAATTACTTTTAAATTTGTAATCATATATATTTACTGATTTAATTTAGGGGAAGTTTTAAGGGTTGAAAAGCTTAAGAATATGACAATGATTTTCGAGAATGTGGAATAACATTGAAATCCTTTTCATTTCATCAAACGATTTTTTTTAAGCAATTTTTTATCAAGGGGTTATTTTTAAGGGTCGAAAGGGGGTTAAAAATTCGATAATTAAGATAGAGAATATAAAATATTATTTACTCTATACTTAAATATTTTTATGTCATACCGAAGGATTTTTTTGTGATTTTTTCAATTTAGGGGTTTTTTTTACAAGGGTTGTAAGGTTTTCAAGGGGTTGAAAATGATTTTATTATGACGTAATTGTCTTAGAAAACACTTTACGATTTCACCCCTTAATATTAAACATGTTTTCTAGCGATAAACTGGCTCAATGTCAATTTTTCCATTAAGGGGTTGTTTTCACCACTTAAAAATAATAGGCGGAGCTCAGATCATTTTCACTTTTGAAGTTAAGGGTAAGATGAGCCTAATTCCAAAATTTCATGCAAATCGGTTCACAGTAAAAAAATTCGGAAGTAAGACCCTATTTTTCGCTTTAAGCACTTACTGCGTACAAGTTGGGCATAAATCTGATAGTTACAGCGTGCGTGTTGGGACCGGAATAGCGACAGTAAGACAAGTTTGACGCAGGATGACGTAGGTAAGGTACTTACCTCGAAATTTAGTAACTTAGTTTGACTGCTACTCTATCTACTGTATAATATTTAAAGCTTGCGCTTTACGAACATGCGAGATCGTGTTCTGAAATTATATTTTGCTGATTTCAGTGTTTTTATTATGCAAGCATATTTTTTTTTATATTTTAGAAACTTTGTTATGTACGTGCAAGAAAATTGCAATAATTATTTAAAACTTAAGTACATATTATGGTCTGGCTAAAGGAATTTTATTCCGTTTTCGTTTATTTGTAAAAAATGCTAATTTAATTTGAGAAAGGTGATTTGTTTAGACGATGGATAAAAGATGTACAAAAAAAAGCCAGACTGAATGGTTGCCTCAGTAGAGGTAGAACTTTTTGAATGTAATTTTGATCTAAATATGTTCTATCTCCGTTCATGAGAATATGAAAGTCAACTTTAAACCGTCGAACGTGTATGAAAGCATATATGCGAGTGAATGAAGCAAAATAAGTTTATCAGGGTCGTAGTAAGTGAAATGTTTTGCCTATCTCTTTAGAAAACTGACAAAAATGTGGAATAATTTGGAGTAATAAGCAAAAAACCAAAAAAAATTAACAGTCACCACACGGAAATGTTTATTTATTCTTTACTAGCTGTTACCCGCAGTTTCAACCGCCCTAAATTCGGTTATCGGTGTATGATTTAAATTATATAAAAAAAACCATCTCACACTTGACATTTTCAAGTAGCCAATGTCCTTTTCCGGGATTCAAACTATCTCCATGCCAAATTTACCCGTGATTACTCCTGCCCTAAATTCGATGATCGGTGTTGGATTTCAACGGTAACTCCTCAAATATAGAATTATAACCGACTCACGATTGACGTTTTCAAGCAGCCTGTATCCATTCTCGTGAAAAAATATCACTAAAATCTTCCCTGCCGTTTAGCAGAAGATCAGTGATACACCGATTGCAGCGCCACCTATATACCGGGACCATTTGTAAATTCAAACCTTGCAGGAAACCACTCGAAGGTACACAAAAAATATCATTAAAATCGTCCCTGCTATTTAGAAGAAGATCAATGACAGATCGACTGCATCGCCACCTACCGGGTCAATTTGTGCATTGAAGCCTTGCAGGAACTCACTCAAACGTAGACAATAAATATCATTAAAATCGTCACTGCTGTTAAGGAGAAGATCAGTGACACACCGACTGCAGCGCCACCTACCGGTCCAATTGTATTTTCAAACCATCCAGGAATCCATTGAAATATTCACACAAAATTTCCGCCAAATTGTTTCAGCCGTTTAGGAGAAATTAGGTGTCAAACACACGTACAGAAAAATTATACGTAGAAAAAAAATCGGGCGTGCGCGAGTCCAACTCGCGAGGGTTCTGTACCAAAAAATCTATAAAAACGGCAAAAAAATCACGTTTGTTGTATGAGAGCATTAAATATTTGTTTTATTTTAATTTGAATATTTATTTTTAGAGTGAATATATAACTTAATATTCTGTGAATATTTCAAGCGTCTATACCTGTTACCTTTATCAATATCAAGCAAAAAAATCACGTTTGTTGTATGGGAGCCCCCTTAAATATTTATTTTATTCTAGTTTTTAGTACTTGTTGTTATAGCGGCAACAGAAATAAATCTTCTGTGAAAATTTCAACTGTCTATCACGGTTCATGAGATACAGCCTAGTGACAGACGAACGGACGGACAGCGGAGTTTTAGTAATTGGGTCTTTTTTTTTACCCTTTGGGTACGGAACCCTCACACTTGACGTTTTCAAGTTGCCTATGTCCTTTGCCGGGACTAAGACTATCTCCATGCCACATTTCATCTTATACGGTAAAGTGGTTTAAGCGTGAAGAGGTTACAGACAGATAGATAAACAGAGTTACTTTCGCATTTATAATATTAGTATGGATTCATACTATGACAAAACTAGCGCCATCTATTATTACTTTTGAAAACTACGTGAAAAATATTGAACTCATGCATGCGTTAACGTATTAATTATACTATATATATATATATAACGTAAAATTACGGTGACAAAAAAAAATTAAAGCTTGATAGGTAACAAAAAATTTTATGACGTTAAAAATAAAACACCTTCTCCTTTTGAAGATCTGCTCAAGACTGCATGACGTCATGTCATGCATTGCGGTGTCAATTTTTAACACCACCACGTCAAAACATCCATTGAAAGACGCTGTTTGCCCGGTCAATCCTTACGAGGTAAGTCAATTGATTTTTCATTCTAAAAATATTTATTTACATAAGATAGTGATAAAAAATATGAATTTAAATTACTATTATAGTTTTTTGGTTTGATTTGAACCATTGGACTTCTTCATAAAATAATGTAAATTTAACCAGTATTACCAGCCACTTGAGTATTTCAGGATTGAGAACTCTTCATTCATTGCATTAGATAATTCCTCGTGGGAACTAAAAGAGTCCGTTTTCATGAATAGGTAATACAGGGTCATGACCTTTAGTTTCACCACAACGATAGCGCAGCGCTTTCTCATAGGGTTTTTGATTAAACTTTTACAAGCTAGTTGAATGGGGATTTAAATTGGAAAATATTTCACATTCAAATATGAATTTGAAAATTTCAGCTAAAATACATGATTCTTGGACCATTTTCAATTTCAAATTTCATTTTCAAATTTGATCGTGAAGATAAATTGACAAATTAGTAGAATCTTGCAATCGAATTTACAAACTGTGATTTTTTATCTCTAGATTCTAGGTTTAATAGAATACAGAGGCAACATTCAAAGGATAATATTTTTTAATACTTCAGCTCTTAGTACGCAGATAATTTCAGTAAAATGAAGGTAAAAGTAAAGAGAAAAGAAAGAAAATTTAAACGAAAGGCTGTTTAAAAGTTTATTTGTACAAAAATATTTTGAGTAAGAATTTTACTTCTTTCATATTACAGACGGCTTAAGAAATACAATTTTTTTAACAAAAACTATGATGTTATTAACTACACTGAATACGACATCAAGGTCCTAGAAATTTCGTCTCGATAATAGTAAGGAGGTTGTTTTCTTAATAAATTGCTTCAACAACTATTTCGTAAAGAATTTAATCTTCTAGTTTCTTTATAAATCAGTGCCAAATATGTGTACAAATAAACAGAGGCGGCTTGTAACAATTTTTTATGGGTGTTCACTAAAAAAAAAAGAAATATAACTAAAACAAATATAAAAAGAAAGGGTATGAGGTGGGCGTATGCAAAATGCGATAAATTGATATAAAATGTTATATATTATTGATTGAATACATTCTAATATGAAAGGAATTACGTACCTGTCTGATAACTGATAAAAGGCGGCAGTGTTGTAGTGACTCGAATATTAAAATGTGACTCTTTTGCTTAAATTAGCGATGGATCTTGCTTCTCATGTTTGATTGCTTGTACAGCTGCTATATAGAATTGCTTAATAGCTAACCTTTTACTATTCTATGTATAATTAAAATTCATTCGCCTATTTAGATTTACAAACGCGCGTGTATACTTTCGTGTCACATTTTTGTCTTAATCTTTATAGCTGAATTACTAAAATCGCCCGGACCGAAGGCGGGGGTCAAGATAATGTTTTTAGTGAAATGCTATTTTAACATAAAGAGTAATTGAAACATAATAACGAATATCCCTGCATAGTTATTGGTTTGAGAACTGAGCCACTCATGATGGTGGGCGCTTTTGTTTTACAAAATAGCTAGTTATGCTGTGGGATATTGTTTTAGCAGTTTGTCAGTCGGCAAATTCAAGAGCCTGAAAAGTCGAGTCACGTCCGTTTCACCACTGTAACCTATTAACTGGCTAATTTTACCAGATGGCTGCGATGGATGTGCCATCAGTATATATCATACATTGTATGTATACAGATTTACTATAATGTATATTTATACTTTATATATTTATGTTACAAAATACATTCAATTGACTGAAAAATTACTCCTTCGCAGCCTAGTTGGTAGTGTGGCCAGCTGCTGTGCAGAGGATGTGGGTTCGATTCCCACACTGGACAAACATTTATGTCATAAATATTTGTGTTTGTCTTGAGTCTGGGTGTATTTATGTATGTATTTACAAAAAAAGTACTTTGTATTTACAATTTTTATCCGTTGTCTGGTATCCATAACACAACTTTGCTTACAGACCGTGTGTAATGTCAAAAAAAAAAATTGTATTACACAATATGATTTTATCTAATTGGAATAACGAAGTTACAAAAAATGATCATATCATATACATTCGTATTCGCGACTGAAAAAAAAAGGCAAAATTTTATTTTTAGTTTTTATCGGAGTGAGATTTCTACAACAACACCATTATAATTATACCTAGTAAGGAAGTTTCCCATATCAAACTTTTGCTTTAGTTCTTCAACGAGGTTAAAGTTATTTCAGTAGATTTTTTTCCGGCTTTAAAAATATTCTGTCCTTCGTCTTTTTAAGTTAAATTGATGACATAGTAATGTATATGATATCGTATAGTAATTTTTACTATATTTACACGAACATCTTTAGTATTAGGTACAGAAATTAGCTTTCTGGCCTATGTAGCCTCTTAATTTGGAGGCTCCATTGCAACATTATGCAACAAAGAGAATTTCACATTTATATATTTATTACGGTTAGGATATGGGATAGGATAGTATATGTTGACCCCGTGGCTTAGTTGGTAATAACCCAACTGCTGAATCGAGGGGCGTGGGTTCGAATCCCACGAACAATACAAACATTTATTATTTGTGTTTGCCTTGAGACTGAGTGTTTTCTAGGTATATTTTTACACATTTACAAAAACAAAGTTATATTTGTATCTGTAGCATTAAAAAAAACAAGATTTTGAACGATTGTTAGCAGCGCTGAAAAAAAATCTTTATATGAAGTATTATACTTATAGTAGCAGGTACCTATAGGTACACACTTATGTATAGATGCATTCAGCTGTAAATAACAGGTTTCAGCTTAGTTGTTCTTGCTGTTGTCAAGGAAAGCAAACTTGAGAGGATCCTATTGTCTTCTAATTATCACTGTGTGACACGATTTTTCTAACATAAATAAGATTACGTGATTTGAATTCCTTATTCCATTGTTGAAAACATTGTCAATTGATATGGTTGTCTAACACGTCACGTTTCTAAGTTATAGTGTCAATACTATTTACGTGTACCCTCGTAAAAAACAAAAGATCAAACGTTGTTAATTGCAGATTTCTTTTAATACTGAAGTCTGTACGACTATAAATTACAAGTTTTAGTGGTCTTAAGATAATTCTAACAGTTTATTTGGGTAATCATAACATTTTTTTCGAAAGTCATGAAGAAAAGTAACCACCGCAAGTGTTTAAATCATTTGTTTGTAATGAAAGAGGATTCTACTCTTCACAAGAGGCAAAGTTAATATTTCATCATTTTCTTTTAGGATATTTGGCTCATTTTTTATATTGACCACTTAAACCTCAGCTATTTTGATTCGTTGTCACTTGTCATTTATATAACATTTTTTTTGTGTAAAATTAATAATTTAAATAAAAAATATGATATACAATTTTGATACTGTCTTTATTTATTTATAGTACATCAATTTATCATAACTTTAAAATGATACGTGTTACAAAAAATCTATTTAAGTTTTTCTGTTCAGCAGGTTTATTTTGATAAAAAATAGCCGTTTCATTAAATGTTAGAGCACAAAAAAAAAATTTGTCACACAGTGTTAATGTACACTGCATTCATTGTTCTATAACAAAATAAATCATTTCAAAACCATACGCCCTAGTTATAATTTGCAGTCTTTTGTTATGTCAACAAAACTGCTGATAGACAACTCTTTAGCTTTTTCTTATAGAACATTTTGTTATTAATAATTTATTATGAAATCAAATCAAATTGGGCGAAGTTGATAAACCTTAAAACTTCACCAATCTGCTATGGCTATTTCATTTTATAGAGGTATTTTTTTTTCATCGTCTCTGGCCCATATCAAAGTACTTAGAATATAGGTTTCCGAGATACCATGGTCCCGTTAGCTTAAAACTAAAGCTAGCGTAGTCACTATTGTATCTCCGCCAGGATAGCAAAAATATAGGGTGCAAACCCCGTGTTAATAAGTGCAATGGATCCGGAGATATGATAGTAGATACGCTAGCTTTAGTCTAAAGCTAGCAAAATCATGGTATCTCGAAATCCGTTGGAGCCAAAAATCAATTTTTTACACTTAACAATGTTTATAACACAGGTTTAAAGACAATATAAACGCTTGCTAAAAAGTTCGATAGTTTTTAAGTTAAATGTTAATTTGTTACATTCCTTTTATTTTCAATAAAGAGATTTATATGTGAGTGTTATGTTTTATTTTATATATAAACCCTAATAAAGTATTTTTGCGTCTAGCGTTTTATTTAGCAGACGGGCGGTAATAAACATAGTATTTTTAATAACGCCCGAGACAAGGTTTTTAAGAAGATGTCATTAGCATGTAAATAATTAATATTTACACTTATAAGTATATTTCGGTTTAAAAAACTATGTTGAATCCTTTTATCCAATTAGTTGTTTCAATTAAGTAGCAAATATATAGAAACTGAGTGACTGAGTGAGTGAATGACATATCAACGCACAGCCTAAACGACTGGTTCTACAAATTTGAAATTTGGCATGAGGGTTCCTTCCTACTTACCCTTCGTTCTAACCTAAGAACGCTCCGCTAAAAAAGGAATTAGACAAAATTCTTCCGCTAAAAGGGATTTTATTGCAAATACACTTACTGCAACAACAATTAAAATATTTAAAAGTAAAAAAACTATTTGTAAATTCTTGTAAGATTAATTTTTAAGCATTTTTTTTTATGAAACGTAAATAACAAAATTGTTGTATTTTCTTTTATAAATATCTTTGGACATTGGACTTTGGACATTGTTTAGCTTGTACTATGGATACCAGAGAACATATACATACTTCTTTTTTTAAATACATGCATATTATACATAGAAAACACCCAGACCCAAGACAAACACAAATGTTCATCACATTAATAATTGTGGGAATCGAACCCAAACCTCTAGATTCAGCAGTCGGGTTATTACCCACTGGGCACACTTCCTACAAATATTAACTCCAAAGTCGGTGCAATAGTTTTTCGACGATTAGATTATCTCTCTGTTATTGCGAATAGAACTGTTCGAGCGTCCGATCTCTAGAATAAATAAATTGCTGTGTTCTGACGGTAAAAAAACTATTGTACCTAGTCACGTCATGAAATACTTAGTTACAAGTCGTGATACAAAGAATTATAATATTTGAAAATGTATTGTTTATATCGATGCAGTCACACTTGCATCTTAAAACAATAGCCAATTGTAAGACAATTTGATTTAACAATTTAAATTTTTAATTATATAATTGCATCAAATCAGGGCCAATGTCCTTGTCACAAGGCCAAGGACAATATCGACTTTCCCTTTAATGACACAAATGAAAACCGACTTGTTTTCAAATATTGTTGGCGATGAACCAAATGAATAACTGAGCACGTCCTAATAATTTCATTGAATTATTCCAATAACGTACTTTGAATATTAATAAACTGATATCAGAAATTCTGACTTCTGTAAATTAATATTCAATTTGTACGTAGTTCGTATAAGATTAGGTTCGGAGGAATTGAGAAGGGGGCGTAAATTATCGGTTGAGGGTGAGCGAAATATTTAAATAAGCACGAGAACAAAAATAAATAAAAGATAAAAAACTGAATTAATTAAACAAAAAAATATTTTTAGTCATTTTGGAAAGTAATAACTCATTAATATTTTTTTTCTTGTTGTTAACTAAACAATTTTAATGTAAGCTTATCTGATCTACGTTTAGTTGTAATTTTTTTTTTTACAGTAAACATTTGCCGTCAACTTTGTTTATATCTAAACTTTAAGACTTTTGGAAAAATAAAATATATTGTACGAAATAAGGTATCTAAATTCTATTATTAAATACATTATTATTTCTTGACTTAGTACTTTCGAAAAACAAAATCCGTTTTTCATTAAAGTTTCACGAACAATAAAACAACCACTTAAACTTACCACATGTCAAATGAAATCTCTTTTAACTTGACATTTTAGCAAAAGCTACAAAATATTTAGGTTAAATTAGTTTTAATTTTCATGATAAATTTTTCACAAAAAAGGGTCGTCCTTTTTTTGTGGAAACCCTTGTCAGTATATGATTGAGAGAGCAAAACTTTCCGACCGTTGTTGACAGGTGATTGTAGAAAAAGTTAAGCTGAACGTCGGGATAGATGCGATGGTGGTGTTGGCACTTAACTAACAAAGTTGAATATTTACTATGAATCGAAATTGATGATATTTCAATTAGTTTTATTCACTTAATTGCCTGAGCTTTTGTTTATATCCATTATCGTGCGGGCTTTTTGTAGAGAAAGAAGGACTAGGCCACAGCCACGTAAACCTAGTGCGCCGAGTGACGTTGTCAAGCTAGTGGTCAAACGACTGTCAGGATTTTCAAGCCGCCTTACAACACTGACAACAGTTTTGCATATGACAAAAGTTTTACATATGACAACAGTTTCACATGACAACAGTTTCACATATGACATAAGTTTCACATATGACAACAGTTTCACACATGACAAGTGTTTGAAACGTGACAACAGTTTCACACATGACAACAGTTTTAAACGTGACAACAGTTTCACACATGACAACAGTTTCACATATGACAACAGTTTCACATTGAAAGTCAAAGTCAAAATTTATTTTTTCAAATTAGGATTTTACAATCACTTTTGAATACCACCCTCCCTCCGGTTCACAATGTTGCTGATTTCTACCGGCAAGAAACTCGATAGTTACTCTTTTCAAAACGCTAAAGTTAAAATATTTACTTCCCTAAACCTATCCCTCAGATATATTCTAGATCCTAATTTATAAATAGCACGAATTGCCCGTTTTTGTAACAAAAATATTGTATTTACATCAGCAGCGCTACCCCACAACAAGATACCATATGTCATTAAACTATGGAAATAGCTAAAATATACTATTTTTGCAGTGTCGACATCCGTCAATTGTCTTATTTTCTTGCTCGCATACATAGAGAACTAAGTTTTTTGGCTAAGTTGTGAATAGGAGGACCCCATTGAAGTTCGGAGTCCAGCGTTATGCCAAGAAAGACTGTTGAATCCACAAGTTCTAATTGTTCGCCATTAATATTAATAAATGTTTGTATCTGACTAACATTTGGTAACGTAAATTTAACACATTTAGTTTTTTTCTCATTAAGTAACAAATTATAAGCGTTTAACCAATTTACAATTTTAGTAATGGCATTATTTAATATTATTATAACCACAGTTTCACATATAACAACAGTTTCGCATATGACAACAGTTTCACGTTGTTTAACAAGAGTTACATACCTAGTTGTAAACCATTATAAAGGATTTAAAAGAGCAGTCTATGATAAGTATTATTTTTACACCACGCTCATAACCTAATTAGCGCTAGCGGAGCCGCGAGAAAAATCTAGTCAGTAGTATGCAAAAGCCAGAGGACATGCACTTTTTTTTGACGATAGAAATATTTAGTAATTAGTTTGCAAAAGCCTCTTGGACGCGCATTTTTTTTTACTATAGAAAAATCTAGTAAGAAGTATGGAGAACTGCTGCCATCTCTGGGCGGGTGCACCCGGATACCAGCTTGGCCCTTTTGACTCGGTTCAACGACGGGCTGTGAGAATTGTCGACGATCCCAAACTCCCTTGCGGTATCGAGCCCTTAAGTCTGAGGAGAGACTTTGCCTCCCTGTGTGTGTTCTACCGCTTGTGCAATGGATTGTGTTCTGAGGAATTGTTTGAAATGATGCCCACGGCTACTTTCTACCATCGCACCGCTCGCCATCGACAGGGAATTCATTCTCACACTTTGGAACCGAAATGGTCACGTACAGTGCGGTTTCAGAGAAACTTCCTCCCGCGAACGCTTGGGTTGTGGAATGAGCTCCCTGCCAAGGTTTTCTCTAAGGACTACAGTATGGGGTTCTTCAAAAAAGAAGTTATTAGATTTCTGAAGGGTCGGCAACGCGCGAGTGATGCGCCTGGTGTTGCAAGCGTCCATAGGCTACGGTGACCGCTTACCATCAGGCGAACCGTAGGCTTGTTTGCCACCTTAGTGGTATAAAAAAAAAAAAAATGCAGAAGCCTCTTGTACGCGCACTTTTTTTTGACGATGTTCACGTATAGTTTTCCAACTAAAACATATGTTTAAATCACATCCAAAGGGAAGATAATTTTTTTAATGACCAAGTTTTTTTTGTAAAACGCTACAAACGCTGTCAAAAGTACAATAAATTTAATGTTTTTGACTTTTCGCCTCAACGCCATTAGATTTCTAAACGGTAGTAACTTGTAGTTCATTGACTTTTTTATTACCACTAAAGTGGCAAACAAGCTTGCAGTCCGCCTGATGGTAAGCGGTCACCTACCTACGGACGCTTGCAACACCTAAAGAAAGTGATAATATCATATTTGTGAGATTATAAAATAGCCAAAAACAATTATCTTAAATAATCAAATAAGTTTAAACAAACTTGCCGAACGACATAAAAAAGTCGTATCCTCCGCGCTTCAAATGTTTTTTTTATTCAAGTCCATTGACTTGTGAAACGAATATAAAAAATGCAGTTTTATATTAAATGCTTTCCTTCGCGTTACAAATTGAGAATATTTATTTTCTTGTCCCGTCTGATGTATCTACAAAAGTCCCATTATATCGCCTGCAGCCACCACTTATTTTACAAAGCGGGAGGGAATGGTTCATCAATATCATTCACCACCACTGGGCGATTTGTTATTAAAAGGAAATCTCGCGTTACTTCAAAAAGGGAGATTTTTTTGACATATCCTTTATGATTCCTGATTTTGATTCCATTCCTGACTGTACTTTTTGCAATAAATTTTTAATTTTGATGCCCACTAAGTGTAACTTAATCACAAAGAAACTTTTGTTTTTGAAAAGAGGGTTTGTGATTCAACTATTTCTGATAAACGTAAACTATTGCACGAACTTAACCCCTTATTCAAAAGTTTAAAACATGTTTACAGCACACACGTTGTTCTTGAATACAATAAAAATTTTGCTAGAAAGAAAAATGACGTGATTTTCTGTGCCGTTGATTCAGCAGCTTACATACGCACTGATTTTTCAGATATTAGCACTTCAGAAAGGAGCTTATGTATTATACATTAGCTTCTATGTATTTCCGTAATAATAAGTTCACATACGTAATAAAAGAGAACGCAATGCGTGCCGGTTATATCAGGGTTAAGTGCTTCCTGAGGTCAAGTTGTCGCATATGACCGATGGATAAAAGATAACCCGGTAAATTAGTGAGTATGTTGTACTTAATTATATATTGTAAACTGCTTAGACTGCAATAAAAAAATATTACGAAAATTTATACTGTTTATTTGTGACCTTGGAACTTATTGGAAACATACTCGAGCTATTCGAGATTTCCAGAATTCCAGTCAAAACCCGTAAATGTACTTGCATAAATTTTTTTCTTGAATTCCAGAGTCCGATTAACCTCCCCTATTATAATGCAATGTTAATATCGGCGGCGGCGGCGGCGCTTCGGTTTAGTCTTGTGACTACAATAACATTATGTATTTTGAAAGAAAGTATTGGATAATATATCCCATCCCTTTATTATTAACAATATAAAGGCGAAAGTTTGTTACTTCTTCACGCTTCAACCACTGGACGGGCATACATATAGGTTAGGTCCTGGAATAGCATATAGGCCACTTTTGATCCCCAAATTCCCGCGGGAATAACTATAACCGATCTTAAACAAACTATAGATATAGCAAACTTCATGAGTGTAATTAAGGAGTAAATCACAGTCGCCGATAACCGAATTGAGCGCGGGGTAATTAAGGAGTAAATCACAGTATCAATACTGCGATTAAATAAAGAAGCCCCACGCCAATGTTTGGTTGTTTGTTACGCTTCAACCACTGGATGGATCGGAAACCGCTCAATTTAGATGAAATTTGGCTGAGTCCCGGGGAAGGACATAGGCTATTTTTCATCTCGGAAAATGCAAAGTTTAGTTTTTTTATAATGATAAACTGGCTTGTGCCGGCTTCTCCGCCCGTTCTGAATGTGCGGTAATTTGATTTTCAGCGTGTTATCCTTCGCCAACCCTTGATTACCTATACCTCCTAAAAAAAACGTGTTCCGTGCAAACTTATTATATACAATACAATACAATACAATACAATATTCTTTATTGCACAATTTAAAATACACAAAAACAATTACAATAGAGGAAATAGCACAATAAGGCGGCCTTATCGCTTAAAAGCGATTTCTACCAGGCAACCTTTGGGTAGAGTAATGTTGACAGGAAGAGGTAGGTGATACATAAAACATCATAAGTAAAATTATAAGGAAGAATAAAGAATATAAAAACACTCATAAATACCTTTGTACTTACTATATAGATAAAATACATATACATACTTAATATAATTACTTAAACAAATACATAAAATAAATGGTTATATAATATGAATACATAAACATACATACAATAAATAAAGTAATAAAGATAGATATGTTTGAATAACCAGAGGTTGGTCAAAATTATAGAAAATTAGGAAGTAGTACGTAAGTAATAAGATTTTAACGAATTCTTGAAAACAGGCAGCGACTGGATTTGCCTTATATTTATCGGCAAAGAGTTCCAAAGACTAATGGCTTTTACAGTAAAAGAATGATTGTAAAAATTAGTACTGTGTCCAGGTGTTTTAAGAAGAAGACTAGTAGACGAGCGAAGAGTTAGACAAGGCGATCTGATAAAATTAAACCGCTCTTTTAGATAACATGGTGTAGATGGATTGAATAGCACGTTATAGAGGAGTGAAAGAATATGTACATTCCGGCGAAGTCGGATTGGAAGCCAATTGAGTTGTGAACGAAATTCTGAGACATGGTCATATTTTCAAAGTCCAAAAATGAAGCGAATGCAAAGATTTTGTAGACGCTCCAGTTTATTAAGTTGTTCCTCTGTCAGGTTAGTACAGCAAATGTCAGCATAATCAAGTAAAGGTAGAAGTAAAGACTGAGCAAGCACAATTTTAGTTGACACAGGTAAAAAATTCCGTAATCTTCTCAGGGTTCCGGCCGAAGCAAAGATTTTTCGGCTAATTTCCTTGATTTGTGGAGTCCATGATAACGTGCGGTCAATATAAATACCAAGACTTTTTATTGTGTCACTAAAAGGGATAATTATACCATCGAGTTTTATTGGGGGTAAATCAGTCCAATTAATCTTCGATATTAGTTTTGGGCTACCTATAATTATGGTCTGCGACTTGAGAGGATTAAGTCGAAGTCCATAATATCCACACCATTCAACTATTTTATCATGGTCAGAGTTAATTGATTGAATTGATGTTACGATATTTTCTATTGGACCATGTGCATAAATCTGGAGATCGTCTGCATATAGATCGTAGAGAGAAGATAGTTTGAGAGTGATAGTGTTAATGAAAACTGCAAACAGGAGTGGGGACAACACGCCTCCTTCAGGGTACGCCGGCAGTTAATGGGCACCAGTTCAAGAAAGATTCCTCTACCCGAATGCACTGTCGGCGGACACCCAAGTAACTACGAAACCAGTCAATTACTGTTGGAGATATGTTAAGAGAGCTTAGGATTGCCAACAAAATGTCTGAATCCACTGTGTTAAAAGCATTGCTAAAATCAAGAGCAGACAAGACAGTGACTTGCTTACTGTCCATACCATAACGGATATCATCAATGATCTTAGTGAGAGCAGTAACAGTACTATGACCGGTTCGAAATCCGGATTGCAAGGTATTTAATAAACTATTTTGAGTTAGAAAAAGGTTTAACTGTTGATTAACGAGCCGTTCAAGGATTTTAGATAGGAATGGTAATAATGAAATTGGTCGATAATCGGAAAAAGAAGTTGGATTGGATTTTTTAGGCAACGGTATAATGTAAGCATCTTTCCAAGCTTCAGGAAATACTCCAGAAGCAATGGATGAATTAAAAATGTGAGTAATTATAGGAATAATTAGGTCAATAATTGGAATAATCATAGCACGGCTTATGCAATCACTACCAACAGCACTTGAAGATATAAACATAATACTCTTCTTAACATCACAATCAGTAAATTGACGAAAAGTAAAAGGGAGGAAGTCAGGAGTTGAGGTCGTTGAAAGATTTTGCAGCGTAATCGCTTTTTTATTGCTATTCATAGCAGGTACAGAAGTGAAATGTTGATTGAGTAAATCTAAGTTAAGATCTTTTGAAATTGGTGTAGCCTGAGTTTTACCAACTCCTAATGACTTAAGAAATTTCCATATTCTACATGGATCTCCGTTGTCAACGGATTTGTGGATATGGCGTCGTTGTGCATCTCGACACATCGTATTGCAGCGATTTCGCAAATTTTTATACTTTTGTAAGTTGGCTTCAGTAGGGTTAATTTTCAGCTTGGCCTTAGCTCGATTTCTTATTTTTTGAAGGGCTTTAATTTTATCGTCTAGCCATGGTGCAGGAAAGTGTTTTACTTTTATTGGTCTTACTGGAGCATGAGTGTCATACAGTTCAGTAATAAGCGAATTAAATGTATGAACTTTTTCGTCAACTGTATAAGCACTCACAACTCTAGACCAATCAATTTTAGAGGCATCTTCGCGCAATTTATCTACATTCATGCTGCTAAAATTACGCTGCATAAGTGTTTTGGATCTCACTTTAGGTGGACGAATTTTGTAAGATAAATAGATTAAGTCGTGGTAAGAAAATGCTTCTGCTGAAAATTGACCATGTGCAGTAGTATGATGTAGTGAAGAGACCATAATAAGATCTAACAGTGAAGGAGAGCAATTTGGAAAGTAATGCGTGGCATTAAGAGGTAATAAGTGCAGATTACAAGCCTCAACTATCGTCTGAAGTTGATTAGCACGAAAGTCTTTTTTTAGTAGGCAAGTGTTAAAGTCACCCATAATAATGGTATGACTATAGAGTGGGGAAAACGTTTCTAGTAGAGATTCAAATGAGGAAAAGTAATTAACGTGAAGTGAAGGACTGTAATATACGCCAAGAAGGATTTTAATGTTCGATAGAGATATTTCAATAAGAAGGTGTTCCGCAGCAGGTGAGGAAGACTGAGTTGACATGCTTAATACAGAGAAAGATATATTAGATCGAAGATAAATGGCAACCCCACCTCCACCACGCTCTGTGCGGTCATTGCGAATAAGGTGAAAACCAGGTAAAGAGTAGGACGTAGAAGGGAGGCAAGGTTTTAACCAGGATTCTGATACAAGAATGGCGTGTATGTTGTTATTATTAAAGGTTGCAAGCATGTCAGGATAATGAGCCGGAATGCTTTGTGCATTTATATGAATAGCATTGAAGTTTTTCAGGCAATCTGAGAAGCAAGAATTAAGTGTTGCACTGAGAGAATCAGGGAGACTTGAAAAGCTATCGTTGCTACTCAATCCACCAGATGAAGCAATAGAAAGAAAGTGATCTGAATCACTCTGGTTACTATCTTTATCAATATCATTATAAATCATAAAATAAATAATATCGTATAGAATATATAAAAGTTAATAAATATAAAAATGAAGGTTTAAAACCGGATAAATATACCCGCCAGCAACGTGGTTAAGATCAGCAAATTATAACACTATATAAATCAAAATTTAAATAAAAAAACCAAAAAAACCAAAATAATCACAAAAGCAAGAAACTTTCGCTGACAATATGTAAGCTTCTTGGATAATAGCCATGCCATAAGAAGTAGAAAGTTAAATAAGATTAAAAATATAGGTAGGTATTAAGGTTTAAATTAATTTTTAATTTTAAGTATAAAAATCAGCCACGGAAAATTTTAAAATAAGTCCTTAAAAAGTATTTTACATTATAAAATGTTGAAAATTAGCACTTAATACATAATAATTTTAATATTGTATGAGAAAAATAAAATAAAAAACATATAGCTGTATGACCTAGTTAGTACCTTTGCCCGCCGTCACGCTGCTGCGCGAAAAGAATAAATGCTAGTATTTACTCTGTGAGCGAGAAATGTAAACATTGTGAAACTACGACATATTATAAAAATACGAGGGTACACAGCCTAGAACTGTTAAGAATAATACCTAGCTATGGCTATAGAAGACAAACAAATATTAGAGATGTCCTCATCTATTTTTTTGTGCGCTTGGATCTGGTGTTTTTGTCTTCGACAGGCTTTGTCACAGACACGCTCGGTTCCACTGTTGTCGAAGAGGCTAGAATACGTTTGAGATCTGACATGACTTGGACTACATGCCTTTTACCGTCAGGTGCAATTAAAAGGATGTTGCCTCCTTTAGTCCAGCACTTGGTAATGCCAAAACGTTCGCGCGCAGCTAGAAACGTACTGTGTCGCAGTTTCGTCAAAAATTCCGACAGTGTTATGCCTGTACCCTTGAGTGATGACTTAGCATACCACACTTTAAATCTGACACTGACATCTCGAAATTTAACCAGGATTGGCCTTGGTTTGTTGGACGATTGACCCATTCGATGACACCGGCTTAAGCATTCTTGTGAAAAGTTAATGAAATCATTCCCTAAGTTGTCTTTAATAGCTTTGACACATGCTGCAGTGCTGTCTTCATTTTTGCCTTCAGAAATACCATGCACTAGCAAAAACTTACGACGACTTCGCATCTCCTGCTGATCTTGTTCCCTGGCCAGCAGGTCCATTTGTTGTTGTAAGTTGCTCAGAGACGACATAATGAAAGTCCGGAATGCACAAAACTCAGCTGCAATGTCTATGGATGCGTTTTCCTGGGAGCTGGGCTTATTATTTATTTCAGCTTGGAATTCTGCCATACGTGAATTAAATGTAACTGACAACTCAGCAATTGTTTGCTTTAGTGAATCCATTGTGAAATTTTGTGTGTTAGAAGCTTTGGAAGGAAATCACTGCTGACAGGTACCACTGTTAATTACTAAAGATTGTCATTAATTTTAATGTTCAACAGTTCCTTTAAATATTTTTAATAGATTTTCAAAAACTGGAGTGAAATTTATAATGTTAACAGTTTGGCACCTACCCACAAAAAAGTTATATGTGGTTGTATATTATTAAAAATATTTTTATTATATGATGTAACTAAAAATTTACGATTTTTGCAATTTTGCCTTTATCTGTGCTATAAGACGTTGCTTCGTACCAAATTTCAAGATTCTGAGTTCACGGGAAGTACCCTGTAGGTTTTGACTCCCTTGCGAGTTTCGAAAATTTGCAGAAATTTGCGGCATAAACGGCTGTATCTTTTGATTGTGTTGGCTTAGAAATTTTATTTTTTCAGAGCTCTAAGGGACAGTAGACCCGAGTATTTGATATAAATTTAAGCTTGATACCTCCATGCGTTCCTGAGAAACAGGGTCTTGACAGACAGATGGACGGACAACAAAGTGATCCTATAAGTATTCCGTTATTTTCCTTTCGAGGTACGGAACCCTAAAAATTGCTTAGCATTGCATTTTCCCGGATAAAAAGTAGACTATGTGCTATTCCAGACTATAATATATCTTTGAGCTTTTCATCCAAATCCGTTCAGCCGTTCTGATGTTATTGAGTTAAAAACATTGATGCATTCACTCTTTGGTTAATGCTATAATTCTTGGAAATTTGTCTTCAGTCGAAACGGGGAAAAAACACAACGCCTCGGAGAAGTCGAGAAATGAATTCCGTGCGCTAGGTAACTAAAAAAACACGCATATATGACACATTATTCTCACCCCGCCGCGTCTGTAATGCGCACGTCGCTCCGAATGATTTAAACTCAACGCATGGTTAATTTACATTTAAGTTTCGATTTTATGTTTTGTCTTCATAAAGAAGTAAATAACCAGATGATGCTGTTAATGGTCTTGTATTTATGATCTCTATTTAATAAGCAAAAAGCGTTGAATTAAAATTTGATTTATTTGTTGATTATTTTGCGGGTAACTGGTTTAGTTTTAGTTGGCATACCATGCTCACATTAAATAAATAGTATTCAGAGTTAATTATTATTTGTTTAATCGAAAGTTTGTAATATTAGTAACATAATAGTTTATAAATAAAATATATAAAAGGCATTTTTAGTATATGTTGGCAGCAAAATGTTTGTTTTGTTAAACAAGATTTTAATATAAATAACTAGATTTTGTTGATATTTTTTACAAATTATATTTTATGTAATTAAAGACTGTTGTGCATTAGGGAAATGATAGGGACCCTAAAATATTAAAAAGATTGAGTACTACCCTACACTTTAATTTTTTTGAACACCAGCCGAATATAGTTTGTTTAATTTATTGTTTGTTATTTATTAATTAATAAGTGCGATTTACGGTAACAAATAACTAGCATTTGATTTAATCTATCTCATCTGTCAGTGTTTCGTTATTGATGATAGGTACAAAAAACCCAAATTACTACAAGGCGCCTTCTCTCAGGTTGTATTGATGTACCTAAATGGACCACGACTGTATGTCCTATGTCTTCTGAGGGGACCTAAAGGAGCCCTAACTAACAGCTTAAACTAAGAGAGGGCATAAAAGGTAGGAACAAGCTCTAAAACAATTTTTTTTTTCATACCACTAAGGTGGCAAACAAGCTTACGGTCCGCCTGATGGTAACCGGTCACCGTAGGCTATGGACGCTTGTAACACCAGGGGTATCGCTCGTGCGTTGTTGACCCTTCAGAAATCTAATAACTTTTTTCTTGAAGAACCCCATACTGTAGTCCTTAGAGAAAACCTTGGCAGGGAACTCATTCTACAACCCAAGCGTATAACACAAATAGAAAAATACAACCTTCTTGCACATACAAAATAAGTTGATTTTAATCTAACATAGTTATAGTTAATAAATGTAATTCGTGTTTAATTATAAGTAAAATAGACACGAAATTTATGTTTTTATAATAGATTATTTTTCAGAGTAATGACAACCACACTGTGTTGCCAAAAACAAATAGGCTGCGTTCGTAACCTAGCGTTTCGTGCGTGATGATTATTTAATCGGCCGAATCAAAAATCCGATGTGCGCGCCTACGCTTAGGGTTATTATTTTTGGCTGGACTACCCATTATACCTAAAAACAAAGATTCAACTTGTTTAAAAGAAATAATAAGGGTTTAATTTTTTGCTCGAAGTCAGAGTACCCTTAAAACAAAGAGACAACTTGTTCTGTCTTGTCGAATAGAAATAAATAGAACTTCCCTTGTTATAAAAGTTTTTACTTGGGCCGTAAAAGTTTAGAGTAGTAAGTTTGCGTTTTCCCGCCGTAATAATAACAAATAGCGAAACTACGTATTTATTTAATTATGACATTATTGTTTTTATTTGATTATGATATTACTGTTTTTATTTAATTATGATATTACTGTTTTTAATTAATAAGACATTATTCTTTTTACTTAATTATGACATTTATTAGGATTCCGTACCTCAAAAGAAAAAAAACGGAACCCTTATAGGATCACTTTGTTGTCCGTCCGTCTGTCCGTCTGTCAAGACCCTTTACTCAGGAACGCGTGGAGGTATCAAGCTTAAATTTATACCAAATACTCAGGTTTACTGTCCCTTGGAACTGTGAAAAATTAAACTTCTAAGCCAACTCAATCAAAAGAAACAGCCGCCTTCAATATATATTTTATTCTGTTTTTTAGTATTTGTTGTTATAGCGGCAACCGATACCTCCTAGAATACATCTTCTGTGAAAATTTCAACTGTCTTACTATCACAGTTCATGAGAGCCAGCCTGACGGACGGACGGACGGACAGCGGAGTCTTAGTAATAGGGTTCCGCTAATAACCATTGGGTAGGGAACCCTTAAAAGTACTTATCGGCATAAATGCATGCAATGCATGAATGAGTAAAAAAATCTGCTTAAAATCTTTTGAAAATATGACTACCGTACCAAACGAAGGGTCTTCAATGATTCCGTTAATTTATTATGTTGTCACAATCGATTTACGGCTTCAATACAATCTTTTTGCTACATTGTAACATTGATCACAAACAATAACAACGCATTCTTGACAGAGTTTACCTGTTTGACGGTTGTAAAGTAGCTTTTCTATTTTACAATAAGATTTATTAACAGTTTTCCTTTTTAACAGTTTATAGATTTTCTCCGTATTTCTACGTTATCTAATACCTTTAAACGAGCACTTCAACTATAAATCTCAGAAACGGCTCCAACGATTTTCATGAAATTCAGTATGCAGGGGGTTTCGGGGGCGATAAATCGGTTTCATTTTTAGAAAACGTCGTTTTATCCGTGTTTTCAGGCATGAATTTGGCGAGTAGTAATACCATTAGTTTTACCGACACAGCAACATTTAAGCTACTTGACAATAGATGGCGTTGTTAAAAAAACGAGCAAAGCCAGCCCAGCCCAGCTAGCCCACCACCAAATCAAATCAAATCAAAACAATATTTATTCAAATAGGTCACTAAGAACACTTTTGAATAGTCAATACAATGTAAATAGTGTTAATTGCTGCCAAAAAGAGCTGGCTAGAAGTTTTTTTAAAGTAATAATACAATACTTTGATAATCAGCTAACAACTATACTGTATTATAGATGTACTGAAACACTTAGTAGGTAATATAAATAAGTTACTTAGCTACTAAAAACAACGTCAAACATTTCAATTATAATTTTTGTTTTTATGTAGCATAGAGTGTGCACCATGTAAAGCGTCACATATTGTCAATCGTGGAAGGAATTTAGATATTTAAGAGTATTCCGATATTTAATAGTACTAACGGCATAATCGCCATCATAATTATATTTTTGCACAATCATATGTACAAACATATACTATAAACAATCCATACTATCCATGAATATAATATAATTATAAACATTATAATATAATTATAAATCTGTCTGTACTGATCAAGATGAAATTTGGCATGCAGATAGTTTGAGTCCCGGAAAAGGTCAAGTAATATCCGTTTTTTTTTCTTTAATTGAGGAGTTGCCGTTAAAATCCTACACCGATGGCCGAATACTAAGAATACAAAAAGTTTGCAAGAGCAGACCAGCCTCCACAGGGGGCACATAAATCAGGGCACAAGTATGACACATGAATCAGCCATCGCTTCGCTCAACCATGTTTTAGGGAACGTAACGACCCGACGTACATGCCACCACCGCAGAGACACTTTAAGAGAGCATAACACACTCAAGCAACTCCAATAAAACTTAGATTATACTAAATTTACACATACATACATATTTACATTTTACAAACATGTAAATAAAAAAATAAATAGGTATTCATATACATATTAAAAATAATATAAAATACACATACATGCACAAATTCATATATGCACATACAGACATATAATAATACATATATATAAATATATAAATACATGTAAAAGATATAAAAATAAAACTATATGTAAATTAACTTATCGGTCCTATCTGATTCAATCCTTGTTCGGCCGCCCGATAGCGGTAGGGCTTCCGAACACGAGCGGGTGCTACACGCAAGCACGCACATATAAATCGGACTTGGAATCTATTTGCGATTCGGGTAAACAAAAATGACCTTGACATTCTTTCACTTTGTCTATCCAACATATACATAAATACGTATAATATTTCTCATTGTAAATTTGGAATTTTGTAGATTTTAGCTTTAATCAGTGTCGCGATTTGAAAACCAGTTAAAGAATGTGACAATAAAGGTAATCATGTAAGAACGTTCGAACGCTTTGGCGCAGTTACATCGCTATCTAGTATTATTGCCATTGTTATTGTGGCTGCACGAAACTTTTTTACAGTTTTTTGATTACTGTGTCACTTTCATCACAAAGAAGCCACCGCAATTCTATTATAGGACTTTTTTGTACCAGTTTGGTAATCTTTTAGTTTAATTTATGCATATACAATAAATCAAGAAAGATTTCTTGGTCAGTAAACTGATGAGTGTTTAGCATGATGGCGCTCATGGATTGTAAAAGCGACGAAACTTGCTACTCCTAGTTACTTTTGAGTTTCATTTGAGTTTATGCCATGGACTCCTGAACCAGGTTGAAACTGGTTTTAAACGCATTGCAAATTAGTCGCATTAAAACCAGCGTGCAGGAAACTCATATTTGCGTTTCATCGTTTCGCGGTTTTCTTCGATGCAACAAAATGGCTGATGACGAAAATAAAAACATTCAATTTGTGTTGGAAGTTGAAAAGTATCCTTGTTTATACAATACAACACTATCGAGCTACTCAAGCAGAACTGACACTGATAAAGCATGGGTAGAAATTGGAAAAGCAATGAAGATACAAATACATAACCAAAACTTCTTTATCACTTAAGCTAGACATTTAACACGCGTCTGTTCTCAAAGAAACTGAAATGATTATGATAATTTCATCACATTGTGGTACAATTTAGGTTGCTCTGTGTGTGGATAACGTCTGAAACTAGTTTTTAAACCAATAATTTCAAAAGGGTTTCGTTGCAGTTGCGTTTCACCGTCTGTTCTGGGGCTATGCCATGGACTCCTATGAGAGACCGCACATGACGCAACCAGGATGAAACCGGTTTAAAACGCGAAGCAAATCTTTTTCGCGGCTTTTTTCGATGCAACGAAATGGCTGATGACGAAAATAAAAACATTCAATTTGTGTTGGAAGTTGAGAAATATCCTTGCTCGTACAATACAACACTCTCAAGCTACTGAAGCAGAACTGACACTGATGATAAAGCATGGGCAGAAATTGGAAAAGCAATGAAGATACAATACATAACCACAACTTCTTTAAAACTTGAGCTAGACATTTTACACACGTTTGTTCTCAGAGAAACTGAAATGATTGTGATAATTTCATCACATTCACACAGGTACAGTTTAGGTTTCGCCATATGTGTGGATAACGTATGAAACTAGTATTAAATCAATAATTTTAAAAGGGTTTCATTGCAGTTTCGTTTCACCGTCTGTTCTGGGCTTAAACTATGTGATACTTTCAACAATTTTTTAATGGCCCTCTCTTAATTTTCAAATATTAATGAATTTAAAATCTATTTAAATATACAATGTCTCGAAAGTTTCTTTTATATGATAAAATGGTGTCTACATGCCTACTATAGCACACTTTGTACAGTCATCTGCGGCCATTACAAAAATAAGGGACGTATGTTGTAAAAACGATCTTAAATTTCCTTTATATGATATTAAAGTTGATTAAAAGTAGTAATATGCTATTTATATGTGTCACAAAGATCCAATAAAAGTGATAAAAACTCTGTTAATTCTCATTAAAATGTAAAAGTTACAATTAAACCGTTTTGATGACCTTTCAGAGTTAAAAGAGTGTATTTGTTGCAGTTATACAATTTGCACTATAGCAGCTATTTGAAATCCTTTATTACTCAAGTTCGATGTAGAAATCGACAGAAAACAATAGTACATTATTATTATTATACAGTTGAGTTTCTTACACTATTTAAACACTTGCACTATAATACTCATTTGGAAGCTACAATAACATACTTTTGCTGTATCCCGTAAATCTCTCATAATACAAGACCACTCTATATTTGATGTAGCAGAAACAGTTACTTCTACAATTTAAGACTCGAACTATTGGTGCTCCCACTTCATTCGAGCGCCAAAGTGTCTCGTCCGAAAAGGGTGCCTTTCAAGACTTTCAACCCTTAGGTACTTAACAGTCTACTATTTCTAAAGCACGAAAGGATGGCTTTTGTTGTTAGATAACTCGCAGCAAAATCGGTTTCTACTGCGAGCGTAAGATAAAGTGATACAGTTCGATAATTTGGATTTAGATGGAGTAGCAATATAACCCAATCGTCATGCCAGACTTTTGTTTCCAGATTGACAAACATTTATTTGTTGATGTCTTCTTTTTGTAATACTTAATTTTCAATGTTTAAACGACCTTCTCCAAATTTATTAGCTTTTAGGCTATTTGAAAAAGTAGAAGAATTGGGTTACTTTACTTTAATTGGTTCCATCATGTCTGTATGTTTGTTTGTATGTTACACAAAAATAGCAAAGCAGACATTAGTTCAATTCCTTAATGACTAGGTATATCGACATATTATATTTTTTTGAGTTGGATATCCTCATGGATAGCTATAAACTGCCAGAATAGCGTACGGGTTATGAAGGACCTTACCGGCTAAAACTAACGGTGTTCCTTCTCGAACCTTTTCGGGGGAGCCGTGGGAACTTATCAATACATCCGCAATTACGCCAGCAGCGTTACCTGTACCTACTCTAGTGGCAGCACGGTTGCTTACCATAACCATGCGGGTGGAAACCCTTTGAAGATGCCGTGCCGGGAATATATGGCTCGGCAACTTTTCTCTGACTGGACGAAAGCCACCAAGTGGCGCTCCTGCGCCAGTACCCCAAAGTGTGCATAAAAACTTTTTAAATTTCATAACAATCGTATGAATGGTTTACCTTCAGTGCGTAAGTCTGACTTGTACCTGACCCTTTTTTTAACTATTATCAAAGGGTTGCAGTATACTTATTTAAAATCTTTGCCATTTGCACAACACCTCATCAAATTTCTTTTCAGATTGAAGAAATGGTTTACTCTTAGTGCACGAGTCCGACTCGCACTTGACTGCATTTTTTTTAACACAAACCTTGTCCTGATAATTACGAACACAACAGAAAAGAAATCAGGTCCAATCTAGGACCAAACTAAGCAAGTTCATAGTAGGTACTATGGATACCAGACAAAGATAGAAATACATACATAATTTTTTTGTAAATACGTACATACATATTGTACATAGAAAACAACTAGTCTTGAGACCAATGTTCATCACATTAATGTTTGTTTTTTGCGGAAATCGAGCCCCCGCCCCTTGATTCAGCTGTCGGGGCATCACCCACTGAACCACGGAGCTGACAATCTGCCAAAAAACAAAAATGAATCTGCCAATTTTTATTTTTTAGCTGATTTTTGGTTTCAGAACTTGTTGAAGTTTCGGACAAATAAATGTAAATTTTTTATTGACTCTAAGATTGCATGCGGCATAGAACTCAGTTTTATTAAAAACTAGCGGCCAGTCCCGGCTTCGCACGGGTGGACTTTTTTTAAAAAAAATTGGGATTAACGTAGAGTAAATGTATCTTTAAGCATGACATAAGTAGTTTTTTTTTTTTTTTCAAAGTACAATTCATATTTTTATCCATAAATCCATTTTTATTCTCAAAGTTTTTTTTCCCTGAAAGAAGGCAAAATATTTAATGTCGTCGGTTGCGTCCGCTGCGTATGGAGGGAGGGAGCCGACCGCGTGTGTGAGCCGATCACAGCGTGGCGCGGTTTTCTATTAGTATTTTGATTAGATTGACATTTTTAAATTCGTAGTATCTTTTAAATTGAATGCCCGATTTAAATAATTCAAAAAGTAATCTACAGGTATTGACACAGTATTGAATAAGAAATGATTTATTTGGATAAGGATTAATACAAAGGTATGAAAACATGGTCTGATTTTGGTCAGCATTTTTATCAACTTTTAAAATGTGAAAAAGTAGTTATAGTGACATAACTACAATAGTTGGACAAGTGGTATCACGAAGTTTTTTATAGATATTGATATGCTCTTTAATATTGTGTTTTATCATCAATAGTTTCCGCAGAAGTTTTTGAGTTTATTAGTTATAAACATACAAAAATACAAATCTTTCCTCTTAATAATATTAGTGTAGATAATGTCTCTGTAGACAGGAGACAAATCTTTTTCTTTTTACTACTTTAGGGAGAAAAAAACACCAAACTCAAAAATCCATCAGTATCTTTTACTATTTAGTGCGGTTTTGAAGACGGTATATTTTTTTTAATACCTTCGATCTGTAGCCTTCGACATAGTTTTATGAATCATAAATTATGATGAACGAAGATGGAATAGATTATATAAAGGTACAAACATAAATATTTGATACTTTGTAAACAAGAATGATTTATTTTATAAAAGAGAAATTTGAAGCATAGCAGTCTCACATTGCTAACTTAAGTTTATTGTCTTTTAATATTGTTGTGTCTGGTTTGCTGATATTAGAATTTCTGTACCAAAATACACGGTGAGGAGGTTTAATATCAATTTAGTTTCAACAGTTTGAAAGGCACATAAGACAGTTTACTTTATAACTTATTTAATAATAAAATTTGTTTAATATTGCCTGTACAATTACGTACTACATACAAACATATCTAACTTAAATTGTTCTGATATTTGTACAACAGGTAATTTATTGTAAGAATATAATTATTGTTGTCAAATTCATAGCAATATAATGTAATAAATGATAAATACACGAACATTTATTGTTGGTGGTACTATAAGGTTGTACCATAATACTACCTAATAATGCGTGGTTTGTATAAAGTGTTAGGAATAGTAAGTATCTTATCGCCTTTTACTTCGTAAGAAAAATGTGAAAGAAACTCGACAATGTAAAAAAAAACCAGTGAGTATTTTTTAAACAGGCTTTAACAGTGTCCCATTTGGATTTAAAAATGATTCCAACGATTCATACATACAAATTATTATCAAAACATTGTTCTATAGATTTTCCATTTTCAAACGTATTTATAGCTGTACCAAATTCGAATGGCACAAACCCAATAGTTTTAGAGTGAAATGATAATATGACATACAAATAAACGGACGGACATGACAAGTTTCCTTGTTTTACAAAACTATCCTTAAATTGTTAATATGGAAGATCGTTACGTTCATACATACTACTGTATTGACTTACAAACTACCAACATAACAAAAACAATCAATAGCTGAATCGCTTTCACGTTCATAAAACCTTTAGATAGGTAGTTCCTGTTTCTTTTTGAAGCGACAGCGTTTCCTAAACGGTGGTCTGGGAGCCCCTAGGGATCCATCAGAGAAATGCTTGCCTAGCAGCTACTTGTACCTACTTGCATGTAAATAGAACTGCAAAAATAGATTATCTATCGTACAAGCTTTTCTCTTTTGATATAATAGAAATTAATCGACTATACAAATAAACGAAATAAATAATTATATTTTTCGTTTATATTGATTGTAATTATTATAATTAAATTAAATATTTTAATTTAATTAAGATTTTTATCTTTACTATACATGTAATCAAAAATGAAATTATTTGTTTTCACATACGTATACGTATTACTAACAACACATATCACACGAATAATTAAATAAATAATCTATATTTTAGTGTATAATATCTATTCATTGTATTATAACTACTAACAATTATTATATAGTAACTACTGGCGTATTGACTGAGTACCGAGTACTGAGTATTGACGATTCAAAAGTGTTCTTAGTAACTTATTTTAATAAAGTTTGATTTTGATTGATATGACTGGCAATCACTGACTTACACAAGTTTTTGTACGTAAATGACTAATTAGATTGCCTATTTCTTATTTCATTTTTGTGAGTAGGTATATTATTGAGACTAATGACGATTTTCTCAAAAAGTTTATTATATGCATATTATGTTTTCTTATCTATTAGGCATGAAAGCTTTTAATCAATTTCCCTTAATGTACCTCGGTTGTAATGTATTTCATAGGAATATTATGACGATGATATTTGACAGATACAATAGGGCATCACTCGTAAAAAAGTATACATACCTACAATAAATATAATCAGTCAAATTTGCCAGCAAACAGCAACATTCAAAACAGCAAACCCCTTTTACAAAAGTATTGTTTTGACGGGACCCCTCTTAAACAATATTTTTGTAAAAAAACCCTTTATTAAAAAAGTTTAAGAAACCCTGCTTTAATAGGAACTCTCATTCCCAGAGGAACGTGTGACCGGAAACAAATCCAACAACTTAGAAAAAGGACAATAAGCTAATGTATTTCCGTTATAGATGTATCGCTTTACGTTTCACGATACTTTAGTACGAAATGTGTGTGTACGATAATGTGCCAACTCTTTGTGCATGCTAAGTGCTTCCTGGGTTCATGAATGAATCACAATAATTTGTCTTTAGTGAATACAAATGGATAAATTGTAAAGTAAATCAGAGTGGTTTGTAGAAGGGACCCAAAAAAATATTTTTCATTTTGTTATTTATACTAACATAAAGGTAAGTGTAGGGAAGTCCGTCGGCATATTTTATTAAAAAGTTAAATTTGATTCACAATAAAGTGTTTTGGTTCTTTTCACATATTACATATTTTAAAGATAAAAAAAAAATTAGTAATGTGTAGATTTTATCTTACAAAGGTAATTACTGTCTAAATCCAAAATCAAAATGTTTTTTGGTTCCGTAGCCAAATGGCAAAAATTGGAACTCCTATATACTAGTATATATATACCGCCTAAAGTATATGAAAACAATATGTAGCAACTTAAAATAATTCATTAACTTCCAGGATAACTAATTTATATGCAATTCGGTTGAAATTTGGAGGAGAAAAGTGGCGAATACAAAACACTGATTTTGATTATTGTAACTAGATTGGGTGAACGCTTCTATGGCCAGCCTCCATCCAAATATCAGCCGGGCGTGCTTTTTTCTGTGATAAATAAGAAGTAACATGCCCTATCTTCACCTATGGTCTATTTTTTAAAAGAATATATACTTCCGACGTAATCTTCCAATTATCGTGCCTATCTCTTCGTTGGGGTTCTTTCAATCTCCATTTTACGGATTGTTGTGCCGAAACACGCAAATTTTAACAAAAAAGCGTGATTTTTCTGAACCATTAGTAAGCGATATTTCACTTACTTTGATGCTTAGGTAAAACTTTATAATTTAAGGGAACAAGTATGATTATTTCGTACAGTTAATTAGAAAAATTAATTTAATTATCCACTGGATTTAGAATTTAATAGATGGCTGACGTTTGTTCCATTTGTTTATATAGAGTGCCATGGTACCGGAACTGTTCCAAATATCAGCCACCACTTATATTTTTTTACTTAATTATCGATTTTTGTTTGCGATTGTACTTATTCGTGATTGACATTATTTATAACATGTTAACATATGTTTATCTAGTACAGCTTTACTTTAGTAACAGCTTCCTTAGCTTTTATATGACTATATCGTCATTTATTAACTTATATAATAAGAAATTAATTGTGGAGTACAATCACAACCATAAGTCTTTTCCATTATTTTATTTAAGTTATTTGTATAGTGAGACTTGTAGTAATTGATATAATGACTATGCTTTTCGATTTTTATCTTTATACCTTTACGGTTTTTATCCCCATGAGGGGGTAACCAGTGGTACGCACCCATATCATTATGTAGGGAATTGTTTCTTTTTACCAACATCTTTAGTCCAACATGACAGAGGGTGAGCCTATCACCGCAACACTGCTTGTAATGCAATATATCTGGACTTAGGAGACTTAAATGTCGACGATGCAAGGGTCTACTTGATTTTCGGTAAAGGGTAGTTGGAAAAACAAAGACTATAACAGAATACTTTTTAACTCTGTTAAATCAGAGGTTCACGTAAGAATTCCACGCGAGCGAAGTAGCGGATGAAATCTAGTATTAGTATGAATTTTCTCTGCCACTAGCAACGAATCACATGGCCTAAATGTTTGGTAAAAATATTACTATCAAATCTTAGAGCAAGCATCTAAAAGCACGAAAAAATGCTAGGCTGATGTTTGGTACGCATGAGGCTGTTATTACATCCAAGGCGGCTGATATTTGGAAAATAACACAAAATTCACAAAAACATTTTTTTTAATAGTTTTACTAGTATTTTGTCATTTTTATGCATAATAATGCCAACTCAACATTACAAGCTACAAGTAACGAGTAAGAGTCTTAGGCTATTGTATATTACAAGAACGTAGTAACCATTTAAAGTTGAAAAAAAAATTAGGGGGCTGATATATGTGTCATTCACCCTAATATAATTAGCCCGAGGCCCGCAGTTGTCCTTATCGCACATCAGTCTTGGCACGGGTTTTAGCGCGATAGCAATTATACTTCCAAATTCTAAACGAAAAAGTAAAATCCATATATAAACAATAAATATTATAAATTCGAAAGTAACTCTTAACTTTCCCTACTGGGATTATTTTGTTTTTGTTGGATAGGCCGTTCAAATTATATTACGGGTGGATAAAGACAATGTTTCGATTCAGATATCGGTTTGTAAAATATTATGCTTTAAAGTGTTAATTTTTGCTAGAGGCAAAGGCAAGGTAAATGTTTAAATGCCAACTAAATAGTATTTTTTGGATAGGTCAAACAAATCACGGCAGTTATATAAATAACGAAGTTTAAAGGAAAAATAAGGCAGCTGCGTAGCCTTCACATGTTGACGAGCAATAGGCGACTTGTGACTGTCAACAGACCAGACACATATAAACATGTTTTTTACATAAACACGATGTACCTAAATAGATAATAATTAGGATAGACATATAGGAAATAGACACACACCATATCTCTAGCCGTAGAAAAAAAATATGTCTAGAAAATAAACTGAAATACCTACGTAATAAACACCTAGACAAAATGACGTGTTTTAACATAACAATAAAACTTCCGGCGACACAACTACTACCAACATAATGTTGCCACATCATTAGGTACAACGACCATGGACGAGAAATTTCCTGCTTGACAAACTACCGTACACATTTTCCGTAAAAATCAGAAGAGAAACTGACTTTCGTCGGATCGGATATTTACCGTCTATTGGGCAACTTTTACGGACAATCTTTTTAGTCTGCGACTATTCGGCTGAATTATTGCCTGCTACTTAGTATCAGTAAGAGAAAGAAAATGAAATAATAACTCTAGTCTTAAAGTTTCATTAATTGCTATTAGTATTAACTATAGTTGTATGTGTTGTGTAGGAACAGTTGGACTTTTTTGAAGAGTGGGTCTATTGCCATACGTATATTCAATAGCCTATTACCTAAAAATTTCCTTGTCATCCGGGAGCTTTTGCAATCACTCTTAAAACCTAACAGTTTATAACAAACTTCATTTGCATGAAACCAACTTCAAACTGTAATTCAGATCAGATTTTTGGAAATAAGTAATTATTTTTACCGTTTAATGCATCTTTTTGAAGCCAGTTGTTTTTTTTTCGTTAAAAAGTTTTTATTTTTAGTACAATTCATTTACAAGATAAGGTGAAGCTGGTGTCCAAAAAACTTGGTGTACTAAACAGAGCGAAGCAGTACTTCACGTCGGGGCAAAGGTTGTTACTTTACAAGTCGCAAGTTCGGCCCCATATGGAGTACTGCTGCCATCTGTGGGCGGGTGCACCCGGATACCAGCTTGGCTCTTTTGACTCGGTTCAACGACGGGCTGTGAGAATTGTCGACGATTCCAAACTCACTTGCGGTATCGAGCCCTTAAGTCTGAGGAGAGATTTTGCCTCCCTGTGTGTGTTCTACCGCTTGTACAATGGGTTGTGTTCTGAGGAATTGTTCGAAATGATGTCCAAGGCTACTATTACCATCGCACCGCTCGCCATCGTCAGGGAATTTATTCTCACACTTGAGAACCTAAATGGTCGCGTACAGTGCGGTTTCAAAGAAACTTCCTCCCGCGAACGCTTAAGTTGTTAACCGCACTGTACTTATTAACTTATCCTGTAATTGCTTAAGTACCTAATTATATAATCATTTACCGATTAACTTCTTAATAACAAAGCATCTTATTTTTTATTTGCTAAGCAAACTGGGTAAATCTTGCCTGTCGAGACCCATGAAAGTACAATATTTTTTACTTCTTATTTCACGAGTCTGCCGTTGTCGAGACATTTCGTATTAATGAACTTCAAAGAATATGCTTAATGCCGAAACAAAGTCAGTCCCCAAAGTGTCACATCCCCGTTATCCCGAGATTGCGCAGACAGGTGAAATAAAATCTGAGAAAGGAGAATTCCTTTGCTCTCTTTGAAAAATACAACACATTTTTCCAGTTTCCGGATTCTTTTCACTTTGTATGCGTGTCGCAGATGGTGTCGATTTTCCGAGAATATTTGAGTTTAAAAAAGTAATACTATCTTTGAGGTTTTGTAATTTAGTTCATACTTAGGTATACCTTAGCTAAGTATATCTGAGAGTAAACTAAACTAGGTTTGCCAGCGGCTCCGCCCGCCCTAAATTTGGTTATCGGCGTAGAATTCTTACGGCAACTCCTTAATTATACTTTAAAAGTTTGTTATAGCAAGCTATAGCTCAGGCTATAGTTCGTTGAATTTGTTAATTGAATTAGTTACTCCTGCAGGAACTTTTAAATTTTCCAGGATAATGATTCGCCTATGTCCTATTCTAGGACCTTACCTATGTGTGTCAAGTTTCATCCCGATCCGTACAGTCATCAAACATTCAAACTTTCACATTTAATTTATTAGTAGGATAGAATCAATTTTTTTTCTGAGAATAAATAAAATGACAAAATTCTTGGGAAATTATTTTTAAAAAAGTAAAGATTCAGAATACAATCTTTATTGCAATTATATCTTTCTTTCGTTAAATTACACAAGTAATTCGTTATATCAAGTTTCCTATTTCTGTTTATAATAATAAGGTTGTAATAATAACATAAATAGGATACTGGCCTAGTGCGAATTGGCAAATGTTTGATTGAACTTATGGCCACTAAACTGTCAGCTTAGCTGACTTGCTTATCTATTGTGTTAATAACTATCTTCATACCGAGCGCGAAACTAACGACTAAAGTGTCTTTTCAAGCCAAATAGCTTAACAACTTTTGCCAATAGGCGGTTAACTCTGAGGAAAGAATTCGACTCCCGTGTCGTGTCCTGCCGCTGTATAATGGTCTGTGTTTAAAGGGCTAGTTCGAAATGTTGCCCACTACTGGTTTTTTTGACGTGACAACGTCTTATAAATTGGTTTGCCGGGTGACACTTCAAGAAACTGCGTTACGCTCCGCTCACGTTATGCGCTCACAATGAGAGCGAGTGAGAGGCACGCGGCATGGTTAGCCCGCCTAAGAGCGAGAGAGACAGACATAAAAAGTGAAAGGCACAAGTTGTCACGATTCCGGACGGTTGTCCGACACTAATTTTTTTTAACCATTAAGGGGTCAAACAAGCTTGCAGTCCGCCTAATGGTAAATGCTAACCCTTCAAAAATCTAATTACTTCTTTCTTGGAGAACCCCATACTGTAATCCTTAGAGAAAGCCTTGACAGGGAGCTCATTCCACAACCCAAGCATTCGCGGGAGGAAGTTTGTCTGAAACCGCATATAGTCTGTGCTTCAAAAAATAAGTAATTTGATTTTTAAAGTCTCGGCAAAACGTGACTGATGCCCCTGGTGTTGCAAGCGGGCATAGACTGCGGTGACCGCTTACCATCAGGTGGACTGCTAGCTTGTTCGCCACCAAAAAAAACCCATTCAGGTACTGACCTGACCAGACATTCCACCAGACCATGTTCGTTATCAATCTGAGCTGTGAGCGTCTGGTCTAAGCTGTCTATCTAGTCCGTGAGCATCTGGTTTGGTTACCTAGGCTGTGAGCGTCAAGTCTAGGTTATCTTGTTGATCTGTTTTACTTTTTGAAAGAAATGTATACCTTTTTTACCTTTTTTTGCTATCTAGATTTTTTTTATATCTGATTTACCTAGAGGATTATATGTTATTTTTTAATTGTTTTGTCCTTTATATATTAAAGTAAAATAAAACATTTTTCAAATAAATTGCCTCATTGGTTTATATTTTCTTTTACTAAGATTATTACTGATTAAGTAATAACCCTGCTTCAGAATATTCCACTTTTATAACTACTATTATAACCATGGCCTACTCATTTAGAAATAATTCTGATACAGAATATTTTAGTACGATTATTACAATATTCTACTGTTTTGGTAATGATGCTACTACAGTATATACCTTCTAATTCTGTCTTCTAATAATTATATTATATAAATTGCATTACTATTTCAATTTCTTAAGTATAATAAAGAATAACTATTCAATAATTAATTTTTGGTCAAAACGTTCGAGCTGCGAGCAAAGCGCATTCAATGCGAACATATAATGTTTGTCAACAAAACGCCACCTAAGTTATGATTTACAAGACAGCTTTGTCAGTTACAAGTTACAATGAGCATGCTCAGTTGTCAACACATGAAATTAATTGCTAATTTGCTTACAAGTTACAACATATTCTAAGAGGAAAGTTTTGAAGGATGTTTATTAGTATTCCAAGTTAAAATGTAGGTACCTATGCATATTGACATAGCACTTAGTTAATTGTAAATGTTTCACTTATTATTATTAAGTTCAAGATTGTGTTTCTTAGCTTTAATAATTTGTATTGAAATATGCATACATACTTTTAACTTCCTATTCATACAATTTTGTGTATATGTAGAATAGACGCTTTTTGTTTTCATGCATTAATTGCATTGAATACTAGAGAGCATACATAGCTTTTGGAATTATTACTTTTCTCTGTGATAGAGTCTCTCTATGCGCGCATTTGATCGTTCTGTTTAGCCAAGTTTTATTTACAAGCATTAAACACATTGGATTCGATTAATGCGTTATATGCTAAATATGGCAGCACATCCGGTACATTTAACGCCTTGCCTGCACATGCTCAAAACCTATATTATAGAGCAGAGAATGCACTGTCAAAATAGTGTCAAAATTTCTTTGCTTCCATTTGGTGAATGGAACGATTTTAATGCCTACTAGTTATTTCCAGCGACTTAGTCTGCGGGGACTGAAAAAAAAAAACTTTGAACCTACAAAAATATCGGAAGACTCATTCAAACTTCCAACCCCCATTTTGAACCCTAGGGGGATGAATTCTGCATAATCCTTTCTTAATTCTCGCCTGTGTTATATGATATAACAGAAACCTTTATAAACTTTTTCATGTCTCTAGACACAAAAACATTGCAATTGTCATCCCTTATTTTGCCTTCTAGACTTTCTAGAAACGGTGAAATTTTCAACCTAAAGGCAAAATACTAAGTTGCTATTACTACTTTCTAAGCGTATAAAACGACAGATTTCCATACAAACTTCCTACCCCCATTTTATCTCTAAAGCGTTTAATTTTACTTATCTTTTCTCAATGCTCACCTACATTACTTAGGCTTTAGACCCAGTAGATTGGGCTGTGCGTTTATATATCAGTTGGTCAGTAAATCAGCCAACAAGTCAGTTTAATCTCTGATATATAGATTATAAATCCATCTAATACAGATAAAGATAAACATTTCAAGGGAAGAAAACTACGCCTATTCTAGATAATAATTTGTTATACCGAGCAATAAGCTGTATACTATAGGTATACAAATTCCACTAACTTGGGCTAAAAGACATCATTCTACACTTCTCTGAATCATTTTAAATGATACTTAGTAATAAGAATAATAAAATAAGTAGGTTTATATTACTTAATAATAAGCAAGACTAATTTATTAAAACTGTCCTAATTTTCGAAGATTTCTCAAAACTTTCTCCGCTAGACATGCAAAAATTAATCATCTCAAATAACCTCCAGTCAAAAGTGCGTTTAAGGGTTCTGCGCCCAGGGTGCCAACGAAACCCTATTCCGCTATTACTAAAGATATTTAACTAAGCCTACGCTCTGTCTGCCTGTCCGACCTTTAAAGTACTCCATCTTTAGTGCAAATGTAAGTAGAAGCCTGAAAGCAGAATATGTTTTATGATGATTTTCTAACGAATATAAAAAAAGTAAAAATTTTCAAGATTCTCCATATCTACAAGAATCATGTTTTTGTTTTGCTCTTTGGTGAAATCGGTAATACAAACAGCTTTAAATTCAGAACAATTACCGTGGAAGCTCTATAGTATAACAACAAATAATAAACACTTGTCAAGTGCGAGGCTGGCTCGTACATTCTGTGGGAGTACGCAAGCCTCGGTGCGCTAGTCTAACTCGCATTCGGCAGGTGTTTTTATTCAAACAACTTGTGGGTTCTTTTACAAGTGTTGTGACTCTTACACTAACCTGTCACAAACATCATGATTCGATCATAGTGCTTGCAACAGAATGGAAATATTAAGGGTTCAATACCTTCAATTAATTACGGTAAAACTATCTAAAAACGTCTTGCAAAAAAAATAAAATAAAATAAAAAATACTTGAAACAGTACGAAATAATGTTTAAATTTCCATGACTATTTCTGAATACATAGTATACTTACCCCTTGACAGTGCCGTATCTAAAATTCTATTTGAGACAGCTGCAGCTCCAGAGGTATTGTACAAAATCTTCCAATTTACGATTCAATCCCTCACTACAACTTGGAAGCCGTCCGCCGTATGTGCACTTCTAGACAAGCTCTAAGTTCTGACTCACACAATGTACCTAAGTGTTGCCACTCTTTCATATACTTGTGCATTTTATTATTAAGTACTTCAAAGTCAGTAATTTTTTTTTTATTTAAATTAGTTATTATGAAACACTTTTGAATCGTCAAAGTAATTCAATACTGTTTTTTGAAATCCGGTTCACAATGTAGATTTCTACCGAGAAGAATCCTGAAAAAAATAATGAATAGTTACTATTTTAAAACACTCAATTAAAGATTTTTAACTCGTACACATCATAAAAAAAAAAGAAATATAATCATCAATGTTTCAAATAAAATAATTTTAACATATTATAATGTCATTAAGTCACCTTGTAGTTACCAAGATACTACCTGCATAAAAAAAAATATATATATGTATATTTTTTTTTTTATGCAGGTAGTATCTTAGTATCAAAGTCAAAGTCAAAGTCAAAATGGTTTATTCAAATAAGCATTTTACAATCAGTTTTGAATCGTTAAAGTTATAAAATATTATTTTTTGAACCCCTCCCACCTTCCCGCCGGTTCACAATGTTGTTGATTTCTACCGAGAAGAATCCGGCAAGAAACTGGATAGTTACTCTTTTACTCTTTTTTTATTGATATTTGTTATAGTATTGTATTATATATGTATGTTAATAAGTACCTAAATATTATTTATATATTTAGTTTTTTTATCTATTTACATTATTAATTGTTTTTAATTTAAATTAGTTTATGAATTATGTTGTACTTACATTGTTTTCCTCCTACTTTTCTATGTATTATCTATGGTTTGCTGTAAGAAATCTCTTTTAAGGGATAAGCTCGCCTTTGTACTTATAAGTTTTATTTTGCTTGTGTGTTAATATGTGTTGCATTGTACAATAAAGAATTAAATAATTATTAAATAGATAAATATGATTTATAAATGTGAAATACTTTAGGAATTAGTATATAAAAGAATGTAGATAGTTACATATACATATACCTACGTACATTCATGTATAAAATAAATAAAATGTATACAAATAAATAAATAAGCTTAAGATTTAAAATAAATATGTAAATGTAAGTTTTTAAAAAATACTCAATGATTGGTGTCGTATGACATATAGGCATAATTGTTTACTAAAAAACTTTTCGTTAAATTATCAATTAGCCAACACTTAAATAGATGTTTCCTTTGATTTCTGAAACCTAGATATATTTTACGTCAAATCTTTACACTAATAAACGTCTGTATTTAAAGATATTATATTTTTAACCGAATTTAAAAAAGGAGGAGGTTCTCAATTCAGTTGTACTCCTAAGCAGACATACTGACGGAAAATTAAGTTACAGTTTTTTGTCTGGATGTCGGATGTCAACAGAACCTTTTTACCTATCTTTACTTGTCTTTATTTTTAGCAATCGACTCCAAATGTAGCTGAGTGTTCTGTCAATAAGTCGGCTTTAGTGGCTTACTTTTTACATTTTAGTGGATTTAAACTTGGTTTATATTTTTGTTGAAAAATAGTTTATTAATATTATAAATGCAAAGATAACTTTGTTAACTGTTTTTCCTTCCTTCAGGTTACAACTAATCATCCATTTGAGTTGAAAGGGAAAGTGAAGAGACGGAGAAGGACATAAGGACATAGTCTTTTTATCACAGCACATTCAAAAGTTCCGGTAATAAATAATAATAATAACTGAATTCCACGTAGACCAACAAAGCTATACTTACCCTCAAGGGAGTTGCCGTTGAAACCCCATTCAAATTTATACATAACTCAATTTAGCGCAAGTGGAGCCACGAGCAAAAGGTAGAAAGTATAATAAATGTATGCACGTAGTAGATATTTGGTTGTACTTTCACCAGCTAAATTTTACTTTCTATCAGTTGCATCTAATTTTGTTACTACAAATTACTTCGATAAGAATAAAACTTCTCGTACGCTCTTCCAGTAACTTCATGAAGTTGAACAACACAAATTCGATGTCTCTCGTTATCTCGAAGCTAAGCTAAAGGGCGTCGGTCGGAGAACTGCTGACGTAAGCATTGAGGTCTTATCTTTGCGCTCTAACGAGTTTTCTATGACATCGATCACTGTGACTAAGTAGTTTGTTCTTACTAGATTACTTATTATTATATTTTATCTTTTGAAGTTTCACTTTAGTTATTAAAGAGAACAAAGTTCAAAATAAGAGTAAAACGATTTTTCGGTAGAGAATTTTGAATTTTCGGTAGAGAATGTTGTACACCCCATAGATAATTTAAATAAATTTAATATCAGATAATTCACAATAAAATTTAAAAATATAATATTTCTTATTAAGTATACAAAATAATAGAGCTAAAACTAAATTAACATTTAAAAGAAATAAAATAAAAAGTTAATAATTGTGTAAAAAATTATGTCCCTGCAATAGTGTCCCCTAGACGCTGGCAACATTGCCTCATTGAATTGTAATACTCGACCTGTCCCCCCGATCGACCTCGGCATGGTCGTAAAACTATAGTTAGGCGGCCTCGGCACGTACTAACGGCCCCAGATTACGATCTCCCTATCCGGATAGCGAGATTAGTCTCAACGCCCTCCCTCAATAGAGCCTCCCTCCAAACACGACGCCGACGTCCCCGGGTTCGTCGGCGCCCACAAGGATACACGAGGTATCAAAGAGTGCCGGGGCGCTTCTTGCCCCCACTCAATCGCAACCGCACCCGCATAACGGGGAACTCCCCTCCTGGCGGTGACTCACCTTCGGGTTCGAGACTCACGCCGGTCGAAGGGACGCCCCCGAGAGCGACAACGTTGCGCGAGACTCTGGGATCACTTGTGGCATCGACTAAGGAACGAAATTTATGCCCCCTTAGCAGAATTATTTTAAAAAAAACTATATTTTATTTCCCAATTCTACGGCATAAAATTATTATTCCTATAAATGTATGGACAATGGAATCATTTGATGGTATTTACATTTGCAACGTAATGGCTTATACATTTTATTGCGTAAAACTACAACAAAAAATTACTTTTTACTACAAATGTATAGACAATGGAATCTTTCAATTTTATTTACATTCGCTGGGTACATAAATTGTTTCTGTAAATTTCTAACATACATTTTATTTCGCAAAATTACGTCTATAAAATTACTTTTTGCTATAAATGAAAATTATTAAGATAATTGGTTTATAGTGGGCTATTTCCGTTTAATTTCAGAAGAACAGGTTAAAAATAAAAAGAAATAAATATAAATAGAATAGAATCCTTTCGTCAGCTTTAGGTTTTACAAAATGAACACGCCTTTGAAGTTTCTGTACCTAGTTTAGGTTTGAGGTTAAACTGTCAGACAGAAACAGATCTGAGGGAGTACTAACAGACACTAATATTATTTGAGACGTGATTTTAATAGCGTTAAGAGGAAAGCTGTTTACTTTTTGAATTTTTAATCTTTGATATCGTCAATATCTTGACATTCAAATATCAACATTTAAGAAGCAGTACTACGTGACAGTAAAAACAAGGATGACGCGATATGTAACTGAGCGGTCGTGAGTAGTGCAGCTACATCTCAACTCACTGCGTTTTGCATTGAAATAAATTAATAGTTTATTACACATCATTGTTATCAATAAAAGCTTTCTCTCAGGATCTAAAGCACTATCACGGCTATGCTTAAGCAAAGTTGTAAACTAATAGCTCTTAGAACTTTGAAGATTTCTTTGCCATCAGTTTAAAAAAAATCGGCCAAGTGCGAGTCGGACTCGCGCACGAAGGGTTCCGTACCATTATCTATAAAAATGGCAAAAAATCACGTTTGTTTTATGGGAGCCCCCCTTAAATATTTGTTTTATTTTAATTTAATTATTGATTTTTAAAGTGACTATATAAATAAATATTCTGTGCATATTTTAACCCCTCGCACGCGCAAAGTCCTATTACGGGGTTAAGGCGTATGAAGCACCTTATAACTAAATAACCGGACGCGCGAAGCGTCTACCTGTTGCCGATATCAATATCGAGCAAAATCGAGCAAAAAATTATTATAATTATTATTAAAATCAATTATTATAAATTATTGTATGGGAGCCCCCTTAAATATTTATGTTATTCTATTTTTTATTATTTGTTGTTATAGCGGCAACAGAAATACATCTTCTGTGAAAATTTAAACTGTCTAACTATCACGGTTCATGAGATACAAAAGTTAATTCGTGTTTTCACGTTTTTCAGGGTTTGAACCATATCCAGAAAAACACGGTCATTAAATTTTAGTCGGATGCGCTCAGCAGATGTGGAAAAGCCATTGCCAAAAAAAATTTAATTTAGGTATTATAGCCTCTTCACAGTTAATCTGCTTGACCTAAGTTAAACAAAATACCAACCCTGTACCTGGCGGATAAAGGCAGTTTATCGTGTGTGCCATAATCGTAAAGTAGTCTTTTATCTCTGCCAATCCCTTTGGGAAACAGGCTTGATATTTTATATATATGTTTATTTCTCCGCCCTTATTTGTGTAAAACACGCCTATTATTTTAAATTAAATTATGTATCATAGTAATTAAAAAAACTTTTCCAAAAATTATAAAGGTATTTCGATTTCGGCTTTTATTAAAACATTGATTATATCAGCAAGAATATCAGAATCAGATTTTTTAATTTAGATAAAATAATCTTTAAAGCATTTCCTACATTTAAAAAAAAAAGCAACGAACCAGCGAACCCAGCTTATACTAGCGAAATATTCTCTGTCTCTATCTGTTGTGTACGTTCTTTCTAAACTTATTATTGAAAACCTGAACATATAATAACAATATATCATTACAACAGATAGACATATTACCGATGGTATTCCGCCCCCCACAAACGTGTTATTAGGTGTTTAGCCTATCGCCGCGCGTTATGTAGCGCGTACAAACCAAAGTCGAGACACTTTAAAATTTACAAATTATAACAATGTTGGTTCCCACCATGAATCAAACCCGGGACCTGCGTCATAGCAGCTCAACGCTCTACTACTGCGCTACTCAGTTCTCATTTTATATAATAACTTAATTTTATTAAAAATTTTAAAATGGTAAATTCGCTGCATACGAACAATCAAATTTACTTTACTTTGTGCCTGTCTTCGACGATGAAATCTACTCATGTGCGAGTTACTGGAACAAATTTGATAACTACATTAATTTATACACGTACTAGCTAATAATTGCCTATGTACAGTTGCGTCCATAATTCGAACTCTACGTTAGAGTCTAGATCAAGCATTCAAAACTCTTACGATCTTTTGAGAAAAAATGGTTTGTAATACGTCCATCAGGGGAACTGCTTAGTTTTCATACATTTATTTCGTATATGTACTCAAACGATATGGTACTTGTTTAAAGAAGCACTGAATATTAAGATTGATGAAATATTTTTTAAGAGATTTGCGATCTACGCAACGTCAACTCACGGACGTAGCTACTGTCCGGATTACTTCAGATACTTTCATAGCGTGATGTCCTAATACTTGAAATAGTTACAAACTTGCATTGATCCAGACAAGGCTTAAGAAAATAGATAAAACTTTTAAGAACAATGAATCCGTTTTTACAATTATATATCTGCAGAAGTATGTCAATTAAACTTAAAAAAATTAAAAAAACTTGTCGAAAAAGCTTATTAAACAATTCAAGACTACTTTGATGATAAAATACATGGGATCAAATATTTTGTTGTTAACTTGATTGCAAATTGTTTACTCGATAATTTGTATTGATTAATCAAAATAAAAAGAGAGACTCTGGAGAGCTTTCTATCGCCGTTTCTTTTCACCAGAACGCCTTTTTGACTTTGAAACTTTAGTAACTAGTGACTCGTAGTTTATTGACTTCAAAAAGGTGATATGATAACCTTTTTTTATTTATATTAGAAAAAAAGCATTTGATTTTGATTTTTTATACATGATGAGCCAACAATAATTTAAGATTGATGCTTTATCTAGCTTCTATTAATGCGTTACGTGTGAATGTCTGCTAAGAATCAGACATTCTGTTGCTACGTTGTGTTGTAAAGGAATAATGCCTCACAGTATTGCACATGATTAAAATCAATTCTTGAGGAAGCTCTTAATCAGGATAAAAAAATCCTATATTCTTTTCTTTTCTTTACAGCAATCCCTGTGCCAAAAAATCAATAATTGACTAATCATTCAGAAATATTATTAAAAACGTGTACTTCAGTTAATCCAGTTTTTTTCAATTTATTTTAAGTAATAAATCATATATTTGTGCTCGATATGTCTGTTACTATATACGCCACATTAAAACAACTGGTTTTAACTCACACATATGTGTGTGTTTAAACCAGTTATAACACATAGAAGTGCCAGTAATTACACCACATTAAATAAGTATGCAAATAGATCGTAAGTCGCAAAGGCCACATAAACCACTGACTTGCAGATATCAGCACTTATGAATTCCACTGTACACACATTGTATCATGCTGTAGATATCAGACATTAACTACATTTTAGTTTATGTAGGTAAATGAAGCTTTTACCGTAGCTCACTATGTAGTTATGTATACGTACTCGTGTGTAGGTACATATCAGGAATAAGTACTGTAGCAGGCTACATTACTTATTCCCTTTAGGTACATGGAAGTGGCGAACCATTCGTTAATGAGGTCCGTACTAAAAATCGGCAAAGAGATAACTGTTTGGTACATTTTGGTACATTTTGAATGTAGATTCAGTTCAGAGATGCTTTTTGTTCACAGTATTTTGATGAGAGTTTTGTAACTCTGATACATGACCTGCATATGGTCATGTTATAATATTAAATTAAAATGTAAAGCATTACACTGAGTATTTTATTTTTTTGTTCGGTTGAAAATTATAAGCTATTTTTATTTTTTAATGGTGTAATGTGTTTATTAAATTTTTCTCACATAAAATTACCACTTAGTAATATCTAAATACTACTCAGCACTAAAGAAGGCGGCGCCAGAACAAAACATTTTTTGTCAGTGTATGTGGTGTAAGCTAGTGTTTGTTTTGATAGATATCAATAGAAATAGAAGGATATAGACCGGGAGACAGTGACAGAAAATATTGGGTCATTTGTACCAGTATGGCGGTTCTTCAGGGGTCTAACTTCGTAATGACGAAAAGAAAAATTACGGTCATAGCGCTGGTACCGGTGGCCCAATCGCGTGGGCGTTAGTCGAACCTGTCGGATACATACGAGTGTCGAACGATTTGTTTCACAAAAATCCTTATATTTCCCGATAGTCCATAAAAAAAAGTAGGCGGTAGCGTAATGCCATACTTCTCCGGTGTGACTTACTGCCCGCCATAACGACGCGAAGACATTAATTTAAAAAAAAAAACCATTTGTACCAAGCTCAATTTTGCACAGCCAATCATCGTCGAGTAGCCATTCACGAACATCACTATGCCATACTTTTCGGACGGTTCCAAATGGCCGCCATACCGCCGCAAGAGAGTTAATTTATTTTTTTTGCAAAACGATTATATACAATATTTTGTGTCACTGTCTCCCGGTCTAATATTATTGTCATGGGCGACTTTAATAAACGCAAAAATTGGACAATCTAAACTTGAGTAAAGGCTTATGTATTATGAAAGGAATTGAGATAAAAAAATTATGATTTTTGCTAATATAAGTCTTTATTCCGCACTTTTAATTACTCTGACCTACATTTTAGACATTTACTTTAGATTTAATTAGCAAAGAGTAGAATTAATGTTTTTAACTAAATCATTTTGAACGAAATTTGTCATGATTCGAATGCGAGATGTAGTCTCGAACGGTCCGGACCACTCGAAGCAGTTCGAGTGGTTTACGTTCGAGAAATGTCGGATTCGACATAACCAGAATTGCTTAACTTTATTTTCGTTCGAGAAAAGTTTGAATTCGTACTTTATCCGGAATTCATGATCAATTCGATCGCGTAAGAATTGGCTCTCACAGGTATTGTACGAAATCCTCCAATTTACGATTCAATCCCTAACTCAAACTTTTGTAGCAGCCTGCAGTATGTGCACTACTCGACAAGCTCTCAGTTCTGTACATTTTGTATGGCGGTCGATATACTCGAAAATAACCTTCATAGGGTTCCGTATCTCACAAGGAAAATAGGAACCGTTATAGGATCACTTTGTAGTCCGTCTGTCTGTCAAGTCGCTTTTTCTCATGAACCCGTAACAGTATCATGTTGAAATTAATATTAAATACTAAGGTCTACGGTCCCTAAAAGCTGTAAACAAATCCAAGCTTGTAAGTCAACTCAGTAAAAAAATGCGGCGGAAAAACGGTTATTTATGTCGTATATTTTGGCATTCACTAACAAATCAAAACCTATTGGGTAACTCTCGTTGTCATAGAATCATAAAATTTGACATTGATAGGAACAAAACGACATTTGTTAAAAAAAAGCATGTCTGTCTGTCTGTCAAGACCCTTTTACTACGGAACGCGTGGAGGTATCAAGTTGAAATTAAATTCAAATACAAAGGTTTACGGTCCCTTAAGGCTGTAAAATATCAATCTTCTATTTCAACGTAATAAAAAAATACGGCCATTTTTGACTCATGTTAAGGTATTCAGTTATTCACAAGTAAATCAAAACCTATGGGGTATTTACCGTTGTCCTAGAATCATGAAATTTGACACGAAGCAAGGAATTTTGTTAATTTGTAATTATAAAGCACTTAAAAAAAAAGTTTGTCCGTCTGTCTGTTAATACCCTTTACTCAAGAACGCGTGAAGGTATCAAGTTGAATTAATATCAAATAGTATAGTCTATGGGCACTTAATGTTGTTAAATGGTCCATGCAATAAAAAACGGCTAAGTGCGAGTCAGGGTACTATTATATATAAAAACGGCAAAAAAATCACGTTTGTTGTATGGGAGCCCCCCTTAAATATTTGTTTTATTTTAATTTAATTTAATTTTTAAAGTGAATATATAACTAAATATTCTGTGAATATTTAAGCGTCTACCTGTTGCCGTTATCAATATCGAGCAAAAAAAGCACGTTTGTTGTATGGTAGCCCCCTTTAATATTCATTTTATTCTGTTCTTTTAGTATTTGTCATTATAGAGACAACAGAAATACATCTTCTGTGTAAATTTCAACCGTCTAACTATTACGGTTCATGAGATACAGCCTGGTGACAGACGGACGAACGGACAGCGGAGTCTTAGTAATAGGGTTCCGCTAATTACGGTTTATAATATTTAGTTATTACGTAATTTACGGTTAATAATTGTATTAAAATATTTAAAATACGGTAATTTTCATCGCATATTGTGACACAAGTAAATCAAAACCTATGGGGTACCTCCCGTTGACGTAGGAGACTTGATCTCATAATGGAAGAGCTATCAATCTACATATAACAAGTTTGTACGGAACCCACGATGCGCGAGCTAGACTCGCACTTAGCGAATTCAATAATTAAGTGTTTTGTAATCGTCAATTGTTTCGTATAGCATTTTAGCAAATTTTTATAAAATTTTTACAGTTTGATAAACTGTGGCTTAAATCTTAAGTCTAAACCACGTATTATGCACCTGGTTGCACGAGCAGAAAGTCACGGACAAAATCCGGTTAAAAAGAACATTTATTGCCGCGTGGCGCTCTTAGCGTGTGATTTTATTTGTCCAAGTTGTCTCCATGTGCCGAAGCCCAGGCTACAAGAAGCGTTGCTTAAAATTGGGTTAAGTTATTAACATATAGATTATCACACATAATTAGAAATAAATAAGATTAGGAGCTTGTAGCCCAGTGACATTCGACTATCGGAAACAATATGCAAAGTTAAGCAACGTCGGACGTGGTCACTATTTGGATGGGTGACCGCCAAGTGGCACATTTTTTCTGAGCTCCTCCGTGTTTTGGAGGGCACGTTAAACCATCGGTCCTAGCTGTTTGTCATATGTCAGCAGTAATGCCTTAAAAACTCTGGGCGGTTTGAAAACTCTGACAGTCAAATTGCTACTGGCTCGACAACGTCCGCCAACCTGAACTAGGCCTATAGTTACGAGTTTGTAAATACCAATACCGCACGAATGTGATACCACGTTTTTCAACACATTTGCGAGAAAACATTAATGTACTTGATAGGTAATTAAATAAACTTTTCCATTTAACAGTTTTTAATAGCAAATAAGACATTATACAGATAGGCTATTACTTTTGGAAATTAATAGCAAAATTTGAAGAATTATTGAAATTCAGTGATACTTGCTGCTTTGAAAGCATAACTAACTGACTGACAGAGTTTAAATGCAATATGTTAAACAAGAGAATGAGGCGTAAAAAACTACATCTTTCGTTTTTGTTTTCTTTTAGTTTTAAAGTGAGTCAAAAGTATAGATCAAAAGCGCTTTCAAAGAGGTTCGATCGAAATTAAAAAAAAACCGTAAAGGATACGCACGGCATCATACAACGGAGCGTGAAGAAATCAAAACTTACGACTGGCAGCACTAGTGGCTTCCAGTGGTGAATTGAAGAATATGCACACACACTCTGGAACACCCTGGAACACCCTCGAACACCAGACTAGCGCGCGTGCAAAAACAAAAGTAGAACAAATATTTCTAACATTTTTAAACTTTTTATATGAAAACTAGCTGAACGGGCAGACATTGTCCTGCATGGTACCGACTGCAGCGCCATCTGCCGGGCTGATTTGTGAATCTAAACCGTCCAGAGCGCCACCCAAACGCATACAAAAAATCATTCAAATCGGTCCAGCCGTTTAGGAGGAGTACAGTGACATACACACGCACAGTAGAAATATATATCTAAATATAAATAAAGATAAAACAAGTTATAGCTACACTACCTAAATTTCATTAAATGTTCCAAAATCCTGAAAAACGTGAAAACATGATTGAAGAACTTTTGTTGAAAAAAACCTAAACTGACCTCTTTAAACTGTTTTTTTTTTAAGTTTTAGCAAAAAATTCTTCAAAGTTCTAAGTGCTATTAGTTTAAAACTTTGCTAAAGCCTAGTAATAGTTCTTAAAACCCTGCGAAAAAGCGTATTTAATAAAAATTATGTATTAATTTATTTCAATAAAAATCTCAGTAGGTTTAGATGTAGCTCACGCACGCTCAGTTACATATCGCGTTATCCTTGTTTGAAATCGAAATATTGATTTATCCAAAAAACGTCACTGTTTAACGAAGAATCACGCTTGATCATCAAGATATTACTTAGATACGCAATCTGGACAAAATCAAGATATTACTTAGATACGCAATCTGGACAAAATCAAGATATTACTTAGATGCGCAATCTGGACAAAATCAAGATATTACTTAGATACGCAATCTGGACAAAATCAGGATATTACTTAGATACGCAATCTGGACAAAATCAAGATATTACTTAGATACGCAATCTGGACAAAATCAGGATATTACTTAGATACGCAATCTGGACAAAATCAAGAGTCCTTTTGTTCACATAATTTGAGAGAAAATATTCTACTTTGAAAGTCAATGGAGCGACTAGAATATTGATAAGGTTAATAAAGTTAAAATGATTCAATATCTAACGAATATGAATCAATATTAAATTACTTAGAATAAATTCAATCAATTACTTATATTGCAGATTACTCGGTTTTAATAGAATCATGTGCGAGTTTGACTCGCGGACTACGGGTTCCGTACCACTACACAAATAATAAATTTTATTTATATTGATACAACTCTACTTTATTTTTTTATAGGTTTTACTGTAATTTATTATTAAGGAACTATTTATTGATTTCTATTCAAAATTTTAACACCAGCAGTTTCAAAGATAAGGAGTAGCGAAATCTGTTTTCTTTAATAGCTATTTATTTTAAAATTATAAAACATTATTATAATTTTTCATTTGCCCCCAAAAGTGCCCCTGATAACCAGAATTCATTTATTTGCGTTACACGTTAGTATTTAGGTCTCAGAAGTTAATATTTGCACTAAATTTCAACCTAATCGGTTCAGGAGATTCATAGAAAATTGGCTATGAAAGACAGACGAGTGATTCTTTATGGTTCTGTTTGGCGTTTGGACGCACGGAACAATAAAATTAATAAAAAAGTAATTGATTCAATCAACTACATACTTTTTGGAACGGCCTTGTCTAAAAACAAAAAATTAAAAATTCTTAAGTAAACCATGATTTTTATTTGTTTGTATAAATTAATAAAAGTTAAAATCATTTTACTAGGTGATTTATATTGAAATAGTTTCCATGTTGACATGAAAGCTCGTTTTATAGCAATAATGTGTGTCTCCGATCACAGGTCATATTACGAAACGTAGCACAGAGAAAAAATCTATTATAAAACTAACAATTATCAATTTCATCAGAAAAATTAAAATGTAAAAAATGCCAAGCCTAGCACCTAAGGGTTTTACTGATGAGGCAAACTGGATTTCCGGTACCGAGAAAATCGGGATAATTAGTAGGTACTATTTCGGTACTCAAGAAATAATAAAAAGAAAGAGTAAAATAATGTAAGTTGTTCTTTAAAATAAGCTGCAATTTCAAATGGTTTACATCACCTTCAAATTATTCCAACTTACTTAGTAACTCCATTAAAACACTTCTTTGGGCTTTTTTTAAATATTTTATTGGTGTAGTTTACTTTTTACTTATATTTACAACTGTGTACCTATTTTTTTAATTGAATAATCCAGCTACCTTTATCATCCTATCCAGTGCTTCACAGAGTCCTACTGCCTAGAATTGCAGATTCAATTCTAAACTTATCCAAACAGAAACCTTAAACAGTAAACCAGATCTTAAAATCGTACGCCATAAGTGGTTCCACAAACTAGTTAAAAACTTACTACTTTAGGCGCTAAGAAATTTCGGCTGAAAAGGAGCATAGTTTTGTGACAGCTGCTGAAGTTGAAACTTCCTAATTGAACGGTTTGTTCTTCATTCATACTAATATTACAATTTCGAAATTAACTCTGTTTGTCTGTCTGTCTGTTACATCTTCAGGCTTTAACTGCTTTGGATGAAATTTTTCATAGAGATAGTTTGAGATCAGGGAAAGGACATAGGCTACTTGAAAACGTCAAGTGTAAGTCGGTTTTTTTTCTTTTATTGAGGAGTTGCCGATGAAATTCTACACCGATAACCCAATTTATTAAGCAGTATTCTCAACGGTCATCCCGGGCTAGTTCTGCAAATTCCATACCACCACCGTCTACATCATAATTTATGCTGCTGTTTAAATATCAGCATTATCATTTAGTCAAGTTAATACTGCTTAAGACATGCCTTGATCTCTATCAATATTTTACTAAAATTTAGTATTATTTAGTCAACAATTACTTATCTTTCTGACTTTCACCCAACTGCGCCAGAAGGAGGGTTATTTTTGTGAAGAACATTGATGACTGATGCATGTATTCTATGAAATTCCTTAACTGGCGTTGCCCAATTTCGGTATTTAACTAAAAATGCAACACCAGTAGTTGATACAATATATTTTTGAGGCATATTATATACAAGTCTTGGATTTTTTGCGTTCTTGTCATTTAACTGCATCGGTTGTTTCACATCCCAACTTAAATTAGGTTTTTTTTTACGAATTGTATGAATTAGATAGATAAATTTGTCTAGCAGTGTAAACGAAAAAAAACTTTAAATTACTTCAGCGTCCGAATAAAATTGTAAACCTAGCAATGTATAAAACTGACAAATATGCAAGTTGAAAAGGGTAAAATATTTTCAAGTATCCTTTCTAAGATTTATTTCACCTGTCTAAGAAATCTCGGAGATAAAGAAGACCCGCTGACGTATCTCGGAAAATAATACATTATTACTTTGTCCCTATTTACCCCTTGACACTTTGAATATATAGAAATACAATACGTGCTTTGTGAAACGGAACAGAAATAAAATATAAAAATACACGTTTCTGACAGAAGAATACATATAATGATAGAATATTAATGTCCTTCCGTGCGTGAGATATTTGCTTATTCCTGTTTCCTACGTGATTTGGATTTTAAACTTTACCCTTCTTATTTCAAAATAACTCAATAAATCACTGTGTTTGAAAAAACCAGACAAGTACGAATTGAAGAAAGCCGTACAGAATAGTGGTACACTTTGCAATAATCTTAAACGTGTCTAGGAAATGCGTTGCGACCTCCGGCTTTTCACCCCTGTACTGGAGATATGTGCGGCCTGTAGGAATTACACAAATACCGTACAGAAATAAATGACCTATATTGCTTTTATAATCATAGGCAAATTAAAAATTTGTACTGACTTCCGGTATAACCACTTTTGTACAGCACTAGGTTTTTCGTCATTTGTCTTTAATGATCTGTTAACTAGAAGAAAACCGTACAAAAATAATTAGTCGTAATTCCAACTTGCACCTGGAAAATTCAATTTTCCCATTCACTTACCTGTACCGATCAAAAATATGACGGCTTATAGTTATTTTCTGATGAAGTAGGAGCCTCCTAAACGTATTTCACGATGGTTTATTTTACAGGGTAATGTTGTTCATGGGCATGATACACGTTCGTATTTGGTTCACAGAAATTCATATTATTATGTGTAATTCCCAAATTTTTTTACTTTTTCGTGATGCCGTAGACGTCCTCGATAAAATCAAGAGCAAACAGGCTGTGACAGACGGAAGAACAGACACCCCAATGATCCTAACCTCCCTTTTTTTGATTCGGACACATAGAAACTTAAAAAGTCAATGATTATAGATACATTATGAATCTTCATTAAACTTAAATAGGAACTTATTTTCTGTAAAAAATAAAACCACATAAATTGGTTTTTGTTTCTTAAAAGGGGTATAATCTCTGACTCAAGTTTGAATCTAGAACAAATAAAACTTTATTTTTGTTACACAGACAAGTTGGGGACCTAATCAAGATTTTCCAGGGTTCTCTCTTAAGTACAATATGAAAGAAATCTAAACAAGAAGAGCCCAAAAAGTTAATAAGCTTTCAACAACGAACGAGTTACTTGTTTGTACCTCGGTTACTTTTTTGTTTTAAGACTTTTAATAATCTTCTTGATCCTATCTAAAACTTTTACTTGCGGCTTATGTTACCAGCTAAGGTTTAAAAAACCTTGAAACAGAATTTCATTTTTAATTTATACTATTTAATTTTTGGTGACTATTGCGTACTGCCCAATCCTTGCTTACTCCTTATATGAGTGGTTCGTCAGGATTTGGCAATGTGGTTATATTATTCAGTCACAGATCTTTTATTTTACCACTAATTATTTTAAAGCTGGTAATTTAAGATGTATGAGACATGTATAAAGCCACCTTAGTCCAGATACACTGCGTCAAAAGCTGTGGCGACGATGGTCACACTTATTACGTAGTGTGTGTTATGTTATGTAGTGGGTGTGTGTCCAGCCGCTGGTTACCTTCTGGGGATTAAAATAAAGATAACCGTATTGTTTTAGTAGCTCTGCGCCCTGATTAAAACTGGATTAATTAGATGAGTGATTTATTCTGAGAGAATTATGTTTTATTTAATCTATTTGATTTGCAGAGGAACATAGAAACCTTTTAATATAAATAAATAAATAAATATTGTTGAACACAGCACCGTATGGCCCCAAAGTAAACAAAGCTTGTGTTATGGATACCATACAGAAATATATATATATTACTTTTTTTGTAAAAATATGTACATAAATACATAAATACACCCAGACTTAAAACAAACACAAATGTTTATCAGATAAATATTTGTCTAGTGCGGGAATCGAACACAGACCTTATGCACAGCAGCCGGCCATACTACTAACTAGGCTGCGAGGGACCAAGAGTTCCCAAGGCACTTTTTTTTAATAAAACTCCAATAAGAGTAAGTTATCAAGAAATACATAAAAAGAATAACGTGTTGAAATTCTACAGCAGTGTTGCTAGATTAGGCGATTTACCGCTTTAATCCATCTCGCAACGCTAAAGTAACGAGAGAAAATTACGATCGGCGACACGTCCCAATTTAGGCTATTTCAATATTTTTACAGGTAAATTTAGGCCCGCCCGAGATATTATTATTTAATTTAATAAAAATGTTAATTTTTTTCATAGATTGTTCTCAATAATACAATTTGTTTACATTCATGTTTCAAAGAACTGGCCACTTTGATCTCAAAATGCCGGCGTTTGGCTTGGAATTCTAAATTCAAAGTTATTTCAATTTTTAGCTTGTCTATTTATGATACGAATGTAATAATTCCTTTGTTTTCGCGTCATTCAATTTGGCTTTGACATTGCTCTGTGCTCAATATGGAAAACATAAAATATTGCATTATTTTCGAATACTAATTCCGCGTGGCGCTAGCGGTGCAGAAACAGCTCGAAGGATTAATGATCTGTACGGAGAAGCCACTGTAAAGGAAGACACAGTCCGTTTTTGGTTCCAACGCTTTCATTATGGAACTTTTGACCTCCAGAACAAACCTTGTGGACGGTCGGAGACCCTAGTTGTAAATGAGGATTTGCAAGTGATCGTGGAATCGGATCCATCTTAAGCCACGTCAGAGTTAGCTACAGGCTTCGGTGTGAGTGATAAAACCATTTTGAATCATTCGAAACAAAATGGAAAATTGAAAAAGCTTGAAATACCCATATTTCATGTAATACGTATGAACTAAGTGAAGCAAACCAACATACACGCGTCGACTGCTGCGTCAACCGTGTTACTCAACCGTGACAATAACGAGGGGATTTTGAATCGTATCATTACTTGTGATGAAATATGGATCTATACGATAAACGGAAACGCCATCCAGGAAAACCGGCTAAATCCTGCCCCAAGCGAAAGTTGACCCAAAAAAAATGAAGTAGTGTCTGGTGGACCAGTGTTGGTGCCATCTACTACAGCTTCCTTAGATCTGGTCAGACGATTACGGTAGATCTGTAGTGCCGACAATTGGAAACTATGATGGAAAAGCTAGCCGTTAAACAGCCGAAATTGGTCAACCACTGTAGCCAACTTCTGCTTCAGGACAACGCACACACTGCACAATAGACGGTTGCGAAACTGTAGGAGCTAAAATTGGAATTTCTCCGGCACCTACCATACTCCCCGGACCTTGCTCCAACCGATTACCACTTTTTTCGGAATTTGGATAATTTCTTAATTGGAAAAATATTCAATTCAGATGAGGCAGTCTATAACAGTCTCGCTCCCGCAATGTTTTCTGCAAAGAAATCAATATACATAAGTACTTAAGTGATAAAATTAAATGTTCTAAGAATAAAATCAAGTCAACTTGGAATATTATCAAGAATGAAACCGGTAAAAAAGACTTCAGGATTAAGGTTGACGGTAGAATAATAAAAACAGATACTGATATTACTAACAAACCTATGACAACAACAAACTCAGTAAATTCTTCGCCTTTAAAAGTCCTAACAATTTTGAAAAGACATATAAATTTAAATTTTATTCTATTTAAATTTAAACATGTAACGCCAATAGACATAGTTAAAGCTTATAAATCGCTGAACTTAAAAAATACTAAAGATCTGTGGGGTTTATCAGTTAGTGTTCTAAATGGCATTATAGACGAATTAGCTCCTTTTTTGGCAGTTATCTTTAATAAATGTCTAGACGATGGTGTATTCCCTGATTTAATGAAGATTAGTATGATAATACCACTTTTTAAATCTGGTAGCACAAAAGAACTTAATAATTTTAGACCCATTTCTATTTTGCCTGCACTCAGTAAGATTTAAAAAAAAAAATATTAAATCAACTATTGCAATACTTCACTACAAATAAATTATTTCATAGTGAACAATATGGTTTTACAAAAGGTCGCTCAACTACTGATGCAGGTGTATCATTAATGATGCACATATTCTCAGCTTGGGAAAACCATCAAAATGCAATTGGAGTCTTTTGCGACCTATCCAAGGCTTTCGACTGCGTCGAACATGAAACTCTTACTCGCAAATTAGAATATTACGGTGTTAAAGAATCTGCACTGGATCTTATATCTTCTTACCTAAGTTGCAGAACACAAATAGTTGACATAAATGGTACAAAATCCTCAGGATCAGCAGTGGTAATGGGGTTCCACAAGGATCGATATTGGGACCGTTTTTGTTCTTGGTATATAATAACGATTTGCCTTATTTTGCTGAAAAATTCTGTCAAGTCGTTTTGTTTGCTGATGACACGTCCTTAATATTTAATGTTGGTAGGAAGAAAGAAAACTATGACGATGTCAATGACGCCTTATCGGCAATACTTAATTGGTTTGAAGTAAACAATCTTTTGCTTAATTCCAAAAAAACCAAGTGCATCAAATTTGCTTTACCAAATGTTCGAGACCTTAACACTAAACTAATCTTAAATGGAGACAGTTTAGATTTGATAGATTTAACTATGTTTCTGGGCGTCACATTAGATCCCAAACTGCAATGGAATACACATATCTCTATACTTGCTGGAATACTTAGCTCAGCTGCCTTCTCTGTTAGGAAAGTCAGACAATTAACTAATTCTGAAATTGCCCGCTTAGTTTATTTTAGTTATTTTCACAACATCATGTCATATGGAATTCTGTTGTGGGGCAGAGCAGCTGATATAGAGTCAATTTTCATATTACAAAAAAGGGCTATTAGGTCTATCTATAACTTGAAACCTCGGGATTCCCTCAGAGAAGTTTTTAAGAACATCGGCATTTTAACTATGATATCGCAATATATTTATGCAAATATAATGTATGTACGTAGAAACTTGCACTTGTACAATAAAAATTAGCGATGTACACAGTGTTAATACACGAAATAAACATAAATTAATAGATGTTACTAGTCGTCTTCAAAGATTAACAATTCTTTTGTCGGGCAGTGTGTACGCTTTTATAACAAGATCCCACAGACTACCCTGAACTTGCCTTTAAATCAATTTAAATCTGCAATTAAATGTCATTTGATAAAGGGAGTTTACTGTTGACGAGTTTTTAAATGACAAGAATAATTGGACTTAACAAACTTTTTTTTTTTTGACATGTTTTGTGCAACATTCAAATAGATAATAGTTTTTTTTTTGACATAATTTTATATTTGTAACTTGACTTAAGATTCTGCTATTTTATTTTGACATATTTGATTTTACTATTTGTATTTAAACTTAAGTTTTTTTTGTGGTAGTATTACCTACTTATTATTTGTATTTGTATTGTTTTGTTTTTTAAGTACATAAATACATGTACTTTTATTTGAAAATTGACATGTAAAAGCGCCTTCTTAAGGCCTACTGACTGAATAAATAAATGAATGAATGAACTCCCTATAAAATGGCAAAAGTGCATAGATCACAACGGTAGATACTTTGATTGATTAATTAAAAAAAATGTAAAAAAATTAATTAGTTTTGCTTTTTCCATATAAAACATCCATTTCATATATAAAAGTGTAAGGACCTAATATATATATTGCAATAGTCCGAAAACAATCGGCTGGTTAAAATATCGAACGGTGCTTTTGGATAATTAGGTTGAGCTCAAGTTAAACGCGAACTCCGCGGAGAAAAACTGATTTATAGTTTATAAATTCAGATTTCTTGTATCGAGTGTGTATATTATTGTGTGGCAGTTAGATAGAAAATATGATAAAGTAATTTTAAAAATTATGAGATACGTATTTAGATGAATAATTAAGCAGATACGCTGCTGTATAATATAATAAATTCAAAAGAATTTGGATCGGAATAATAAGTAAATACAATTAGCATTTAGGATATTATTAAAATAGAGTTTTTCTTTATTTCTTATATTTATGATAATTATATCAGGACATATTTTATTGTCTGTAATGGAAATGTTTTTAAATCAAAAAAAAAATTTGAAATATTTCGACTATATTTTATAGTGTTCAGTCGAAATATTATGATGACAATTTCATCGCCAGTTATGCCACTAACCTATATATTAATAATATAATTAATGTATGTAGGTATGTGTTTTAGGGTCATGCGTATTACATATGAAAGAAATAGGGATAAGGAAAAAAAAAATTGTATGTAATTGTAGTGTAATGTATGAAGTAGAAAATAAATTTATGTTTAAGTGACATTTCTTAAAGCCATCTCCAAAATATGCACAGAGGGTCCATATAAAGATTTTATATGGATCCTCGGTGCTTATATAAAAATTACATTTTTTTTACCCAATTTCTTTTATATAAAATACGCCAACCCTTAAACACACACAAACATATAGCATTGGATTGTTATTTAATTTCGGTTCTAGAGTGTGAGAATGAATTCCCTGCCAATGGCGAGCGGTACGATGGTAGCAAGTAGCCGTGAGCATCATTTCGAACAATTCCTCAGAACACATCCCATTGTACAAGCGGTAAAACACACACAGGGTGGCATAGTCTCTCTTCAGACTTAAGAGTTCGATACGGCAAGTGAGTTTGGGATCGGCGATAATTCTCACAGCCCGTCGTTGAACCGAGTCAAAAGGGCCAAGCTGGTATCCGGGTGCACCCGCCCAGTGATGGCAGCAGTACTCCATATGGGGCCGAACTTGCGACTTGTAAAGCAGCAACCTCTGCCCCGACGTGAAGTACTGCCCCGCTCTGTTGAGTACACGTAGTTTTTTGGATGCCAGCTTCACCTTGTCTTGCAAATGATCTCGGAAGTAAACATCACTGGAGATGTCAACGCCAAGAATCCCAATGCTCTTGGAGATGGAGAGGGGAGTGTTCTGGTCCAATTAAAATATTCGAAAATGCCCTCCCTATCATAGAATGACACTTTCCATTACAAACATAAAAAAACATTAAATATAAAGCACAAGCCCAACATAAAAAAAGTATCTAATTGCAAAATATAAACAAAACAAAAAAGTTAGACTAAATACTAAGAATACAAAGAAGTTTGCAAGAGCAGACCAGCCTCCACAGGCGGCACCCGTTCACAAGTATGACACATGAATCAGCCATCGCTTTGCTCAACCATGTTTTTGGGAACGTAACGACCCCACGCACATGCACACGTACTTTTAAAAAAAGAAAATTTAGGTGATATTCAAGGTCTGATGACGATGACGGAAGTTGGCCATAGAAACTAATAAATTGAACTAATAAATTAAAAGTAAAAAAAGTATGGTAAATTAAGGTTTTATTTAAATGCACAAAAAAGAAAAAAAGAACCTAAATTTTAAAAGCTTGGTATAATTTTTTTTAAAAGTAAACATCCTAAATATAAGATCGTGGTAGTCAATAATAAATCTTTCAGTAACAAAAAAATGGTCGGGCAGCAACTATCGGAGGGCAACTTCTCTTTGCTTAAAAGATTTGAAAGGACTACAGTATGGAGTTCTTCAAGATAGAAGTTATTAGATTTCTAAAGGGTTGGCAACGCGCGGGTGATACCGCTGGTGTTGCAAGCGTCCATAGGCTACGGTGACCGCTTACCATCAGGCGGACCGTAAGCTTGTTTGCCACCTTAGTGGTATTTTAAAAGAAAAAAAATCGCGACGGCAGAAGTAATACGAACAAAACAGAAATTAAAACATTCCAAATATTTAACTATATGCAGGCAAGACTCATTTTTAGGTTACTGCTACAGTACAAGCAATCAGTACACTATTGAACTTGCATTGAAATGAGTCTTTGGAATTTGTTATGTTTTAATTTCTGTTTAGTTCTTATTGTTTTTACAGTCGGGATTTTATTATGTTTTTATTATTTATGGTTTTTTTATTTAATTTTTTACTCGCTTTTGACTATTTTTCTATAGGCTTCATATATTTTCGTACTAGCCTTTTAAAGCCCTTTATTTTGATACCTAACTCGAGGGTCTTGAAAAAAAACTTTTTACCCAGCACGTTAAAGCGCATAAAATCCGCCATTTTGATTTTTTAAGAATTGTATGTACCCTGTGTCACTCTTTGTAAGGACTACTACTACTAACGACACCTCTCAAGCTAAAATGTATCAAGCCGTTGAGGCTACAGAGCTTGCTAAAGAAACCTAGAGACATATACGCTCGAAAAACATTACCCTCGTTTCTTCAGCAGTGGGGTAAAAATGTTTAGCCATTCCGACGGTTCTACATATTAAAGCAACTTCTCATCTCAAAAGAAAGTTAATAAAATTCATGTCAAGGATTTGTTTTAATCTACAGATATTGGAGAACAGCGCAAATACAATTCAAAAGCTTTGGTAAGATCACTATTTCCGATAATCCTTGCAATCAAATGAAATGAAGACAAAAGCGCTTTGCTTCATGGCCATAGAATTAAATAAAATCGGCCAAGCTCCAGTTGGGTTCCGTACCACCGTTTACGTAATTTGCTTACACAAAAAAAAACAATACTGACCAAGCCAGTCATTGCTTAACTTTACATATCTTTTCGAACAAACAAATGTAAATATTTCTCTTAATAATCGCTAGATGTCGCTGATACGGTAATTTAAGATGGTAATGGCTCTAACCCGTCTCACATTTGGCCGGTTTTTATCATTTGTTGTTATACTTTTGGAGTTCACACTGTTTTTTTTACTGCAAGTTTGAAAAAGTCAAGACAAAGTATTACTTTTGTAAGGAATATTTTGCTATGAAGTCTTCAGATATTGCGCGTCGTTACTTGCTTATTCTTCCCAATTTACTGTTCATGAGTTTTCGCTGTATAATCCTTAACAGGATTTCGTAAAACATTGCGAAAATTAGCCGTCGAACCCCGCTAAGAAAATAGTAAAAAATTAACAAGGAAAAACACTGTTCTATCTTCGAATTCCCGACAAAAGATCCCAATAATTTGTTAGCTTATTGATAAGTGTGGCACCCTCCCTCGCAGTGCTGCTAATTTTATTAATACGTCACGTCTCTTTTACATTAAAGCTTCATAAATTTAGCGCCAGACAGATGAAAATCAAAAATCGTTATTCAAAGTAGGTTATTCAAGAACACTTTTGAATCGTTTAAATAAACATAATTACAAAACATATTACACAAGCAGGTAGCAAATCTATTAATGACTATAGATGTAACAAACGTTTCAAAAAAATATCGATAACATTATTATTAACCTGCATAAGGAAGGTGGACCATGGAAGGCCACTGTAACGAAAAAACAGTTTTTATTAGTTCATTTACTGGATAAATGAAAGAAATAAATTATTAATTAACACTTTGTTTTATTGTGTAACATATAAATTACATTTTTTTTATTCTAACTGTAATTACTATCTATTAAACTTAACTTTTATTAAGCTCTTCCAAATGGCCTTGCAAGGAACAGGGCTCCATGCAAGACCAATATTATAAATCAGTCGTTCAACTTAAAACTAGAGTTGTAATAATCAAAATATCCGCTTTTTCTTAAACTACATAAAAAGCTCTTTCATTTAAACGAAACATTAAATGCTTAACATATTATAATTTTCTTTAAAAAACTCAACGACCATTCCTTGAACACCATCGTATAACTAAGAATATAATAATGGAAATTATTTAAAAATTATAGTAATGAGTATTATATCGATAATAAATAAATTACTAATGCGTTTTAGAATAAAATTATAAAAAAAAGTTGGCCTATAATGGCCTTCTTATGGGTCCGTTCTTTGTAAGGCCAAAATGTTCCTAAGAAGGCTAAACTAACAATTATCATCTATGACAAGCTATTTTTTATATTTAATAAAATAATAGACACTACAGACTAAGTACTTTGATAATTACGAACTTATAATGGCACATAGTCAGTCTTGTAGTCAGAAATATTTAAAATCAACCATTCCTAAGATATAAACGAACATATAAGAAAATAATAACTAAAAATTTGGAAACAAACTTAAAAACTAAAAAAGATAATAATTTTGGATATTTTAATCACAATCTGAGCATAAAATATAAGGTCTTTTTTAGTGAGACCAATATCCTCGTGATACCATTTTTGACATTCGCTACATTGCCTCATGTCTTCGATTCTACACTCACCTCATGCGTGACAGTACCATTTCTTTTCTTCACCTTCTGCACTTTTCTTCATCTCTATTTTCAATCTTTTGCTGTTTTGTTGTTGTGATTTTCTTTTCGGCAGTTTTATGGAATCATTTTTATTGATGTTTTCCTTTTTTTGTTTTCGCTTACTTGTAGACTTTCCTTTTTTCTTACTCATCGTTTGCTTCAAAGCGTCCTTTTTTTCTTTAGTTTTAAATAAATCTCGAACTATTCTTTGTCCTTTATAATTAATAGATTTTTGCCGTGGACGTGTAGACTTTGTCGTAGCGTAGTTTGGAGTAGGCAAAAAAGTATGAAACGAGTTTTCTTTAACCTGCATTAGGTTAATTAACGGCTCGTCATCACCCGAAGATCCAGTGGCACTTATCTCGTGACTCTTTTGTCTGATTTTTAATTTTTTTGGAGTATTTTTTTTTTTGAATGGGATCTTTATCTAATTACGAAGAAGAAGTGTATAAATCGGAGACTTAAAGGTTATGCATGTAGTTATTTTTGATAAATGATTCACTAAGACTCAAATCAAGATCAGATCAGGGCTAGAATAAACGATATTTTCTTGTAGCCCGGAGGTACTTTGAACAGGATTATCGTAGAGAGATTGTAGAGAGTCATTGACCGTATTATCTAACTCCATGTCTGAAGCATCAGTTGAAGAACTGTAAGGAACAAGAACTGGTTTTCTATTTTCTGTTGCAGCAGAAAATGTTGGCAATGTCGATACGGTCTTCTCTTCGGAAGTCGATGGAAAAATTTAATAAATGTGAGAAAAAATATCTGGCCTGCTTTCATCTATCAGAGACGGAGATGAAAATTCTGGCACTTTGTTTAATTCAGATCAAGGGGGCGAGACTTGAGGAGATATAAGCGGTTAGTCGATCTGGTCTTGTAACGTTTCCGGTAAGAGTCTTTCAGTTATAATTGAAGGAGCATAAGCAGCTTCGGGTATTACATCAGGATCAAGAGGGTATAAGCCAGTGGCTTTAAATCCATTTGTTATATTGGTTTGAGTTATACATTTCGGCCATGTTCGCGAGAAAATTTTATTAAATGCAACTTTGCTTAAAGTTCTCTCTAGAGAATTGCAGAGGTAGATCAACACTTCTTCGTCCCAGTGATGTTCGAAGGACCAATTAACTGATTTATCTAGAGGTTGGAGTTCATGCGTAGTGTTAGAAGGTAAGCAATACAGTACTATATTATTTTTATCTGCTTCTTCCAGAACCTCATATGATAACTGACAATTCGCACCGTCAAAGATAAGCAGACACTTACCGGTTGCTTTATGTTGAGCGAAATGTTGAATGAACTCCACGAACAAGCTACTGGTCATGCTGCCTTTGGGTGCCATGCTTAGCTTAGTACCAGGTGGCAAATTTGATCCTAATTCTGATCTGTACCTTAACCCCTTAAAAATAATCATGGGCGGTATAGCATTACCCACAGCATTTACACACATCGCTATCGTAACATTCTCAGCGTGCTCCGGAGTAAATGATTTCTAAGGCTGCGTCTTGGAATATTGAATGTTAACGCTGCAGCATTTGTATTAAGTTGATTACTTTGTACTGCTTCCATGGTACGTCTTAAACTATCTTCATCTCATGCACTACCTCTTTTTCTAGGTTTTGATCCTGACATTCTTGAAATCTGGAATTATGCGTATAAAGTTTAATCATCTGTTCAATTATCGACTTATTCTCATAGCGATATTTACAGACATAATTTAATGATATATCTGTAATAAAATAATTTTGAAAGAAATGTCTATTCACTCTGAGTTAAAATGTTGAATAATCCTTATAAATTATAAAATTATAAACATAAAACATTGTTTTAACTTTCCCGGTACACATTCCCCGGTGTTCATATTTCCATGATTTGTAAATGGTCCTAGTAAGGCCCATGTACCCTAGCAAGGCCAACCGTTAAATTTTTGATTGGCCTTATAAGGAACCACCGGCTTTCATAAGAACACTACCTATATTTTAACTGAAATCGAAGCAAAATTATAATGTTTTTCTTAAGTACCATAACAAATTCTTATATGAAAATTTACAGTTAAAAATAAGATAATAATAGATTATTTACATAAAAAATTACCTTTTGCGGTGAGCGAGAATTACAATTTTGACGTCTTCGTCCGAAGTCTACGAAGCGAGGGACCACACTAAAAAAAAAACGACGCGAGCGACTCGCCGCCGCGTCTGTGTGCTTAAGTTTGATAGAGCTTAGTGTAAGTGCAAGGAATTTGTCATCACATGACAATAACTATGACTTTTTTACGGTTGGCCTTCAAAGGAGCATGGCCTTCCATGGTCCACCCACCTTATATGTATACATATACAACTGCTAGTAACTTATAAATTCATACTCATACTCTCTATAGAGAGAGAGAAATACAATTCAAATATATATACATAGAAAATATAGATGAAGATGCAGACAAAAGAAGCCTGCCTGATAAAAATCCTAAATACATCCTTGCTCTGGAAATACGCTCGTTACGAACGTCACATAAAACTCCTAGTGACTTATAAAGTCCCAGTACATGTATTAATCTTACAAATGGTAGTAATCCACCACCTGTCAGTAAAGGAATGCGAGCAGGTGCTTTACAAAAAACGTACACGTTCACGTAGGTATGCATACACACATTAAAATAGACATTGTACACCTCGAAGTAACCAATGCGCACAATTTAACTGTCATTTCAGAAATAACCTAAGAGAAGAAGAAATAACAAGAAATTTCCCGGTCGTATACATATTACCAATTAATAATCCAGATACCAAGCCACAAAGCTAACAATATATCCAAACGTGTATCACAGGCGATTTTAAGAGGATGAGATACTAAGATATAATGGATATAGTCTAATGCCAATTAATGACTGATTTAATATTATTTTTAATGTGACTTTCTTCTCACAGAACTCAAAAAAAAATATTTAGATTTTGCTCTTATAAAAAAGTATAAATTATTCATAAGGCAACGTCGACTTTGCCAATATAGACCTCATTTTCTCAGAATTATTCGTAAGTTCTCATCAAAATATAATCTAACATTGTAAGTCGCTATTTTGAGTCTTGCTTGACACAATCAAGAGCTCTTTTGTCGCCATCATTTGAAAGGAGTTTTACTACTTTCGAAGTCACTCAAGTGAATTTTATCTTGATAGGATAAAATAAAATTGATTTTAAAAAGAAACGTAAAAAATTATACATTAGTACATTAGTACGTGCATATTAGTGTTACAATAATATTTAGTTAATAATATATCTGATAATAGGTTTTATCTACACAAGGTTTTTAATTCCGTAGTCATATTGCAAAAACGTAATAAATTCAACAAAGAAAATTGTTTTAAACTAATTCAGTTTATAAAGGCTGCACTTGATCGGTTTTTATAACACTAGAGGGTGAAATGTCAGGACCTAACTAGCTTACCTAAGTAAAGCTTTACTTTAAAGAAATCTTCTTTAAAACAGGTAGAGGATCTGGAAATTATGGTAAAACAAAATTAACACATAAAACATAGCTTACGTATCACTGTTACCACCCATAACAAACAAACAAAAACAAATATGATCTCTGAAATTTTTTATAAGCTCGCCACCAAACACTTAATTTCTCTCGTGGTTTTGTTGCCCGATTTAAGTTTTCTCATCCCGTACAAATACAAATTATTGCATCCCCTTTTAGTGCCTTTCTTAAAATCCTGTCATAAAAAGAACTGGACTAGATACACGCCCACATTATAATATTGGGGCCAGTCACTTTTCACCTATCATTTTAATGCTCAACAAGTTGTGAACCTATCGTGTCAACACTGTTTCTGATACAGGTTATAGGCACTAAGGTAGATTTATATATGTGTCAAAACTACTAACATACTTTGCCTAGTAACTTTATAGTAAAGAAGAATCATATTATATCACCTTCGACAGTTCTTGATAAACTATATAAAGTAAGGCAGGAGTCAAGATTGAGTAGAAGGAAGTTAGTAAAAATGTATGAAAACGCAAAGTGGACCCGTGCTCGTACTGGATTTTCAAAACCAAATCCTATTTGAAGCCCGTCTCAAGCCCGTTATACAAGTATCCCAGTGATCGGGCCCTTCGTTGTCGTTGCAGCCCGACGACTGTTGGACGTAGACCAACGACCACAACGACCGGTTTTGAGCCACCTGCTTCTACTGGATTCCAGTGCTTGTCTACCTGGCAGGAGGCCATCCCACGCTACGTCTTCCAATCCAAGTCGCCATACAAGAACCGTTTTTTTCATCAGTTATCGGTTCAATGAGGAATGTGGCCAGCCCATTAACACATTTCTTCATTCCAGATTTTACAGCGCAAAGAAACACCCAGTTTAGCTCAGTAACAGACTCTAAGGTTATATAAGAAGCCAACAGTTATGTAGACCACGTTTCTCTATTGTAAGTCATCACTGAGAAACTAGATTCAGATAGTAGATTTCCTTATTTTAAGACAAACGATGTTGCGCAATTTCCCAAACACTGTCCAGACTAGCTGTATTTTTTTAATATTCAGCTTTTATTTTTTAAGTATACCAAAAATTCCGTAAGTAAAACCGTAAGCATCGACTTAGTTTTGGACTAAATGTTTGTCGCAGATAAGCAGTCGTCTAAATTTAACCGATTAATCTCAAAACCCTATTGCGACCCTTCTAGATCTCTTTCCGCATTGTGAGTTTGATTCCGAGCTTGAAATTAATACAACTATTATTACATAAGGGACTTTATAATGATTACAGATTTAGGACAAATCTAATAATTCATTCAACTTCCCATCGAATTTCTAACATAATGTCTATTATTGAGACTAGGTTTATTCAAGCTTACAAACGTAAAAAATATTGTTTGTCTTTCAAAAATCCAGAATGAAAGACCTTTTTATGTATTTCGACAGATTAGAACATCACTTCTTATGCTCTCAACTTTTGTACCGTTCCAGTTTGCTAAAATGATTAATATGAATACTGGCACTCGCTTTGTAAAGATCGCAAACTGATTGACATAAAATTAAAAAAAAAAACATTTTTCGATATATTTTTTTTTGTTTTAATGAATTATTATATTTAAATCGTAGATATCTTAAGAGAATTGTTATAATTAGTTTTCATCCCCTAAACACCACCCCTATTACATTAAAATACAAAAAATATCTAAAAAAAACTTCATTAAAACAATTTTTTTTTTTTTTGATTGTATTATCTCAGAATATGTATTTCCAAATTTTCATCCCTTAAAACTACATCTCACCAGGAAGAAGAGAATAAAAAATATTACAATGTTATATCCTTTTGGGCTCGGCTGGTAGATGCCAAAATTTAGGTAAGTCCATGCAATTTTATTAAGGCCTACGTTGGCCCAGTTTTTACGATTCAGTCAGGGTAGAAGTTTTGAACCGACAGCAAAGGAAGATATTTGAGAAAAAGCTTCAGATATCTAAAAGAAGTTGGACAAATGCGAGTTTGAGTTGCACTCCGAGGGTTCCGTAGAAACTTGTATGTGAACAATTTGTCCATCATGGAGATCTTTTAACCGTCTTGCCGCGTTTGAGTTTGCGAAGAGGGGAAAACGCCACAAATATAATACATACATACACACACACACACACACACAAGACCCCTTCACCAGGTGCCAATGATGAGAACAGAACAGAAAAAACTTAAAAAAAATATATTTTCATTCAGAAAATGCAAATTTTTTGTACTCTAGCAATTTTTACGTATATGGTTTATTTTCTAAGTTAATTTGAAAAAAGTCATTTTTTTTGAATTTTTCAAAAATACCTAGTTCACTTTGATGATGTGTTTCTTCAAAAATAAGCATTTTAAATAGGTCAAACTTTTGGATCATATTTATTATGTCACGATACGTCATTTGCACATTTGTAACATTTAATTTCAATTGAGGTAATAATGAGATGCTTTTCATTGTTGATTTTTTTTCCTCATAGCTCCGTTAGTTTTTGTGCAAGAGAACTTTACAAAAACGCATTTTAAATGTTTTTTGATGTACTTTAAAAAAGATTCTGAGCATTTTCATCGTACTGTTTTTTCATAATTCAATGTTGAAATCTGTAATTTTGTCGTTAAAAAAATTAGGCTTACCTTCAATGAGCTATACTTTGTTTGTATTGGGTGTACATTGAAAAATAAATAATAAAATCGTCCAAGTGCGAGTCGGACTCGCGCACGAAGGCTTCCGTTCCATTTTCTATAAAAATGGCAAAAAAAACACGTTTGTTTTATGGGAGCCCCCTTAAATATTTGTTTTATTTTAAAATAATTATTTATTTTTAAAGTGACTATATAACTAAATATTCTGTGCATATTTTAAGTGTCTACCTGTTGCCGTTATCAATATCGAGCAAAATTAAGCAAAAAAATCACGTTTGTTGTATGGGAGCCCCCTTAAATATTTACATTATTCTGTTTTTTATTATTTGTTGTTATAGCGTCAATTAAAATACATCTTCTATGAAAATTTAAACTGTTCTACTATCACGGTCCATGAGATACAGCCTGGTGATAGACGGACGGACGGACAGCGGAGCCTTAATAATAAGGTTCCGCTAATTACCCTTCGGGTACGGAACCCTAATAGAGAAATTCTTAAATTTTTTATAACCTACCATTTTGATAATCACAGATTTTTTGATTAAATCAATAGTTTATGAGTTATATGTGAAAAATCGTCAAAAAACGTGGTTATTTTCGAAAATAATTTACATTTCCGATCACGAATATCTCAAAAAGTATTGATTTTTCGAAAAATTTCTATAGAACATTTTAGCTTAAAATCCATCTTTCTATAGATTCCTAAAGTTTTTTTTATTATCACCCCTGTTTACCCTACATTACCCTGTTACCCCATAGTTGGGGTGGTATTCACCCCCCGCGAAAAAACACACCTTGGCGTAGGGTAGATTTTGTTTCTTGGGGTATTCCCTACTTACTGTCAAAATTTCAGCAAAATCCATCTTTCTTGAAAGAATTGCTAGCCAAAAACCGTCATTTACTGTACTATTAATATTATTCAGTTAATTTTTTAGTAACATACCTGCTATAGTTTTTGTCTTTACTCATGTTAATCCTAACTAATATTTAAGGCGTAAGTCTGTTGGTTTGTTTGCATTTCTTCATCAAATCATCTTCTATCTATATATCTAAAAGAGTAAACTGTTTGACTAACTGATATATCTGTCACTTAAAAGTATGCAAGTTTAATGCACAAAACTTGGTGTTTAGCCTTAAGTTTACAAATTAAGAATGGCATATTTCAGCGATCATGGATTATCATCCTTAACTAGAGCAGCGATCCCAAACTGTTTTATTTCTTAGAACACTCGCCGTGTTTTTCGGGTTTGGGTAGACGCCTGCGCATTTAATATCTAATCTTGCAAATTCATCAGCTTTGAATGTGTTTTTGACTGATTTCGATATTGATTTGAAGAGATACTTCTACTAAAATTAATAAACAAAAACGTAAATAAAAGCTATTTAGTGGGAGGGATAAACATGATGCTTTGAAAATAAATTTTCAATATTTGGAATCAATTTACTAAGGTATCCCCGGACTCCAATCCTGACTTACTATCTTACTTATCTTGAATTGGCAAATGGGTTTATTGTTTTGTCCCTGGTCTTTTATCTTACCGCTTATTACTATAAAGCTTGTATTTATGACTTATGGGACATATATAAAACCACCGTAATCCAGATACATTGTTATCAGGAGCAGTTTTGCGGCTCACCCTGTCACACAGGACTAAAGTGGTCGATAAAAAGAGACTGTCCCCTACATTATGATGTGGGTGTGTTTCCAGCTACTAGTTAACCCCTTCGGAAAAACCGTGACGATATAGGTACATACATACAATTTGGTAAGCTATAATCTTAAATTTCCTCGTTTAGTGATGTCTTGTTTTTTTTTGTTAGAAGAGCCCTACAATACTATTTCCGTCGGTCTTTTTGTTACGTTTTTCGGTAAAAAAATAATTGATCTGTGATTGATGTTATTTAATTAATGAAAAGTAAAAATCAAAGTGACAAAAAGATCCGCTATCGTAAACTTCCGTTTAACTCACGGACCACCATTTCTTTTTTTCGCTCATATGGACACGTTGTTTGTCGTCGTCGACACCTGGTTGTCGATATAGACCACTTTGGGTATCATTGCCCTAGAGGGTAAAATAGGGGATGAAAATTTGTAAGAATTTTGATAGTTTTGTGTCTAGATACTTAAAATGTTGCAACGAGGATTCAGTTATAACGACGGCGAGCACTTAGACAGGATCTTATAAAAACATACCCTATGGGAGTAAAATGAAAGTTTGTAAGGAAATCGCTAATTTTTTGAGCTAAGTACATAAAAACTGGTTATTGACTAAATTTTAAAATTAAGATTGAAGTGTTTTTGTTCTTAAATAGGGGATGAAATTTTTTACCAGAACTCCGATATCTTTGGGTTTAAAGACTTGGAATTTAGCACAGAGGTTTTTGTTACAACGTAAGTGCGTACTGAAAAAAAAAATTTACAAGATGCATCCCTTAGGATGGTTAAAAATTGTTAAAAAAGTTGGGCGTTGCTACGGAAGTCGTCATTCTTGAAGCGAATAGCATTAAATTTGGTATTAACTTCCCTTGACGGAAATTATTATATCGAATAATCCAATTTATGTTTTGAGACCTGAAGAATCGTTTGCCATCATTTTATGTGATTACTGTGTGTGTGTGTGTGTGTGTGTGTGTGTGTGTATGTGTGTGTGTGTGTGTGTATGTATGTATGTATGTTAGTAAGCTTGTTTTTACTTTTCGATATCCAAAGAACCAATGGACCAATTTGTCTCGTGCTCATATCAATCAGTACGCCACGTCATGACTTAGATATGAAAAGAGTTTAAGCAAAATCAGTCCAGCGGTGTATTTTTTATCGCAAAATAACTATTTTTTTAAATACGCAAAAAATAAGATTGTAGTTTGTTACCGTTTTTTTAACCGAGACCAGTGGGGACTAGAAAATAGGGGATAAAAATTTGTATGAGAATTTCGATATTATGGTAGGTGAAAACGATAAGAGTCTAAAGCTGTCTTTTTTTTAAAAGTCAGCCCAGGCAAGTCGCGGGCAGAAGCTAGTATATATGTAAATAAAAGAGTGAACTGACTGACTAATGGATATATTAGATACTTGAAATTTTGCACAAAGGTTCCTGTTATAACGTAGTCAAGCATTAAAAAAAGAATGTCTCAAAATTCATCCCCTAAGGGGGTGAAATAGGTAATCCGTTAGTTTTGAAGCTAAGTACATTAAAATTTGTATATGGCTTTAAGGTTTAAAATTAAAATTTACGTGTTTCTCTGAAAATCATCCCAAAAAGGGAAAATAGGGGATAAAAATTAGTATGAGGACTACGATATTTTTGCGTCCAGAAACTTAAAATTTTGCACAGAGGGTCAAATTATAACGTAGGCAAGGAATACAAAGGGATCTTGCGAAATTAAATCCCTAAGAGCGTAAAATAGGGGTTAAACGTTTGTATGGTATTCCGTCATTTTTTAAGCTAAATGGAGATGTCAAAATAGGGGATGAAAATTGTATGCAAATGTCGATATTGTTGTAGTTAAAATCCTTAACAATCAAAAGTTACCTTTTTTTTTCAAAAAACAGATAATATAAGAAACAAACACCTCAAAAAAAGAAAAGAACAGAATCATTTACTTGGAATTACGCAGCAGGTACATCATTTTGGTTATTTTTACTTTAAACATATTACTTAAACTAAATGAACTTAAAGTTAATAATTAAAAAACATGAGAAACTTCATCAGTGGCGTAAAATACCTAGGTTTACTCGCGAAAATAGGTAAGTTTGTACCTCTGAGCGTGCTGTTACACCCCTAGCTAGTAAGTAGAAGTGCTGACAGCCGTGCTGGCTCAGCTACATACAGTTCAGTTTAGCAATAGAGTCCAGCTCGAACCTCAGTCTCCTTCCACCTTCCGACCGCGTCGGCTGCCCTTACCATTTTCTATAAAAACTCTGTTTTGTGCTATTTCTAAGTTATCCTATTTTCATATTAAACTATTTAATTTTGTGTCTCGAATTCGGAGTCTTGCTCTAACATTTGGTGGCAGCTCAAGGGGATCAAAAAAGATTCCTCGGTACGCCTTCGTAAATAAAAGTGAAACAAAACGCTAAATTCACAGTAAAGTGCAACTAAAAGTGAATCGAAAATATACTACGAAGATATAATCGACTTCAATCTCACTATAAAGTGCATCAAATTAATAAGAACATATCAGCGGTTTATGAAATAAAGTCGCAATTCCATACTTGCGAAAAGTCACAGTATCCAAAAAGAATACTATCCGTCGCTGTGCAACACATCAACGACCCACAGCACAACGAGCCAGCTTCCTTATCAGCCAGACTGCTGTCGCTGCGTCTAGACCGGCCGCTCGCCCGCGTCGCCGCCGCTGCGCCGCCGCCGTCACCGTCATATCCGAGAAATGTCGTCTACAGCCTACGCTACATACTTATGCTTCATACTGTGAGTCTTTGTTATTGCCAATCTATATTTTAGGGGTCTGTATTTTGCAGAACCATTACCGTAATAAGACTTTAACTTTTGCCGTGAAGCAAAATTCTTTTATTTTGTTTTAATATTGTGATTGTTCTTTATATATGTTTTATTTACCTAGGTACTACTTTACTTCTATATTCTACTGATTTACCTTGATTTTATGTCCTTTTGTGTGCTTAAATTATTGTTTTGTTAAATTGTTTCGGAATTATTTTATTGTGTCAGAGCTATTGCTCTAATTCTAGTTCTTTATACTTATACTTGAATAATATTAAATTAAAATTATCCAAAATGCCTAAAGACGATACCACTACCACTCCAACAATGGACATGAATATTCTGACTCAATTTATCCAGAAATTTGACGGTTGTAGAGAACAGCTTAATCCATTCATAACAAACTGTAGGCATGCAATGGGGCTGGCAAATGTTTGGCAAAAGGATATTTTACTAAAATTAATTTTATGCAAAATGGAAGGCAAGGCACAAACTGCTTGTGCCATTAAAGAATTTGACAATTGGTCACAATTAGAAGAGTTTCTCAAAACCCAGTTTGGGGAACGCAAACATTACTCACATTTGCTATCCGACTTGCAGGATTTGCATACAAACCCGCGACGAAACGGTTAACCAATTTTCCCTTAGAATAGAAACTTGTCTTGCAAAATTGATAACCGAAATAAATATTTCCTTGCCTACACAAAAGAAGGGAGAGATCTCGGGAAGAGTCGGCGCAATGCAAGATCTCGCATTGCACACATTCGTAACAGGACTCAACCCCAAAATAGCTCAGATTATAAGATGCCGCGACCCTGTAAGCTTAAGCGAAGCAGTTAGTTTCGCAATAGCAGAGGAAAAAATCCTACTAAGTCTAGAAAAACGGAATCCAATGTCAAATATGCCTAATAACAATTATCAAAACCGAAATCGCTTTCCAGCGGAAAGAAATCCCGCTAATAGACCCGCTCGCTTCAATTACTCCAAGGCAACCTTCTCTGACACCCTTTAGAAACAATAATGACAATAACACAATCTTCTGCAGGTATTGCAAGTATCCCGGTCACACGATCGAAAACTGTAGGAAAAGAGAGTTCAATAATCGATTTAGGAACTCTGACCCAAATCAACCTTCCTCGTCCGGCTACAGAGGTAGACCAAACGTACCGCGTGTAAATTTTATTGAAAATCCATATCACGAAACCTCAAAAAACGAATAATTGTCTCGTGCGGGTGTCGCACGAGACAAACGACTCAAAGGGATGACAGGTTACGGGTCCCCGTCTCCTTTAAAACAACTCTGTCTCAAAGAAGCCCTCTAAACCCGAACATTTCTAAATCCACTGTATCCATTTCAAAAGCTCTAAACAGACCGCTACATGGTTATCCACAGAGCCACTTTTCCACTTCTGTAAATAACAAAATAGCTCCGCAACAAGGATGCTCGCCGAACCCTAATATTTCTATATCCTCTGTATCCTCTGTATCTGTTCCTCGATCCTACATAAACCAAAGAACGAAATCAAACACCGTTGTACTAAATCCAAACCCGAAACCCATCTCTAATCCAGAATCAAATAACAAACACCCATGCTCTACTATATCTAGCGGAATAAGAAACGCTACATTTACTACCACTCCAAAAACCCGTACTAGTGCCACGGTCTCTGCTTCAGATGCCATTTCTCAAACTACCGAACTTATAGAAACGACTACACCCCATATCAAATCAAGTTACGCTGAAGTAACCGCTATAGGAAAACGAGCCTCGGTAGCTATAAATTTGGAAGCACCTACCAATTCTTCAAGAGCATCTGAAATAATCCCTGATTTAGAGGTCCACGAAATAACCTGCGACCCTTTCAAAATGTTACTCCCACACGTGTTACTCCATTCTTCTGTATCTTCTGTACCTCTCTCATTACTAGTTGATTCAGGCTCCTCCGTCAGTCTACTAAAGGAGTCATGTATACAAAGGCAGCCTATGCTCAACAAGGAGCCAATAAACCTCAAGGGTATGGATCCGACAGAAGAATCGACCAAAACCGTTGGCCATTTTCTCTTAAAACTCCACATATTTGACCACTCTACCAAACACATCTCACACAAGTTCCATGTAATCTCTGACATAAACCTACCATATGATGGCATAATAGGCACAGACCTACTTAACAAATTCGGATGCAACATCGACTACAACACCGACACCTTACGAATAGGCAAGACAGAACTGAAACTCCATTTTTGCGAACCTACCTATATAATTCCTGCTAGAACTGAAATCATTATAGAGTGTTCCGTTGCAAACCCAGAAATTAAAGAAGGGATAATTCTTGATCAAAACCCATCCGAAACCCTGCTTATAGCTAACTGTATAGCTCGTGTCAAAAGACACAAACGAATTAACATATCGATTGTAAACCTTTCCGAAATCCCTGTGACTCTAAAATCAAATCTAAATCTCGTACTCACCGCTTTCAACCCAGACGCATTTAGCAACATTTCAAATGAACATGAAATCAAAAACCTAGACGAAAGGCAAAATTCGGATCAACGGACTCAACGGGTCCTTGAACAACTACGCGTATCACATTTAAACTCAGAAGAAATCGATGCTTTTTCCAAGTATGCTCCGACTATTCCTATATATTCCATCTCCCTAGCGAAAAACTCTCTTATACCACTGCTATGAAGCACGACATCAAAACGACATCCGACGTCCCGATCCATACAAAATCTTACAGATTCCCTGAAATCCATAAGACTGAAGTGAAGAAACAAATAAAACAAATGCTCGACCAGAACATTATAACACCTTCTAATTCTCCCTGGTCCTCCCCTATCTGGGTAGTTCCGAAAAAGATCGACGCTTCTGGGGTTCAAAAATGGAGAGTAGTAATAGACTACCGGAAGCTTAATGACGTGACCATCGGAGACACTTATCCTATTCCTCAAATAGCAGAAATCTTTGACCAACTCGGTAACAGTAAATACTTCTCCACTCTGGATCTCTCCTCTGGATTTCACCAAATTTTAGTAAATGAAACGGATGCTTCAAAAACTGCTTTCAATGTACCGGAGGGACACTTCCAGTTTAACCGTATGCCCTTCGGAATAAAGAACGCGCCTTCCACCTTTCAGAGATTGATGAACACAGTACTTTCTGGTCTCCAGGGTGCCCGTTGCTACGTTTACTTAGATGATATCGTCTGTTACAGTTACGATCTTAACTCTCACATCACCAATTTGACCTCCATCTTCCAAAGGCTCAGAGATCAAGATTTCAAGCAACAAGTGCGAGTTTTTTAGACGAGAAGTCGCATACCTAGGACACTTAATCACCGTACAAGGTGTGAAACCAAATCCCGATAAAGTCAAGGCGGTCACCCATTTTCCCATTCCAAGGTCTCCAAAAGACGTAAAATCATTCCTAGGACTTGTCTCGTACTATCGCCGTTTCATTCCTGAATTCTCTAAAATCGCGAAACCCTTGACTAACTTACTAATAAAAGACACGACATTTAACTGGGAGTATCAGCAACAACTTGCGTTTGACCGACTCAAACAAACACTCACCTCTGCTCCTCTCTTAACCTACCCAGATTTTACAAAACCATTCATCCTCACTTGTGACGCTTCTAACTACGCGTTAGGCGCCGTTTTGTCTCAAGGGCCTGTTGGTAAAGACAAACCAATAGCATATGCATCCCGAACTCTCAATAAAAGCGAATGCTCGTACTCAACTACTGAGAAAGAGCTACTAGCCATTCTATTCGGCTGTAAAACATTCCGCCTATATCTCTTTGGCCGAAGGTTTCAAATTATCACTGATCATAGACCTCTCAGCTGGCTGTTTAACCACAAAGACCCTAGTAGTAAAATGCAAAGATGGAGACTTAAACTCGAAGAGTTCGACTATGAAATAACTTACCGTAAAGGAAAATTAAACGCCGCTGCTCATGCACTCTCTCGATTTCCTGTAAACCCTATCTACCCAAATAATGATCGCGAGCCAGGAGACGAGTTTCTAGACTTAGTCGATCTCGACCTAAACGACAACGACCTCCACATTGACTTTAGTCCACTCAGCTTACCTTCGCCACTAGAAGATCCATTATCTACTACAGACTTACCTGTTATCCCGACGCCTTCCACCTCAGGACAAAATCTGGAACCACAAGCTACCTTACCCAGTGTACTGAACTCTCCGACTGACCTTACAACAATTATCAAGAACAATTCGACCCACAATCCCTACTAAACTTACCAGCAGACGTCAACACACCCCGCTCGGATCCCGAACCACCACGAAACCTGGAACAAATACTAAACAACGATGACTACACTATCTTCCTAAAGGACATGACTAACAAAGACAAGAACTTTAATACTGACCTGAGAGAATATAACGAAGACTTAACTAAAAGCACTTGTAAGACTATCCTAATCCCAACCTCCATAGATATGGACGAGACAAACCCGTACATCCAAAACTTGTTACAGAGCGTTGATTCCTCAGAAGAGATTCTAAACTGTGAAAAGGAATTATATTCATTCAAAGAAATCCAAGCTACAACAGAACCTGGCATCTTCTCTTTACAAAGGTACATCATTTTGATGAATCGTCATATAAAGAAATATTTGAAACCATCAAGTCAATCAGAAACCAACTAGTCTAAAACGAAAATGTCCTTGAGATTGCTATTTCCGACTTTAAAAATCCCTTTGACAAACATTCCTTTATTAAAATTCACAACATCCTAACTTACCTTTTCCATAATACTAACATCAAAGTAAAAATATACCATAACAGCATCATTTATCCCACTCCAACTGAAATAAAGCGAATCCTATCCGAAAATCACGACATACCCGTTGCGGGACATCTTGGGTCCTCTCGCATGCTAAAGAGAATCCAAGAAAAGTATTATTGGGAAGGAATGCGCATAGATATCGAAACTCACGTGAAGAAATGTACCTCATGTCAAGAAAACAAAGCATATAGACGCCTCAACAGAGCACCCATGCAGATCACCACAACGTCCACATCCCCTTTCCAACGCGTATCTCTAGATATCGTAGGGCCCCTGCCAGAATCAGGAACCGCCAAACTTAGGTACATACTAACATTACAGGACGATCTAACTAAATACTCGGTAGCTTACCCAACACGTAGTGCCTCTTCAGAAGAGACTACAGATTGTCTTATACACTTCATTTCTTTATTTGGAATACCCAGGACGATACTGACAGACCAAGGGACTAATTTCACGGCGGATCTATTAAAAAAAAACCTGTTCCTTCCTCAAAATAAAACAATTATGGTCCTCTCCTTATCACCCTCAAACCCAGGGAGCTCTTGAGCGGAGCCATTCAACTCTTAAAGAATATCTTAACATTTTGTTAATTTAAACCAAGATAACTGGCCAAGATACGTCTACACAGCGATACTAGCCTATAATACAAATATCCATTCCACTACAAACTTTTCACCTCATGAATTACTATTCGGCCACAAACCCTACATCCCAGATTCAATCTTTGACTCCGCACCAGATGCCACATATCCCGAATACATTAAGATGCTTTAGCATAGGTTAAAACTATCCCGAGACAAAGCTTTAGAAAACATAAACAGTTCAAAGGAAAAATCAAAGAACTATTATGACTCGCGTTCCCGTCCTGTTACCTACAAAACCGGTGATTACGTGTACCTTAAGAATCACCTCCACCTGAGAAAAGCCTTATCTCCTTTATGGAAAGGGCCCTACAAAATAACAAAAGTCCACGGTAACAATACTCTATCATTGCAAATAAACAGACGACAAGTAAAACATCATTTCGACCAAGTCAAGCCAGCAACCACTGAAATATAATAAATTATTATTTTTACGCGTAATCATGCACTTAGAATAAGGCCTCTAATAGCTATAAAATACCCGTTGTGTAACAATCACTTGTCCCTTCGTTGCAGCACCACTGCCGCAGCAAGCGCCGACTATGTTCAACCGATCACCGCGGGATCTGGTATATATTTTAATTATATTGGAAGGATGAAAATTAACGGTGGCTTTCTTAATGTTCTCACCTCAGTAGATATATCTCACGTGAAGCCACATCTAGTCAATATAAACTTCATTCTAAAAACTGTTAGCAAATTATGCAGAGAACCCGGTCTCATTGAAGAAGCAGCGTGTCGTAGTACACTAGAGCCACTCGTAACCCGTTTTCATGATGTCGCCAGAGAATCCGAATCCATTTCCCATTTAATAAGCAACAGAATTTAACGGTCCGCCTGGTTCGGCGGTATTGGTACAGTCTTTAAGCACATATTTGGTACATTAGATGAAGATGATGCTGTCAAATATGATGAAGCCATACAAGCTGTCCAAAGTGACGAAAGAAAACTAGCGTCACTAATAAAAGAAAATATACTAGTCACCACATCAACCTTAACGGGTTTCAATAATACTATATCAGCAATAAAAATTAATGAAGCTAGTTTAACCATGACTATCAACGAGCTCTCCGGTAATGTCAAAAATCTATCTGTAGTAACCAATGAATTGGTCTTTAAATCGCGATTCTATTCCATTTTCAATAGTCTAGAAGCATCACTCTTAGCTATCTCTTTTCAGTTAGAAGACATAACTAACGCGATATCCTTTGCGAAACGGAATATTTTTCATCCCTCAGTTATTACTCCAACCCAACTCTACCAAGAACTCGCTGATAACCATCGGCATCTGCCAAATGGCCTTGAGTTGCCTTTGAATTTAGATTTAAGCCTTATACATACTATAATCAATATCTCTAAGTTAAAATGTTAATACCTTAATGATAGAATTACATTTGTACTGGAAATACCTCTTGTTAATCCTCTAGAATATACCTTGTATCATAACTTACCTTTACCTATACCACATGACGTAGTTAAACTAGATACTTTTAGCGTAGTTTTGCCCACGGATCCTTATATTGCAATGACAAAAGACAAATCACAGTAGTGTAAGATGAAAAATCTGGAACAATGTGAAAAAGTAGACAGGGACTATCTCATTTGCGAAGTTAGTGACGTTTTCTCCGCAAGCGCTAGTCATAGTTGCGAAAGTGAATTAATGACACAAGTGTTAAATAAATTACCCGTGCAGTGTGACACTAAAGTGATATATGGCGAAGTAGATTTATGGAAGCCCTTAAAAGACAACAAGTGGATATTCGTACAATCGTAACCTTGTAAACTGTCAATAGACTGTCAAAATGCAGAGATGACAGTTATAAACACTGCTGGCACAGGTATACTAACCTTGCCAAAATCTTGCGTAGCTTATAGTAAGAGTACTAAATTAGTTCCTAAGTCGAAACCGTTATATATTGTAAACGCCACTTTACCAAATCCTGATTTTAGTTTAATAAACGAATCCTGTTGTAATTTAGAAAAAATAAATAAACTTATTGATGGTGTGACCCCTATCTCATTAAAAAACATAGACCTAGAAGATTTAACCTCGAATTTTAATATTCAAAACTCGCTTATCCAAACCGCTGATAAAATCATAAATAAAGAACCGTATATACTGAAGTATGGGACACATCATTCTGTACTTACCTTTCTAATTGTAGTTTTTATTGTACTTCTCATAATTTATAAGGCATATTCTTATTATAAGTCTAGTGGCAGCCAACGTTGTTACTCTTTTAAAAATCGCGCTAAAGAAACAAATGATTCTGAATTGAATTTAATGTCCACACCGCATCTAAGAGAAAAAATCTGAATTCACGTAAACTTCGGCTAAAACCCGAAGTTTAGTCTTCCGCGGGGGGCTGTTACACCTAGTAAGTAGAAGTGCTGACAGCCGTGCTGGCTCAGCTACATACAGTTCAGTTTAGCAATAGAGTCCAGCTCGAACCTCAGTCTCCTTCCACCTTCCGACCGCGTCGGCTGCCCTTACCATTTTCTATAAAAACTCTGTTTTGTGCTATTTCTAAGTTATCCTATTTTCATATTAAACTATTTAATTTTGTGTTTCGAATTTTATTTTTTTAAAACTCGAATTCGGAGTCTTGCTCTAACAGTGCGATGTTGCCAACATGCAGATCTGACTTACAAAAGGCGCTCAGCCTATTTCAGAGACTTTTAATATTGTTATCATGTTATCAATTGTTGATTGAACTATTTAAAATAAGTATACCTACTGTACTATATATTCATAGGTATTTAAACACAAATGATTGTTTTCCTTGTATCTTGTATATTTTTTCCTCGCTGTAGTGAAATGAAAAATTTTTTATGGATTTCGTGCTTCAGAATCCTTCGCTTGCTTGGTATACAATATAGGCACTCACGCCAAAAAGCAACTTTGCATACCAAATTACTATTTTTGCCTACTTGTACCCGTGCTACTTTTTTACAACTATATGGATCACGAAAGCTGCCGAACGAAGTTTTGATATAACATAAGTATAGGTCTGTTTTTTTATTTAAAAGTAGTTTGGTGTGTGTGTGTGTGCTATCCCATCAAAAGAATTACTCTCATTACTCATCAAGAAAGGGTAGTTGTGTTCCCTCCACCAATAGTCCCGTCCGTGCCATCATCGCAATCGTCACTGAAGACGCAATCTACTTCAATGTTAAACTTCTTCCGACGTAATTAGTATAAGGTGGGATGTCAATTGAGTGTAATGAAAAGGACTAACGCCGGACAGACCGTGAATAACAGTGATCGTGGAAATTAATGTTTTTACACTGCACGTTGCATAATACATGAACGTCTGAATACTGAATACAACGTGCAGTGTATGTGAATCACACTCTAAAATAATCCAAACGATGCGGCTGCATTACCTATTGCACCAGCGAGCGCGAAGCAAGAGTTCTTAGAGTCGACGATAGTCAACATTAACATAGAGGGACACCCGTCGCGTTTGTATGTGAATTTTTTGTATGGACCTTCGCAAAGGTACCTCTTGGTTCTAAGTACGAAGTCTTTACATATATATAATTCTTCTGTACGTGTGTAAGCTACTCAACTCCTAAACGGATACACCAATGTTAATGATTTTTTTGTGTGTATGAGTGGGTCCCTGGATGGTTTAGAATTACAATTGGACCCGGAAGGTGGCGTTGAGTTTAAAAAAATAATAAATTTCGGATTTATAAAGCAAAATAACTCATATTCACAATATATCATAATTTGCATAATAGCACTGTGGCGGATTTGTCAAAAAGAAGATGTATATTTTCTTATGGGATGGGTTGATGCATTCACCCGATTGCGATAAAATCTTTGTTAAGATGTGCGCACGCCGGCGGAGGTGTCTAAATTACTTAAATACTTTAGTGGGTGAAGCAGAATCCCACCCAATCTCACATGGGGGGAAGGAGGGGGGAGGGGTTTCGCTAAATATCACGTAATTTTATTTTTCGCAAAAAACAGTGAAGATTTGCGAGAAAACTGAGTTAAATATCACTAAATCCTACGCAATGACAATCATCTCAGCTATGCTAACGCTACAAAGTAACAAGTTAAATTTTTTAAACTACTAATTACGACTACTATTAATTATTATGCGCTAACGATACGCTTAAACAAATTAAAATAGCTACAATTTGTGTGTGTTCGGATTGTATTGAACGCTTAAAGACGGAATGGGGGGGGAGGGTGGCTGTTGAAAGGGGAGAGGTGGTAATGGTAAGCAATTACAATTTATAGCAATTTTTCAAAGCTAATGCAAAACAAATTTCTTTAGCTTTTACTATTTTTTGTAAATTGATGTTGTTTTTATGTTGGAATAATTTATGTAATTGTTTTTGTATTTCGATGATATTTAACTTGTATGATGTTTATTTTATTTTTTGTAAGTTTAAGTTATGTTCTAAGTTTTGCCTGATTACATTTTTCTTATTTTATTAATGGTGTTTTTTATAAGTAATGAAAATTGCTAACATTTCAGTATTTTCACTTGTTATCTAATCCTTTAATTTTTTAAATGTATTATTTGGTTTTGTTTGCCAAAGCAATGTTTCCTAAACTTGACGAGTAAAGTATAATATGAAATAAATGAATATGAATATGTATGTACATAAAAACATACGTTTTTATAGTATATTGAAAATAACTTGAGTTAATCTGAACTGTGTGAAATTTAGTACGCGAATAGATCAGAAAATTCGTATATTATTCAAACCTTATTGTTTGAATTATGTATGAATATCAGCAGAATCGATGAGGGTGCTGCTGAGATATGGGGTCTTTAAATCAAAATATGCCCAACCGGGGTATTATGCTATGGAATAAAATTGCTTGATTTGCTCATTACAAATTAAAATTGATACTAGTACTCAAACAAACGGCTCAAACTTCACACCTATATGTTAGAGATATATCTTTATGAATTGTCATATATCTTACAAATATTTATATTCTAACTTTCGTATTTCATTAAGGAATATCTTTGTAATCCAATTACATTTTCGATTAAGCAATATACTTCAATTTTAGTTGGACCCTCAAGGGAAGTAGGGTAATAGGTACTACAATAGCACAGATACAGCTAAGCAATACAATGCTAATGGCCTCGCCGCAATCACGTTAGGTCAATATTAGCACATTTACCCGAACATATCTGTCCCGCTCTTGGAAATTTGAGTCAAGTAATGAATGTAAAATGAGCACAATTGGGAAATCAAGTTGCATTGCGGAAATCTAAAAACTTTTAAATCGATTTTCGTTGGTGATTATTTTTTAGATTTTTAAATCATGCGGTATTAAATTTAGAGAGCGGGACACATTTTTTTTTAACACATACACAATAAAGTGATGGCTGTGTTTCTATTGACATTAGTTTATTGGGGTCATAGACACAACACAAGACTAATACAGATATAAATTAAAAACTAATCAACTAAAATAAAACACAAAACAATAAAGGAAATATGAAAAAAAAATGTATAAAAGGACAAACAAAAACAAACAAAAACAAACAAACATTCCCCGATCGACCCGGTCCTCGATCGACCCGGTCGCGGTCGTACAACTATTGTTAGGCGGCCTCGGCACGTACTAACGTCCCCAGATGACGATCTCGCTGTCCGGATAGCGAGATTAGTCTCTACGACCTCCCCGAATAGGGCCTCCCTCCAAACACGACGCCGACGTCCCCGGGTTCCTCACAAGTGAGGACACAATATGAAGGCGGCAGCATAATCTGTACATACTTATCTTGACTTGCAGATTGTGTTAATACATAATGTCGTGTGAGATATTGTGTACCATTAAGGGAAGTTATAAGCGCTCTAAAGTAAAAAAAATGTTTTATCACTATCATTTTTACACACAAATTCATTTTTTCTTCGTGTAGAATCTATACTAATATTATAAATATGAAACTTTAGATGGATGGATGATTGTTACTCAATTACGTTAGAACGTCTTAACGGATCTGGATGAAATTTGGCACAGAGATAGATTATTGTCTGAAATAGCACAAAGGCTACTTTTTTATCCCGGAAAACTCAAAAGTTGCCATTTGGTACTAAATCCCGCTGCAACGAAGTATCCAATTGAGCTAAAATTTTGCATAGAGCTCGTTGAAGACACGGAGGAGCAACTATAACTTTTTAACTATAAATTTGACTTAAACTAACTTTAGCTTGCTTTTGAAGTATAATCAAGAAGCCGTAAGAATCCCACGCCAATAACTAAAATATAGGTCGGGCGGAGCCGTTGGAAAAGCAGTTCAAATTATGTATGCAGTTTTTTTTTCAAATTCATGTGACCCATGACAAACAAATGTTTCATTTTATTAGGTAATGTTTCATATATCTAGGATTTATGCCATCGCTTGTCGTGCCAATATTTAATGATTTAGATGGTTAACGACTTTCGGTAAATTGAATCCATCTGGTAAACGTGTTGCTTGAAAAAGATTCTCTCCGGGAACGAGGGTTCGTCGTTCAAAATGTATGCACATCATAATATACAGTGTATTTTAAGCATAAATAAATAATAAACCAATAAACACATAGACTGACATAGTCTAGCGTTAAAATCCTAGGTCTGTGAGACTTACAGAAAACTATAATAAAAATTACGCTCACGTAGAAAGAAATATATCAAGTTTATCGGAGGTTAAATACTTTGATCAAACACATCCTATATAGGTACGTTAAAATAAAAATGAAGATCGTTCTCGAAAAAAATTGCGATGGACTTGAATTATTAGAATTGTTTCCCTAAATATAAGGAAAATGACACGCTCTTTTATTTCAAATGCGTTACGATCTAAAGGCATTACGAGAAAAGAAGAAATAAACGTTTTTGATGTGAAAAAGGGAAATTGGTCGACAATTGTCAGTACATTTGAGACCAACACGCCGCCTTTTTATAAATAAGTTAGTACGATTGAATGTAAGTGGTAAAATTAACCTTTTTTTAAAATACTCAAACGTAAAGCCTTATGTTGGAAAAAACGATAAAAATGGTAGGTCAGGGTTTTTTCATTTAACTTTTTTTAATACCACTAAGGTGGCAATTAAGCTAATGGTCCGCCTGATGGTAAGCGGTCATCACAGCCTATGGACGCTTGCAACACCAGGGGAATTACTTGCGCGTTGCCGACCCTTTAAAAATCTAATCACTTCTTACTTCAAGAACCCCACACTGTAGTCCTGAGAGAAAACCTTGGCAAGGAGCTCATTCCAAATAAGCGTTCGCGGGATGAAGTTCCTCTGAAACCGCATGGTTCTTTTACGTTCTAAGGTGTGAGGATAAATTCCCTGCCGATGGCGAGCAGTGGGACGGTAGGTAGAAGACTGGTCGCTGATTCAACCATATATTTTTTAGGTGTAAAAACTGTAAAAACACCGGGTCAGTTATAATTTTATTATAATAAGTACAGATGAGAAACTTTTATTTTAATTTTAGAAAAAAACTACTGTTCAAGTATTAATTTACGTCCTGTTCGATATTCAAAAAATTTCGTATCGGAAAACAGTAACCGTCAATTTTGTACTAACCGCGAACAAGAACTTCGTTAAGATATTATTCATTCTATGTTTGAGTTCTGTTTTGTAGAAATACGATCCTAATTTTCTAATTTAATAAACGAAAAAAATGGCCCTGATATCTGATTATAAAATATTTTTTTAATTTCTAGCAGACAGGTTAACGTATCTAGAACGATGATTATAATTAAGTTCATATGTTGTCATTACTATCTATCCTTAAGAGGGCGTATAAAAGTAAATTGCCTATAGTAGAATTATCAAATTTTGAATGAGTAAATCAAGTCCAAATTAATCATAAAAAGACAAATAGATACATACTACATTATAATTCCAAGTTCTGATATCAGCAAAAACATTAAGCAATAACAATTCTGGATAGAAAAATCACAAGGATATCTTCTTTTAAGTTTTTCTAAGTTGCAATTTTATTATAATATTGCTTAAGGCCCCGCACTTATTGCTCAATAGCGACGCCATTAGATATTGTTTATTTATTGAACGTACAAAGCGTATTTTAAAAAAGTAAAATAATGAAAAATAATAACTAGTCATAAACTATTTTTAGAACTTATTGCATTGTTTGTAGATACTCCGTTAGTTTTGAATTTCAATAAGACAATACCCAAATTAATACACACGGACATATTCCACAAACAATACTAAACGTCGATAAAAATAGTTCATGACTAGTAATTATTTTTCATTATTTCACGGGGATCTCATGAAAAATAATTCAGTTGAATTTTTGATTCAATATTGGTTTCGAGACAACTAGGTATTTACATAATAAAGCCACACAAAATATTTAAATTGCATATTCGTTACTCATTCGCAAGTTAGAATTCGCTGTCCGTATGTAACCAGGCTCAAGAACCGTGATAGTAAGACAGTTAAAATTTTTACAGATTACTAAAAAATAGAATAAAATAAATATTTCAGGGGGCTTCCATACAACGAACGTGATTTTTTGCTCGTTTTTGTACGATATTGATAACGGCAGCAGGTAGACGCTTGAAATATTTACAGAATATTGACTTATATATTGACTTTAAAAATGAATAATTAAATTAAAATAAATCAAATATTTAAAGGGGCTTCTATACCACAAACGTGATTTTTTGCCGTTTTTATAATGGTTGGATTCGCGGATTTGCCATGGATTTGCGCACTTTATTATTATTTATTATTATTACATACAGACTTATAATTCTACAGACTTTGGACTGAGTGTCTTATGTAAACTGAACTACCATACATGAAATTTGAAATGGAGAAGTAACTGTAGCTCTTCGTAAATTGGGCTGAGAGATGCTAAAATTATAACTACTGTACCCTAAAAATATTGAAATAGATGATATTCTTGAATTGTTATTTTAATATTTCATAGCACTTTATTCTTCTCCTAAAACAGACATTTAGTATTGTAATCGTATTGAAATATTTCGAGATTTGTTTCAAATATCTAATGAAATAATTATTTGAATTTCAATTTCTATTTCAATAGCTTTAGACTATGCTATTAAAATATTTAAAACTATTTTTTACGAATTGATGATGTAAGAAGATTTAGTCAGAAAATGTAAAAGTATTTTTTATATAAAAAAATATGCGACCATCTTGCACAAGCTTGCTTAGGATAAATCGTTCGTGCAGCTCAGTATCAGAGAGCGACCCTCAATGTTTTATTCAAATATGAAATTTAAAAATGGAAATAACTTTTTAAACCTGAACATTGATAACTAAAGATATCAAGCTCATCAAGATTTATTAAAATTTTGGACTGGCACAAGAAAAGGAATGCGACCTTAAAATAATTTAAAAAGTAAATAAAGAATTCGACATTTGAACGCGGCGAATTGGCGACAAATTACCTAGACGATTTTTATTATTGTCAATACAGTTGACAATATAATTAGTTTTTTTTACACGCATGTTTGAGAAAAGCACAAAATTAAGCATAACCGGCCTTTGTGATGTGTGCCTCGGCTGTGCCTCGTTCCGAATACTCATGATCGCCCGGTTATGCTGCGTATGTGTTTGCGGACCGCGGCAGTAATGTACTATTACAAGAAATTATTTTATCTTTATGTGATTAATTAATTCATTTAGTTCAGTACTTTAACTAAAGGTACTAAATTTAATTTATAAATAACTAAATTTCCGTCATTGTAAACAGCACTACCAGCAGCACTACTGGTAGTGCTGTTTACAAATAATGACTCTAACCATGGCATCGTTCAAATGTTTTATAGTACAATCGAAAACAAAAATACAAATGAAACCGGCCCAGTGCGAGTTGGAGTTCCGTAAGATCTAACAAGATTGACGTGTGTTTGTATTTCGATGAATCGACGACGAAAATATAGTTCTTCCCCACCGACCAACTGAACAGAACAACTTGTGCGGTCGGTGGTAAATGTCGAGCGTTTATAGTCGTTTAATTTTTTTATTTTTAATATTATTGCGAATGACAGCTGTCAAATTAGAAAAATGAACGATCTCGTCCAGATCTTTATTTCTGATGATAGCTGTCAAACTAGACAGGGCTGATCTCCGAAACTACTGATCGTAGACTAAGCGTTTTTTGGAGTAATGACAGATCTCATCAAGATCTTCATTTTAGATGACAGCTGTCAAATTAGAAAAGGCTTCATCTCTGTGACTATTCATCTTAGACTAGCAGTTTTTGTATATCTTATAGTAACAGAGTTGTAGCCCTTTCTAGTTTGACAGCTGTCATCTGAAATACAGACCTTGAAGAGATCTATCACTTCTGTAAAGAAACTACTAGTCTAAGATCAATAGTTACAGAGTTGTAGCCCTTTCTAGTCTGACAGCTGTTATTAGAAATAAAGATTTTGATGATGAGATCTATGATTTCTGCAAAGTAACTGCTAATCTAAGATCAATGGTTACGGAGTCCTTTATAGGTTGACCGCATGGGGGTTAAATTGTCGATTTTAAATTTTTGCATGATAGAGAACATGTTTTGTACCGTTGCTATCAGGGCCGCACCTTACGCACGAAACGCTAGGTTCCGAACGCAACCTGTTTTGTGTTTCTGGCAACACTCTATAGTTGTCATATTTCAGATACTATTTTGTTTTTAGTCTGCAAAATTTTAAATATAGAACTGTGGTAAAAATGTTTAGAGCATTTAGCCTAGTTTTCGCAATGTATGTCTGCATATGTGTGTAAAATGTGTAAATGTGTGTAAATGTGTAAACGATCGAAATCTCCCACGGCCCAACTAAGTAGTTAGTCCGCGGGGAATTGTGAAAACCAATATAAATGTTATACAGTTTTAACTCACTCACCTTACGTTATCGTTTAAAATCTGCGTGGAAAAGCCAACTTTATCCGCTAGCGCGCAAAAGGTTTTTTTTAAATTCTACAAAAACAAACATAATTATACCGTTCGAAATGCGGTTTGTCCTTACTACTTTATACATGAATGACCCGTTAATAACACTTTAGTTTAATTTTTAATACTATTGCATTAAAGATAATGTTTTGTTTTAATGTCATTCAATAGTATAGAACCCTCTTTCTCGTATTATATACGTCCTGAGGACTTTTGAGTTGCGGAAATATTTGGAAACCGGATTTCGGTATAGAAGAAATATTTTTCTTTTTTGGAAACCGGTTTCCAAACTTGGTTTCGAAAGCGGCCGAAGGGGATAATTTATAGTAGTTTGTTAAATTATTAAGTACAGCAAGAATAAATAGGTTTCAGGTATAATTTTTGTTCTAAGAATTTTAAAATTGACTTTATGGAAATTTCGCAACGCACTTTAAAAAAAGAAAAGAAATATTTATTTGGAATAACGTAGTAGGTACATCATTTTGGTAGTTTTTACTATAAACATATTACTTTTACTAAATAAACTTTGAATTAATAATTAAAAAACCATGACAAACTTCACCAGTGGCGTAAAATACCTAAGTTTACCCGCAAAAATAGGTAAGTTTATACCTCTGAGCGTGCAATTTGTTGACTACATGCAGACATACCGAAGGCGCTAAACCTTTTTCAGAGACTTATAATGTTGTTATCATGTTATCAATACTTAATTAAACTATTTAAAAAAAGAAAGACTTGTTCCATTCATAAGTAATTAAACGCTAATTATATTTTCCTCGCGTGGTGAAATACCTCATATGTATTTAATTAAAATTACACCCTATTAAGTAATCGGTCACTTTTACCCCTCGGTGAACATTGTGCTATTTCGATAAAAGGTAAAATGTTTTTTTTTTTTCCGACGTGCGACGGCTTTGAGAAAAAATATTTGCCGTAAACTTATTTATACTTTTTTACTTTTTATAATGGATTTTGGAAGTCAGTTGAATTTTGATCCATTTCTCTTTTTGGTTTGCCTAAAATGGGTTATTATTTCTCTCAAAAGATACCTTGCCTATTACACGTGTAAGCTGAAACACAATATTTGATGAAATTCTTAATAAATTGTGTCTACATACGCATTCGCTTTAAACATTATATTACACCAAATGAAAAGGAAACAAATGAAAGGCAAATTAACACAAAATGGAATAAGTTATTTGATATTTTGTACCTGAATAGTTAATTAAAACAAAAGGTTTCAGTTTTACAAATGGCTCGAAATGACTAAAGGAATCTCGTTAATATAAATGTACAGGAAAAATCTAGTAATGAATAAAGTAAAAAGATCTTCACTCAAAGGTGTTGCTTAAGCTTATATCTTCTACTATCATTTGCCTACGGTTCGACCCGCCCTAAATTCGGTCATCGGTGTGGGATTTCAACGGCAACTTCTCAGTTATAAAAAAAAACCAACTCAAACTGGACGTTTTCCAGTAGCCTATGTTCTTCCCCGAGACTCAAACTATCTCCATGCCAAATTTCATCTTAATCGGTGCAGAAAACTTCGAATTTAAGTTAAAAATTAATATTGACGTATTTTACAATTCTAGGAAAATTTGCCTGCCACGCGGACGAAGTCGCGGGAACAAGTCTTATAACTTTTCATATCTTCTCTCCATCACCTTGGAGAGGAGATGGGTAATAGCGATAGGCCTGTAATTCGATGGATCTGATCTATAGCCCTTTTTGGGCACCGGGTTGCAGTCTTCCATGAAGACGGAAATTGCCTAGTGTGGTAGGAAAGAGCGAAGAGGCGCATGAGTACAGGACATAACTCAGGAGCACACTGCTTAATCACCACTGCTGGTTACCTTCCAGCCCATTCGACTTATAAACGTCTAAAGAAAGCAACGCCCACCGGACCTCCCGTTGTGTTATGGAGATTTCCGGCATGGTCTTACCGCACCACGGTATAGAAGGTGGTACGTCGCCTTCATCGTTCATATTCGAGTTTGAGGCAAAGAGACTGCCCAGCAGATTGGCTTTCTTTTTAGCACTATGGGCCAAGTCACCATCGGTCTTTCGCACCAATATCTGCCTACGATGCATAAAATTCTCGCAATCCATCCCAGTCCGCCGACTTATAATGCCACACACGACGCCAATTAGTTGGCCCAGATGGATCGGTTTTTGTGCATGACATTAGATCCGAACGAGACAATGGTCCGAGGAGCCTAAAGGCGCATCCACTGAGATGGAATATGCGTCAGCACGTGTAGTCAGCAGAAGTTCCAGTAAGGAGCCCGTATGGTCCTCTATATCTGGTATTCTCGTTGGAGAAAGTACCAGCAGAGAGAATCCATAGGTCAGAGCAAATTCATGAGCAGATATCCCTGCATAGTTATTGGTTCGAAAACTGAGCCACTCACGATGGTGGACGTTGAAGTCTCCCAAAATAACTAGTTCTACTGTGGGATATTGCTCTAGAAATTTGTCAGTCGTCAAACTTAGGTGCGTGAAGAGTCGAGTTACGTCCATGTCACCGCTATGAGACCTTTATAGGTACGAATAGATACGAGTGTGGCCGCCATGATCTACGCGCACCCACAATATCGACAGGTCCCTGTCTTCAAGGCTATGACGGTGGCGACAGCAGATATCCTCCCGCACGAACATACATACACCGGCACGACTCACAAAATTGTGCTCGAGTTTGTTGCCAGGATAATGAAGGTATATGGTATAGTGGTATAGGTATTTATGTATCGGCCGGGCAGGATATCTGCGTGTCCGTTAGGAAAAGAATGGTCGGCTGCGCAGTCTCCAGATGGAGGTAAACTGCGTTAAGATTTGCGTGAATACCCCTAACGTTACAAAAGTGCACATTAAATGTGGAAGAAGCGGCCGCTGAAAAAACTCTTTTCCTTATTTTTCTTGCTTTTTTTTATAAAAAGTTAATTAGACTAAATAAGAGGATTCACTGCACAGACAGCTTAAAGGACGAAATGTGCGGTACTATAGAACTGCCAAACCTCGGTACAGATAATACGGTTGCTGGCACGGCGGGCGGAAAGGCCCTTGATCTCCCTCTGTTGTAGTAGCCGGGTCCACTCCGGTCTCTTCCACCGGCACGACTAATGTTTGTTTTTTTTTTTTTTTTTTTCTGAGCTGACTATGCAGTTGGCTGTTGCAGCCATTACTGCTTCACCGGACTTTTGGGGCGAGACTCTGATGGAGCCTCAGCCCATATAGCGCCCAACGCTCAAGGGCTCCCCGCGGGGGAAGCCTCGGCTTGGGTTGTCGCTCTCGGGGGCGTCCCTTCGACCGGCGTGAGTCTCGAACCCGAAGGTGAGTCACCGCCAGGAGGGGAGTTCCCCGTTACGCGGGTACGATTGCGATTGAGTGGGGGCGAGAAGCGCCCCGGCACTCTTTGATACCTAGTGTATCCTTGTGGGCGCCGACGAACCCGGGGAGGCTCCATCAGAGTCTCGCCACAAAAGTCCGGTGAAGCAGTAATGGCTGCAACAGCCAACTGCATAGTCAGCTCAGAAAAAAAAAAAAAAAAAAACAAACATTAGTCGTGCCGGTGGAAGAGACCGGAGTGGACCCGGCTACTACAACAGAGGGAGATCAAGGGCCTTTCCGCCCGCCGTGCCAGCAACCGTATTATCTGTACCGAGGTTTGGCAGTTCTATAGTACCGCACATTTCGTCCTTTAAGCTGTCTGTGCAGTGAATCCTCTTATTTAGTCTAATTAACTTTTTATAAAAAAAAGCAAGAAAAATAAGGAAAAGAGTTTTTTCAGCGGCCGCTTCTTCCACATTTAATGTGCACTTTTGTAACGTTAGGGGTATTCACGCAAATCTTAACGCAGTTTACCTCCATCTGGAGACTGCGCAGCCGACCATTCTTTTCCTAACGGACACGCAGATATCCTGCCCGGCCGATACATAAATACCTATACCACTATACCATATACCTTCATTATCCTGGCAACAAACTCGAGCACAATTTTGTGAGTCGTGCCGGTGTATGTATGTTCGTGCGGGAGGATATCTGCTGTCGCCACCGTCATAGCCTTGAAGACAGGGACCTGTCGATATTGTGGGTGCGCGTAGATCATGGCGGCCACACTCGTATCTATTCGTACCTATAAAGGTCTCATAGCGGTGACATGGACGTAACTCGACTCTTCACGCACCTAAGTTTGACGACTGACAAATTTCTAGAGCAATATCCCACAGTAGAACTAGTTATTTTGGGAGACTTCAACGTCCACCATCGTGAGTGGCTCAGTTTTCGAACCAATAACTATGCAGGGATATCTGCTCATGAATTTGCTCTGACCTATGGATTCTCTCTGCTGGTACTTTCTCCAACGAGAATACCAGATATAGAGGACCATACGGGCTCCTTACTGGAACTTCTGCTGACTACACGTGCTGACGCATATTCCATCTCAGTGGATGCGCCTTTAGGCTCCTCGGACCATTGTCTCGTTCGGATCTAATGTCATGCACAAAAACCGATCCATCTGGGCCAACTAATTGGCGTCGTGTGTGGCATTATAAGTCGGCGGACTGGGATGGATTGCGAGAATTTTATGCATCGTAGGCAGATATTGGTGCGAAAGACCGATGGTGACTTGGCCCATAGTGCTAAAAAGAAAGCCAATCTGCTGGGCAGTCTCTTTGCCTCAAACTCGAATATGAACGATGAAGGCGACGTACCACCTTCTATACCGTGGTGCGGTAAGACCATGCCGGAAATCTCCATAACACAACGGGAGGTCCGGTGGGCGTTGCTTTCTTTAGACGTTTATAAGTCGAATGGGCTGGAAGGTAACCAGCAGTGGTGATTAAGCAGTGTGCTCCTGAGTTATGTCCTGTACTCATGCGCCTCTTCGCTCTTTCCTACCACACTAGGCAATTTCCGTCTTCATGGAAGACTGCAACCCGGTGCCCAAAAAGGGCTATAGATCAGATCCATCGAATTACAGGCCTATCGCTATTACCCCTCTCCTCTCCAAGGTGATGGAGAGAAGATATGAAAAGTTATAAGACTTGTTCCCGCGACTTCGTCCGCGTGGCAGGCAAATTTTCCTAGAATTGTAAAATACGTCAATATTAATTTTTAACTTAAATTCGAAGTTTTCTGCACCGATTAAGATGAAATTTGGCATGGAGATAGTTTGAGTCTCGGGGAAGAACATAGGCTACTGGAAAACGTCCAGTTTGAGTTGGTTTTTTTTTATAACTGAGAAGTTGCCGTTGAAATCCCACACCGATGACCGAATTTAGGGCGGGTCGAACCGTAGGCAAATGATAGTAGAAGATATAAGCTTAAGCAACACCTTTGAGTGAAGATCTTTTTACTTTATTCATTACTAGATTTTTCCTGTACATTTATATTAACGAGATTCCTTTAGTCATTTCGAGCCATTTGTAAAACTGAAACCTTTTGTTTTAATTAACTATTCAGGTACAAAATATCAAATAACTTATTCCATTTTGTGTTAATTTGCCTTTCATTTGTTTCCTTTTCATTTGGTGTAATATAATGTTTAAAGCGAATGCGTATGTAGACACAATTTATTAAGAATTTCATCAAATATTGTGTTTCAGCTTACACGTGTAATAGGCAAGGTATCTTTTGAGAGAAATAATAACCCATTTTAGGCAAACCAAAAAGAGAAATGGATCAAAATTCAACTGACTTCCAAAATCCATTATAAAAAGTAAAAAAGTATAAATAAGTTTACGGCAAATATTTTTTCTCAAAGCCGTCGCACGTCGGAAAAAAAAAAAACATTTTACCTTTTATCGAAATAGCACAATGTTCACCGAGGGGTAAAAGTGACCGATTACTTAATAGGGTGTAATTTTAATTAAATACATATGAGGTATTTCACCACGCGAGGAAAATATAATTAGCGTTTAATTACTTATGAATGGAACAAGTCTTTCTTTTTTTAAATAGTTTAATTAAGTATTGATAACATGATAACAACATTATAAGTCTCTGAAAAAGGTTTAGCGCCTTCGGTATGTCTGCATGTAGTCAACAAATTGCACGCTCAGAGGTATAAACTTACCTATTTTTGCGGGTAAACTTAGGTATTTTACGCCACTGGTGAAGTTTGTCATGGTTTTTTAATTATTAATTCAAAGTTTATTTAGTAAAAGTAATATGTTTATAGTAAAAACTACCAAAATGATGTACCTACTACGTTATTCCAAATAAATATTTCTTTTCTTTTTTTAAAGTGCGTTGCGAAATTTCCATAAAGTCAATTTTAAAATTCTTAGAACAAAAATTATACCTGAAACCTATTTATTCTTGCTGTACTTAATAATTTAACAAACTACTATAAATTATCCCCTTCGGCCGCTTTCGAAACCAAGTTTGGAAACCGGTTTCCAAAAAAGAAAAATATTTCTTCTATACCGAAATCCGGTTTCCAAATATTTCCGCAACTCAAAAGTCCTCAGGACGTATATAATACGAGAAAGAGGGTTCTATACTATTGAATGACATTAAAACAAAACATTATCTTTAATGCAATAGTATTAAAAATTAAACTAAAGTGTTATTAACGGGTCATTCATGTATAAAGTAGTAAGGACAAACCGCATTTCGAACGGTATAATTATGTTTGTTTTTGTAGAATTTAAAAAAAACCTTTTGCGCGCTAGCGGATAAAGTTGGCTTTTCCACGCAGATTTTAAACGATAACGTAAGGTGAGTGAGTTAAAACTGTATAACATTTATATTGGTTTTCACAATTCCCCGCGGACTAACTACTTAGTTGGGCCGTGGGAGATTTCGATCGTTTACACATTTACACACATTTACACATTTTACACACATATGCAGACATACATTGCGAAAACTAGGCTAAATGCTCTAAACATTTTTACCACAGTTCTATATTTAAAATTTTGCAGACTAAAAACAAAATAGTATCTGAAATATGACAACTATAGAGTGTTGCCAGAAACACAAAACAGGTTGCGTTCGGAACCTAGCGTTTCGTGCGTAAGGTGCGGCCCTGATAGCAACGGTACAAAACATGTTCTCTATCATGCAAAAATTTAAAATCGACAATTTAACCCCCATGCGGTCAACCTATAAAGGACTCCGTAACCATTGATCTTAGATTAGCAGTTACTTTGCAGAAATCATAGATCTCATCATCAAAATCTTTATTTCTAATAACAGCTGTCAGACTAGAAAGGGCTACAACTCTGTAACTATTGATCTTAGACTAGTAGTTTCTTTACAGAAGTGATAGATCTCTTCAAGGTCTGTATTTCAGATGACAGCTGTCAAACTAGAAAGGGCTACAACTCTGTTACTATAAGATATACAAAAACTGCTAGTCTAAGATGAATAGTCACAGAGATGAAGCCTTTTCTAATTTGACAGCTGTCATCTAAAATGAAGATCTTGATGAGATCTGTCATTACTCCAAAAAACGCTTAGTCTACGATCAGTAGTTTCGGAGATCAGCCCTGTCTAGTTTGACAGCTATCATCAGAAATAAAGATCTGGACGAGATCGTTCATTTTTCTAATTTGACAGCTGTCATTCGCAATAATATTAAAAATAAAAAAATTAAACGACTATAAACGCTCGACATTTACCACCGACCGCACAAGTTGTTCTGTTCAGTTGGTCGGTGGGGAAGAACTATATTTTCGTCGTCGATTCATCGAAATACAAACACACGTCAATCTTGTTAGATCTTACGGAACTCCAACTCGCACTGGGCCGGTTTCATTTGTATTTTTGTTTTCGATTGTACTATAAAACATTTGAACGATGCCATGGTTAGAGTCATTATTTGTAAACAGCACTACCAGTAGTGCTGCTGGTAGTGCTGTTTACAATGACGGAAATTTAGTTATTTATAAATTAAATTTAGTACCTTTAGTTAAAGTACTGAACTAAATGAATTAATTAATCACATAAAGATAAAATAATTTCTTGTAATAGTACATTACTGCCGCGGTCCGCAAACACATACGCAGCATAACCGGGCGATCATGAGTATTCGGAACGAGGCACAGCCGAGGCACACATCACAAAGGCCGGTTATGCTTAATTTTGTGCTTTTCTCAAACATGCGTGTAAAAAAAACTAATTATATTGTCAACTGTATTGACAATAATAAAAATCGTCTAGGTAATTTGTCGCCAATTCGCCGCGTTCAAATGTCGAATTCTTTATTTACTTTTTAAATTATTTTAAGGTCGCATTCCTTTTCTTGTGCCAGTCCAAAATTTTAATAAATCTTGATGAGCTTGATATCTTTAGTTATCAATGTTCAGGTTTAAAAAGTTATTTCCATTTTTAAATTTCATATTTGAATAAAACATTGAGGGTCGCTCTCTGATACTGAGCTGCACGAACGATTTATCCTAAGCAAGCTTGTGCAAGATGGTCGCATATTTTTTTATATAAAAAATACTTTTACATTTTCTGACTAAATCTTCTTACATCATCAATTCGTAAAAAATAGTTTTAAATATTTTAATAGCATAGTCTAAAGCTATTGAAATAGAAATTGAAATTCAAATAATTATTTCATTAGATATTTGAAACAAATCTCGAAATATTTCAATACGATTACAATACTAAATGTCTGTTTTAGGAGAAGAATAAAGTGCTATGAAATATTAAAATAACAATTCAAGAATATCATCTATTTCAATATTTTTAGGGTACAGTAGTTATAATTTTAGCATCTCTCAGCCCAATTTACGAAGAGCTACAGTTACTTCTCCATTTCAAATTTCATGTATGGTAGTTCAGTTTACATAAGACACTCAGTCCAAAGTCTGTAGAATTATAAGTCTGTATGTAATAATAATAAATAATAATAAAGTGCGCAAATCCATGGCAAATCCGCGAATCCAACCATTATAAAAACGGCAAAAAATCACGTTTGTGGTATAGAAGCCCCTTTAAATATTTGATTTATTTTAATTTAATTATTCATTTTTAAAGTCAATATATAAGTCAATATTCTGTAAATATTTCAAGCGTCTACCTGCTGCCGTTATCAATATCGTACAAAAACGAGCAAAAAATCACGTTCGTTGTATGGAAGCCCCCTGAAATATTTATTTTATTCTATTTTTTAGTAATCTGTAAAAATTTTAACTGTCTTACTATCACGGTTCTTGAGCCTGGTTACATACGGACAGCGAATTCTAACTTGCGAATGAGTAACGAATATGCAATTTAAATATTTTGTGTGGCTTTATTATGTAAATACCTAGTTGTCTCGAAACCAATATTGAATCAAAAATTCAACTGAATTATTTTTCATGAGATCCCCGTGAAATAATGAAAAATAATTACTAGTCATGAACTATTTTTATCGACGTTTAGTATTGTTTGTGGAATATGTCCGTGTGTATTAATTTGGGTATTGTCTTATTGAAATTCAAAACTAACGGAGTATCTACAAACAATGCAATAAGTTCTAAAAATAGTTTATGACTAGTTATTATTTTTCATTATTTTACTTTTTTAAAATACGCTTTGTACGTTCAATAAATAAACAATATCTAATGGCGTCGCTATTGAGCAATAAGTGCGGGGCCTTAAGCAATATTATAATAAAATTGCAACTTAGAAAAACTTAAAAGAAGATATCCTTGTGATTTTTCTATCCAGAATTGTTATTGCTTAATGTTTTTGCTGATATCAGAACTTGGAATTATAATGTAGTATGTATCTATTTGTCTTTTTATGATTAATTTGGACTTGATTTACTCATTCAAAATTTGATAATTCTACTATAGGCAATTTACTTTTATACGCCCTCTTAAGGATAGATAGTAATGACAACATATGAACTTAATTATAATCATCGTTCTAGATACGTTAACCTGTCTGCTAGAAATTAAAAAAATATTTTATAATCAGATATCAGGGCCATTTTTTTCGTTTATTAAATTAGAAAATTAGGATCGTATTTCTACAAAACAGAACTCAAACATAGAATGAATAATATCTTAACGAAGTTCTTGTTCGCGGTTAGTACAAAATTGACGGTTACTGTTTTCCGATACGAAATTTTTTGAATATCGAACAGGACGTAAATTAATACTTGAACAGTAGTTTTTTTCTAAAATTAAAATAAAAGTTTCTCATCTGTACTTATTATAATAAAATTATAACTGACCCGGTGTTTTTACAGTTTTTACACCTAAAAAATATATGGTTGAATCAGCGACCAGTCTTCTACCTACCGTCCCACTGCTCGCCATCGGCAGGGAATTTATCCTCACACCTTAGAACGTAAAAGAACCATGCGGTTTCAGAGGAACTTCATCCCGCGAACGCTTATTTGGAATGAGCTCCTTGCCAAGGTTTTCTCTCAGGACTACAGTGTGGGGTTCTTGAAGTAAGAAGTGATTAGATTTTTAAAGGGTCGGCAACGCGCAAGTAATTCCCCTGGTGTTGCAAGCGTCCATAGGCTGTGATGACCGCTTACCATCAGGCGGACCATTAGCTTAATTGCCACCTTAGTGGTATTAAAAAAAGTTAAATGAAAAAACCCTGACCTACCATTTTTATCGTTTTTTCCAACATAAGGCTTTACGTTTGAGTATTTTAAAAAAAGGTTAATTTTACCACTTACATTCAATCGTACTAACTTATTTATAAAAAGGCGGCGTGTTGGTCTCAAATGTACTGACAATTGTCGACCAATTTCCCTTTTTCACATCAAAAACGTTTATTTCTTCTTTTCTCGTAATGCCTTTAGATCGTAACGCATTTGAAATAAAAGAGCGTGTCATTTTCCTTATATTTAGGGAAACAATTCTAATAATTCAAGTCCATCGCAATTTTTTTCGAGAACGATCTTCATTTTTATTTTAACGTACCTATATAGGATGTGTTTGATCAAAGTATTTAACCTCCGATAAACTTGATATATTTCTTTCTACGTGAGCGTAATTTTTATTATAGTTTTCTGTAAGTCTCACAGACCTAGGATTTTAACGCTAGACTATGTCAGTCTATGTGTTTATTGGTTTATTATTTATTTATGCTTAAAATACACTGTATATTATGATGTGCATACATTTTGAACGACGAACCCTCGTTCCCGGAGAGAATCTTTTTCAAGCAACACGTTTACCAGATGGATTCAATTTACCGAAAGTCGTTAACCATCTAAATCATTAAATATTGGCACGACAAGCGATGGCATAAATCCTAGATATATGAAACATTACCTAATAAAATGAAACATTTGTTTGTCATGGGTCACATGAATTTGAAAAAAAAACTGCATACATAATTTGAACTGCTTTTCCAACGGCTCCGCCCGACCTATATTTTAGTTATTGGCGTGGGATTCTTACGGCTTCTTGATTATACTTCAAAAGCAAGCTAAAGTTAGTTTAAGTCAAATTTATAGTTAAAAAGTTATAGTTGCTCCTCCGTGTCTTCAACGAGCTCTATGCAAAATTTTAGCTCAATTGGATACTTCGTTGCAGCGGGATTTAGTACCAAATGGCAACTTTTGAGTTTTCCGGGATAAAAAAGTAGCCTTTGTGCTATTTCAGACAATAATCTATCTCTGTGCCAAATTTCATCCAGATCCGTTAAGACGTTCTAACGTAATTGAGTAACAATCATCCATCCATCTAAAGTTTCATATTTATAATATTAGTATAGATTCTACACGAAGAAAAAATGAATTTGTGTGTAAAAATGATAGTGATAAAACATTTTTTTTACTTTAGAGCGCTTATAACTTCCCTTAATGGTACACAATATCTCACACGACATTATGTATTAACACAATCTGCAAGTCAAGATAAGTATGTACAGATTATGCTGCCGCCTTCATATTGTGTCCTCACTTGTGTGCTAATGCAATGCAACCACAGGGAAATTACACTAAGCTAAGCTTTGAATCCACATACTAAGTAGGATGGATTGAACAATACACGTTTGATGATAATATAATATAGTTAAATAGTTTATCCTGGTAGTTAAATTATAATAACGTAATAAATTATGTTCCTACCTCATTGACCTTCTAAGTAGATTGCAGCATGTCTTACCCGTTTATTTTTTCGATCATAATAATCTTTGCCAGCTCTCTTATTCAGGCGTTAAGTTAAAAGGCTAGTTAGCACATAAAATATTATATATATTATGTACGTAAGTAAAGAAAGAAAATGTAGTGTCAACTGAATAACGATTGTAAATGCTTTTTCTAAGAATTTCCGTTTGAAATTGTTTGCCAAGTAGGGTTACCAAACGTCCAGACTTCCTAGGATATTCTTAATATTTATTATTATTTATTTATATATTCTAAAATACTTATTTTAAACAATTGCCATAAGTCTATGGTCCCTTTCTGCAAGAAATATTAAACAACAAACTAAATATTATAGCTTTCCGGTATATACTGTACCAGGGGAATATATCAATACACAATGACCCAACAAAAATATACTTATATTGCATCTGTTTTATCTGAACTCGTTTTGATCATCATTATCAGATCAGCCGTTAGACGCACACTGCTGAATGCTTGGAATGGCTTTTTCAAATAAACAGGTCTGAGTTGGCATCCACCAACATTCCACGGCCCTAACTAGATTGTTAGCCTACCTAGAGAACGCGCATCTGACAATTCGTTTTCCGGAACTCGGTTTCTACTCTTGGACCTTTCTTGACTATCGCTCATAAGTTAGTTTTCGAGCTATGTAACCTGCCTATTGACAATTTAGCTTAATAATTCTTTGAGCAACTACCTATGTTGTTTACTTTAGTTTTTATCGGAAATTCGTGTATTTAAAGAAACTTCAATAATTCTTTCCAAATCCTGGTGAACGACTCAGATACTGTGTAGTAGAATAGTTGTGGACCGTAGGTGCCCACCTATATAACTGTATACGGAAATGGAAATTGGCTGGACATTATATTTGTCTCTTTGGATAAACAAAACCTGGCAACCCTAGAATCAAGTGAGTTACCCACTTAAACGCGCCGGGCAGACGCGCCGCTTCGAGAAACTTCCACTCTCGAGAGATCAGATTAAAAAGACAGACGGCAGGATTTCCTTTTAGAACTTTTATATACTTGTATTTCCTTTCTAGCGTCGTACTTATTATAGTGAATAATACGAATTTTATGTATGAACAAGGTAACGTCCGCGGCTCCGCCGCGCTCGCGTAATACCTGCAATACACGGCAGGTAGGTAAGATTAAATTTAATACTTCCATCTACCCTCTGACAAACGCTAATATTTAAAAAAAAATTCTATTTACACACAAAAAGCGGTCACGCATTCGAACGTTCCGCGTTCGCATTCTACGTTCGAGCGTGCAGTTGCTCACGAGCCCGACGGCAGACGGTCTTCGGGACACCACTACTGTCTCCTTTTTTTTGAGGACAGTTCTTCATCGGAAGACGAATTATTGGTTTTGTGGTCATTAGTAACATCAAAACGGTAAAGGAAATACTGGGTGCGCCCAGTAAATAAGAATAGAGAACAGGATGGAGAATTTCATAGACTTTTTTCTAAATTGCTTAGTGATCAAGAATTTTTTTATAATTCTTTTCAGATGTTTTGAATGAATTGATGACAGATTCGGTTTCAAATGCGAAGGCGCAGAGGAAATTCGTCAGAAGGGGTGTGACTGAGTCCGGCCCCGTCATGAAGTGCAGTGAAGAGGCGCATCCACCATTAGAAACGAATACATACATATAAAAAACAGGTACCAACACCACACCATCACACACATTGAACTCGTAAACAGGGGACCGGGATAGACTAACCGTAAGTACACGTAATTTTACGTCGCGGCCCAATTACGACCCAAATTAGGGAACATCGCCTGATTTCAGAAAATACAGATACACTTTGCACATGAATTGTTTAATTTGATACAACCTGTTGCGAATCTTGTAATAATTTCTCCATATCGTGTGAAGACAATTCATGCAGACCTTGTAGGCTTTCAACATCTAGAAACATAGTGTTTTCTGATGACATATTATCCAGCAATGAGATAGAATCCTGAGTAGACGGTAAATTGACTGGAGTAATATCTATATTGTCATGTATTTGCATTTCGTATTTTCCAAATAATGAAGCGATATCTAACTTAAGCATACTTTACACGCGAACTGGCATTCGTCCAAATATTCTTTTTTCATTATAAGAAGAATTTTAAGAGTGAACACTATTACTGGTTCGGGAGTGAGAGAGGTTTTCAGTCAACGGCAAAATCTTGCGGATAAACACTGTTACACGTAGAGAATTATTTTCATCAATAATGTTACTATTAGTTTCCTTCAGTCCAATTGTGTCAAGAAATCGCAGCTGCTCTGCCCATGGCCAGTTTTTATATTTTTTGTATGCAGCCCCTGAAGTCGTTTTTATTGACTTTTTTAATTTCTGTTAATTATCTCTTATATAAGCTTTTCCATTTAGTAGCCTATTGTTTACCTATGAAAAAAATAGTTTAGGCAATGATTTAAATACATAAACTGATTTATAAATTTTTATTTTATTCAGACATCTAACTAACGGTACTCATCGATAAAAGGCAATTCCTATTGATTGGGAAAATCAACAGTTACAAAAATGAAAGGAAAGGAGACATGTAGTACGATTTGGAAAAATCTGCAACCAATGTACGGTCATTTGCAATAGTCCATACATAGTGTAAAGGTTAAAATTGCGTGGAGCCGTTCTGTGAATCTCGCACTCACACATTAACAATATCAGAACTGTCAATAATATTAACCTTAAATCGACAAATTTAGGTTTAGTTTTCTTTATACTAACCAGTTTATTTAAACCGTTCTTATATCTTTTGGTTTCTTAACCTAACAAATTAATTAGGTGTAAACTGCAGTGTTGTTCTACATAAGTATTGTTTATTTCGCATTAAATTTTATCTGCCCGGTGGTGTGATCCGTAGGCGCTGCGACCTAAACCGACGAGCCTATGGTTCAAATCACACTATTTCCGTTTTGAGTATTTTTTTTTAGGAATAACTTTTTTTATGTTTTGACATCTAGTTCTCTCTGAAACGGACCAGTTGGTATGAGAACTTTTTGTTTTGTTTGCAAGAATTAAAACACATGCAATATAATCTAATAAAAACCATTTTTATTAAAATTTTATAAATCATAAATAATGTTTTTGATAAATGTCTCTTTTTTCTATATATATATATATATATATATATATATTTCCTATGGTTATAGCTTAAGTATTCGTTGTCGTAATGAAAAGGAAATTGACTTAACCATAAGAATAAAAAAAATACAAGTCACCATTCATTCGGTAACGTTCATTTTGAAAAAACAACAAAGTAAAAATAATGTTGTCTTAGAAATATTGAAATGTAAAAAAATATCTGTAAGAGAAATAGAACTTTATTTTTAGGGTTCCGTATAAATGTCTCTTTTTTCTATATATATATATATATATATATATATATTTCCTATGGTTATAGCTTAAGTATTCTTAAGTATCCGCTATAACAACAAATAACTAAATATTTCAACAGATAAGCACCGATAAATTAGTTATCACTGTAACCTAACCTTATCTATAAGACTTCTTATATTGTACCTATTATCTGTTTTAAGCTGTTTTAAATTAAATTAAATTAAATACTTAAAATCAGAATAAAATAAATATTTAAGGAGCCTCCCATACAACAAACGTGATTTTTTTGCTCGATTTTACTCGATATTGATAACGGCAACATGTAGACGCTTAAAATGTTTACAGAATATTTAGTTATAAAGTTACTTTAAAAATAAATAATTAAATTAAAATAAAACAAAAACTTAAGCTCTATACAACAAAAGTGAATATTTTGCCGTTTTTATAGATAATGGTACGGAACCCTTCGTACGCGAGTCCGACTCGCCTATTTAATATAACCTCCATTATTTTCAATTACAGCAAGCAAGCGCCGCCGCATAGATCCGACTATATTAGAACAGATCTGTTCCTCTAATATTGTCCCAAATTTCTGCACAGTGAGCCCTTATGACTCTGTAGTTCATTTATTTCGCATGTCCCATCTTTGCACCATCAAACCCCATAGGTTGTCTATGGACCAGCCGCAGTCATCCACCCTCACATATTAAGTGATATCCGTCCAGATTCCATATTTGGAACAACATTTTGTTCTGTATAACGGGTTCTATTTCTGCGCCACTAATAAACCCTCCCGTTTTCAGATGATTCAAACGACTTCTCATCGGTGAATAAGGTGTGCTCCCAGTCAAAATCTAAATACTCCCTTGCAAACAACAATCTATTTTGTTTATGGGTATTAGTTAAAAACGGTTTTTTAGCTGGCTTTCTATGATGCAATCCTTCAATATGCAGAGCTCGACGAACACTGTGTGTTAAACATGTTCCCAAACGCAGCCGTCGGTATGAAACCATTGTGCCACCATAAATCTTCATTGAGTCGCATCAATGTGCCGCGAGAGTCCACTTCGAGGTAGAGTTGATAAATTCCCCTCCTCTTGGTTGCGTGAGACTAACGCTTTAAGGTTATCCACTAAAAACCAAATAGCCTGATTAAAATAAACATTTTTCAAATTACAGAATTATATTTTTTTTTTTTTTAGATATTTACTTAAAAAAAAGTTTGGTATTAAAAAAATGTGACATAACATTAACATCAAACAAAATACTTACGGTAAAACCAGTCTCATTGCAAATTTGAGATATATGGTAACCCATATTATACAAAAATAATGTGTCTACCTACGTAATGTCCCCATCTAACTTCATAGCTATTAGAAAATTGGTCTAAGCTGTTTAAATGAACAAAATTTTCATAATTCGTAAATGTAACAAAAACAAAAAGAAAGGCATAAGGTGAGAATCGAATCCACAACCACCATGGCTCTCAAAACACGTAATAAGATCTGATAGGTCTATCCACTAGGCTAATAAACCGTGAAGCTGCGTGTTGCTTACTCAACTACCTCAGAATTAACGGAGACAATAATGTCGTAGATGAAGAAACAGTATATCGTTATTATGTAAACGCCCGTTCTTTTAGTAATTTTGAATCAATTTCTGAAAGAAGTAACATGAGGGCATATAAAGTTCGTGAACAATTTATTACATATTTTAATTCACATTAAGTGTCAAACTTCTTATAATAAAATTTATATTCTGTAAGTGTGTACATTTTTATTTAGTTAAAAAGAGCGCCAAATTTTAACACATGCCCTCATGTAGTAAAATAATCAAACTTTTTTTTATTAATACTGTTTTCCGTTTGCCTCGAGCCGGCTTCAGTGTATCGGAAAAATATAGAGTCCTGCAACAGCTGTCATTGAAATCACGTCTATCAAGTTTTGACGGTTAAATTGACAATGCCATACTTTATTGTTGCGTGTGCAAAAAGAGAGACGTTCCTCGGGTTGTCTTAACCATAAACTATTAGTTATTGAAGTTGCAAATATAATCAATCGAAAAAATAGTTAAAAATTAGATTTAAGCTTTATTATTTATATCTTAATTTATTTTTTATTTTTTTTACTTTTGAATAATTTATAATATTTGACAAAGAATAACATAAAGAAATAACTAAAACTAAAATAAATAAAACTTAAATTATAAATAAAAAACCTGATCCAAACCATTCCATTGTGGCATAGTGCCCAGAAGGCTGGCAGCGTTTCCTCTTTGTATAGCTAAACTTGTGTATATGCACATGCACGTTGCCTTGTTTGTTTGTATTCGTCCCGTTGTGTTGAAACGGCCGGCGAGGAGTTTTTTGACTTAGTGAATTGAGAGCAAAAAGGATAATCAGGGAAAAGAGGGTTAGGGGAAGAAGATGTTATTTTATTATTCAATGAAAAATATATACTACAGTGATACCCCAGGTGTTGCAAGCGTCCATAGGCTACGGTGGCTTAGTGGTATAAAAATAATGATCGGTTATCAACATCCGTATAAAACGTAGTAATTATATTCTTATTGACTAGGTATAGTTTATATAACAGAAAAAAGTAATATGGATTGATATCACAGCTCACGTGCCTACCTATTTTGTTACTTACCATTTTCTGTCCCCATTTCCCTAGCAATTTCCAACCATGTTTCTGCTAATTTACCTCGGTTTTTGTAATCGTTATCCTTCACATCGTATAAAAAACGCCTTTCTGTACTAACAAAATTAATTTCTCAGGCTACACCTTCCTTCAAACGTGGACATCAGAACAGGGGTCCAGCAGTGAACGCTCACCCGCGTGCGCTCTGAGTGACTGGCGCGGTAAGAATGCCTGCAGTGTGCTTAGGTACATGTATGTAACGTAATACAACACAACGATCGCTGAACCCGAACGTGGGCGGTTTGGACGCGTGAACGCTTTCTGTCTTATCCCTTGCTTGACGTTTCTAATATAAGCTTCTATTACAGACAAGAAAAGGTTTTACGACACCCCTAAGGTTGTGAAATAGGGAAAAAAGGCTTACAAGTTGACGATTTAAACAGGATTTTAAATATTCTTACTCAAATAAGTAAATGAATCTTAATTTTGATTTTTGATCGTTTAACCATGTGCCCTGAGGCATGGAGGAGCTTAGAAAAGTAGGCGGTCGCCCTTCCAATAACTGAATAAATGTAGGAACGTTGGTACTATTATTTTCAGTAGTTTTTAGTCAATTCACTTACTTTGTGATATAGGTAACTGTGCCACAAGATCCTTGAGAACAATAACCTAAATAAATCTCACTTATTTATATAAGGTTTTCTGTTAAAGCTTTGGCATACCCTAGCAAAAGCACAGCAACAAAGAGACACGGCGCCGCGTACGATAGGCGCTAGCACGTGACCCCACGTTTTAAATCTCGTTTTTCTCGGTTTTTTTTCGGTATAAAATTAAAAAATATAATCAGAACTAAGAAATTAGCAAATTCACTTGTTCATATTAATATATATTATATGAAATAAGAATAAAAAGAATATCACTCTTAGTTTTCAAACAAATTCAATTAAAGCCCAAAGTTTTCTTTTAAGGAGAGGCCAGTGCCCCTGTAGTGGGGACAAACAACGTCTAAGGCAACAACTTTGTTTTGTAACTTTCTACATTGTTGAAATACGTACCCCGTGTCGTTTCATTTAGGTTATGAAGCAGAATTAACATCAGAGAGCACGTAAGTGTACTACACACTCAGAGAAGGCAGTAGGGCGTTAGGAGTACGGTCACACAATGTACACTTGAGGAAACTTCAACCGATTTCTGTAGTTTCTAACTCAAAGGTTAGATAAACATTTGCATTTATTTTTATATATGTAAATAAATATTTTTGGACATTACGCAACTAAGCAAAGCTGTGCAATGGATACCAAACAACGGATAGAAATACATATATATATACCTTTTTTTGTAAATCACACACACACATACACATTATAGAAAACACCCAGTCGTAAGACAAACACATAATAAACATTTGTCTTGTGCGGGAATCGAAGCCCCTTGATCCCGCAGTCGGGCCATTATCCACTGAGCTACGGAGCTGATAATTATTTCAAATAAATTGCCATTTTTGGTTTTTCTTGTATAATGTGTATTATCATTTTTTTGGCAATTTTAAATAATACAAAGAAACCAATATTAACACACTTACAGTACTAACGTTAAGTACTTTTATTATTTTTATATAGTGTGTATAGTTACTATAGTGAGTAGTAAAATAGCGAGTCAACTCAGCCATTCGACAAAGCTTAGATCGAAAAGAAAGGAGGAGGGGTAACAACGCAGGTTTTAATCCCGGTCAAATAGGAATCTTTTTTTATGGAGTAGCAGGTGACAGCTGGTACATATGTATCGCTCAGCAATATGCCGGATTGTGCAAACAAAATGTCCAGTACTATCACTTACGAGCAGAAATAACTATTATACACATAAACATCAATATTTCATAAACTAGTACAGATAGCTTCATGAAACAAATATTTTACTCCTTAATAATTAAATTAGTGATTAAAATAATACGCTTGTTCTTTTGACTCATAGAGCTATCATGAATTGTTAAGGAAATGTTGTCGTCTATGTAAATGACTACTTACCGTCTTTGTAAGTGACTACTTATTTTTGCTCTTCAGTGTATGCACTGGCCTTTAGTATAAAAGTGAATCCCTGTTAAGATTGTATTGCAGTTGATACTGTTTGCGTAATAAAACCCGTGACCTGAACGTAAATGTGACTTTATTCAAACACTAGCATCGCCCCACGACTTCTTTTAGATGAAAACGTATATATAGGTAACAGAAAATATAAGTAACAGAAAGATGTACGGTTTTCATTATATACATGAAAATATATATATATATATATATACATATATACATGAAAACCTTTCCACGTTCCAAAACTTTTTATAGCTTTTAGCCGTAGCCTTGTCTGCGTTGTCGTATATCATACAAGAATAACCAAATGAATAGAAAGTAGGAATACTTTATGAGTCTCACAGAACAAGATAATATTAAGAACAAAATATAGATAACTTCCATAACTTGGAAAATTCCTTGATCTCGGGAAATTACGCATAAAGCAAACCATTTAAGGGGCAACGGTTTAAGGAGACCCCAGGTACACGATTATCACGATGCAAGACTTCCATTAGGAACGGTGTTTTCAATATAAACATGTCTATATAACGACGGCCTGAACGTAGGCATCTTCGAATATCATACAATAAGCTATATGTTTTAAATAAATCATGAAATCAATGCGACCGACCACGGCACGGTCGAAAAACCATTATTAGGCAGCCTCGGAACTTACTAACGGCCCATGAGCGAGACTAGTCTCGACGACCACCCCTAAGCATATTTTATTTTATCAAAGACAGTAAAGAAACATAGTCGAGGTATTCTGTAGCTACAATTAATTATACCTATGCAGCTTAAATTGGCAGAGACCTCAAGACAAAGGTTCAAGTCCCGGCTTGAGGTCAGATACGTCTTCGCTATGGAGATAAAAATATTTCTTTATGTTTCTATTTTTTTAACTCCTATAGTTATTTTGTTGTAAACATGATTTTTGCTAGAGACACTTGAGAGCCCGTGAATTGAATTGAAGAACATTTGCGTTTTAGTACCGGTTGAGCAATAAAATCCGTGATCTGAGCGAAAATGCGATTTTATTTAAATGAGCGGTGAAAAATCGCGGTATAAACGATACGAATGCGATGGAACCGCTTGGGGCCAACAATATATTACTTTTATGCGCGTTTTTATCGTGTTCGTATATTATATCTTCTATTGTTGAACCCTTAGGAAAAAAAACTGGTAGGTCAGTATTTGTCACATTTTCCTCAAAACTAACGCTAGTGCGACATGAAATATACTCTATTGGGCAGGGTTTAAGGTTATAAATAGAAATTCACTAAAGTAATAAAATATTGGGAAGACCTTTTTCAGCATTTCGGCTAATCCGCCATAACCATCGATTTACTACCTAAGGATGACGCATGCAGCAAGCAATCCATTAATGGCACATCTAAAACTCCGCTAAAACACGCCTGTAGCGGAGTTTGCATTGAGTAATGGCTCAATTAATTTTGAGTCTTATAAGGTTGCCAGAGTAAAAATTTCTTTAAATGTCACACGTATTGAAATTAATAAAACTGGCTAGTTAGTGTTCCACAATTTGGTAGCGATTTGTTCAGCGTGCGATATCCTTGGTTGTTTGTACTATATCGATGGCCATAACGTATTATAGATTGTTTGCGAAAACTAAGAAAAAATGGCAAACGCATACTTCGTATATCCGCAGGATTACCCAAAAGAACAGTGTCTTACCTTCTTCAGGATCGTATTAGAATTCTTCCAATCTAATATGGTAAATTTCAAAGGTCCTCCGGCACTAGAAATGCAATTTCTATAGAAAACAAGCGTTGCATTGTAAATCACGTTTTCAAGTAAAACACAAAAGTTTTGACAAAGCAAATCTCGTAAACTGTAGAAATAATGCGATCTCAAGACTCGAAGCAACTCGAAGTGTCGGTCGTCGCCCAGCTTTGAAGTGGGTAACCCACTTTACGTACAATGAGGGGGACCTAAGCACTTACTGTGCCACTTTAAAAGTTGTACAAAATAGAATAAGTGCTGAGAAGATTAAAAATAGCAATGTAGATTTACAGTGCGAAGGTGAAGTAACTAATTTAATAAATTTTATTTAATACATTATTGCTTTGCGACATACCATAACACAATATTATAAGAGGTACTTCATGAATAAATAAATACATACCATCATGACACTTATTCTCAAAACGATGATGAGAAATGTTATGTTGGAAATTACGAAGGTACCTATGCCCGTAACATCCGACGTTTCACTGATGGTAGTACGTCCCACGAAGGTGATAGGTATCCTATCGCTGTTCCGGGCACAAACTACAGTCGAAACCACATAACAATTAACAAATTGTTGGTTGCTACTTATCGGGAATCGAACCTCTTTGACATGGCAGCCACTCGCTCTACCTGCCACAACTGGTCCATCACTGCGCCACACGGTTCTTATTAAGTTTTTATTTTTTTTCAAAATTGTCACAGAAATTAGTTTGGCAGCAAGTACCGCAAGAGCAACTTCTCGTGAGAGTTTTTTTGTTAATATTTGAGAATTTGTACATGACAATTATTTATTGCGACTTGTCCGATTTTGTTTAAACTCTTCAGATTTAAGTAGTCATGACGTCAATAAAAACCTAACATACACACACACACCCTCACACACACACACACGTCTCCAGCTCTCAACGTCTCAAACGTAAGGAAAACACAAATTTGCTACTATGATTTTCGAACCTACCATAATAACTTTTCAAGAAAAGTTAAAAAAACGTATCAAAAATCCATTATAAAACATTTCAGGCCTTTTCATAAATTATCTCTCCCTGCGAGGATTTCGATATGCTCCCGTTTATTTAAAATCCAGCATTTTCCCAAGGTACAATTCGGTCATTACCGTCGTCGCCGTAGGTATCGACATTCACGGACACATTTTGCAGTACCAATGTGCCATTTGGGGCGATGGAACGCCCGTTAATGTCGGTCTTTATGCTTTATCCCTACAGCTATCTCTGTACTAAAATCTCAAGTGAGGAACGACGTAAAAACGCTTTTCCTATAGGAACTCTTGATCTGGATCCGTTTCCTATTTCCTATCTTACAAGTTATAAGCGGTCCCTGTTTACCATTTATCTATATTTTGATTATTAAAACTGGTGCTTTTATTACTGTTTTTATTTTACATTATAACATCAAATAATAAAAAAGCCAAGTTTGAGTCGGGTTTGGGCCATTGTGTGGTAACACAGAATCCTCTATTTAGAGCTATTTATTCCGTACCTAACCTACTAATATAGAATAATTTAAAATACATATAACCAAAATAATAACTAATAATAACAATATATAATCGTAGGTAATAATAGTTATAACTTGTCCTTCTTAAAATATTACATATACTCTCCGATTACATGCAATCTGTGCATACTATACTGTAAAACTTTTTAACAAAAAAAACAACCGGCTTCAAAAAGATGCACTAAAAAGGTAAAAACAATTAATAATTTCCAAAAATCTGATCTGAATTACAATTTGAAGCCGGTTGTTTTTTTTTTGTTAAAAAGTTTTTATTTTTTTTCTTTTCAGTGACGAATTGCTTTTTTATTCTTGTACACTAAAAACATTTCTACTCGTAACAAAGTTTTATACAATCATTTACATAAAAGACGTTTACCACCTGAAAAGTAAAAACTAAAAAAAAAGGATTTCTCGAATCGGTCCAGGCGTCTCCGAGAAAACGGGTAACGTACATAAAAGATTCCGACGAATTGAGAACCTCCTCCTTTTTTTGAAGTCGGTTAATAAAAATTGGAGCAGCAATTCAAGTGCTCGGATTCCACTCGAAATTGTATGCCAAGTTAACTGTCACTTGAAAGCCGGGTGGGAAATGGAGATTTTAGATTTTCGAGATCAAATTATAGAACAAATAGCAGGAAAAGCTTCAATAGAGATATCATTTCAAAGTTTTGGTTACTTCGTTCCAGTAGTTAAAAAGGCGAAATAGGGGTATAATTAGTTTTATAATATTTATACTTATAATAATAATATTCCCAATGATTTAGTACGTTGTATGCAGCACTTATGTTGTTCGTCGGATATTCCTGTCGAGCGCAATCAGGTAATTTAAAATTAAGTGCTAATTCGAAGAGAGTGACTGTCACGTTTGCCTATAGGTAACGCAATTTCCTGTCGCACCGCTCGATGTACAAGGTGTACAGAATTTTTTTCGTCACCGAACAAATTATGATGGATATGACTTTTATTATATGTATTACAAAACAAGTATTATAACATAATGACGCAACGCAACGTCATTGTGCAGACGCTCGAGGTAAACTGCGCAAACTGTTATTTCTTATGATTATGATGATTGATTATATAGTTTAATATCTGATACCTTTAAACGAGCAATTCTTGTATTTAGTATGCAGGGGGTTAAAACGTTGTTTTATCCGTGTTTACAGACAATAATAAACTAAAACAGGCGAGTAGTAATACTATTATTTTTACCGACACAGCAACACTAAAGCTACTTGATAATAGATGGCGTTGTTAAGCAACACTAAACCTTCTTGAAAATAGATGGCGTTGTTAACAAAACCGAGTTGCACTTCGGGAGTGTAATCCGCACTTTCATCTTTTCATCAACCCAATTTCCTTTTACTTTTTATTCGTCCTATTAACATTTTTTACCCAGCACAAAAACAGTGCACAACGCCGCTAAAGACGTTTTCACTTCAAAATTATAATAGGCGTGGCATTATGGTTTCCGTCTCAGGAATTTTTATGGCGTGGCATTATGGTTTCCGTCTTACGAATTTTCGATCAGCCTGAGCGAGTTTATCATTTTTTACCCATTCCAAAAAGTGCACAACGCCGCTTAAGAAGTTTTCACTTTTAAAAAAAACGAGCAGAGGTATATAAAAGAGTAAACTGACTGACTCACTGATGGGCATATTAATGTAGTTTCCTTCACCTTGAAGTCGAACGCCAAAAAAATACAGCAAAGCTCCGATACAAAACCATTATTTAATGTTTTGGTCAGAATAACTGAAACTTAAAACTTTATCGTGTATTAAGAACCTTCTTATCACTGAAAATGAAAATTTGGGAAAAGCACGAAAGAAACTTCACGTTATTTAGGTATGTATCTCAAGAGTCGAAGCGTCTCCGCCCAAGTTTCAAGTGGGTAGCTCACTTGAAATTTTACCCAAACCCAATCACTTCCAGCGCTACTCCTAAGATTGTACACGTGAAAAAGGTAATATCAAGTAAAGGGAATAACGACATTAATGCTGATTACTTCTCTGAAAATATTTGACAGTAATAATGAGAAACAAAACATATTTCTTCTGCACCTGAAAAGTTGGTCAGAGATATTACAAACGTCATTAATTTTCTGCGGATGGCGAGTGGTGTAACAGGTTTTACTATTACTAAGTACGCACACTGAGGTTACATAGAGTGTCTTTCTTCTTTTAGTTTGTAAAATGAGCTCCTTAAAAGGGGTTTCAGTATGGAGTACCTAAAGAAGGAAATGATTAGATTCCTGGTGTTGCAAGCTTCCACAGGCTATGGTGACTACTTGACATCAGGCAAATTGTATGCTTTTTTGCACCTTAAATGTATTAAAAAAATATATACACATCGTATTGCTGATTGACTAATGATAACTTCCTTGCAGCCTAGTTAAGAGTGTGGCCAGCTACTGTGCAGAGGGTGAGGGTTCGATTTCCGCACTAGTTAAACATTTTTGCTACCGAAAAATGAAACTTTAGACCAATGTTTGGAGGTAGGGTAGGAATTTGATGTAAATATGTTAAACTGTTTATATCATTGTGTAATTAAGTCAACCGTTTGTTTTGCAACCAATAATTTTGTTAGTAATGTTTCATAGCTACCAAAACTAAAGGTTTTGGTGGCAATCAAAAGTGTGAAAAGTGTCAAACTTTTTACATCAAAACGAACAGATGCTTAATATGCATATTATGTGAAAATCCCGAAACTCACTTTTTGCTGGTTTTTATTATGTAGAGTATTATAACAACTTGTTGCCCAAGAATCGAGACTTGACTTACTCCAAGAACAAACTGCTACCAGAGTTAATCACTTTGTAAAGTAATTATAGCTCAAAAGAGCGCAGTCTAGATAATAATCCTTATCCTTACACTATAACTTTTTGAACTAAATGAAATTGGCTCTAAGTGCTGTGCTGTGGACTATGGACTTAGCCTCCTTCTTCAAGGAGAGGCCTATACCCCTGCAGTGCGTATAATGAAAGAAAGAAAAAAAGAAAAACATTTTTATTTGGACAACACAACCTATAAATAATAGGAACAAAAAAACGAAATGTTAACACTATTTACCTATTTCGAGTTGTGCACCAAATAGCTATCTCACTCAGCATTACGCTGTGACCAAATGGTCACAACACTGATTTTCAGTGAGAACCTTTCGTTTGCGACTCGTTTGACAATAGGAAATATAAAGATACTTAATTATTAGTAATTACAGTTAACTAACTACACTTACTGTAATTTTAAATACAAAATAAATAATCTACATAAAACAAAAAGAAAAACAGCTGCATAAGTATTATCCTTCTACTACTACTACCTAACCTAAGACAAAAAAAAAAAGAAAAATTAGAGAAAAAAAATAAAAAGTGATAAACTAAAATTAACCTTTTCAGTATACAATATATTAATCATAATATCTCCTTTTAATTATATTTATTACATTACTTTATTTTCTATATACCTTCTATTACTAATGGCTGAGGTAAGCAAGGAAAGAAAAGCTATAACACTTACACCCTGTAGGGTACTGTGCTAGAGCTGTAGTTTTTGTGCCACCCTAAAACAATTTGACGTTCGTAATATCTCTTACCAACCTCTGACTCTTCGGGGATAAGTGTCGTGATAGTATTTATTTATCATTTCATTCTAAATCCTAATCCTGTGAAGTATTTATGCTACAGGAAATGACTTACATTCCTGACATACGTTGTCTAAAATTTTAACTGAATAAAAATAAACTCAATTATCATAAAGGGAACCGATAAATCTTTCTTGCCTTCATTTTATGAAACAATTCGCTGAAAGTGGCAGTAAAGTGAAGCGTGCTTTCTTACCCCAAAGTCGTAAATTCCTGCGTTTTATGTTATTCCCCCAAATGATGGAAATTGAGGAAAACCTATGTGCAGTTCTGTTGGGAAAGTCAAGTGCTATTATTTGAGGTTTTCGTACTAAGAAAAATTTTTTAGCATGTGTGACTTGCATTTGCAGCATTTCACAAAATTCAACCTCTAAAGAATGTAGGACGGCAAAAAAGTTTGATCTTATTTTCGTTATTTGCAGAGAAAAATATTAAAAAAAACTAAATTTGTATTGGTTCTCAAACCGCTCTCAGCCCGCGGGTAGAAATGCCCACTATTAAATAATTTTCTATTTTCACAGTTAACTCAGCCCGCAGGCATAAACCGCCATTATAATAATTTTTTTTTCCGTAGCCAAACTGTGGGGTGGCCACAGGTTGCTGCCATAATACAAAGTGGTCGACTGGACGAACTATCAACACCTTTTAATTGGTTAACAGACATTAGTTACTTAATAACAAAAGTGAACTTTTAAAATAACCAATCATTGACACCGCAAGATTCATTTTCTGCCCTACGCAGATGATATAAAGTTTTCAGGCAATAAATTTTTAAATTCTGATAAATGCTATGTTAAACTCAAAGAAAAACTGCTTATAGAGCACAAATATATTCTTCACGATTACTATCTTTCTAGAGGTAATACCATACGTGATCCGGTAATTATAATAGACTATCAAGTCTCTCTTAGTTCTCACATAGATAATGCTTTTAAAAAAGATTTTCGGACGCTAGGTTTTATTATTAGAATTACCAAACCCACGGTAAAGCCACTACCCTTAAAATTCCGTATTATAGTTTCGTTAGATCTATTTTAGACTTTTGTAGTACCGTGTGGAATCCATATTACAAAGTTCATATTAACCGTATTGAAAGAGTCCAAAAAAAGTTTGTTAAGATGTTAAACCATCATAACAATATTAAATTTTAAAATCGAGTCTCCAATACTATTATCAAAAGTTATTTTATCACTAAAGCAAGGTTACCCGTACGCTCCTCACGTCGAGTAAATGCTTTCGTACCACCTCAACTACATAAAAATTACACTCGAAATAGTTTTTTTGTCTTTGTATCAATACATATAATAACAAACTAAATGATGTTGACTTGTTTAATATCTCCTTAAATAAAGTAAGACACAAATTGTTTACAAAAATGTGTGCCGATGACTCATCGCAGGTAATCCTTTTTTTCGTTTTATTTTGATTTTCTTCTCGATAGATTTTCCATTTATTCTTGTAAATTAAAAAACAAATCTTGTTTTATATCAATTTTTAAAATATTAATGGTATTATTAGGCATTATGTTAAAATTGTAAAAATGTTAAATTATTTATCTTTAAATCTGCCTCATAAAATTAAAATTAGCTATAAGTGAAGGTTACACTGTTTTTCCGTTAACATAGGTTAAAATACTTAATTTTGTATTAATTAATGGGTACTCATTGTCTTTTTCGTTTATATATATGTCATCTAATATTTTGTTATGACTGTATGTACCAAAATAAAATGAAATAAAATTAAAATTTTGTCATTACTGTCATAAGTAAGAACCTCTTAAAATGAAAGCCATTTATTTTTGACAGATTCCCGCTCGCTCTGCAGATAAACCCAAATTTTCTTAAAGCAAGACTGCTTTGTATTTCTCCGGGAACACGTGCCGTGCTCACCACCAGCATCTCGACCAAAATTGGGCCGAAGAAGCCGCAGCACCTGACAACTGGACAGACTTTATTGTAGATCACATAGAAGATATTGATGTGATGAAATCGGTTTTGCTGATCATACAATTCACATTAAATACTTTACTAGAAAAACAGATTTTGAGAAATCAACAGTTTTGTAGAAACTATCGATAATAGAGAGTTATTAATAATAAAAATACTGTTCTTCAATGAAGACTTCTATTTATTAATTTTAATTATAAACTACTACGGACACAGACAGACAGACAGATAGACATGACGTAACTATGAGGGTTTTATATATCGTTCTGTAAGCACTCGTATTCTACTGGACAAACCAGTTTAACAAATCGGTATGACCACGAGGAAAAAGAACGGATTACCCAAGTGAATAAAATATGATCTAACGTAAAAATATATAAAAATTAGTACTACAAATTAAATAATTAGATACCCGTGCTTCTTTTTAACCAAGGTTACAACTTAAAATTAAAAAAAAAACCTAACACAAAGCGTCTCCATGAAACATATAAACATGAACCATCTAATACCTCATTTTTTCAATACATAACTCTAAACTTATAAAATTGTTTTCAATTCATAAGAAAATCTGTCATCACGATAAATTAATATTATTTTCTTTTAACATTAAAGCCTGTCTGTAACTTTTTCAAGTCGTTATTCATCAGTTTATCTATTGCCACTAAAAATTTTACAATTTTGGGTTTTGGTTTCGAAATCTTGTTAATTTTCCTTCGTTAATAAATCCTTCGACCACATTATTTATGCTAATCGCATTGCATTTGTTTATAGCAAGTTTTTCCAAGTATTAAAAAACAAAGAAGTAGGGTTCATCCATGTAACAAAAAGTAATCATCAAAATTCTTTGCATTTGTTCGGAATGAAGTTATTGGACATTGCTGTAATAGTCATAGGTGTTATGGCGATTTTTGGGTTAAAAGCTGCACTTTGTGATGGAAGCAAGCCGCTTTGCACAGTGATAGTGGGGACCAAAATAAGCGTTTTTGCCGGCAGCGCCCAAAGTTTCATCCCTTAGGAACAGAGATGTCGCCACTTTCCAAAATAAAACTTTTAAAATTTCTACAAGCCTGACGGATGCACGGATTTTGCTGATTAATATGTTAATAGATAGATATTTACTTATTCTACAAAAAAAAAAAAAAAAATATATAACAGCTATCGAAAATCCCGATATTTTGATTTTATTTTTCCAAAATTTCCGGTTTTTACTTATTTGCATAAAAAAAATGAATGAATAGGGTAATTTTTTATTATTCAAATTATGACGATGTTAATTACGCATTTGATAAAAAAAAACTGCATGTCAATATCTTAAATAGTTATGAAAATATTTAAGATTCCGTGCTCGCGGGTGGCGGTGGTGGGAATATTGCTCTTGCTTCAGAGCGCGCCTTTCTGCCAAAAAAATAAAACATATACAATAAACAGCTACACGGATTATCATACCCAAATTTTATTTTATGTTTAATATAATATATATTTGTTTTGTAATATATGACAATTATATCATAAAAATAATTTTAAATAAAATATTTCTCTTAGAAACATGGTAGAAAAATATGTCCATTTTAGTGATAATTTCTTTATTTTTGATTAATGTATTTTTAAATCAAAATAAAACTGCATCGAAATTACTTAATTTGTTTTTAAAATACGTGTTGCAGAAGTTAACAGGAGTCATATTTAATTTTGTTTATAGATTTTTTGGTTACTTACTTTAAAACGTGTAGTTGAAAAACTTGTATTGAGTAGTAATGTTTACTTAATATTAATATTAACATTAAAAAAAAAAAAAATTACATTTTTAATAATGAAAAACTAATCGCCTTCTTCAGTTTCCAGTTCAAGGGATCGTTAGCACTGAAAAATATCACAATGAAGTACTAATACGATAATATGATGATTATATTGCAGATCAAAATGTATGTTATACATACGATTGATTCCTACAGTCGCCCTTGCAGGGTTTACATTGCAGAGTGCGGGGTAATCCGACACGTCGGCAACCGCAATGCATTGTTTCGCAGCCTAATTTATAAGCGCATTGATCGAGCAGGGTTAATTCTTGCCAAATGGCCGTTTCACTTGACCATTGTGGAGTTCAGCCATCTTGAGAGGTCTTGGTCCGGATGTGACGTCATAGCGCTTTCATTTTTGGTCAACAGAACGATCGAATGTGCGCACAGAGAGCATTGAGCGCATTGTCAACTAATCACCCCTAATCACTCTTTATACATCTCCACAATATTGACCCATCTTTGTTACTTCTTTTAAAGCAATAACGATAACCTGACCTCTAGAGAGGTCGAGAATGCGACCGCTTCGTTGCGATGTTACAAACTCAAAATCGATAGGTAATGTTGAAAGTCTATTTCCACTCATATTTAACAAGCACCACCTTATTGTTCAAATAGTTACAGTGGGAGGTTGACGCTGCGCCTGATCTATTTTTTTACCATAATAAACTTTATTTTGATCAAGTTTCTTGGTTTATTCTGTGTTTTTTCCTATTTGGACGAAACATAAGTTATCTAGCTGTATGAGGAAGGGTAAGTTTATAATTTTATGTCTATTTTGATATTAAATATCCTTCGTTATTCTAGAATCTGTACTGTAACTTAGGAGGCCCACTGTTTCTGTGGATAACAAGGCCCACGCATTATTTTACTTATGAAAGGAAATGGTTGACTTCTCTTTGAAGTGCGTAAATAGACATTCAATAAGAAGTTCACAGTAAAAAAATAATAATGATAAGTTCATTCTGCCCATGATACTAAATAACTTTTAATTTCATTAGATATTTTCTTTGCAGATTAAAATGTCGTCTCCACCTCTGCAAGTTAAGAAAAAGCGGGCCCTGTGGTCCGAGAATAGTTTGGCTTGGGCAATGGCTGGTGGTGAACTTTCACAACTAGAAGCAGCTGCTTGGTAAAATAAACCTCGCAGAACTCTTCGTAACCACCTAACATCCGGAAAATCCAAAAAAGAAATTAGACGCGCCCCAATATTGTCAAAGTCACAAGAAAAGGATTAAGTGGAGAGGATCATAAAATTTTCCACCCCAAGTCATTCGAGCACGGGCATACAAATTCTGTGAGAAGCAGGGAATTTTAAACAATTTCAATAAAAAAACTAGGAGAGCGGGCAGGGACTGGTTTAAAATGTTTATGAAACGTAAGCCAAATATTTCGATTCGGAAGTCTCAACTTATGAACCCAGCAAGAGCACAGAAACTTAACAAGCACATAGTGCAGCATCACTTAGAAGAAGTAAAGAAATTGTACGATGAACTCAACATCCCCAATCATCCCGAAAGTTGGCACAACATTGATGAAAAAGGCTGTCGGCTAACTATCTATCACCAGCAAAAAGTTTTAGCTGAAAAAGGCAATCGCAGGGTTTATATGGTAGCACAAGAACACGCTGAAAATGTGTACATTGCAGTTTGTGTTAGTGCCGCAGGAAATAGCATTCCTCCGATGATAGTATACAAGGGTAAAAATGACACCTAAGGGAAGTATGACAACCAAATTAATCAATAGAGTGTGTTTTAATCTAATATTTACCAAAGTTTGGGCAAAATGCTTGACCCCGGAAAATATTATTAGTGGGTTTCGAGCAACCGGATTGTTTCCTTTTGATCCGAATGTAATACCGGAAGATGCCTACTTACCATCTGTATTAACCGAAAATCAAGTCCCCCAATTAGCCAGTACATCAACACATATATTGACATCTGCTAGCACCTCAGTGCAACGTCCTTAGGAAAACAATTCAGATACGGTTTTTACTTATGCTGAAGACCCAGTAGCTATGATAGATTCGAGAAATGACGTTGCTTCGCCATCTTTGTTGAATGGTTCTCAACAAAACAACTGTACAGGAGAAGCTACTTCAAGCATAATATGCCCGGTACCAATTGTTTCTGAACGTTTTCTTCGACAGCGTTTGGTGGACTGTAGTTCCTCGCTAGATCCTGATTTAGAAAATGAAGAAACTGTTGAACAAAAGTCTGATAATGAGTTCGAAATGCATTGACCAGTTTCAGGGCCTTCTGGTTCAAGTAAAACCATAACACAAGTTCTATCTTCGGATTCAGCGTGATCTTTAGATTTTGAACGCTTTGTTCATCAAAAAAAAATACGAGGTATCAACATTTATGACACTTTTAGTGACTCCGATGATGAAGGTGGGGATTTAAAACGAAAAGAAGAAATAACTCCAGAGAAAAATAACGACAAATATGCAAGTGGAGTCATAGAAATAGGTTCACTATTGTCTGCAGCAGGTGATTCCGATGATAATGTTTCACTGATCGAGTTGAGAAACGACAACTTTTATGGTACTGATACCAACACCCAATTTTGCCGTTATATAGTCCCGTTCAAGACGCAAGGCTATAAATTATAAAGTACAGAGAATCGTTAAAGATTTATTTGTAAAAAGGCAAGAAAATATCAACGAAAAAGGGAAAAACGAATGATGCTACGAAAAGAAAAGATAACAAAAAAATACCAAACAAGGGAAATAAAAAAGCGACTAAAAAAGGAAACAAGAAAACTATAACCCAAAAAAAATAGGTAATCTTAATTTTAAAAACAAGAAAAAAAAAGAGATACAAATGATAAATGGTTAGTGAGAGAAGAAGATATGAAAAGAGAGAAAAAATGCGCTAAATGGTACCATGAGGCATGTGTAGGATTAACTAAAGACGACAATGAAGCTTTCTTTTGCCCTGATTGCGTTTAACGACTCTGTAAATATTTTAAGTAATTTCAGATAATCAGGTTACCAGTAGGTATATTTCAGGTTTTTTTGATCTCTTAACAAGGCTGATTATACAACAAGTTTCTAATTAAAAATAAGTAAAAAGTTCTAAGTATCACGCACATAAGTATAAGTGTAGAATATCCTGAAGTTATTAGAGGTTTTAATTATTTAAAAAGACTTTAGTTTAATATAGGCCCATACGTATTTTGGTTAAAAAAAAACATTAGCGATTATTTTTAATTTAAGTTAAAATTTTATGTTAAAGGAGCTGTAACTAATGAAGGTTTAATTTTATTTTTAGCCTACTATTTTAGAATAAAAAAGACGTTTTCTAATATGTTTAGTATAATAAGGCCCAACGCCAAATATTTCCGCTAATTAAGTATATTCTCCTGTTGTGAAAATAGATAATATTTTTTGATGTATAAGTTTAAAGTTAAAAACTTTTAAAACCTGTTATTACGGTAAAAAAGTTTATTATTTATGCGGGCCTAAATATCCTGTTAGTGTTTAATAAGGCCCAAAATGGAAGTTTTTAAAAACTTGAACTTTACAAGAATACTGTTAGATTTTTATAATTAATTTGATATGTAAAGAAACTTTAATAAATGGGAAACCGATTTTGAATGAGTTTTACATATTATCCTGATTGTGTCTAAAAATCTTTTATTTTAAATAAAGGTGGGCCTTATATGCCTCACTTACCTTACTATTGCAATTTGCAATCGAAAACAAATTTACTAAAATATTTATTTACCATAAAATATTCTCTTTTTAATGAAATTAATTTATATTAATGAATCAATCATTTTATTACTCATTACTTACTTGTAGTAGTAAGTACTTACTACAACTACCCATACATGACAAATATAAAAAAAATATCAATATTTAATAAGCCTAACAAAAGCCGGACAGCCCGGACACCATCTACTTTGGCAGCACACGCAACCAAAAAGTGCCACCCCTCCGGGATTGACCCAGGGACTACGAGTTCACATGATGCATATCCGGCCTACGGGTTAATCATCGATATCTCCGGGTTAGACCCGCCGATGATAGACAAAAGAACGAAAGTCAGCTGATTTACTGGATTCTGTATATTGAAATTTACCATTTCACAGAAATACCGAAAATAATTAAATATTTTTTCCTTAACGTCTTATAGGGATTGAGAAAAATTATCCAATTATTTTTGACAATGATTCTGCATTAATTTAAAAACATGTTTCACAAAACACTTACAGTTAGATTTAACATAAATCTGAGCCATTAGAAACCTCTAAAAACGTTTTTAAACTATTTTAATATTTAAAAAAAAGCTCCAGGTCTGCTCTTTTTGAAAGGGCTTTTGGCAGCCCTACTGACAACCCTAGACGTAGGTATATTGATGGCGGGGGTATTAAGTGCGGATTTGAACAATGGAGAAGTGTTTTTGCTTGTTTATTTTTTAAGATTAATCTAGTAGAATTCGACGACAAATTTAAGCAGTGTTATGAAGACCTGTAAAAAATTATGCATCAAAGACTTATAATGAATGAATTGAAAACAATGAGCAAGTAACGGCGAGCAAAGTTGTGAAAATTTTCACTTAGCGCTCCGACAAATGAAGATTTTTGGCGACCCTATTGTATATATATGTTTATGCTAGGCTATATGGATGAAATTTCCAACAGCCTTCTTAAGCTTCTTTAGAAGCCTAGACAACTTAACGCGGATGTAGAAGACCACTAACCGGATTTTTAAATTCCTGCCTTTACACAAAATGCAAGAGTCGTGAAAAAAAGCTAGCATCTTATCGCATTAATTGATATACTTGTTATAAGAACGTTTGTAAGCATATTTGTATGATCGAGGATGAGTAATAACATAATATCTTAATCACGCATAAATAGAAATTTAGCACACAGACAAATTAAAAGTTCTCCCCGGTCGAGCGGTAGGAATACCTACGGGAATAGGTTTTTTCGCAGAACAGAGTTTACTTTCTGTAGTATTCGATTACTCAAATGTTAGGCTATGGCAAACCCTAGCAAAAGCGTGCCGTTTTGACCAGTGTACAAAGGCATATAACAGCACTATTAAAGTATACAAAGAGACACAGTTCCGCTTACGATAGGCGCTTACCTGACCGCACGTTGAAAAAACGCTTAAAGTTGCTCCTAACCTTTATGCAAATCTTTTATATTATGATACTAATGAAAGTGGTAAAATTACCATTTCAAAAAAAATCAGGTAGGAGGCTGAAAGCGTTTAAGGCTGCGGTATAGGCTATATCGCTAAAATACGCCGTTTTTGTGCAAATTTTGTGGCTAAACTATAGCATCTAAAGGATTGAAAAAATATATGTTATAAAACTTGCTTTTGTCTAGTGCATTATCTGACTGAATGATTTTCATTTATTGTATTTAATGCAAAAAAAAATTTGGAAGTGACCATTGTTTCAACACTTGTGCAAATTTTTAAAGCGTGTTTTGCATTTGCTTGTAATGAAAGATGGTTAAATAATTAGAATAGCTTGTTATCTAGTGCATAGACTCTAAATTGTAGCAAAAAGTCAAAAAATGTGACTACAAAACGGTAATAACGTTAAATTCCATACAAAAAATTAAAAGTTTCAAGGCGTCATAACGGTATAAATTATTTAAAAAGTATATACACACCGGAACAGAAAAAAAAGTGAGACTATGAGATAATAACGCATATATTTGACGGAAATGTAATAAGACACAAAATAAGAAATTGATTAACATCTTTTAACAACGACTTTGAAAAGTCTTTGTTATTTTTTATTAAAAAATAAAGAAATTTGAAATAAGTGAAATTTTTAGATGATTATGAACCATCACAAAAAATAAAAAAAAGTAAGCATTAAATGATTTAACAATAAAATTAAAGCAAAATTAATAACGAGTGTTTCCCCCTCTTGCTCTGATTACGGTTTCCATTCGTCTGGGCATGCTACAGATTATGTTATCGATGATTTCTTGAGGCAACCGCTCCCACTCCTCAAGTAATGCGTTTCCAAGTTCATTCAGATTGTTGGGGGGTGGCATTCTGGATTTAACCCTTCTTTTTAGCAAGTCCCAGACATGCTCTATCGGATTCATATCGGGGGAATTTGCTGGCCACTGCATCACCGGTATACCTACGTGGCTCAGATATGCCTGTACCGATTGTGCACTATGAGCACGAGCATTATCTTGCATTAGAATAAAATCGTCACCAATAAATGGGGCAAATGGTACAACATGTTCTTCTAAAATGTCTCTGATGTATCGATCTGCTGTCATGGTCCCTCCTGTGACTATAGCTAACTCCGTGCGAGCTCCTAAACATATCCCTCCCCAAACCATAATCGAGCCGCCACCATAAGCCACTGTGTGTTCAAAATTAGACTGTATGTGGCGTTCTCCTTTGCGTCTCCATATTCGCTGTCTCCCATCGATCTGTTTTAAAAGAACTCTGCACTCATCAGTAAAGAGAACCTGCTGCCATTCGTTCAAATCCTTTTTTTGTGTTCCGCTAATTGTGCCGGTGTGTATATATATCTCATAGTAATGCATATAACATTATCTAATGATTTATAGTGCATTTACATACACAACGTTAGAATTACAGAAATTAGCTTTCTGGCCTATATTGCCCTCTTAAATAGCTCGCGCATAACATGACCTTTTCCGGTTGTGGATAAGAAACGGGAAATTAAAGTTCTCACTCAGGTCATGCGGCAAACTGCGGAACTAGAGTGATTTCCGATTCTCACTAGCTATTTCCTAGTCTAGTCTCTTTCTCGTGCAGTGTAAACGGATATTAGGGTTAGAAAAACGACTTTAAATGTCCAAAACTTATATGGATTATAAAAAAAATTAAGACAGAAATAAAATAAAACGTCTTTGTAAAACATATCTACGTTTTGTTGTATAAAAAACTATATTTGCATAAGTCGATTGCTCTGTTACAGCTGATTTTTATCTCACTACAACCGGGGCCTACATCATTCTGATTTCCCTTAACCATAGAAGTTTTATTTTGTAAATACTTGTCACCACATTTTAATATGCGGAGTACATAAGTATAGCAATATTATTCGTACAATATAAGTATAATATTCTGAAACCTGACGAAAGCACCATATACACTTTTATCCCCTAATTTAAGGAGTTGAGAGATAATTTTTTTATTGTAATAAGAAGTCTGTGTACTTGTATATTTTTTACATTCTAGCATTAAATTAGGTTTGAATGGGAATACAAACGTATTAATCCCTTAATTTTAATCATCCGATATCCTAAAAATTCTGAAATATGTATTTCATTATTACAACAAGAAGTCCCTATTTCAATTTTCAGACCTCTAGCATCAAAATTTGTAGAAGTGTCATACAATCTTCCATCTCCTAATTTAAGCGGTTGGGGGATAAAAGTTCAGAGTTTTAGAATTTTTTTGGCCATGGTTTAATCGGTCTTGCAGAGAAGCTAAACCTCTTGAGCAAACTGCGTATGAGTCTTGGACCACGGCTCGTAATAATAAAGATCCGAATATTTCTGAGTTAAAACGCAAATTAAATGCTGCCTCGAGGTTCAGTAAGAAAGCAACTGCCAGAGCTAAATTCCAATTCATCAGCAAAATAGGTGGGCGACTTGCTAGCTATTCTTCTGAGAGTCTTGCTTCCTAGTCGCTTGCTAAAGCTGCCTAAGAGGAGGAGTGTCGTTACCACCACTGTAAAAGACCTATGGTGTCTTGGCCCTTAGTGCTGAAGAGAAATCCGATCTACTGCGCAGTCTCTTCGTCTCAAACTCGAAAATGAACGACGAAGGCGCTTTACTACCTACTATGCGGTAAGACCATGCCGGAAATCTCCATAACACAGCGGGAGGTCCAGCGGTGCCCAAAAAAGGCGATAGATCAGATCCATCAAATTAGAGGCCTATCGCCGAGGTAATAACCTCTTTCCTCTCCAAGGTGATAGAGCGTGTCATCAACACATAGCTTCTAAGATACCTAGAAAAATACGACCTGGTCAGCGACCATCAATATGGCTTTTACTGCGGTTGCTCAACTGGTGACCTTCTAGTGTATCTCACACACCGATGGGCACTAGCCATTGATAGTCAGGGGAAGCATTGGCATGTAGCCTGGACATAGCGAAGGCGTTCGATCGGGTATGGCACCGGGATCATCTATAGAAGTTGTCATCTTGCGGAGTGCCCAAGGGTGGCTAGCTTTTCGTCCGGCAGATGCATACGAGCCGTAGTTGACATTAGTTGCTCTGATAGCATGGACATTAGTGCTGGTGTCCCGTAAGGCTCAGTGCTGTTTCCTACGCTGTTTCTACTGTATCTCAATGACATGTTGGACATCAAAGACATACATTGATAGATGACAGTACTGGAGACGCTTAATACATATATTGTGTCTCAAATCAAGACCACTCTGCCCAAGGTCTCTGACTGGGGACGGGAAAACTTAGACCGATTCAACCCTACAGAAACACACTTCTGCACGTTGACCGTTTAGAAAACCACATTTACTGTGTTCTCACAATTCCAGAACACTCCCCTCTCCATCTTGAAAAGCATTGGGATCCTTGGTGTTGAAATCTCCAGCGATGTTCAGTTCCGAGATCATTTGCAAGACAAGGTGAAGCTGGAGTCCAAAAAAATTGGTGTACTCAACAGAGCGAAGCAATACTTCACGACGGGGCAAAGGCTGCTTTACAAGTCTCAAGTTCGGGCCCCGTACTGCTGCCATCTCTGGGTGGGTGCACCCGAATACCAGCTTGGCCCTTTTGACTCGGATCAACGACCGGCTGTGAGAATTGTCGACGATCCCAAACTCACTCGCGGTATTGAGCCCTTAAGTCTAAGGAGAGACTTTGCCTCCTTGTGTGTGTTCTACCGCTTGTACAATGGGATGTGTTCTAAGGAACTTATTGAAATGATGTCCACGACTACTTTCTACTATCGCACCGCTCGCCATGAGCAGGAATTTATTCTCACACTTTAGAACCGAAATGGTCCTCCCGCAAACGCTTGGGTTGTGAAATGAGCTCCCAGCCAAGGTTTTTCCTAAGGACTACAGTATATGGTTCTTCAAGAAAGAAGTTATTTGATTTTTGAACGGTCGGCAACGTGCAAGTGATGGCCTGGTGTTGCAAGCGTCCATAGGCCACGATGACCGCTTACCATCAGGTGGACCGTAAGCTTGTTTGCCATCTTAGTGGGATGACGGCAGTGGTCGTTATCGTTTCCAGCAGCAGGTTGATATAAATAATAATCTCTGAAGAACTTGATATTGTTGTATATTTTTAGTAAAGTTACAATAGGTACTTATGTGTAAGGCCACGATGACCGCTTACCATCAGGTGGACCGTAAGCTTGTTTGCCATCTTAGTGGGATGACGGCAGTGGTCGTTATCGTTTCCAGCAGCAGGTTGATATAAATAATAATCTCTGAAGAACTTGATATTGTTGTATATTTTTAGTAAAGTTACAATAGGTACTTATGTGTAGGTACCTTACTTAGAACTACAAATAGCTTGTCTTACTTAGAAGTTGCCAGTATTTAGGCTATATGGCTGAGTAAACTTAACGCTTCTGAGAAGCGACTAAGTAATAAATTTACTTAATCTTAAATACCTTGCTAATAGCACATGCGATTCTCTCACTACGTGTTTATATCTGTCTGTGATGCGATATTAATGGTTGTAGTCAGGCCTTGTAATATAGCCTATTATTTTACTTCCTGATCTACATACCTATGTGCTTACAATTCCACCATTACAGTGGTAAACAAAAATTGATTTCACAGTAACCTGTCCTTTAATTTGAATGATATTTTTGTCACAGAACAATTTTACTCTGAGAGCAACATCGTCTATTTCAGTTCTACGTAGCTTATTGCCCATAAAACAAATGTATCTATAAGTGCGTATAATTATTGTTGGAATTGTTCTTCAGAACTGCATCTGAGGTTTTCAAGTAACTTTATCTCTAAGATGTATATTTAGCGAGAGTCATTGGCTTCCAAAGTAAAAATCTAATAAAAAATCAAGGTAATTTTAACTACATATTCTCTACTATCTGACATTTTTTAGCAAAAATAAAAAAAAACCCACGAAATATAGAACACCAAAACGTATGAATGGCGACAAAAACAAGCACATTACCGCGCCGCCTATAAAAAAAAATGATAGAATCTGATTGGTTGGATTTTTGTCTTGTATCATATTGATTGTATTATAATTTATAACATTATTTTGTATTACATACAACATATGTAACATTATAACATTAGAGAAATAGTGTTATCATTTGATTCTGGTGTTTTGTTTGTAAAGTTTGTCAATATAAACTTGTTTTGAAGTTTATAACTCAAATTTTACTTTTTCGTTAGATATCTTTGATGTGTAATATATTGCAATGACTGCCCTGCAAAAATCTTTGCTAAAATAAAATGTAATTTAGATAGTATAGCCTCTTAATAAATAGCTGATAGTTCAGAAAACCTTACACAGGTTACATATTCTGCTTGTGACCCAGATACTTAAGTTACTATTCATTCATCGTGTTTACCATCTCCCTGCCAAAACAGAAGACGGACAAAAACATAGGAGTAAACAAGACCGTCATTACCTAAAAACAACATTTTGCTTTAATTCAAATTAACCGCTGGTGTAATTATATTTTTTGATAGAAATAACACCTACAGCCTCAGCTGAAGCTAAACAATAATTTTTGAATGCTAATGACTTGTAAATATTGATACATAATTGGTTTGTTTTGCTACTCTGAGATTTTGTAATGCTGTGCTTGTGTGCTAGCACAATGTAATGATATACATTGGTCAAACTTATGTACTTGAACAGAGTAACTTTGAGGTGCGGTGCGGGGGACAGGTGGGGTGACCGCGGGTCCCAACCTGTATGGCATCTCCGGGTAATTGCGAACGAGGACGCCGCTCGGCTACACATACGCGCGACTTGTCTCAGCGATAACAAATTGATGTCTACCCTTGCCAGCCTTCATACGTCCCCACTGTTCGGGTACGGCCTACCCTCCTAAGCGAGGGTGATTTGGGCTATTGTCCACACGCGGGCCCAGTGCGGATTGTCAACTTCACATACGTCCTTTTTTTTTTCTTGACGTATGGCAGGTTTCCTCACGATTTTTTCCTTCACCGAAAAGCCAATGGTGTGAATAAATAAATCAGTGTACTTGAGAAATTAAGAAAAGACTCATTGGTACACGCCGGCTCCGGGATTCGAACCTCCGCCACTTGGGACGTGAAGTGAAATTTAAACCCCTCGGCCACCACCGACTTGATCGTGTATCGTTTGTTTTCCCCGAAATATACGTAAAAAACGGTATTAAATTGAAAATTTCAAAAAAATTAAAGATCTCTTTTTTATATGAGTCGTAAATATGCGCGGAATTATAGAAAACGCAAAGGAAAGCATCGAAAGAAATTAAAAGTGGATATTAATACAAAACATTTGTTATAATTTTATCCCGACGTGGACACGCAAAATCTACGGCGTGGACCTTGACTACGTTTTTGTAGCAACTTTACAGGCAACAAAGGTTACCTACGTAGTATTGTTTAAACTTATATTTTCCATAGCTAGGAGTCTATTTTTGTGAAATTATAAATTTGTTAAACAGTATACTTTAAATTAACGATATCTCATGAATAATATGTACAGTTTTGACACTATTAATAAAAAAAAGGTTAATAATCTTAAAATGCCTTTTTTTTAGTTCTCGGACACCTACAGCCAGTTTACGCCCATATTTTTCGTCATTTTTCGACAACTTTGAAGCCACTGAAAATGGGGCCTTAAGGCATTGACTAAAGGTCAAAAATAAAACGCAAGAGATTGATAAATATTTATTACTTACAATATGGGTAAACATATTCGGATTGTGCCGCTTTTGCATATGGATTATTTTTTAAATAAGTACATTTCAAATGAAACTATCTCTCACAATGATCACATCCAATGTTTTTTTCGAATTCGTCCTCTACGTCGCTGACCAAATCTTCGGAACATTCACTACATTTTATAATTTTGTATTGCGAAGATTAGATAAGCATCTTTTTTGAGCTGCTCTTCTGTGTAACTTTCTTTTTCTTTCATACTTTGCTTTGTTTTTCATCTTCTCTTAATTGCGTTCTGCGTCTTTCTTCGTTTAGTTTGTTTTCTTTGTCTTCATCTTTCTTGATGTAAAACTCCTTCCATGCACTCGAAGAATTAGTACTAGGTAACTTAGATCTATTTATTTTATTTATTCTTGGAATTTGTGGATCAAGATACCTAAAGAAAATATTACTCAAAGGCGTCATCAAAAGATAACTTGTGCCAAATTTTATCTGTCTTCTCATCTGCCTGAGAGTCCTTGAATTGCCTGGTTTAATCCACTTCTGCGTCAATATCTTCAATTATTACTATTTCATTATAAGAGATCTTATCCATCTGAAGATCTTTATGTATTATCAGTTTTTTCATGATTATATTTTCGTTAAAAGGGGTTGATGATTCACTTATCACAACTGTAGTAGGCGCATCTGCTTTTTCTTACTAAACATGATAGATTTCGGCTGATACTGTAAATGATTTGCACTGATTTTCAGACCCAGACTGGTCACTCTTTGATTTATTATTATTTTGTGACACTTCTAATTCATCAAACATCATCAATGCTTTAATGTTAAGCGATATATATGACCCGCAATCAGGAAAACTTATATTTTCAGGATTTCCTTCAACATAATGAATACTGGCATCAGTAATTATTTCAGTGGTAAGAATGTTAAAGTTTTGATCAGAGAGAGATAAGGAACTATATGGCTTGAGGGGACCATGCTCATTGCTAGGAATAACTACATCATTACAGTCCAATACAACTTCTTCGGCAAGAATGCTAGCGCTTTGGTTGGAAGTTCGTGGTGTTTAAGAATAAGAAAGACGATTTTAATAAACGGGTTCAGAAAATGTGGGTTATATCCCTTAAATGAGGACTCCGTAGATTACACGAAATGTGTAAAAGATATTCAACGCAAAGTCAGGATTTCAAACTCAAGTAGGAATACACTAACTGCTTAAGATTTTGAACCAGCTACTCAAATTATCTCGTTAATTCAATGAGACACATTATAACAGGACAGGTTAAAGCAGTAGTGCCTTGTTACCGAATGCACCGGCTAGGTGCTCAGAAGGATGAGAAAAGATAGAGGGAGTTCAAAGGCGAGTAAAGAAACACTTTTCAAGGGTAAGGCAGGTTATATTAGTATACTCTTTCATTATATAGTAACAGCTTTTAATGCACAATATCCTAATCACATAGGGTGATTCTTAACACTTAAATATCTAGATCACAGCTACCTATCATATAGGACTACCTGCAAGCCTGCCTATACAGATTTTAGGTGTAGTTTTTAAAGCTTTTATTAGGGAACTAGTACACTCAGGTCTCTTCGGCTTAGAGCCCGATTCGATGTCTTGCTCGCTGTAGGCACCCCTCAGGTCAGCACCGCCGTAGAAAGAAGACGCGGATGGGACTGGTTTTACGTGGCCTAACAGCGTGTGGTGAGTAGTGAATATGCCGCCCGTGGCAGGCACAATGTAAGGCCGCACGTGGCTAGCACAGTGCAAGACCGCACGTGAACGTAGCTCGCCAGTAGCTTCGGCGTAGAGCAGGTCGCCCCGTAACCTTCGTGTGTAGCGGTGTTCAAGATAGCACCCCTACTGCACAGGCCGAAGGTTTGGAGTCAAGGAGACTCCGGGCAGGCCGAGGATTTGGAGTTTAGTAGACTCCGGCCTTCCCCAGTACACGAACAGCAAAGCAGCTGCCGTGCGCCGTCGTTAGACACAAAATGTGCACCCGCATACAAAGACGTCTTCTCACGGACCTCAGTTTAGGCGTAGAGCCATAGTAAAGCAATATATATACGTAGTATATATATACTAAGAACCGTACTGTCAAGGAGAAAGAGATATGGATTAGCGACTTACCAATAACTCACAAAACACAGAACGAGAGAAAATAAATATACAAAATTACCGAGGACGGTTTTCTTTTATAGCATAGAAGTAGATATGCAGCAATTTGTAATTTAATAATAGAATCCGTGAAAATAATTATCAACAGAATTTTTTCACGACTACGTCAAGTATCTACGTAAAGTGAACTGTTTGATTTAGCGATGTCAAACATGATGTGTTCTTTGATCTCTAAATTAAAATTACCACAGTGGTAATGGACCTAAGAGCGAATGCCCAGAAACTTCTATCGTTTCCTACATCATCCGGTCCTTTACCGGAGACGGACCACTGGAAACGGTTGTTCCGTTATAGTGTCCCCTCCAGTGTTTCAAAAATTTTCCATAAGACCCAGTCTCGTTGAAAATTTTTCTCCTGAAGACACTTTTCTTTAATGATAAGAGATGGCTGATGAGTATGTACAACTTCTGGTATCACTCACTTTCATTCAAACAAATAGAAACATTCAAAATCCTTTCAAAGTTCGCTTTTAAATTGTCTGAAAATCTCATCATGAACTTTCAGACCCTTACGTACTGTTATACCCCTAGCACATATGTAGATATGCTTACTTACTGTATTAAACCCCTGAGTCAGCATTTATGACCAACTCCTATTAAATTATAAGTTTAGTAAGACAGTCTTGTCCCATCTCCCGTCGCGGCTGCCAACGGATCGAAAATTATTAATTGTTATCGATTAATATTAAAAACTATTAAATTAAACATAATTCAAAATCCTTTTTTCTAGTTCTATTTTAAAATCCTTTTTTTAAAAACCAAGTTTTCGAAATTCGTATAACATTAATGGTGGCAGCTAAAAGGATCTAAAAAGGTCCCGGTACGTCTCTGAACAAAAGTAAATACTATTTCCTGAAAAAGTGAAGTGACTCTGTATCCTGTATATAAACTATAAATACATACCTACTATATCCTGAAAAAGTGAAGTGACTCTGTATCCTGAAAATAAATTAATAATACATACCTGCTATTTCCTGAAAAAGTGAATTGACTCTGTATCCTGCATATAAACTTTAAATACATACCTGCTATATCCTGAAAAAGTGAAGTGACTCTGTATCCTGAAAATAAATTAATAATACATACCTGCTATTTCCTGAAAAAGTGAAGTGACTCTGTATCCTGAAAATAAATTAATAATACATACCTGCTATATCCCGAAAAAGTGGAAAATAGAAAGTGACTGTAACCAGAATATACCAACTATACCTCGTATTCTACATAAACAAAGAAACATTAATATTCAAGAAGAACAACTCAACATAAATTACTACATATTCTGAATAACATCTCTACAACTCGATATATATCACTGTATCTCACCGAGCCGCACCGTGATACACCTTATCGTCGTGCACCGACCGGCATGCTCCTTATCGTATACGCCTACGCGTTCTCCGTCCTGTGAGTCTTTGGTCATTGTCTAATGTGTCTAGATTTATTCACTTTTAGGGTTCAGTAAGACAATTGTTTTATTTTAATTGCTTTATTAGTGCAATTAACATATTTTAATATAAATAAATAATAATGTCGAAAAACGAAGGAGGCTCATCCTCATCTGGTCACGTTGATTTGAACATTCTTATCCAGTTCATTAAACCATTCGATGGTAGTCGAGATCTGCTAAATCCTTTTTTAAATAACTGTACAAATGCAATTGATCTTGCATCCACATCTCAGAAAACTATTTTACTTAAACTTATTCTTAGCAAATTGGAAGGCAGAGCCCAAGCGGCTTGCGCAATCAAAGACTTTGACGATTGGAGTCAATTAGAGGATTTTTTAAAAGCACAATTTGGAGAGCGTAAACAGTACACTCAGCTACTTTCAGATTTACAAGAATGTAAACAGCTACATAATGAATCGGTCAGCCAGTTCGCTTTAAAAGTTGAGACTTGTTTAGCTAAATTATTAACGGAAATTAATATATCGATTCCCACAAAAAAGAAACCAGAACTGGCTGGTCGAGTCGCTGCCATGGAGGACTTAGCCCTCCATACATTTATCACAGGCCTAAATCCTACATTAGCAACTATTGTGAGGTGTCGCGAGCCCGCCAGCCTCAACAATGCCATAAATATAGCTGTGTCAGAAGAAAAAATGTTACCAGCCTCTATTAAGAAAACAGCGCCATTTTCGTCTAGCAAAGGTGATTATCACAGCCGTTCTTTCAACCAACAAGAAAATTTCCGTGGAAAATACAGTCCACACGGAGCCTATGTAAACCCAATACAACCTGCACGTTTTAATTATAAAAATAATGATTACCTAAAAAATAAAAACGATATTGTATGTCGATATTGTAAATTCCGTGGCCACACCATAGAAAACTGCAGAAAACGGGAATATAATAATTTTAAAAATCGTTTTCCTAACTCAAACCAAGCCTCCCCTTCTGGGTATAGGCCTCGAGATACGCAACGTATAAATATGATTCATGATTCACCGCCTCAAGACGAACCTTATGAATCTCACGATGACACACAAGAATCTTACGAAGAAACAAAAAACTAATAGATGTCTCGACTCGGTGTCGTGCGGGACAACCGATTGCTAAAACCGGCACTTGTTCTAAATCAAACACTGTTCCTAAACTCATGCACCAAAATCATCATATTGCTAACACTAGATTTCCAAAAGAATCCAAAGATAAATTATTCCAAACTGACATTGTTACCAAAATAAAACCGGCTCCGCGACATGGGTTGCCGTCAAATCCCGTCACTGTATCCACTGTATCCTCTGTATCCGCTGCATCCTCTGTATCCACTGCATCTTCTGTATCCACTGCATCCTCTGTATCCACATTCTCTGTATCCACTGCATCCTCTGTATCCACTGCATCCTCTGTATCCACCGTATCTACTACATCCGCTGCATCCGCTGTATCTGCTATACCTACTAGAATACACAAAAATAAAAATCTCACCGTATCCTTTGCTACCGAATCCAGACAAATTACTCAAAATAGCAAACCATCAAACACCATGACTACATCCGCCATATCTACTACTTCATCGAATGAAAGAAATACTATGAACATTAAACCCTACCAATTCAACACTTCTAATCCTTCCGAATTCATAAAATCTTCTAGTTCAGTAAATTCTACTTACTCTCAAGCCAATACTAATCTCAGAAACAAAATTAATGCAGTTGTTTATGAAATTACTAGCAATCCTACTAAAACTCTTTTAGATATCCACTTCAGTATCGAATACACCGTTATCACTGCTAGTCGACTCTGGATCCTCTGTCAGTCTGTTAAAACAATCATGCATAAATAAAAGACCTTCAATAACCAATGAGCCAATTAAATTGAAAGGTATTGACCCTGTAAAAGAATGCACCGAAACTCTTGGACACTTCGAGCTGAAACTCGTTACATGTACTAACCCCCACAAACATATACATCACAAATTTCATGTAATAAATAACATCAATCTGCCTTATGATGGCATAATCGGAAACGACCTTCTTAACACTTTTGGTTGCAACATTGACTACACTCACGACGTTCTCAAAATCGGGTCATCTTACTTAAAACTTAACTTCTGTGAACCTACTTACGTCATCCCAGCGAGATCGGAAACAGTAATTGAGTGTTTAGTTTCGAATCCCGAAATAAAAGAAGGCTATATACTTGACCAAAAACACTCCGAAAATCTACTATTTGCAAATTGTTTAGTCAGAGTTAAAACCAACAATAGGATAAATATTTCTGTTGTAAATCTATCAGAATCCCCAAAAACCATAAGTTTCAATCTTCAACTTACTCTTACGCCTGTCAAATCAACACAGGATCTTGAATCCGTACACTGTTTCAATGTCAATGATACTCAAAACTACAAAACTGACGACGCTTATTTGCGCACCCAAGAAATTTTAACTATGTTAAGGACTTCTCACCTCAACAACGAAGAATCAGACGCTCTGTACCAGATATGTTAGGAATTCTCTGATAGTTTTCATCTCCCAAACGACCAACTGACTCATACTACGTTTATGCAACACGACATCAAAACCTCTACCGACAATCCTATTCACGTGAAATCCTACCGTTTCCCCGAAGTCCACAAAGGTGAAATCAAAACTATCCTGACTGATCAAGGCACCAATTTTACTGCTGACTTATTTAAAAAGACCTGCGAATTTCTTAAAATTAAACAGTTGTGGTCTTCTCCATACCATCATCAAACCCAAGGTGCACTTGAACGTAGTCACTCGACTCTCAAAGAATATTTAAAATCGTTTGTCGACCAAAACCAAGAAAACTGGCCAAGATATGTATATACGGCCATGTTGACTTACAACACTAACGTCCATAGCACGACTAACTTCACACCATACGAACTTCTTTTTGGTCACAAACCTTTCATTCCTAATTCCATCTTTGACTCATCCCTAGACACCACATATCCCGAATATGTTAAAATGTTACAACATAAACTAAAGCACTCCCGTGCTACAGCCGTGGTAAATATAAACAATTCAAAGGAGAGATCCAAAAATTATTACGACTCTCACACACGACCCGTTTCCTATAAGGTAGGCGATTACGTTTATCTAAAAAACCACCTCCGCCTTAGAAAAGCCCTTTCGCCTATTTGGAAAGGGCCATACAAAATAGTCAAAGTTCATGGGAACAACACCTTATCACTCCTTATCAACAGACGCCATGTCAAACATCACTTCGATCAGATTAAACCCGCCGAAATGCAAACATAAAATTTATATATTTTACTACTGAACCCTTACTCACAAAATCGCTTCACACTTGACGAACTTAAGTTGTCTTACCTAGTAAGATTAGCATAGCCCTGTTGTAAGATAATCTTACAAAGCTAACATAGAGATTACCAGTATCCCTTTGTAAAATGTCTATTGCATTTTATGACCTAGATTTTAATAACATATACACACATATATTACAATAAAATACTAAATATAAACCCTAAACTCTGCATACTAAAAAACACACATTTAAATTAAACTTAACTTTTTTTTTACTTAGATTAATGTTTTTTTTTTTATGGAAATATTTCAGTGCCATGGTCAAGGCAAGCCCGGACTATGTCCAGCCGATCACATCGAGTCCCGGCATCTATTTTGACCACATAGGCAAAATGAAGATAAGAAGCGGTTACCTTAGTATTGTGTCACCCGTAGACATATCACATGTTGAACCGCATCTCATAAATATTAACGCAATATTAGGCACAATTAGGTTTTTATGTAAACAACCCGAGGCCCTTGATGACCTCGAATGCCATAATATTTTGGAACCCTTATCTTTGCGCTACTATGACGCTGCCAAGGAATACGAATCTATATCTCATCTGGTAACGCATAGAAGTAAACGAGCAGTCTGGTTTGGTGGCATAGGCACCCTTTTTAAGCACATTTTCGGCACTCTAGACGAAGATGATGCATTTAAATACAATAGCGCAATCGAAATTGTTCAAAGCGACGAGAAAAAGCTAGCTTCACTAATAAAAAATAATATATTAGTAACTACGTCAACAATTAACGAGTTTTATAAAAATTTACAAAAGATAAAAATTAATGAAGCTAGGTTAAACTACGCTGTCAACGAGTTTTCTACGAACTTAAAAAATCTTTCAGTTTTGTCAAATAGTTTAATCCTAAAATCGAAAATTGATTCTGTAGTTAGTGTCCTAGAGACATGCCTACTTACAATCAAATTCCAATTAGAAGACATAACAAACTCCATGCTGTTTAGTAAACAAAACATTTTACATCCGTCAGTGCTCACACCCATGCAACTTTATAGAGAACTCGCTGATAATTACAGACACCTGTCCACAGGTGTAGAATTGCCAGTAAGCCTAGACTTAAGTTCTATATACATTATATTAAGTATTTCTAAGCTAGTATGTTTTTATACCCCAAACAGGTTAGTATTTGTACTGCAAATACCCCTGAGCACCCCTAAGGAATATAGTTTGTATCATAATGTACCTTTACCAGTACCTCACGATCCCAAAAACCCAGATACCTATAGCACCGTTATACCTAGCGATAAATATATCGCAATGACCAAAGACAAAACCCATTATTGTAACATAGACAGTTTAGATAAATGCGATAAAATTGATCCACAGAAATTTATCTGTGACGTCACGAATGTGTTTTCATCAAGTGCATACCCCAGCTGTGAAAGTGAAATGATGACAAAAGTAATAACAAATATCCCCAAACAGTGTGAAACCAGATTTATTTACGGAAACGTGAACATTTGGAACTCATTAACAAACAATAGGTGGATATACATACAAACTCAACTAAGTAGATTATCTATAGATTGCGAAAACTCTGAACCTCTAGAGGTTAACATACTAGGTACAGGTGTACTCACTTTACCAAATAATTGTAAGGCCTATTGTAAAAGTACCAAACTGATACCCCAATTTAATGTAAAAAATATAACTACCAAAATAGCTTATTCCGATTTTAATTTGATGATCATGAACATGAATGATTCATGTTGCAAACTAGATAAGATTAGTCATATAATTTCGAATGTGCCTCGTATTTCTTTACAAAATTTAGATTTAGACGATTTGGGTATAAATAAAGAACTGTCAAAATCAATTTTAAACAATATTGACGAAATAGTGCAAAAACCACACATAATAAAATACGGGACACATTACTCTATTTTATCTACTTCTATACTTACTATATTTTTAGTCATAACTTGTATCTCTATTTTTATTGTAAGATCCAGAGGCAGTCTGTTTAATTACTTTAAGAGTTTTTCCCTACCTAAACCCTCTAATGATAACGATAAAGAGCAGGGTCCTATCCCAGTACCGCGACTTAGACCAATCGTTTAATTTCACTCCATAAACTTCGGAATTTTACCCCGAAGTTTAGTCTTCTGCGGGGGGCTGTTATACCCCTAGCACATATGTAAATATGCTTACTTACTGTATTAGACCCCTGAGTCAGCATTTATGACCAACTCCTATTAAATTATAAGTTTAGTAAGACAGTCTTGTCCCATCTCCCGTCGCGGCTGCCAACGGATCGAAAATTATTAATTGTTTTCGATTAATATTAAAAACTATTAAATTAAACATTATTCAAAATCCTTTTTTCTAGTTCTATTTTAAAATCCTTTTTTTAAAAACCAAGTTTTCGAAATTCGTATAACAGTACGTTGATGCTGAGCTACAATCGCCAGTCCACCAAGTGAATCCAAAATATTTAACTTATAATTAGTCTCTTTGTTAAGTTTCATAGGAACTATTTAAATATTTACCGACAGAGTTACGAGTAGCCTCTGTATTAACAACAAGTAGAATTAGTTGTTCTAAAGTTCAAAACTTTTGATTGTAGATAATGTTCATATTTGACATAAGCATTATAGAGTAGTAGTATCTTATGTCAATGAACATTCTACCATAGATAGATAAAATGATTGACAGGACAGTCAACCTTATTACAGCTTACGAGTCGCTGAAGAAGAAAATCAGACTTGACAGTTGTCAACCTGACAGCTGACCATTTTTTTTTTTTTTTTTTAATATTATAGTGGGCTCACACGGTCTTAGTAGACCATTTATGCATTTGCCAGAGTCAATGTCAATTAAATTGTATCGTAGCGCGGGCGTTACCGCTCGTCCTCGTTTTCATGTCCCAAGATTGGGCGGGGGATTTGGTGTGGATCCTCAGATATTGCGCGTCATGTTTTGCTTATTTCTTCATAATTCACTATTCATGAGCCTTCGCTGCACAATTCTTAACACGCTTTCGTAAAACATTGCTAAAATATATACATCGAAACTCACTAAATGAATTTAGAAAAAATAAACACAAAAAAACACCACTCCTTCTTAAGATTCGCGCCAAAACTCCAGCTGACCATTGTTTACAAACAAACCAAAGGTCAAGAGCGAATCGTTTTCCCTTTACGTGAACCCGTCTTCTCATAAAAAAATCTTTTGCTCAATTAGCAACGCTTTTTAATGAGAAAATGAATGTGATGAATAACTACGTTATCCTAACCTAATATGAACTTTGTACAAGTAAAACAATACTATATTACAAATAAGCATATAAATGACTTATGTCGGTAATTAAGATTAATTACCTATGCATTTAAAATCTTTTATATGCTAGCGGCCAATGTTTTTGTTATTCTCATCGACCAGTTCGTAAATTAGAGGAGATATTTTATTTACGACTTTGCAACGAGAAAACTTTTTAGCCAACTTATCCGAATGAAATTTATGTCCAACACTTTGGTTGTAACACCTTTTCCAAACATAGTCACCGACGTTAAATGACATGTCTCTACGACGTAAGTTGTAATAAGCAGCATTACGCTCGTGGGCGTTCCACAACCTTTCCTGCACCTCGTCGAAGATAGGGGAAAGAAAACCAACGTTATCTGCGAACTCGTCCCTAGGAGACATAATGACTTCGTCAGAATTTTCGTTGTTTTTATAGATAGAGCCACAAGATATCAGCTCTCTTCCGAACACCAAGAATGCCGGAGTGTATTTAGTAACCTCATTTACAGATGAGTTAATAGCGGACTGAATCTTGTGCATATTCACATCCCATGTTCTATGGTCTTCCTCCACAAAACATGCGACTGCCGTACCAATGGTCTTATTTGTCCGTTTAGTAGTATTCACTTGAGGAGTATAAGGAGTAGTAAAGTGAATTTTCGGAACATTGTACCTTTTAAGCATGTCCACGAACTCAGTACTAGCATACTGGGGACCGTTATCCATGATAACCGTTTCAGGTACACCATACACAAGAAAAACTAAGTTTTCCATGACATGATTTAAGACAGAAGAAGTTGCCTTTTTAATCGGAAATAGTAGAGTGTATTTAGAGAAATGACACATTACTACCAAAATATACCGATTAAGCTTTCGAGATAAAGGTAATGGGCCTATTAAATCAGTTGTAATACACTGAAATAGTCTACAACATTGTTTAGGTTTACCCATTAAACCAATAGTTTTATAGTTTTGATGTTTGTATGCAAGACAAACATTACATTTTGCTATATACTTAGCAACGTCAGAGTACATACCATTCCAAAAATAATGTAGGCGTATTCTTTGTTAAGTTTTTTGTATCTTTAAATGAGCACAAGTAGGAGGAGAGTGATTTTCAGAGATCACTTGTTCTCTCACTTCGTTTGGTATGACTTCTTTTCAGTCATATTCAGAGCACAAAATAGAGTTAGTGCGACAATGTTTATACAATTTGCTATCCCTTATTAGGTATTGACGATATGCACTAGGGTTAGCTTGAATATTAGCCTTAAGAGCATTATATAGTAGTAGTGCTGTTATAAGTGATTGCATTCACCATGTTAGCACGAGACAAGAAGTCAGGTATCACATTGTCGGAACCTTTTTTGTGGCAAATCTCAAAGTTAAATGCCGACAACCTAATACACCAGCGAGCTAAACGACCGGTAGGATTGTCTAGTTTTAAAAACCATAACAACGATGAGTGGTCTGTGTAAACTTTTAACTTTTGGCCATTGTCTAAGTAGTAAGACCAGTGTTCTAGAGCTGTAATTACACTAAGTAACTCACGTTCCGTTGTTGAGTAATCTGAGGAGCAGAGAGTGATTTACTCATGAAAGCGATTTGTTTTTCAACACCATCTAATTCTTGTGTCAACATTGCACCAATCCCATGACTTGACGCGTCGCAGTGTACAGCGAACGGCTTAGAAAATTCAGGACAAGAGAGAATAGGTGACGAAATAAGGAGTTCTTTTAAAGTTTTAAAAGCTTTGGCCGCCTCGTCATTCCAAGAGAATTTAGGCATTCCTTTTTTAGTAGAAATTAGCTTATTTAAAGGAGCAGCAATATAACTAAAGTTCGGTATGCACCTCCTGTACCAGCTAGCAGTACCAAGGAATCTTTTTAAATCCTTTACAGACTTTCGGGGTTGGATTTTTAGAATAGAATCAACTTTTTCGGGATCAGTATGTAAACCGTGTTTGTCAACTATGTAACCCAAGTATTTAAGCTGTTTACGAAAGAAACACGACTTTTTAAAGTTTACTGTGATGTTGGCTGACACAATTTTGTCACATAATCTATTAAGTAGACGAATATGGTCATCAAAATTGTCTGTCACAAGAATTACGTCATCACAATACCCGAACACCTTGTTTTGAAGTTCTGGATCGCTATAGAAAAGGCGAACCATAAGACGCTGTTGGGTGCAATCCAGAATTAACCATACCAAATGGCATTACGTTAAAAACGAAGCTGTTTCTACCCGGAACTTGAAAACAAGTCGTGATTTGGTCCTCTTTTCTCAAAGGAACATTCCAGTAGGCCTTCGCAATATCAACAGAAGATAGATATTTAGCATCCCGAAGACTATCTAGAACCTCAGAAATCAAAGGTGGATTATAAGCATTTTTGTCAGTTACAGAGTTTAGTTTTCGACTATCGATACAGAACCTCCACTGACCATCTTTTTTAGGAGTGATAATCACTGGGCTACGCCATGGACTTTCACCAGGCTCGATGACACCAAGTTCTAGCATCTTATCAATCTCAACATTAAGAGCTTTGACTTTTTCAGTCTATAGCATTTTTGTTGGACTGGAGGACTATCGCCGGTATCAATACAATGCTCGATAAGTTGATTCCTACCAAGGGGTTGACGTTCATCAGATATTTTGTGGAATCGATCTATGATTGCATCCGCAGTAATCTTTTGAACCTCACTCAACTCATCATAGTGAGAAAGTTTCGTTTCAGAAGATACGTTCGCAACAAAAGGAAATTTAGTATCCAAATGCACTAAGTTAGCGTTTCTGCAAGAAGGCATAATTTGGAAAGCTTTCCAGAAGTCAACACCAAGTAATAGAGACTGCTTAACTTCTGGTATAACGTAGAAAGTTTAAAGTTAAAATTCCATTGAATTCGACAGGTAATTCAATCGATCCGATAGAAGACATTTTTGTTCCGTTTGCTACGGAACACTGAATGATATCGCAACGACACTTAACCCATTCTCGCAGAGTACAAGATGTGAATTATTACCTAAAATAGAGATTGCGCTACAGCTATCTAACAAACCACATAAAGTAAGATTATGTACAAAGATATTTACAATACAAATAGATACAAAGACATAAGGACGTACAAAATCATTTTCTTTAAAGAGAACCGAATCGACTTTGTACGATTTCGAAAAGATTTTTACCGTTTTAAGCCATGCATCCCACTCGCCTTTATCAAAGAAGTTGATATGTTGAGTGACAGATTGCATACAAGATTTCGAATTTTTGTGTGTACTATCTTTAGCACAAAAATCGATTTTCTTAGGGATCAATCTTTCATTTTTCAAGTTTGAAAAACCCTTTCTTTGAAAAGTGATTTGGCTTAAAATCAGTATTAGAAGTAGGGTTCTCTCTTACTTTTTTGGATTTGAACCTTTAGTAAAAGTGACCTTTTTTCCACCACTTTGTGGTTTAAAATGGTTATACTTTCGAGCAGGTCTAGATGCACTAATTATCGAAGTAGGAGAACAATTAGGACAATCGATCACACGTACGTCTTTACGGCCACAGCCGAAACATACAATGTCACGAGAGTTACATTGTAACGTCGTGTGCGATTCAGAGTTACATCTAAAACATAGGTTTCTCTTGCCAATTTTAGGAGTAGACTGTACACGACTAACCTTGTTTTCTATAGAAGTAGAAAGAATATTATTAGGAGTATTAAGAGAGCTAGTGCTAGGAATACAAGTATTCATCGCAATAGACGTTTCTAACCATTTACAAGCTTCAAACAAAGAATCAATTGAAACAACGTCCGATTGTCGCAACTGTATTGCAAAATTAGGGATTAAGTTTCTGCGCAAAATAGAAAATCACTGTGGTCAAATAATAAAAATTCTACACAACTATAAAAAGAAATCTCAACTAGTAACTTGTAGACCTGTGACCACTGCTCGATTAAACAATTTTAAAGTTAATATTGAAAAGAAAATTCCATATTTACATTTCATGCATGATAATGCTAATAATCTTTATAATATTTTTTTTGATTTCTTAAGTAATGAGTTCGAGCAAGTGTTTAAAGTAAAAACTTTTAGGCCAAATAATAAAATGAAATTCAAGGACTGGGCTACTGCCGGAATACACCGAAGTCGAACTAGGTTGTATGAGTTGTAGGAAATGAAACAATATAACCACAGTCCCACATTCACCAACTATGTCAAAAGTATTCAAAAATATTTAAAAAAGTATGCAGGGTTGCAAAATCAATACATTTAAGTAATAAAATTAAAAATTCTGATAATAAAATAAAGGCCACATGGAATGTAATAAATAGTGAAACAGGAAAAATAAAACCGCGTGACAATCATTATTCACTTACTGTAAATTTAAAAATAATTGATTCAGATCTTGATGTCGCTAACTCTTTTGAGAAATATTTTACTGAAATGCCTACAATTACAACTAATGCATTAAATTCCTCTCCATTAGAATCAGAGTTACTTTTAAAATGTAATGTAAATAAATGCAAGGCTATATTTAAATTTGAGCATGTTACCTCTGAAGACATCATAGACATTTAAATTACTAACTCAGAAAAAAACTTGTGACCTATGGGGTATATCAGTCAAAGTCCTTAGTGGAATTATTGATATTATAGCACCAATCTTAGCCATAATATTTAATAAGTGTGTTGACGAAGGGATATTCCCAGACTTAATGAAATATAGTAAAATAATACCACTTTTTAAAAGTGGAAGTAAAGATGATCCTAATAATTTTAGACCTATCTCTATACTGCCTGCCTTAAGCAAAATTTTTGAAAAAATTATGTTCAATCAGATGCTTAAACATTTTAACTTAAATGGATTACTTCATCCTCCACAGTTTGGTTTTACAAAAGGGCGTTCCACAACTGACGCAGGTGTTGCCCTTATACAGCATATATTTGCTGCTTGGAAACAGTCACAAAATGCTATTGGTATCTTCTGTGATCTATCAAAGGCATTCGACTGCGTGCAACATGAAACTCTTATAAGGAAACTGAGTCATTATGGTATTGCAGATTTGGCTCTTGAGCTTATCCGCTCATATTTGAGTAGTAGAATGCAGAAGGTTCAAATCAATGAGGTAAAATCCAATGGCTCTGAAGTAAAATTAGGAGTTCCTCAAGGTTCTATTTTAGGTCCTTTTCTATTTTTAATTTACATAAATGACTTGCCTTTCTTTGTGGAGAAGCTGTGCAAGATTGTACTATTTGCTGATGACACATCTCTTTTATTTAAAGTTGACAGAAATAAAACTAATTTTGACGACGTAAGTAGTGCGCTTTCTCAGGTTCTTCAGTGGTTTACTGCAAATAATTTACTTCTTAATGCGAAAAAGACTAAGTGTTTAAAATTTATGATGCCAAATGTCAGAAACATAAGTACAAAATTATCCCTAAACGGAGAAGAAATAGAACTATTAGACTCAACAGTGTTTCTAGGTATTACATTAGACAATAGGCTGCAGTGGAACCCTCATATTTCAGTTCTTGCAGGAAAACTCAGTTCAGCTGCCTATGCAGTTAGGAAAGTTAGGCAGCTTACAGATGTTGACACTGCTCGCTTGGTCCACTTTAGCTATTTCCATTCCGTCATGTCTTATGGCATTTTGCTTTGGGGTAAGGCAGCTGATATTGATACAGTCTTTATTTTGCAAAAGAGAGCAGTACGGTCAATTTATAAATTAGGACCTCGAATTTCTCTTAGGGAACTATTCAGGGAAATTGATATTTTAACTGTTCCTTGCCAATATATCTTTGCTTGTATAATGTATGTACGCCAAAATTGTCACTTATTTGCAAAAAATAGTGACCTCCACAGTGTTAATACAAGAAATAAGGATAAATTGGTAGTTCCAAAATGTCGTCTTCAGAAGGTACATAGCTCTTTCGCAATACAAAGTATATTTTTCTACAATAAAATTCCAGAACATGTGGTTAATTTACCCTAAAATAAATTTAAAATATATGTCAAAGATATTTTAATGAAAAAAAACCATTGCTATTAATCGTAATATTATTAACATTGTAACGTGACAACTTGTGCCTTTCACTTTTTATGTCTGTCTCTCTCGCTCTTAGGCGGGCTAACCATGCCGCGTGCCTCTCACTCGCTCTCATTGTGAGCGCATAACGTGAGCGGAGCGTAACGCAGTTTCTTGAAGTGTCACCCGGCAAACCAATTTATAAGACGTTGTCACGTCAAAAAGCTATTACAAAGTTGATGAATACATAAATGATAAAAATGCTTGGAAAAATTAGAACTTAATTGATTTGTATTGGGGCATTTGAAATATTATTTTCTTTAAATTTAAAACATTTTATATTATGTTATTACCTAGTGTAAGGCTATATTGTATTTTTATATGATGTATAAAAGATTAACTAGTGAGTTTATTGCCGTTGCTGCTCGGTAGTAAAGCATTGCGAACCTTCCAATCTTCTCCTCTTATATTTTGTTCGTTTACTGTAATGTGTGTAACATTGTAACTAGTACAATCGAAGTTTTATTGGAGTTGCTTGAGTGTGTCATGCTCTCTAAAAGTGTCTCTGCGGTGGTGGCGTGTGTGTCGGGTCGTTACGTTCCCTAAAACATGGTTGAGCGAAGCGATGGCTGATTCATGTGTCATACTCGTGAACGGGTGCCGCCTGTGGAGGCTGGTCTGCTCTTGCAAACTTCTTGGTATTCTTAGTATTTAGTCTTACTTTTTTGTTTTGTTTATGAATACTGTAAGACATTGATTATTTCTTAGTGATGAATACATAAACTGTCTTTTGTTTATATTAGATACTTTTTTATGTTGTGCTTGTGCTTTATATTTCATGTTTTTTTTACGTTTGTAATGGAAAGTGTCCTTTTATGATAGGGAGGGCATTTTCCAATATTTTAATTGGACGCTGTAAAAGAAAGGGAGAAAAGAAATGCCCTTGCTGAGTTTCTTGCCGGTTCTTCTCAGTACAAGGTCTCCCGCCCTGTAGACTTACGAACCGATGGCGTAGTGACATTCATAAGTGCTCAATTATTGTAGCCTAATCTGAATAAAATTATATTGAATTGAATTGAATTGAAAACAATCTCTGATGCTGACATTGGGGACCTAAGTTTTCTGCAAAGAGTTTGCACCTCAGTAATAAAAATTATGGCCTTTTCATTAGATTTTTGTTTTCTGGCTTCAATTTTTTTTCTTAATAAATAGTCAGCATCAGGAACCTCAAAATCCTTAAGAAAATCGGTTTTGAATAAATTCCAATTTATTAGTACATCTTCTTCTTTTTGTTACGGAACCATTCGAGTGCTGGACCGAAACATTTCAAACAATAGTGAATACAATTTGTCATCCGAAACAGACTTAAATGAACCTCTAGTAGCCATTTCAGTAACGTATTTGAACTTTTTAAAATCTAGAAGAGGAGAGCGTTCAATTACAACTATTTTTCCGTATTAGTAGGAGAAGAAATACAAGGCTTAGGATCAACATTTTCGACCATGCCCTTGAAAAAATTTAAATAACTTTGAGAAATCTTTGTATAGTCTGACGAAAGGTCTGAGAACTTATCTATAAGAGATTCATCATCATCCTCGTCAACATTGATCCTAGAAAATCTAAGCATTAAGTGCTGGAAAATAGCTTAAAAGATCAGCTTTAGATACATTTCCACTAGAAATTGTTAAATCAAATTTGGCTTTCCAGATTTTAAGCAATTTGGATATCTGATCGATATCTTCGTCACATTCCAATGGGCTTAGATCAGAAACAACAGTAGTAGAAGGTAGTTTTTCGTACTGATCGCGCATCAGATCGATTTTAGAAGCAGGTTCTACACCTCTGAGTAGCAACTCATACTGTAGAGCCTTTTTAGGCAGAAACCTAATTAAATCGCCTGCCATCTGGAATGCCTCTGTTGCACACAGATATCAGATAGATTAGATTTAGTAGTAGTAATCAGTAAAATACAATGAAATAATAAGCAAAAGACGTTAGTAACCTGGTATATGGTACTCGGCTTACCACCGACACGTTCTAAAGAAATTATTAACACCTTACCTATGGTTAGATAAACAATGAATGAGTATACTGCTATGCTAAAATAAAATTTCATAAGAAGCTGAAAAAAATAAGGATTAGACACCCTAAAATCTCTGAACCTTGCCTTGAAAAATCTCTTTACTTTAAAGAAAGTAGAATACCTCTAAAACCCACGTGAAAGGGCGCCACTATAACAGGACAGGTTAAAGCAGTAGTGCCCTGTTACCGAATGCACCGGCTAGGTGCTCAGAAGGAGTAGAAAAGATAGAGGGAGTTCAAAGGCTAGTAAAGAAACACTTTTCAAGGGTAAGGCAGGTTATATTAGTATACTCTTCCATTATATAGTAACAGCTTTTAATGCACAATATCCTAATCACATAGGGTGATTCTTAACCTACCTAAGCTTAAGCTACCTAATTCACAATCATATAGGACTACCTAAATAAATAGAAAGATAGCCAAACGCAAGCCTGCCTACACAGATTTTAGGTGTAGTTTTTAAAGCTTTTATTAGGGAACTAGTACACTCAGGTCTCTTCGGCCTAGAGCCCGATTCGATGTCTTGCTCGCTGTAGGCACCCCTCAGGTCAGCACCGCCGTAGAAAGAAGACGTGGATGGGACTGGTTTTACGTGGCCTAACAGCGTGTGGTGAGTAGTGAATATGCCGCCCCTGGCAGGCACAAGGTAAGGCCGCTCGTAGCTAGCACAGTGCAAGACCGCACGTGAACGTAGCTCGCCAGTAGCTTCGGCGTAGAGCAGGTCGCCCCATAACCTTCGTGTGTAGCGGTGTTCAAGATAGCACCCCTACTGTACAGGCCGATTCAAGGAGACTCCGGGCAGGCCGAGGATTTGGAGTTTAATAGACTTTCCCTAGACTTTCGGCCTTCCCCAGTACAAGAACAGCAAACCAGCTGCCGTGCGCCGTCGTTAGACAACAAATGTGCACCCGCATACAAAGACGTCTTCTCACGGACCTCAGTTTAGGCGTAGAGCCGTAGTAAAGCAATATATATACGTAGTATATATATACTAAGAACCGTACTGTCAAGGAAAAAGAGATATGGATTAGCGACTTACCAATAACTCACAAAACACAGAATGAGAGAAAATAAATATACAAAATTACCGAGGACGGTTTTCTTTTATAGCATAGAAGTAGATATGCAGCAATTTGTAATTTAATAATAGAATCCGTGAAAATAATTATCAACAGAATTTTTTCACGACTACGTCAAGTATCTACGTAAAGTGAACTGTTTTGACTTAGCGATGTCAAACATCTAGATATTCTTTGATCTCTAAATTTAAATTACCACAGTTGTAATGGACCTAAGAGCGAATGCCCAGAAACTTCTATCGTTTCCTACATCATGCGGTCCTTTACCGGAGACGGACCACCGGAAACGGTCGTTCCGTTATAACATCCGAGCGCAACATAAACGCTGAAGTTATATTAGAAGAAATTCATAAGGCTTAAGAAAAAAATCTTGCAAATCGCCGTTCTAAATCTAAAACACCACGAACTTCCGCAACTTCTAACAAAACTGCTAGCATTCTTGCCGCAGAAGTTGTATTGGTCTGTAATGATGCAGTAATTCCTAACAATGAGCATGAGTCCGCTGAGGCACATAGTTCCATATCTCTCTCTGAACAAAACTTAAACATTCTTACCACTGAAATAATTACTGATGCCAATATTCATTCTGTTGTAGGAAATTTTGAAAATATAAGTTTTTCTGATTGCGGGTTATATATATCGCTTAACAATATAGCATTGATGATGTTTGATTAATTAGAATTGTCACAAAATAATAATAAATCTCGCAATGACCAGTCTGGGTCTGAAAATCAGTGCAGATCATTTACAGTATCAGCCGACGTCCACCATGTTCAGAAAGAAAAAGCAGATGCGCCTACTACAGTTGTGTTAAGTGAATCATCAACCCCAATCAACGAAAATTTAATCATAAAAAAACTGATAAAACATAAAGATCTTCAGATGGGTGAGATCTCTTATAATGAAATAGTATCAAAAGAGGATATTGACGCAGAGGTGGATAAAACCAGGCAATTTAAGGACTCTTAGGCAGATTTGTTAATTTTTGCCCACCGTTTAATGTGGATATTAATTTGTGGTCGCATAATAGTGTGTTCCCGACCACTAAAACCTAATGAATAAAAATTACAATTGCCGTGGACGGAAAATAGCGAGTTCTCGACCACTTAAATCTAGCAAATAAAATAAAAAATTGCTGTAGTTGTTAACTAATCAGTTCACGACCGTCAAAAATTAATATTTTTGTATGAAACAAAATTATTAGTCGTCAATTGATCAGTTCGCGACCATCTTTTAAACATAATTAAAATGAGTTTAGACTATGATCTATACTATGAATTTTGCTGGTCGCAATCTGACGTCTAAACTCCGCAAAACTTGTTGAAACGATAAACCAATTTGTATTTCACACTGTTAAGACTCAATTCCCCAGGGGAAGATAAATGAAAAGATAGGTTCGTTAATACAATTTATTTTTAGTTTTATATACAATCACTATTTCACAAATAAACAATTTAAAAGTCTATAATTCCATAATAAATTGCACTAAATTCAGTTTCCGAATTTATCTGTTTTGCCGTCTTTTTCCTATCTAGACGATGGTATCATAATTTTCCCTTCGGGTCGACTGTATTGTCGAAAATATCAATTAATCATAATATGATGTAATATTCACCAATTTTCAGCAATCTATGCTATTACCATTCTTTTCAGATTGAGAAATTAAAAATCAATATGGCGAAAAAAGCCAATCCGCAGAATCAATATAGCAATAATCACCTATCCAAATAAATGCACTTAGGTACCTGTTGGGAGGGTTTATGGTAGAACCCACAACCCTGAGATATTTTATCGAGAAATTCAAACCTTCTCTTATTAAAGCTCGTGCGGTAAGTTCCTCTTGTAATTTACATCTCCTTAGTTCCTGTTTCTCGCAGAACTTGATGCACTCCAAAAAGATTAATTCCTATTTATTTTAGGTAAAAATTGCAAATTTTGTTTTTAACATCTCTCTTCGAGAAAATTTTCAAAAGACTGACTTTGAATATTTTTCCATCTGTCATCTTTTTAAAAATCAGATTTAAAAGACTGTTGACCTAAATGAGTATGGCATTCCATGCCTGTATGGATTTAGAATTTTACAACGATTTTGACATAACACGCAAAAGGGTAATTTAAAGCTAATTACACACTACATATAGAAAATAAAATACTTCACTCGCTACAACACCATACCATGCAGTAACATAAAAAAAAACAAATCTGATTAGACCAAAACAGCTAGTTCCCGAACGGGCGGTCGCAAGCTGAGGGAAGCATCATTTCAGGGTGTTAGTTTACCGACCATCCATTATTTTTATAAAAAACATATTTTTATTAATAAAGATTAGTTATAAGCAAACTATAAAGATATTTTGATTTCACAAACATAATATCTAGATGTTAATATAATTAGAAACACGCTTTACTTGCGTTTAAAAATATGGCGCCTCACTAATTTTAGTTTACTTTTGGTACAACGTGTATGTAGGCTCCAGATTGTCGGCTCACTGTGATGTACCAAGTAATCACTGGTCGACAGACGACATCGCGGGGGAAGGGGAACTGATCGATCTTATGTTTTGAAACAAAGGTGATAATCGGCTAGGTTTATTTAGACTATTTTTTAAATTTTACGTTAAAGCGGTCGCAAACCAGGGGTGGTCGGCGAACTAGCATAATCACCCTATAAGGAGGAGAGTTCGCAGCACCCAGAGTTTGCCATGGTTAAGTTTGAGGGGTATGCCAATGACTCAGTAACAAAAATAAAATAATATATATGATACATATAAAACCCAGTCTACCAAAACATTACTATCAATGTTGTACTCTTCATATATATAACATAAGGATGATTTTTAGCGCACCTTGTCGTGTGAGGTATCGATTGATGTTAATGAATTTGCATTGGAGTGTTATGACTTGAGACTTTAGGTTTCCGGATTCCCTATATACAGAAATGCAAGGGTGCAAAAGATAATAAGACATCACAAAAGTTTTGTACTCCTAAAAGCTAATACCAGAATATCTATATACATAATTTGATCTCGAGACACGAAGCGTCGCTACCCGGCTTTCAAGTAGGTAACTCACTTGACGTACTTACAATTGCAAGACGAAACCAGAGCACTCACAGTTCTGTTTCTGATATTGTACAAATGGAATACGTAAGTACCTAATTTGGGAAGACGAGACAAACTAGATATCATTACCATACTCTATGCTAGATATGTACATGGCTTTCTGGTGACTCGCACAAATTATATAGTATATGTTGTACCAAGTGACTCGTATTGCCTACATCTAGGGTTGCCAGATGAGTGGCTCTTGGCTGGATTTTTAGGCAAAATGTCCTGCTAAGGACGCGTTCGTTTTGGGATGCAAAATCATTATTTTCTTTACTTTTGTCACCTGTCATCCGTCCCTTTAGCATTGGTATCAAAAATATCAAAATTTTAGTATCATCTATATCAAACTGTCATACAATACTGTTTACAATATTTTTGTTATTTTTGTCACTTTTGTCACTGGAAAATGAAACTTTAGACCCATGCCTCGAGTGGGGTTTTAATGTTAATCTGTCAAACTGCCTATACATATTCATTGTTAAGTGTAGTGTGTGTGTGTGTGTGTGTGTTTTATCGTAGTGTGTGTACGTCAACCGTTCATTTTGCAACCAAATTTTGTTAGTAACGTTTAAAAGCTACACGAACGATAAGTGTCGGTGGTAAAACTGGCGTTATCAAAAGTATCAATCGTGGGAACTCTGAAACCCAAAACGAACGCGCCCTTAAAAAGAAGCGTACGATTCTGTTTAGAAAAAACCTTGTTGCTAGAAAAATAATAATTATTTTATATGGGAAGAACATACTAAATTGAAGGTACCTACACCTTCTGGTCTTACTTTCCTTCTCCTATTTATAATAAAAAATATGCGTACCGCGTAAAAATGCTCAGTAGTTCATCACATGTTCGTGAGTTTGACTATGATGATTTAATTTGACTGACTGTAGCTACAATCATTTGGCTGTAAACCATCATAAACCCTGCGTAAATTTGTGATTATTTTTTTACCTGTATCGAGTAGGGTATCAAAATGAAGAAAATTAGACAGAGCTACAAAAATATATACCTAAGTCATATGTTTAACATGTTTTTAACAATCTATGCATTCAAATGATTATATTTATATTTTTTGATAGCGTAAAACTGGGCCAATTGTGTGTCGGACGTCATAATATTACGCATTTTTACTCGGTATATCATTTTATGCCACTGCTAGATTCCGCGATAAAGAAAGTTGATGACAAATTTTATGCAGTAGGTATAGGTACCCGAAAATAAAGTTTTTTGGAAAGGATTTCTAACAAATTGATTACAACTTTCTTTGTCAGTTAGCATTTATTTATTATAGCTATTAGTAGAATTTATTTTAATATTTTATATATTGAGTCACGAGAAACTATAAATTTTGTAAACACACATTCGGGGGTTTTCAACCTTTGGACCCAATAATAATACCAAACACAAAAAAAAATATTAATAAGGATTCTAAGTACGTAATGTACATTCTATATTTACCTACGTGTCGATGTGTAGGTGATGTCTGTATGTGTATGAGTATTCAGAAGTGTGGTGAGGATAGGTGTGAGGAATTGAGTAAGTAGTGATATTTAGTGCAGAAAAATGGTGTTATGTTTTCGTTTTAAAATTTGTTTTTATATCTACGCATGTTAGTCAGTCAGTGTATGAAAATCGCGCCTTTGCAGCTTGCACGGTTCCGAGCCGCTCCTGTGCCCGATGTTGATACTTCACCAGCGGCAGTCATCCTCTCTACCTGGTAGCCATTGGTGTGTGGGACTTCTTCAATAAAATGCATAAAAAGCTCGCTTTCCGGCAGCCGCACCGGCGTGTACAGATGGGTTGCACATTAAAAAAGGTACGCGTAGCGTCACCCACCATCTATTCCTTCATCATGATATCAGTTGTTATTCAGTCTTATGCTGAATATTGGCGTCTTTCTGATCAAAAACCTTGGTATTCCACCATGGGCGTAGCCAGCTTTTGGATTTGGGGGGGGGCAGGCTTGGCTAGGGGGGGCAGACCTGATAGTAAATGTCATTTTAATATAGTGAACATGTTCATTTTGAGCAAATTCCTTCAGGTTATGGGCAGCTAGGGGGGGGGGGGGCGCTGCCCCCCCTGCCTATACCTCGCTACGCCCATGTCTTCCACTCTGCTGCAGGTGTCAAGAAGACTTCATAAAGTTTACCAAATGCCTTGACTATCTGGATCCTCCTATGGCTTTCTTCTCGAAGTTTTTTCCGGCCGATTCGGGAATATGAAGTCTGTCTCTCGCTTTGGAGTGATATTAGCCGGTCTTGGTAGTACTAAAGAAGGATTTACTCTCTTTTTTGAAGAATAATACCATCACACAACTTTTTAAGCAATTAAAGTTCCACAAACTTTTAGAAGTTAGGTTGTCGTAATGTCATCGTGACGTTGCCCGGAGTTTTGCTCTTTAAGTTTTTAAAAATAAAAAAAAAAAAATCATTAGCTCCATTTGTCATTCTTTGCCCGTGGTCCTACTGCGTATTTCGACTGGTAGTAATGATTTTTGTCCCTGGTTCTAGCAGTAGGACTGGTACAAGAAAATTAATAGTTTTTAACATCACTTACTCGTAAACAGTGTCATTACTCCCACGGGATTCTTCATTGTAAATTTTACTTTGGAGAAGTGATAGATCTCATTAAGATCTCTATTTCAGATGATAGTTGTCAAATTTAAAAACGGCATTATCTTTGAAACTATTGATTGTAGACTAGTAGATTCTTTACAGAAGTGATAGATCTTTTCAAGATTTTTATTTCGGAAGACAGCTGTCAAACAATAAAGGGCTTTATCTCCGAAAATATTGATCGTAGACTAGTAGTTGTTTTACAGAAGTGATAGGTCTCATCAAGATCTTCATTTCAGATGACAGATGTCAAACTAAACACGGTATTATCAACGAAACTATTGATTGAAGAAAGAAAGAAAAATACCAATCGAACTACACAGTAAGACCACGGGCAAAGACTGACAAATGGAGCTCATAAACATTTTTGTTTATTTTTACAAACTTAAACTTTCATTTGAGTAAGTAAACCCGAACAAAAAACTTTTATTTTGTTTAATGAAACTAGTGTGACAGATGTTCATCGATGTAGTAACTGACGACACTATAATGGTGTAATGGGTAGTAAAAAATCCCAATTACACCACCAGTGATGCGAGCCGGTGGTGTTAAAGGCCCTAAAGGGCAAAATGAACGGTTGACTTACGGACTTTTTTTTTTTTTTTTTTTTTTATACCACTAAGGTGGCAAACAAGCCTACGGTCCGCCTGATGGTAAGCGGTCACCGTAGCCTATGGACGCTTGCAACACCAGGGGCATCACTCGCGCGTTGCCGACCCTTCAGAAATCTAATAACTTCTTTTTTGAAGAACCCCATACTGTAGTCCTTAGAGTACCATAAATAATAAATATGTATGTATGTATGTATGTATGTATTTATGTTTGTCCACGATCAAATCGCGTTCGGCTGAACCGATTTTTCTGCGGTTTCCAGAAAAGTATTTGTTACATTCTGGAGGTTTTAGTATGCAACAAATGGATACCTATAGTCCCATGGTCATCAGGTCAGGATATATTTATGGGATCCTGGATACTCAAGAAACTCTTGAAATTTTTATAAGCACACTTGAAGTGATTTGCTTATTTTTTATACTACTAAGGTAGCAACCATGCTTGCGGTCCACCTGATGTTAAGCGGTCTGATAAATAATTAATATCATAATTATTTAATTCATATATAAATAATTATTTTAAAATTTGACCAGATTTTTTGAAATAATTATTTTTACCTTTTTAGTGCATCTTCTTGTTTTTGTTTTTGATAGTTTATGTCATACATTAGAAACATAGACAAAGAGAAATGGACAGCACATAATTCCTAGCCAGGTTAAAAAATGGTTGCAAAGGTTTGACAGAGACGAAGCAAACGAAACTTTGTTGTCTCTTCTCTCTATCTAACTTGTTTCAGTAACAAGAAGCTTATATATGTCACATTAATATTGTATCTATCTAGTAAGATTGTATACTATGGTTCAAAAAATTATATAAAGTGTATTTTTTAGATTATATGAAACTTTATTTGATCGCTCCGCATCTACGTCATTTACAATATTACGGTGACATATATACCATATAAGCTATAATCTTGTTTCAATAAACATCAACAAACAAAATGGCGGACGTTAATTGATAGAAAAAAAATAGAGACCACTGATTTACTTTGTCTCTTTCTAAAGTGTGGCCAATTTTGTGAAACTGCTCAGTCCATAAGACACATTACAGATCTCGAAGTCTATTATTATAACTGCGTGCTTAAAATACATAATAATTATTATATAAATAATAATCCTGTATCTTAAAAGTTTTAGGCCAAAACGAACACACCTTGTCAGTCAATTTCATCTTTGGAACAATATGGCGGCTTGATCGTTTACACAGGCTTATTGGGTTTATTATTTCTTCACTAGATTGCTGTTTTTATATGTTGTTTAGGAGAAAATCCGTTTATTTACTGTATGATGTAATTTGTAAGTCAGTGTACCTAATGAACACTGTTCTGTAAGTAAATACGTACTTGCTCAATTTGGAAATCTTCCTTCATCCTTGAAAATAATAATCATGAGAAAGTTAAAAGTCGTGTGGCTTTGGATTCTACAGGAAAGAAATAATATTCTTATTAAATATCATTAAATTTTCAGGTATGCTGAAGATGCCAGTTAACTCTGTGTCTGAAGCAAAAAGTGCAGTCGAAAGACCGAAATTTTCCCTGTCCCTTAACCGAAATCATGCAATATATGTGAGGGATTGGCAGAATGCAAATTTAAAAGAAAATTCGGGTAAATCTTACGGCAATAATAAAGAAAACAATCTTCGAAAACGGCCTTCAAATAGTACGTATCAAAATACTTTGAATGCTGCAAAGAAATTGAAACCCTTAGCAGAATCTACAAAGATAAGAGGTTAGTTGCTGTCTGTGTTATTCCAGTCATTTTTACTTACATTTTCAATATAATATCTGCCCTGGCTACAAAAACTGTGTGAATCAACACTTGTATATTCACACTAATAGCTATATTCTAGAGAAGCATTGGAGTCCAATCTGTTTTTGAGATTTTATTAATAAGATGTGTATGGACTAGACCAGGGGTGGACTAGGCAAGGTGAAAAATGACACCCTAACCTCCAACTCTCATATCAAGTATCACAAATTAAGCAAGAGGCCATCCATTAATCACGTGAGGCTCAAAAGGGAGGAGGGTGTTCGTGGAAAATGTGAAATGTGTATTTATTTTTCTTTAAACATGCGATTTTTTAATTGAAAAGTGGTGTGTAGTGTGAATTAAGGTTGTGTGCCTACTTGAATGTTTTCTGCTTGCTATTAAATCGATTCCACTCCCTATTGCAAGTTCCAGACTCGAAAAAATACCATAGTCTTAAACTTCAACACGTATCATCAAGGGGGAGGGGGGGTTAAGAAATGCTTAAAAACTATGGATGCATATATTAATGGATGGCCCTTAACATGAATAGCCTGCACCTTAAGAGTGTTTTTTACACTCCTGTTATTATTTGTAGTAAGCTAGTTTAAGTTGCATTATTTTGGAGTAAAGTATGTGAGCTTATGATGTTATTTAGTCATTTATAGTTAAAAATTTCCTTTTTTTAATCACTGAGAAACTTTCACAGTAAAAAACAGGCCAAGTGCATGTCAGGCCCCGCGCAATGTAGTTGTTTAAATATTACCAAATATGCTTAAAATGTTTAATTAAATAAATTTGACTTTAAAATTCTAAATAAAAGTTCAAGCTTTTAAAGAATAATTAACTGAAATTTATTAATAAGGGCCAAGTTGTAGTAGTATTGAAACTAAAGTTTTTTAAATGATATTCAAATCAATAATCATTAAAAACTGAACTTTTAAAGCGAAAATTGCAAACTTATCTAGGCTTTCTTCATCTTTGAGACATCCAAACAAGATGTGCGCTTATGAGCGCAGCTGCCTGTCACACGCTCAATTTGATGTTGCGCCAAGCGCGCCAGCTAGTCCAATGTGTCATTTGAATGTAACTATTGTTATCAATTTAAGAAGAATAGTCTTTCGAATGTTATTATTTTATTTTTCTATAATTGTACACCACTCATTTACTTATATTTTATACCTGTTTTACAGATGTACCTACTTCATATAAGTAACTTTTAATAGAATTTGTACAAATTTTACTTTTCCAAGTACATTTTATAACTTGGTTGACTATTACTAGTTAGCCTGTAAAGTGTACTTACCCGTGATAGTTTTCCTTTTAAATTCATTATATGCACTACCACTGAAATTCTTTTTACATTTCCAAATACTATACTTTGGCTGGTAGCCAAACGGAGCCCTCAATCAAAAAATGATGTTTGCATACTGCCAATCTTTTTGGAATTCCTATTCAACGATACCCCACATGATGGGGTAGACAAGAAAAAATGTATGTCCCCACTTTACGTGTAGGCGAGGTACACCCCTAAAATAAATTTTTCACCTCACCAGCATGAAAAGGATAGTTTCGCTGTCCAAATTCAGTGAGCAAAATCGAATTTTGCTCACTAGTGAGGCAAAGTAATTCACTGCTCGAACATTGACTTTTGGAATTAACCTGATGATGAAAAAAAAAAATTACAAATTACAGCTTTCTCGTATTAGTAGTTTTGAACTAAGCTGCGGATGTCGGCTTGATCAATGTGTATATCCCTGCCAAATTGCAGCTTTCTTGTATTAGTAGTTTTTGAACTAAGCCGCGGACAGACGCAGGGACATGGCAAAACTTTAAGTCTTCCCTGTTGACTATGGAACCCTAAACATATTACTTTTTTCTTTTTCGTGTGAATTTTTCATCATTTTGCAATATAAAACAAATAGTGCCCCTCTGAGCAGGATGAAATGGGTGTCAGGACTAATCATAAAAAACGTCATAAATCCAATTTGTGCATTGGAAAGCAAAAGCCTTCTTAACTAGGATTATCTCAATTAATGATTTTCTGTAAATATATGCTTCTAAATCTACATATTATGTTAAGAATATTATAAGCTTATACTAAACTCAATTAAGTTTGTATGGGATTAAAATAAATTTTCTGTTCACTAAAATTCTTCAACTGTCAGCATCTTGCTGAGAATTTTTAACATGTTCCTATGCAGTATTTAGCCTACAGTTCTTCTAAAGGTGAACTCCAGTTATTTTATGTACATTAGCGTTTGTGTAACTAAAATTGCATTTAAATCTATATTTAAATAAAATTTACAATAAATTATTAAATATTTAAATATCTATTAATTTAAACAAATATTTTTTTGTTTAATCATTATTTCAGCAACACAGAGTGAACCAGTCCTCACAATTTTAGATCCAACTTCAGACATATCTGCCATGTTGAATGGCCACAATTCTACTGAAAACCAATATGCTGGGAGTTCACAGAAGAAAGCTCCCATTGCATCTCTTTCAAATTTAGGCAATACCTGTTTTCTCAATAGTGTATTGTACACATTACGGTGAGTAATAAGAATACAAACAAAATGTTATATTGGATAAAAGGTATTGAGAGACAGGATTAAAATATTTCTCTTTTTTTGTTATTAGTGGTTCATATCAAATATGAAATCACTCTGGTGTTCGTCAGTCTATGTAACCATCTTCATTTCCATGTTTCTTAGTGTCCTTGTTAGGATCTGTGGGGCGATGACATTTTAACGGGCATGCGCACTAACATTTACATATAGTAAGTGAGAACAACTTTTCTGATTCTAAACCAGTGACAGATTAAAATTAAATTGATAATTGTAAAGTATCATTCTCTCAGTGCATATAGGAGAGGTTATATAGACAATTTTTTTTTATTCATTAGAGGTAGTGAAGTTATTTCTTTAAATTTGTCCATATTGCTTGACAGTTATTCTAGGTAACAATGACAAAATATTGGCAATGCTTTAAATTGCTTGATGTTGTGAGTGTTGTGACATCATAATTGACAAACATTCTCCAGAATTGAGAATTTATATTGTCCATGTAAATGCTCCTTTAGGTGGTTAAGTGAGTTTGCTAGACAGAAAGCTGCAGCTTAGCCTTGCACCTGAAATTCAATTTTTGTTATAGATATGCTCCCCGTTTCCTCCACAATCTTCACCACTTAGTTTCCGACCTTTCAAGTGTGGAACAGAAGCTGGGCAGCATTAGATTAAAGAGCTCGTCCCTTGGTCGAAGTGCTGCAGGTCTGGCCTCCTCAGGAGCTCGTTCTTGGAGCAGCAAGGACCTACTGTCTTTGGGACAGTCAGACAATAATGTGGGGAAAAGTAAGATACAGGTATGGTGTTTTTGTTGTATTATGGTGTCTGCTTTACAATATAATTTACAACATGTATGTATGTCATTTATTTCTTTTTAAAAATTACATTATAAATTAAAAAAAAGATCGTCACGTACAAAAATAAAATTTTAAGGAATAATAATATTCAAAAAAAATATGTTAAAAGTGTAAAACAAAAAATACATAAATTGGAACAATATTTAATACGAAATTTAAAATGTCAAAATTAAAATAAAGAAATGTCAAAATTAAAAACGAATATATAAATGTAATCAAAATTAATTGAAAAAATAGATAAAATAAAAATTACAGCTTTTTCAATTTCTGTCAAAGAATACAGTGATTTGGTCAATAAAAGTTCTTTCAGTCGGCGACCAAATATCGGATCCGATGGTTCTTCCTTTAGTTCGCCCGACAGATGCTCACATTTTAGTTTTCCGACATAAATTTTTTGTAATTAACTATATCACTAATATTTTGTTTTGTTTTTTTTTTCATGTTGATAAAAAAATTTATTAATATCTAATATTCTTTGGACCTTTTTTAAGGGCAGACTGAACAATGACAATTTGACAATTATGCTGTATTTTACTCGATCTTAAAAAAGATATATAAAGTAAATGGTAATAAATCAGACAGTTTGTAAAGATGTTTACTGCTCAATCACATATAAGTGTCTGAATTGATTTTGATGAAATTTGGCGTACAGATAGACTTAACATTTAGGACCCTTTTTATCCCAATCAAGAGTTCCCAAAATCATTCAGAAATGGTTTTTTTGTGGAACATAAATAGTGCTTAAACAAAAACTTTAAGTAAAAAAATCCATCTTTATAAAGAAAAACATTGTAAAATAAACAGCTAAAATGAACAATAATTTTGTTAGTTTGAAAGATTGGCACACTCCTTTGGGTTGAATCACTGGCATTCTCTCTGCGAATTTAATGCTGTCACATTCAAACGAAGCAATAAATGACATAGTTCTCAACTAATATAACTCTTCTCGTCTTACAAAGATACTGTCCCACACCCAGACCGATGCATACATCTGTGAGTTTGGATTGGCATTTCTGCTAAAACAGAGATGCTGTTTAGTAGTTTTGCCTACGGCTTGGTACGCCCAGATTTTGTCCCGTTTGCTACCCCTGTAACAACAATAAAGCTACATGAAGGAATAGTGCCCTTCGATATCACCCGCTGATATATCTGTTTCCGTGCGAATGATCAAGTTAAAAACACTGATTGTCCTTCTGTGTCCCTCGATCTATCTCTGTTGCGACGCTAAGCAATAACACAAACATACTTTCGCATGGATATATTAAAGGGGTGACTAGTGTTATTTTCTAGATAGTACATTTTTGAAATAGGCTTTGTACAAAAGGACATTAGAAATATGTAGGCAATGAAGACTTTTTTTTTTGTTTAAATAAATAGAGCTATGTTATTCCACATCAAAATACATTTCTTGATGTGATTTAGTTCTATCCATTTTGTGGTAAAGAGTAAAGAAGTAATTTTTGGCACGGGGTAGAATTTGGTGCGAGGGAACTATGAAGAATATGTACACAACTTATAATGTGACAACAGTACAGTACACACCACTTTAACACCACAGAGGAGAGGTGATGCCTTGTGCGTGAATCGCGTAGAACTGCTGCCCTTTGGTCCAGGGCCTCTTTTGACAACATCTGCACAAGATATATTTCCTCTCACCCCCCTCGTTCCCTGCTTGCGCATGTAGGCTTTAGACACTTTCTTATGGAATGTACAAGCAAAAAACGTGTTCTTGCCCCTACTTTGTATCTAACAACAACTGCGCTTCGGCACCAAATAGAGCCTCTATAGCTAAGTATTAATGCACTAACTAATTACAATACATGTTACTTCTTAATACGTATAATTAATATTTACGAAACTACAGAACATGAGACATAATTATTAATACAAAACAAACCTAAAATACCTAAGTAGGTATTGTCAGTATGTCCTTTAAAATATGTATTTATATTATATAATAGAAATAAGATATACATTGCGGTTTTGCAACAATCGATGAATTTCATACATCATTTCAAATGCGCAATGTATATCGTATTTCTATGGATTCAAACGAGAATTGTAAGCTGTCATTTTACAGAATCGAGGCGCTGTGACCTGTCCATTGCCTTTTAAGGTTATATTTAACATATATTATGTAGGTACATTATTAAATTTTTAGAAGTTCGGCAATACGCGAGTAGTACCAATGCGCTACAAGTGTCCATAGGCCATGGTGACCGCTCTAAATCAGGCAGACAGTATACTCGTTTGCCACCTTAGTCTCGTCTCAAACACAAACTTAGTAGCACCTTAGCAACATGTACGATACACCGATATGGCATGTCCGACTTGCTTCATGCAGATCTTTTAAACAAATCAAGGCTTTGAAGTGGCATTTTATACATATTTCATTATTAAATCCTGTTATAAAGTAGGTCAGATTGCATTATATACTTATATGATATTTTCATATCAGATTTCATTATTAAAATAGATAATGGTGGCATATTATATTATTATGCTATTGCATCTCACATGATAAACTGTGCCATCAAAATGACGTTATACAAAAATTATCTTACATTAGTTACTGATATCATGATATTTTAGGTTGATAAAACTTTTTGCACAGTAACATGATATGTTACATAAATATAAAAAGTGTTAAGGGTAAGCACAGAAGATTGTTTTTAATACAAAATTTTATAGCTATAACCTTCGAAGTTCCGTGAATTTCACTTAAAAATAAAAAAAAAAAAAAAACTAAAAATTAAGGACTTGCGGTTTTTGGTTTCATGAGATTCTGATAAGCCATTATTAGTATAGTATAGTTCACAGAACTTCAAAATTTTACCATTAAACAGCGTTTACCCTTAACACAGATCAATACCTTCAGCCACCTTGAAAAATTCTACGTTCTTTAAAAATTATCCCTTCCCTATAATCCCTTTTGAAAATTAATAAAGCTGTTTTTAGAGAACCCTTATAGTTATACTTCATGACAGTCTGTCCATCTGTTTGTCCCAGCAATTTATTAGGACTATATATATAAGACTATTAGGACTACAGTGTTGAAATTTGGTACATGTGTAGATCAATTATAACTGCTATAAAAGTATGTATAAAAATGTTGGAATATAGAAACAGGTATTAAGGGAATTTCCCCTATTTGCAGAACTGAAATAAAAAATCTTTTTAATGTAGATTTTTTACAGTTTTTCTATTTCAAAAAATATTCATTTATTACAAATTAAATATATTTTAATACATTATTTGTTTATTTAATAAACAAAAAATACTTAGTAGTTTGTACATAACAATTTCAGATGAGAATATTTTCTTGTTTTACACTTATTAGAGCGTGATTTTTTTAGTAGTCTGGTTTTAGATTTTTAATTTTTTTTTTATTGTGTTACTATCCAGATAGCGACAGAAAAGTTACACGAAACGTACTACAACATGCGAGCTGGGGAAAGCAAATGCCTTAACAGCAACTCCTCTGAGGTAAATCCGGAGCCTTTCGCGGCTGACGCTTTCTTGGCCGCTCTGAGAGAAGTCAATTCCACATTTGAAGGTAATATTCTATATTAGGGGCGTTCTAAGTTCCATCTAGTAGCAGAATTTTTAGCGATTCGCGTTTCATTAGCTTTTGATAGCAAAATCTAATTTGATAAAAAAATCTGGTTCTAAACTGCAACTATCAACAAGGCGAAACGACCATTGGTACTTATCCTACCAGTGATCCTTGTACTCATCTATTATCTATATTTATTACCGTTTTATTGACCTACGAGACGAGACAGGAGGAAATATAGATATATGTTTATTGTAAACACCCGCCACAGCTTAAGTAGAAGCGTAACAGCTAGTTTACACTACGTCATGGCTAGAGTGTGCAGAGCTTAATTGCGCGCAACAGCTGTGTCCCGCTTCTTTATATGCTCGTGTGACGTCACTGATGTTAAAAATTTATATGCAGGTAACAGGCAACAAGATGCGCACGAATTGTTGGTGTGCGTGTTGGACAACGTTCGCGAGACGTGTCGGGCGCTCAGCACGCGGGCGACGCGGCTGAGAGTACATGAAAATGGAGACAGGTAAGTAACGAGGTTTTTGTAGTGTCACAAACACAAATTCAAAATCGCTACAGGGCTACGGGCTGCTACTTTGAGCAAGGAGAATAAATAAAAAAAAGGTGAGAAAGAGAGAGATAATAATTGATATTTTAATTTTAATAGGTTAATGTCCAATAATATCTTAAGGTTTAATCTTAGGCTAGGACTTGAACCTGCAACCTTTGGATACCTTTCACTTTGGAGAGATCTCCCGCCAGGCGAGGTATTACGCCTGGAGGCGAAGTAATATGGAAAATTAATAACTACCAACTTTTCCAAACTATTTCCTAATTTTCATATTACACTTACTTATTTTTTCAGCAATGGCATTAATCGGCAAACTAGTATCGATGGGGACAGTGGAAAAGCTACTTTAGGGAATCTACGAAAATCTTGGAAGAAGCGCAAGGAAGGGAAGGGCTCTGAGAAAAGGAGCTCTCCTACTGAAGACCGAGCACCTTCCCCAGCTGAACAAGAGAAGGATCACCGAGCGAGACCAGGTTGGGACTTTGTTGCTGAGGACTTTGAAGGTCAGTGTTTGCTTATTGTGTTCATTCTAAAGACGTGATTATTTAGGTAATACACCTTGGACATAGCTGAGCGAAATATTAATCGGATGTTATTATTAATTGTCTTAGGTCTTTTAATCAGGACACTCTTTAGCCTATGCTTATCTTTTCTATGAAGTTGCGTTGTATAATTAATTGTAGTAACTTGGAAATTATATGCCCAAGGGTGTACCTTGGATTTCCAGTGTCATCTTCCTTTCCTTGATTTAACAAAGAACTTCTACTTTCTTACTTTGGTATTTCTGGATATGCCATCATATTACATGTAACTGCATTATGCAGCTTGTATTTCTAGTATCACTTCTAATCTTTGTGAAAATTTCAAAGGCATTCAATAGTGCTCTGGTACTCTATACTCTGCAGAAACTTCCAATGTTTAAAACCTTTTACTGCTGAAAAAACTATAAAGCAACATTTCCAACTCTCAGACGATAAAGAATTCCGATAGACAAGCTTATTTTAAGTGAAGTTATTATCGACCTTCTTGATGAGTCTAGATTGTGTACTTGACTATTATTTTTCAAAATTCTCATCGTTCGCCCCCCAGCCAGGTGGACCAATGACCTAAAAAAGGTACCCGAAAGCCGGAATGGCTGGATTAGAAAGGTTGAAAACCGGATGTGATGACATTAATTGGAAAAGGTTCATGTCTAACTAGGCTGATTGATTCTTACCATTCGAATAATCAAAATGTCAACGTTATCATTGTTGCAGGCACGATGGTAGTGAGTACAACCTGCGTGGAGTGCGAGACAGTAACGCAGCGCGCTCAAGCTGTCTGCGAGCTGAGCGTGCCGGTGTGCGACGAGGACGGAGACCAACCCTTCCGCGCAGCTTGCCTGTCCACAGAGTATCTGAGAGATCAGAACAAGGTGCGTGCCTGTTAGGCAGTGACTTGGAGACAGTGACGCAGCGCGCTCAAGCTGTGTGCAGTGGTGTGCCTAGCCTAACACCGTTCATTATAATAAATGAAGAGCAATCTATATCAATTATTTTCGCTTCATTTTTTTAATTCTACACGCTTGTAGTAGAATAGCAAGAAATATCACACTGAAGGCATGCAAGTCTAGTGCTATATTTAATATAAAAAGCTTAGGTTTCAGCAATTTTAAGCATTAAATTTCTTGTTTACCAAATTTACAAAATGCAAACATTATTATGGCTTGGTAAAACAGCCGAACCACAGGAGACTTATTTTCTAGGTAGACTGAAGTAAAGCTCGTACAAACGTTTGCACCATTACACTTGTTGCCAACTCGTACGCTCTGGACCTTATCCTTCATGCAGATTGATGTATATACATAAAATGTACGTCTGTGTATATCTCATTATTTGGTGTTTTGACATGTTTTGAAAAGAGATATACGAAGCCAAGTGAAAGCCAGCTTGTGCGAGCGAGATCACTAGATATTAAGCACGATGTCCTAAATCTCGTTATTTGTGAAGTACCGCGCGCCACAGAGAGATAAGTAATGAGTAGAGAACTATGAAATAATTACCTGAAAAAACTGTGCAGATTTTTTTATTATTGTATACTAGACTTTTCCAGCGGCTCCGCCCGCCCTGAATTCGGTTATCGGCGTGGAACTCGTTAATTATCTCCTTTATTATACTAATGAAGTTTGCTATAGCTACATCTATTGTTCTTTAAACTCTATTATAGTTATTCCCGCGGGAAATTTTGAATTTTTGAGATAAAAAGTAGCCTATATGCTATTCCAGGACCTAACCTATATGTATGCCAAATTTCATCCCAATGCGTCCAAGCGTGATTGAGTAACAAACATCCATCCAGACATACAAACTTTTACATTTTTAATATAAGTAGTATATTTTTAATTAATATTCAATATTTCTAAGTATGACAAAACATTCCGTTCTAGCTGAAGGTTATGGTAAGAGCCAAATAATCTTATCGGCCACTATAATCCATTTTACATAGCACCATGCTAGCATAGTGTAGTTTTGTTTCTTAAAATTGTATATAATTTTTTTTATTACCTAATAAGTGTTTCGGTACATATTGTATACTCTTTAGCTAATTATCAAAGTATTATATTATTACTTTAAATAGAACTTCTTGCCAGCTCTTTTTAGCAGAAATTAACATTGTTTACATTGTATTGACGATTCAAAAATGTTGTTAGAAACCTATTTGAATAAAGTTTGATTTGATTTGATATAATCATGTAATTATATATATAGCACGGACGTGAAGCAGGAAGAATTTCGTTCAATGACCGGTCACTATTTGTCTCTGTTGCACGCGCATAATTATTTGCCGTCGCGCTCGCACAAATGCGATGACCGACCGCTGTCATCAGAAATTACTACTATTTTGACAACTGACACAAAAAGTAAAAGAAAAGGTCAATGTACGAAATTCTTTTTGCTTCGCGTCCGTGCAACAGTAAAAATACATATTATATCTTGAAAAATACATATTTTTGCACTTCATTGCGGGCACCCGGTGCTGTTATTACGTAAAAACTTTCATATACCCGTACCATGCTATGTAAAATAGACTATAATAATTACCTTTATTAGTATATAATTCTAAACAGTGGTTCAGAATTCCAGTCAGTGGTGATGATGATTTTTCAAGTTTTGAAAAATAGATAAATTTATCTATTGTGAGAAAGTTGCAACAATGGCCCAAAATATATAGAGATGGTCAATTGATTCACAGTATTGGTGTGAAAAATGTCTACGCTACAACGAGGCTAAGCGCAGCGTTTCTTATTCCCGGCTGCCTCGGATCCTAGTGTTGCATCTAAAACGGTTTAGCGGCGGCATGGAGAAGATAACCCGCTACGCGCCCACGCCGCTACTGATGCCATGTTTCTGTGAAACATGTTCGAAAACACATATCAACCAGTCGCCTATACACAGGTAAGAGTTTCCAAGGAAGTTTTGATTGGTTGTCAAAGCAAAAGTTTTCACATGGCTAGTTGAGAGCCTTCAGTCTCCTGTCTCGCCGCGCACTGACTCACGAATGCTCTGTCTAGTAAGACGCTTTTGTTGGCCGACTGTATAAATGTTTAGACTGTGGTTAACTTATGGATAACATACACTAGATTCCTAACACAAGGCGACGCTAGTTCACAACTCATACGTGAATCTGCACGTATAAACAAAAACAAAAACTGTGCCTCTAAGCGGTCACCCAGCCAATGAAATTAAGCCCGACAACAAATGTGTTATTGTTCCACTTAGTAATGGCTCGGGCTCGTCTCACACTTTTTGTTTTTTACGCCGGTTTTTATTATAGTTGCACTCACACACACACACTATGATCACTACAAGATTGAAGCTTGTATGTGTTACTGTTTTTTATAAAAAACTTAAATTAAGTTGTAAAGCTTACTTAACTATGATTATTTTACTTTTAATTTCGTTATACATGCTACTTCCATGATTTTTTCACACACCTAAGAACAGCCATTAAGCTGGCAGTGGGGAGGGAGGGGGGGAGACGACACTGGATTCTAACAAGAATTTAGACTTCAAAGCTTAATATTTCGCAAACGCATCGCTGAATCGAAAAATAGTTTTACACACCCTCAATATTTTAAAACAAGCTATCCAACGATACCCCACACTAGGTGGCAGACGAGAAAAAAATATTTATGCTCTATAATCAGAAAGAAAACTTCAGTTATTATGAATATGATTTTCTTCAGAAAGAAAGAAAAAAAAAGTTTTTTGTTGCTACTTGATTACAAAACATAAAAACACGCAAAAAAATAACAACAACTATAAACATTTGTTAGCTTAACGTGCGTTATATTATGTATTTATTTGCATGTTGTGTAATTAAAAATTATACCAAGATTTACCGATATCGATAAATTATCATCAATCACTTTGTACTTGCCGGGTACATTTGTTGTCCTTGAAATATCCAATGAGAGTTCTTACCGACCATGTTACCCGTCCCACCTCATACCTTTTTTCCGTAAGTTTAGAATCAAACAAACTTTTTAACTTTCGGAAACTAGTGGATGTAATCTATGGGCTAACTTCAGAGCCAAAGATCCCTGAAGGGTATTGTATGGTATTGTCACACATGTATTTTTACAACGCCTATATTCATTTATTTATATAAAAATCATTATTTGGAAATAGATAAAAATTAAATATGAGAATAATAAATAAATGAATGAAATATGAAAAAAAGATTAATTTATTTAATTACGTATTATTTATTTCTAATTTTATTTCAAAATTTCCTTATGTTATTTTATTTCATTAATTTAAAAATCTAAATAACAATGTATAATGCGGGTTTCTTGTATACCTGAAATGAGTTTTGAATTTGAATTTTGTAATAAAAAACTAATACTTAACTAAAACAAAAAACCTATTCCAAATTAGCCTGATGGGGTAGTGTGCATAAAAGGCTGGCAGTTTTTCCTCGTTGAATTGCAATAGAAATTCTTCGTGTGAAATAACTGCCAGCCCTTCTATCGTGAGATTCATCGCCCAAACGTTTTGAAATTTCTTTTATATTTTGTTTGTGTTAACTCTTTCGTAAATTATAGACATTTATTTTAACTATGTTTTTTTAATTTATATTGGTTTTTTCTATGTTCCACTGCTTACTTGTCATTAATAATTAAAATAATGTTACAGATACACGTTATGGGCAGTTATCATGCACTTAGGACAATCGCTCACTGGCGGACATTACGTCGCTTACGCACGTGAGACGTCATTCGCAGATTACAAATGCGAAAGAGAAGGCAATGGTGACGCTACTACAACGAATTCTAGCTCAAATTTCATGAAAACTTTGTTCACCCGTCCAAGACCTCAAAACATTGGCTGTAATGCTAAAGATTGCTGTGTTCCAAGACAAAGACCTGAATTAGGATGGCTTGCGTGTGATGATGAATTAATAAAACCGATATCCAATGAGGAATTTGAAGATTCACTGTCACCGGATCCTAAAATGAGATCAACAGCAACACCATATTTGTTGTTTTATGTCAAGACCGATGTTGGCTAGTGTTTGTGATGATATAAAATTTATTTTTTTGTGGTGGCCATAGCTATGTGTCATTTAGTGTTAAAAAAAAAGTGAACGCTACACAAGTGAGCGCCTGTCTACGTGTTGAGTCACAAATTTATTCAACATTTTTTTATTTAATTTTTTTTTCCAAAAGGCAGTGTGTAGACAGATTGTCTAAAGTGATATTACAATTGTAGCTGTAAATGTATATTGTAATTTAGAACATAAAATTCAGATTATATCATATAGAGTATGCTATTTTGACTTGTTATAAACTGACAATACATAGATTTGGTTGTATTTCAAGTATATAATGACATACTTATCGGCTTGAAATTGTATTATAATGCTGCATTTGCATATTGGCCTAAACAAAATATTGTAATAATACCTGTTCCTCGATGTTGGCATGCTTTATTTATAACGCTAGTAATTAACCAGAATTCTTCAATACTATGTAAGTAATACTACTTGCATTTTAATATAAGGGCTAAAACATTTTGCATAAAAAGTTTTTTTAGAACTCATGAAATCCCATGGGCCTATAGACGCACAAGGTATTATGATAAGCTGATGACACTAGGCGCTTTCATTGACATCGAAGGAGCGTTCGACAAAACGAAATTTAATAGCATCAGCCGCTCTCTTAGTAGATTTGGAGTCGAACAAACCATCAGTGGGTGGATTGATCAACTCCTGAAGCTAAGAGCAGTGCAATTTACAGTTAACACCACCACGAGAGGCATTGTAGCCAAAGGCTGCCCACAAGGAGGAGTACTCTCTCCTTTACTATGGAACATCGTGGTGGATGATCTGCTGAAACGTCTTAACGATAGATGCTACTACACAGTAGGTTACGCGGATGACATTACCATTCTGATTAAAGGCAACTCAGAAAATATTATCTGTACCCGCATGCAACTAGCCCTCAGAATCTTGGAAGAGTGGTGTCACCACCATGAACTGACGGTAAACCCCAACAAAACAGAATTAGTCCTTTTCACAAATAAAAGGAAAATTCAAATAACTACCATGCCAAAGCTATTTGACATTGAGCTTACCCTTTCAAGTGAAGTCAAATACCTTGGGGTAATTTTAGACAACAAACTAAATTGGAGTAAGCATCTAAGCACAAAAATAACCAGGGCATGTACAACCTTCTGGCAATGCAGAAGACTAATAGGCAAGAAATGGGGCCTTAAGCCATCCATAACCCTATGGCTCTATACAGCCATAATACGACCCATGATAACATATGGTGCAGTAGTTTGGTGGCCTCGAACTCAGTTAAGCACGGTAAAAAACAAACTACAAAGCCTGCAGCGTCTTGCCTGCCTAGCAACCACAGGCAGTATGAAAACGACTCCCACAACAGCATTAGAAGTCATCCTCAACCTCAGACCCCTTCATCTTGTTATACAACAAGAAGCTGCCGCTGCAGCCATACGACTTGAGAAAGTAGGGCTCTGGAAACGGGACGGCAGAATCACTCATGCACGGCTCAAGGAGGCGGTGGGAAACGAGCTTCCGATGATAGAGGCGACATGTGATATCATCCCAAAAACCTTTGTCTTTGACAAAAAATACCGTATCCAGCTTCATGAGGAAGAAAAAGATAGCTCCGGCATCCATGAAGTCAGGATCTACACCGATGGCTCCAAAACGGAATCAGGAACGGGCGCAGGAGTATTCTCCCATGACCTGAACATCAACATGTCAACGAGCTTGGGTGCACTCAACACCATCTTCCAAGCAGAATGTGTTGGGATTACCCGAGCTGCAACAGCGGTCTTGTCTAAAGGCATAAGTAATGCATCGATACGCATCATCTCCGACAGTGCCGCTGTGCTACAAGCTCTCAACAACAACCGCATCAACAGTGGACTAATCCTGGAGTGTCACTGTGAACTGCAAAAAATTGCATTGAAGAACCGGGTTACTCTTCAATGGATACGTGGTCATAGTGGGTCTCTAGGCAATGATGCGGCAGATGAATTGGCAAAGAGAGGATCGGGCACTAAAATAATGGGACCTGAACCAATTGTACCGATACCATTTATCCAACTCAAAACATGGTTACGTGACAGAACCTTACAACAACACAACAAACAGTGGGCAGAACAGACAGATTGCAAACAAACCAAGAATGTTCTTACATCCGTGGACGCTAATCTGTCGCACAAACTGTTAAAACTCAGCAGGAAAAACCTACGCTACATAGTTGGCATAATAACAGGTCACTGCCCTCTAAACAGGCACTTTTTCAATATCGGCGTTACTGACAGTCCTCTATGCAGGGGCTGTATGGAAGCCGAGGAGACACCGTCTCACGTGGTTCTTCATTGCAAAAGCGTGAGCGACCAACGGACAAAGCTCCTTAAGAATCCACAAACCATGAGAGAGGCACTGAATAACATCAGATGCCTCCTTAACTTTTGGACGGAGCTGGGATGGTATGGGTAACCAATGACAGGTATTGGTTACCTACGTACAATGGCCCTATTATGAGGCTAAGTGCGGAAAACATAAGTCCAACTAACTAACTAACTAACTATGAATTTGTGTTGAAGTAACATCTAAAATGCGAAATTCGCATTGCGGTCTCAGGCCGATATTCGATTTATTGATTTTCGAATAGCAGTAGCAGCCTTTATATTAAAATATTCATAGAGGTTTTTTTTTATTCTCTTTTTACAGTGTTCTTTTTACGTTATTTAAAACAAATAGAACCAATTTTTAAAGTGTTTATTGATTGAATGTCATCATTTATTTGTGAGCGTTTTTAATTACCTTTTTTTTTTTGTTGCATGATAATAAATTATTCTCAAAAATCGAAATTATAATAGTTAGAAGTACTATATTTTAATTGTTTGTAAAATTTATAGTTTTGTATCAGGTTTTAATTTAAGACCAGCTCAAAGTGTAACATAATTTTCACAAAACGCACATTTTTAGACTTGCATATTCTTATTATACAGCTTATATTACAGCTGCTGTAAACTTGGAATGTAAAAGTTATTGTAATGTATTATTACTCGAATCATTATTATATCAGCTACTAGCCGACTACTGCTAAAAACAATCCTCTTCCTAGAACCTTCAAAATTACCCGAGTAATTGAGTAAGTTTTGTTTCTAACGTCATGTACCGTGAAGCCTAATAGAGCGAGATAGCGTAAGATTCGTCTTAACCTATCACACCTATGTACCGCTGCCATTGTTTCTATCATCTGAGCATTCATGCAGATGCAAGGAATCACAGCAGTGCATCAGTGTGACAGGTTAAGCCTAATCTAGCGCTCAAAAGAGAACTTACTTCATATACTATACCTCTACCTTATGATTGGATGTTATGGAGGCCATCGCCTGATAATACTAATGTTTCTTTTTGGATCATGGCGCGTAGGGACATATCTCTTATCAGAGGCCGATGAGTAACTGAGTTTGTGTTTAAGGCCAAGGTTTTGGCCCACGGCTCGTAGGCAACACAAGGCTATTTGTGAATAAGAACGTAGTGTGTAATTTTCTAGATTCTGCCCATTTGATTGCTGCAATTGGATCCTCATCTTATCGGCATGGTTCTAGGCCTCTTCTAGGTTGGTAATTCTGCTACTAGAGAGATCTTATGATTAGGAAAATATACAAGCTTTTCTATATCAACTTCCCTATGAATATGTAATAAAATAAGTCAGTATATGTTATAAATTCATAAGCAATATATAATTTGGTTGTGCCTTGATAAAATATCCATCTATTTGTAAAAAAATACCATCAAATAAATTATGAAGGTAAATACAACTACCCAACCGGTGAAGCAATAAAATTTTCTTGTTTTGAATAATTGAAATATTTTCTGGACTGTTACTCCTACCAGTACTTAGTGATTACTTGGCTGCGGAATTTACAACCGGCTTGTATTCCATCAGTCAATATGTCAACATTGTCAACATCTTTATTAAAAAATATTGTCTGCTAATTGCTATTTTTGTTCAAAGTTCATAGATTCTAAATTGTCCTAAAATGTTAACTATGTACAAGCTTAAACTATATTAGTTATGAGTACTTTTGAATATTTTTATTATTTCGAGTTTGCCATTCCAAACTGAAAAACCTTTGAAAAAGGTGAAATTCTTGTCAGTAGCTTATACAAGTGTTTTATATAAGATGTTAATGATTGAACAAAATATTGAAATAATTCACTTTTATTGTAAATTGGATTTGGACAATTAAAATAAGACCAATAAATTGATATTTTATTTCTTAAGCTTATCACAATTTTATTTCAGGTTCGGCTTTTCAGTGTGCTTAACTACTAGCTAGTGTCATACAACCCAAATTGGTGAATTGTAATGGTTAAAGTATAAGTTATTTTTAACAATTAGTTTAACAAACGTATTGGTGCAATCCAGCCTAAGTGTGCTTAAATTGTAACTAGTGTCATACAAATCAACAGCTCCGATTCGGTTATCGAATCAGTGACATGTCTTGTTACAATAGTAACAGTAATTTGGCAGTAGAGAAATGCATAATTTTTTATTCCCTTACTCAAATTAATTTTTATGTTCCCATGAGATACGATCGTGGTGAGCTTAGTCGTACGACGGGAGAAAAGAAACCGTGAATGTGCGGACTTTAATTTTAACGGAATGGAATAGAGCAGGGATAAAAGCTACATATATTTCATTGTCTCTCTACTTATATGTTGGTAACTCAAAACTCCCAAAAACTAAGTTACAATGTTGTCCCTTGCAGTTTTCGGAATAAACTACTTATCTCAGATCTAACATGTCTGAAAAGAAACAACGATCAATAGTTACGGAGATATAACCTTTTCTCGTTTGACAGCTGTCATCCTAAGCTAAGATAGTAAAAAAACTAGTAGTCTACAATCAATAATTACGCAGATATAGCACTTCTTAGATTGACAGCTGTCATCTAAAAATAGATCTTAATGAGAACTATCATTTCTGCAGGGAAACTGCTAGTCTAAGATCAATATTTTACGGATTTATAGCCCTTTCTAGTTTGACAGCTGTCATCCTAAATAAAGATCTTGATAAGATCTATCATTTCTGTAAGGAAACTGCTAGTCTAAGATCTAAATATTTCACGGAGATAGCCCTTTCTAGTTTGATTGCTGTCATCCGAAATAAAGATTTTGATAAGATCTAGATCCCAGTGGAGCCTATATATAAATTATATCACAGGTTCCACTGAAATTAGTGATGGATCTTACTAAACTCCCTGAATTCTGTTCGATTCACTGGTGGAGCTTATTAGGAGATGCTAGTATCACAGGATCCACTCACATCAATGGTGCATCACATAGAACTTTATCGTGCTATTAAATCCACTGGTGGATCGTACTGGATAGAGTGCCTTTTTTTATGATTTTTGTGAAGTGGTACAGATGTTTAGCGTGTTTTTCTATGGCGCAAAACGCGCGGGAAGCGTAGGATTTTATGGGATAAGTTTTAATATGGCGACTGCTTAGAGCTTTAAACCCTAGATTAATATATGTATACATTTACATGTTGCGATAGGTACAAAAAATTGATCGAATTCAACGAATTGAAAGTTCAACCTATCGTAGATTATCCTCATAATTAAATTATTCATATATCTATTATAAATAAATAAGCATACGCAGCCAATAAGGTAAGTATCTACATATTATAGCGACACGTCGACATTTTGAGTTTTATTATCTATCAGTTCAGAGATAAACGTCGTCGGTCAAACGCGACGAGTTCGGTCGGTCTTACATTTCACAGAAGTGAATTGGCTTGTTATAGAAGTCACCTTGTCTTACTTAATTTTTTGATATATACGCGTGAATAGTTTTTTAAAATGAAGGCTATGGAGTCGAGGAATAAAATGTATAATGTAAGTACTTAGGTAAATATTTAATCAAAAGGAGGAATTTAATCGTTGGGTTGCGTTAATTTGAATACAGAAATTAATTAGTTCAAACAACAAAACTTTTAGATATTAACTATCTATGCAATATGCGGAAGTTTTTATTTTATGTCTATATATTTGTTTTTTATAATTCAGTATTATATCATGGGAAAAAATTTAAGTAAATTAGCAGCTTAAACATGAAGATTCTCAGCTTTAATTTTTTCAATTTGAAATTAGTTTTTCTCAAAATTCTAGATGTCACAAACCTTTTATGGGTACTAAATCTACTTTGATGCTGTTTATTTGTGCTGAACTACAAGCTAAAGATACTAGCTACGTACTTTACAATAAAAATAATATATACGTACCTACTTTATAATATAATACAAAATCTAACAAATAAATAGGTAATGAGACAATAAAAATGGCTTGTAACCTGCAATTGGTTATCAACTTCTAAAATTGTAAATATTTTTCTTTGTGTATTTAGCACTATACAACACAATAATAACAAATACATTAAAAATGTAAAATTACTTGACTCGTTTAATTTATCATACAAACTTACTTAATCTGTGGAAAATGAATGAAAACGTTTTACATATAAGCAATGTGGCAAGCGCAAAAATGGCTGCCTACCTGTCTATGACTTTGGGTTGACCTCTGTAACCCTTCCTTCCAGTTCCATTTCGTACAAATCTTGCTCTCATACTAACTCAACGTGTGAGTCAAGGTGTGGCTCGACTATTTACTTTAATTGAAATCTGAATATTATTACAAAATGGCATTCGTGAGTAAACAGTTTTAAATTTATTTGTACTATTATGACACATAAGCAACATTATTACATCCATTTAAACTTAAGACAAATGGCAAAGCCGGTTATTAACATTTATAACCTATAAAATAAATAAAAGAATTATATATTGGTTTGTCTATACATGGGTTTCGTAAAAACTTCACAATAGCTGTGCTACATGGGGTCGGAAATACATTTAATTCATAATGCTATTATAGTTTAGTACTTACATAAAAAGAGGTGAATAGTGTTATTTTTAAAATAGAGCTACATGTTATTTACGCTGTGCGGTTGTGCGTTTTTCCTTAATACTATTTCTGTTTAGGTGCTCTTTACAGAATTAGTTGCTATTGTTTATTAAACACAACAGCTACAATATTTAGAAAGATATTACATCCGATCTCGTAGTCGGAATCTCTTGCAAGAAAGAAACAAATGTTCATAAGGTTTTTAGTGTATTTGAGCTATTGTTGCCATGGTAAAAAGCTACCTAACAGAATTGAAATAAATTTAGAAGTGTAATTTAATTTATTTCATATATTTTCTTGAGAAGTATCAATTTACTTAGTTCAATTGTTTTTAATTTTAGTTTTATAATAATTCAATTAGTTCCTTTCTTCTTAGATTGGAATCGAAGTTTGAAAGATTAATTTACTGAAAAATCGATTTCCAAGAGATTTCCAAATATTCAATCTTTTTAGGGTTCCATAATCCAAATAAAAACCCTTATATTTTTCGCCATGTCAACAGGTTCGTCCATTTATCCACCTTAATTTTTTAACAACTTTAAAATATAAGTTGGTTCTCAATTTGGCTGTAATCTTTTTTTTGAGTGTATGTTTCGTGATAATTCCACAGCTAATTTAAATCATTTTCTTCTTACGAATTAAACTATATTTACGGGGTGCGATGGTCCTATAAAAACCACTGAAACAATCTAACCAGAGCAGCCATAATTAGATAAGATTTTTTTTTTAATTGTATTTATCTACTTTGAAATCTTCTAAAATATTTTAAAGAAATATCCATTTGTGATGCGTCAAAATCACGTAAATATTATACTAAAAATTATAATAGGTTTTGACCCGTTACCTGCTGAACGTTGACCTGTTTTATATTTTTTGATAACTTTTAAATGTGAACAATTAAGTCGCAAAAGGTAAAAAAATCACTATTAAAAAATGTTTAGTAGTCCTGTGTTTCTGGTTTTATTTAGTTTTATAGGTCTGTAGTCTAGAATCTAAACTAAATCCTTATTGTTTAATCATATCCGTCCGTCTGTGTTCTTTAGATTTTGGTAGCCAAATCTTTAAAAGATAGTTAAAAGTTGGTTTTTCTACTTAACTTTCCTTAATGATGTACTGAAATGTGTCAAGTGATGAAAGTGGAAACCCAAAATCAATTATCAAAAAGTAAAAAATAAGCTGCTAAAACAAACTTACTGACAAAACATTGAGCTACGTCTTGTCTTATATTAGTCTTACTATCGGGTAGACCATTTTCTGTAGAAATTTAATTTAATGATTGATGTACCTACATAAATAAATTTGCTCTCTAAAAAGATGTTTGTATTAAAATTTAGGAAAAAACAGTAATTTGAGAGTGCCTTTCCTAAATGTAATGAGGATAAAAAAAATAAGTAAAGATTAGGAATAAAATAGTAAACCGAAAGCTGCTGCTACAATTATTTTATGAATTTCATTTTAAAAAACAAGAAAGTTTCTGTAAGTAGATACCTACTTTAGATATTTTTGGAAGTTTTATTGGGATCCTTGAAACTTATTTATAAATTAATTTATTTTGACTGTAAATTATGCCTGTACGAGTATATCACGCTGAAATAACTGACCTGATATTGATGTGGTTTTCAACATTTAATGGCTTAAACCTCAAGGTGATTTAAGCCATATCTCATCAAAAACCGTTTAGTAGCAGATTGTACATAGTGTTACTAGGCCTACAAAATATACTCCACTTTATGTTTTTGATGATTATGATGGTGTTAAAAATCGTAAGACACATATGCAATTGCCTTTAACACGAAACACAATACCAGCTACACAGAAGTGTTGTCAGCGTTATGGGCAATGTAGACAATAAAATATCTTTGAGCAGTCAAAAAAAGACTTCTGTCCAAGCTTTAACGCCAACGCTTAGGTACTATGTACATTTACGACTTTAATATTTGTGATTTATAACTTGGCCTTCCATACATTTTCGTAGACTAATTTTCACAATAAGCCAGACATGCATTTTGATATCTATCAAATACGTTAAAAAGGCAGCTATGCGCATAAAGTTTAAAATGTAATCATGGATTGATAAAATATTGGATGGATTTATAATAATCTACTCTTATTTCGGCATGTTCATCAAGTAATGATTATCAGAATTTCAAGCAAAGGGTGCTAATTCTAACATATATTTAGCGCTTATCATTTTTATGCCCAAGTATACAGACGCAACTGGCAGCTACGCGTGCATGGAGGGATGTTGTGGAAATGGAGGGATGTTTTCCTCAACTAAACTCGCTCCAACGCTATGAATCTACCCCTCTAACCAAACCAATCTAAACAATCATAACTGGACGACCGTATAGTGCCAGCCACGTATTGATTTTATTCTCTTTAGTTGTGATAATTTGTTATCCCATTTTTTGGGATGAAAAAACAGATATTTGATGATAGTATAGTGTAAATAAACAGGTAGGCATTAAAACATAAAGTTTGTCATGTGATACACAGGCTACATAAACCTATATTAATTATTCCAATTAAATTTTAAATTGGAATAAGTTTGATTTGCAAATATTGAATTAAAATTTTAACTTATATAAAAAAAACCAAAGGTTTGTAAACCATGTCAAATCGGATACGGAAATGATATTATCTGTAGTATATAAAAGTAAATGTCAAAAGTAAGGCGCGAAAATCAATTTGATTGATCAAACCGTTTTATTAATCTAATGAATCTATTTTGTAAGTATATTATAAAAAAATGTTTATTTAAACTTACTGTTAGCATAAATGAAATATTGGCAGGTGCTCAAAGTTAATTTTAGAATTGGTAATCTAGTTGCTCTGTTGTTGTTCGTTACACGGTCCGAATATTTTTCTACTGCAAAATGCAGTCTCCGAAATAAACACTTATGTTGAGACCTAGCGAGCTCAATGAGAAAATTGGTGTTTTTCTCATTTTCACGTCAACTAGCGTCACGGCGGCGAATACATTGCGCGCGCAGCTCGCGCTTGTACGCAAGTCCGGTTTTCATTTCAGTGGGGAGCAGCTTTTCAGACAGAAGGGCAGTTCAAGATCACGATCAACGTTTGCCATACCTCACGTGGATTTTCGTAATCACATATTGCGTCATTACCTTGTGAATATGGGTTGGCCGACAATCTACGATGGCAGTTCTGAGGTACCTTGATAATTATAGTTTTGAAGGGTTATATGTGCTATAATTTCTTCTTATTGTTTCTGCATAGCCGGCCTATGCATGCGTGCTCCACAGTTTACAGTCTTGAAATAGTTTCTTCAGTGAACCTAACCGTCAATAGATTGGAGCTACACTTAACATTTTTTTGAACTGCTGAAATAGCAGGAGATTGTTCTATTGATACTGTGCATTAGTGATCTCTCTTTTTCTAGTGTGTGTTTCAGCAGAGTAGTCATTGCGTTTCCGATAGTATGTGTGTATTTAAAACAGTGTGTGTAACACTTTATAAATCGTGTCAATAACAGTAGTTGTTTTATCCGAGGTGTTTTTTTAAATGTTAAACTCTACTCACATTAAAATGCTTTTGCATTTTTGATTTGAATAATCTTAAATGACTGATGGGAAAACTATCTTATCATCTTTTTAGTTATTCAATACTTAGATTAATTTGGTTTTTCCATTGCCAATGGGCTCCTTGACTGTTACTACTAGGATATGTGTATGTATGTTGGAATGTTTTTACCATTTCTTAACAAAATAGCTTTTACCTGTGGCTCTGCCTGCCCTGAATTTGGTTATTGGCTTTAAATTCCTACTGCAATTTCTTGATTTTTCTAAAGAAGTTTGCAATAGCAATTATTTCATTCAGGTGGAAATCAGTCATAGTTATTCCAGTGAAAATTTTTGAATTTTTGTGTCTCTTCAACTATCTCAATTAGATTTTCCATTGCAGGGTGATTGAGTAACAAACAAACTTTCAATTTATAATATTAGTAGAAAGTATATAGAAATAATATTTAATATAATAATGTAGAATCAATATTTTTTTATACATATTCTTGTGAGACAAAACTAACAATAAATAGAAAAAAATGTTTTGGAGTACCTATAGGTATTTCTGTATAAATTTTTCCATGAATGCTGAATACTTTTAATTACGGTGTTAAGAATTCATTGATGTTTTTTGAATTTAAGGAAATTTATTATTTTATCATAAGATTTTATTTCTATTATTGTATTCCTCTTGGAAGTTGTTTAGATTCCTATTAGGACCACTATATTAAAATAGAATCAAAATTAAACTTTAATGATTAAAATTACGTCCATATTAAAATTGTTTATATTATATTTATTTGTTTATTTATTACATACTATTTTTTACTGAAGGTATTGTGTGTCAGATGTCCACCTAACTATTGTATATTGATTGGCCAGGCAGATGTTTTGCTCTAATTAGCATATTCTGAATGAACGCTGTATCCTTAGAGTATCTCAATGTCAAATGTGTTAGCTCCATTAGGTAGTCGTGTCAGTGCAATTGTGACTTAACTACTTGACTTGTTCCTCACAAAAATGTTATCCATCAGTGCATTTCAGATTTCGTGAGATTAAGTCTAATTTATTAGTTCTGATAAGATAGTAATTTGATATGACTAGATATGTACTGATTTTTTCTGTGTGCAGGCGTTATTATAGGTTTGTAGTAAGTTGAGATCCACGTCAAGTGTCTGTTTAACAACTAAGTACAAAAAAAGAGTGAAAAAGATTTTACTGGTATACTATTGATAGGTAGGCATATAGAAGTACATGACTAAAGTTTATGTTTCTTTTTATTACTATTGTGGTGCATATTGTCAATGCTTGAGTTGGTACATATAGCATCTAAATTTAGAAACAAATGGTTGTTGTTACAGGCTGGTTCAGCAGAGAAGCCCAATATGCAGCTGGCTGCAGCAGACGTAGGCTCACATCTTCAACACATGTGTGCTTTGGATATTGACTCACCGGCTTCTTATGTTCGCCTTTCTGGAGTCATCTGTACTATTGGTGAGACTTGGTTTATTAAAATTTCAAATTATTTTAAAATATTAAACTATATTATTATTTAAACATATGGTTGATTACATCTTCAACTATCCCATAGTGTTTTTCTGTCTGTGTACAGTCAGGCAATCTTCATAAAAACTGAATAGATTTTATTTGGGATTTCATAATAAGGAAGGGAGAATTTAATATCTTAACTGTTTCCATTAAAGAGAATTCATAATGTCAAATAATTTTCTTCTTCGTATTCTTAAACATTGCTGTGGATTTATTTTCAACTCCTTTATTTTTAAATTGGCAGTACTCTGACATGCACTACAATACAATATATGTATTCAACCTACATATGTCAGTTTTATGTAACATTATTAAAGCCTCATTAAAACAGAAAATTTAACAATTCATATTTTAACTACCCCCGTAAGGTCGGTTGGTAGATAATGCCCTTAAGTCCACTTATTGTAATAATCACAAAGAAAAAGTTCCTACATGACTGTCATTTTTACCCCATATTTATTCTTATACAATACATTTTAGGCAACATTTATACAGATCTATTTATTAATTTATTTAACTCTTATAGTACATTATAATTTTAGTCTAATATTAACAAATTGATACTAATGTACTAAGGTGGACTTATCGCATAATGCAATATCTTCCAGCCAACCTTAGGGTATTTCCGAAAAAAGATTAATTTAAATTTACGTAGGTAAAGTCCGAACGAAAGAAAGAAAAAAAAATAGATAAAATAATTCCAAGTATATGCACATACATAAATACACCATAATTACATATACATACTTATAGGTACTCATAAATACATACATAAAAAATATATATTATCATTTAATATATTTGTGCCATCAAATTTGCAATGATTGAAGAAAGAAGGATTTTAAGATAGTTTTGAAAATATGATTAGACATTGTCAACCGAATGTCGCAAGGTAGATTGTTCCACAGCAGAGCTGCTTTCACAGCAAATGATTTGCCATAAAAGGTAGTGGAGTGGGGTAGAATAGTTAAAGATTGTTCTATCTTTGACCTTAATATCATACATTGTAAAGTATGAGAATGGTATTTAAAGAGCTCCTGCAAGTAGCAGGCTGCAGAGGGATTATTAAGGACACTATACAAAAGAGTGAGAATGTGAGTATTCCTGCGAAGTCGAATTGGGAGCCACTTGAGTTTAGCACGAAACTTTGAAATGTAACCGTATTTCCGTTATCCGAAAATGAATCGGATACATAGATTTTGGAGACGTTCAAGTTTGTCGAGTAGCTCCTCTGTAAGGTAATACCTTACGTCTGCGTAATCAAGGATAGGAAGCAGTAAAGACTGCGCCAGCATAAACTTAGTCTAGAATGGTAAAAAGTTTTGAAAATGTTTGATTGAGTGTAATGCAGCAAACAGCTTTCGGCAATGTGCATTTACCTGAGGGCGCCTTGATAACGTGCTGTCTATGAGTATTCCGAGTACGTCATTGTCAATCATTTCGGGCAGTTTATTTATGTCCAGGTTAGCGAGTTGACGACTGCTGCCTACTATTACAGCCTGAGATATACTGGGGTTAAGTAAGAGTCCAAAGTACTTTGCCCATTCACATACAGTTTTAAGGTTATTTTTAATGACACTGATAGCATTCTGAATTTGGTCAACTTTTGAACCTCTGTATAACTGCAGATCACCAACCTGTGTGGAACTGTCTAGTTCGTTGATTTGTCAGGGAGTTTATAAAAAGGGAGAACAATAAAGGTGTCAGAACACCACCTTGTGGAACACCTGCAGGCACAACACACCAGTCCGAGCAGCCAGAATCAATATTTATGCATTTTTGACGACCTTTCAGATAAGTTTCAAACCACATGGCCGCTGCCAGAGATATGTTAAGCGAACGTAGTAATCAAAGTAGAATATCAAAGTCAACAGTATTAAATGCATTGCTGAAATCTAGTAAAGTTAACACAGTAATATGTTGACTTTCCATTTTGTGTCTAATGTTGTCTGTAATTAAAATATATTCATAAAATATATATAATATATTTACCCTAGGACCTGCTTCCCGCGATGTTGCCGTGCTTGAGAGAATGATGGAAACTGGCATGAATGTAGCTCGTATGAATTTCTCACATGGCTCGCACGATTATCACGCCGAGACCATCCGCAACTGCCGCCAGGCTGAAAAGAACTACAGTGCGAAATTGGGCATGCCATTCTCTTTGGCCATCGCTTTGGATACCAAGGGTCCTGAAATAAGAACTGGACTGTTAGAAGGCGTAAGTATTATGCTTACAATTACTTATACCGACTATGATGTTAAATAGGGATTTACGGAGGTACTCAGTTGCTTTTCGAAACCGGCTTTTGAGTATGCGTAGATTCTTTGAATATTCTAATACACACTTGATAGAAATAAACTAACTGAAACATATTAAGATAGGTTAGGTATCTAGTTCTGAAATAGGTATTGTTTCAATGTTATTCAACCTGGAATTAACTTTGACTTTTAGGTTAAATTGACTTTAAATTCCATACACCTAATTACTACCCTGATTGAGTTACAAACAAGTAATGTTAGTATTTGTGTTGTTCTTTGTACAATAAAGTCGCCTTATTTTTTTTAACCTGTAGACTTAAATGATGGTTTTATTATCAACATGAGATGTATGAATAGCTTTTCGTTATGATCGCTGATGTAAAGAAACTTTTTGTTTTGTCAATCATTGGAACAGGGTTTGCTGCGACATGTTTATCCCTTTGTGGCTGACATCATGGTTAGGTACCTACTTAAAAATATTATGCCGGATTACGAACTCGTCATTTTGTTTACTGTCAAACTCAAACTGTTGATTAATTAAAATTTTATTTACTTTATTAATACTCAAAGTTCATTTAAAAGAAAAGGAAATGAACTATTGTATAACTATAATCAAAAAAATTTAGCCACACCTGGTACTCTTAATACAAATTTTATACACGGGAAACATTCTTTAATTTTTAAAAAGAAAAATCTGCATTCAAAAGATTTTGCAAAAAGTCGCTTGTCACACTCGGGAATCGAACCGGCTATAATTCGAAACAATAACAGCCTGTACTCTTATGGCACTTATAAATAGACCAAATCTCTCTTACCAACATGATAAATTAAATGAAAGGAAAATCAAAACGATAAAATCTTAACTTTTTAAATTGAACGAGAAAAAAAAAAGGGTTAACTTACTAATTCGTTGCTTGAAATGAGATCCTTTTTGTTGAATACACAAGTTTATTTTTAGGAATTAATTTCCTGTATCTAATAGCGAGTTGTGATGAATATTCAAAATCGTATTGTGCACCTCAGTTCTTAACTTGTTTACAGTTGCATAGGTTTTTTGTTAAATTAATTTTTTTACATAAAAAAAACTGCAGGCCATCTGGCTGTAGCATTTCTACCAATCCAGGTATTGAAATGGTTATTAACATAGGCTGTGGTGATTCTGATGTTATGGGCCGGAGCACCATCTTGCTGTAGACAACTCAACATTTATGTTGCATCTAATAAAGAGTCTGCAGTTCAAACACGAGCAAAACGCAATTTTCTTTTCTAAATAGTTTTAATTTAATTTACCATATTTGATCCTTATGATTGACCCTATCGACTGATGCCATAAAAGTACAGGCTGTCATATATTCGGATTTTAGGCCGGTTCGATTCTGGAGTGTGGCAAGCGAGTTTTTGAAAATCTTTGAATTCAGATTTGTTTCTTTTTAAAAATAAAGGAATGTTTCCTTCTTGCAAAATTTGCTATCTCCAGTATTAAGAGTACTTTCCCTCCAAGTGGGGTTAAAAAATTCTGCTCTGTATATTTGAAAAATTAATTGGAATCTACTATTTAGAAGCTGTCTTTGTCTTTTTTATAGCATTACACAAAAATTACTAAACGGATTTTAATGCGGTTTTTTGCCGTTTGATAGGTTGGAGTTCAACTTAAAATTAGCTACGTTTCGTCAAAACTTCCATAACAGTTATACCTTGGAGTATCCAAATATTTTTTATTTCTTTCCCAGGGTGGTTCTGCAGAAGTAGAATTAAAGAAAAGCGAAACCATAAGATTAACCACGGACCCGTCCTACCAAGAACGTGGTTCCTCATCTGTCGTTTACTTGGATTATAAGAACATCACCAATGTGGTGAAACCTGGTAACAGAATCTTCATCGATGACGGTCTTATCTCGGTCATCTGCCAGACAGTCAACGCTGATTCACTGGACTGCAGTATTGAGAATGGAGGTGAGCTATAATTTTGCTATTGTTATAAAGATAGGAAATAGGACCTTCAGTCATCAGTATGTCACTAGTAAATTCTTGATAAAATTATATAAATCATGCTCTCTCAAAGTGTCTCTGCGGTGGTGGCATGTGCGTCGGGTCATTCCCTAAAACATGGTTGAGCGAAGTGATGGCTGATTCATGTGTCATACTTGTGAACGGGTGCCGTTGTGGAGACTGGTCTGCTCTTGCAAACTTTTTTGTATTCTTAGTATTCGGTCATTGGTGTAGGATTTCAACGGCAACACCTCAATTATGAAAAAAAAAAGAACGGATAATACTTGACGTTTTCAAGTAGCTTATGTCCTTTTCCGGGACTCAAAATATCTGCATGCCAAATTTCATCTTGATCGGTACAGCGGTTTCAGCATTAAGAGGTAACAGACAGATTTACTTTCGCATTTATAATATTTATTATTATATTATATTCATGGATAGTATGGATTGTTTTAAGTATATGTATGTACATATGATTGTACAAAAATATAATTATGATGGCGCTTATGCCACTAGTACTATTAAATATCGGAATACTCTTAAATATCTGAATTCCTTCACACGATTGACGATATTTTACGCTTCACATAGTGCGCCCCCTTTGCTACATAAAAACAAAAAATTATAATTGACATGTTTGACTTTGTTTTTAGTAGCTTACTTACTTATTTTTATTACCTAATAAGTGTTTCGGTACATATTGTATACTCTTTAGCTATTTATCAAAGTATTATATTATTACTTGAAATAGAACTTCTTGCCATCTCTTTTTGGCAGAAATTAACATTGTATACATTATATTGACGATTGAAAAGTGTTCGTAGAAACCTATTTGAATAAAGTTTGATTTGATTTAAATAAAGTAAAGTTTGCGATTCCAAAGTGATTTTCTTTAGTCTGAAACACAAACACTTCATGGCATAGGCCTCCGTCTCCATGAAGAAGCCTGTGTCCCTGCTGTGGGTCATACGATGGCTGAGGCAAGCAATAACTAAATATCCTTGCACAGGTATGCTGGGATCGAGAAAGGGAGTCAACCTACCTGGACTGCCGGTCGACTTACCTGCTGTATCAGAGAAAGACAAGTCCGATTTGCTGTTTGGTGTGGAACAAGGCGTGAGTACACAATTTATTAATGGCGTGATCATAATCAATACATATTTTTAATTAGGTACATAAGATTGCACTTTACTGTACGCCGCTTAATGAATCCTACTAATATTTTAAATGTGAAAGTTTGTAAAAATGTCTGGATGGATGATTGCTACTCAATAACGTTTCATCCACCGGACGGATCGGGATGAAACTTGGCACACCTATAGATTAGGTCCTGGAATAGCACATAGGCTTTTTATCCAGAAAATTTCAAATGTTCCCGCGGGAATAACTATAACCGAGCTTAAACGATCTATAGCTACAGCTTGCAATAGCAAACGTCATTTGTTTTATAATTAATGAATTAATTAAGGAGTTTCACGCCGATAATCAAATTTAGGGTGAGCGGAGCCGCTGGCAAAATCTAGTTTAATATAACCGTTTGCGAGAGAAATCACTTCTGCAACCGCATTGTGCGTGGTCGTTTAGGTCCGAAGGTTTCCATGCTGATTGGGATAGTTATAAGCAGTCGCATGAATTATTTCGAACAATACACTCTAACACTCTAACACACTCGGTGGTAGTCTCTCCTCAGACTTATGGTACCCCTTGTGAGTTGGATCGTCGACAATTCTCTCATCTCGTAAGAACGAGTTTTTCAAAAATTTTAGGAAGAATTGTTCAAGGGAACAGGGTCAAGCTGGTATCCAGGACTCCAGGAGCATTCGCCTAGAGATGGCTAGTTATTGCGTAGGTTACTTAATCGCGAGGCAAGGGGAGGTTACCTATATCAGAGAGTATTAAAACACGACATTCTATATATAAATTATTATTTGCCTAATTCAGTAATCCATATCCATATTAAACCTTATATATGCGAAAGTAACTCTGTCTGTCTGTTACCTTTTTACGTTTAAACTGCTATACGGATTTAGATGAAATTTGGCATGGAGATAGTTTAAGTCCCAGGGAAGGACATGGGCTACTTGAAAACGTCAAGTGTGAGTCGGTTTTTATTTCTAAAGTTGCCCTTGAAATTCTACACCAATAATCGAATTTAGGGCGGGTGGAATCGCGGGTAAAATCTAGTAGGTACATAAATTTCCATTTCATTACCATTCTTCAGAATTATCAATATAGGTCAACCTTGAAACTGCGTAAAGATAATAAATGTCAAATATGTAATCTATACCGTCTTGAATAAAACCACCTGCTGTGCATTTATTATTGTTTGAGTTAACATTATTGTATCACGCGTTGGATTCAATACTATTAAAAACAGGCCAAGTGCGAGTCCGACTAGTGCACGAGGGTTCCGTACCATTATATATAAAACACAAAAAAATATTTGTTATATGGGAGCCCCCTTAAACATTTATTTAATTCTTTTTTTTAGTATTTGTTGTTATAGCGGCAACAGAAATACATCATCTGAAAATTTCAACTGTCTAACTATCACGGTTCATGAGAAACAGCTTGGTGACAGACGGACAGCGAAGTCTTATTTATAGGATCCCGTTTGTTCCCTTTGGGTACAGAACCCTATAAAGGATAAGACCTAATATTTTACTGATATGTTATTTAATTGATGTCTATTAATAAATAAACTATGTTAAGGTGAAACCGCTTCAGTTATTTTCCAAACAAACTTCATTACATTAAATGAACTATGGAAAAATGATAATCATATATTTTAACGGGCAATTATTGTATATATGTATATTTGCGTATCTCGGAAACGGCTGTAACGATTTGGATGACATTTTTATATTTAGATAGGGTTTTCCTTTTTAAGTATACCTTTACACATTTGTAATGTCTCCGGGTGCATTCGTCGACAAAACGCGATAGCGTAATTTCTTGCTCACCGGATTTCATGCAGGTGACAGCTTGTATCCATCCTCACCATTAAATTTTTAATCGAACCATTCTTCGGTAATATGGGTGATCGAAGCTCACTCCAATGATTTGTATTTAAGCTAAGCAAATGTTCTGCTATCACTGATTTTATCGTCAGGCATTCTTTGCAACTGCAATATTTCTGCTATTGAATGCTTGGTGTGACTAACAGAACTCCGGCAGCTGCAGTCAATCTTGTTGACACTCGATGTTTTGGTCGGAATTATTTCCTTATGCTATTAACTTTGGAAAACCGAGCTGAGTATACATCTTAATGGAAAATTTAATAAGAACTGATCCAATTTTGTCCGTTACTCGGATGAACGCTGGTTGTCTGCTAACCTCTGGATTGATCGTTATTGTGGCACGGTGAACTTAACTTTGACTCGTTTTGTGCCCATTTCGTTTAAGTGTCTCCTGAACGTGTGCAACTTCAGTATCTAAATGTTTAGGGTCACAAAGTTCATATGCTCGGTTTGTCAGTCACGTCACAACCGATTGTAGTGACGGGATAAAGCGGTCAGGTATTGGTCCGTGTATATAGGTTCCCAATCTCAATACTTCCCGTACATTCAATTTAACTTTTAAGAATGCCAGTGTACGCTTACTCTCCATTTCATATTGAATTGTATTTTGATATAAATGGAGTTTAGGTGATCAGGGTACTATTTTACTTCCCGCCTGGTTTGCCGTTATGCCTGAACATAACTCGAATGCTTAAAAGTATTTTCTTTGACCAAATATCACAAGCCTGCCTTAGGTTTTGTTTGATTTTTTTTGAGTCTGTTATGTAATGTATAAGTTTTAGCCGCATCATCTCTAGCGAGTGGCGCTCACACCCGAGTCGCTAAATTAGGTGACACCATACTGTCACCCAATGTTTGCCATAATTAGTAGGTAACAATGAGGTCACAATATTGTTATGACGCCATTTGGCTGTAGATTTACAAATGATATGTTTTACCTACTAATTTTGATCGCAACTGTGGTATGCTTCTGAAAACAACAAATTTTGAAAATTGACGATTTAACTCGGTCAAAGTCTTGTTTAGATTTTCGAAATTATTTTTCTTAAGCACTAAAAACCACCTTACAAAAATAAAGCTCGGCAATCTGAGATCTAGTACCGCGGGCTAAATTTTATTACTTCTTATTGGGTACAAAAGTGAGCCGTAGGTGCTATTAACTTCACCCATAGTGAGTAAATCACTTGCTACGAATTTGGTAGTATTCAAATAGATATTTCAACATTCTTGGAACTGCGTCTCTTATAAACGTATTGGGTGTTTGTTTGTCCTATATACTTTTAGTTAGAGAATGTAAGATTTTATTCTCTCATTTGGTGGATTTTATGTTAATAGTGCAGATCATAGTCAATTTTAACCCAAAAGAAGCATCTGGCAGAATTTTCGGCCAATGGAAAGCGTGTGGCAGAAGGTAATTAATTGTCTTTTATACACATACTAGCTTCTGCCCGCGGTTTCACTCGCCCTAAATTCGGTTTTCGGTGTAGGACTTCAACTCCTCAATTACAGAATAACGAACGACTCGTACTTGACGTTTTCAGGTAGCCTATGTCCGTACTCGGGACTCAAACTATGCATGCTAAATTTTCCCGCGGTTCCACCCGCCCTGAATTCAGTTATCAGTGTAGGATTTCATCGGCAACTCTTCAATTATAGAAAAAAAAAAAAACACTCACACTTAATGTTTTGAATAAGCCTTCCATGTCGATTCTCGGATCTCAAACTATTTCCATACCAATTTTCATCTTAATCTGTTCAGCGGTTTAAGCGTGAAGAGGTAACCCAAAAAACAATTTAGCGTTGGTTACAGGTAATTTTGAAGCTTAGAGTCTTAGAGTACAGTTCACTTATGAAATAAGTTTAGCTCTATAGGTTGTATTAGAACTGTCAAAATAAGTTAATTATTATTTCCAGTTAGTTAGTTAGTTAGTGTAGTAGCAGCGGCTGCTTATATACTTATGACGTTAAAGCTTGTTTCGGCCTGCAACGTCAAAAGCTGTTTGAAAATCTTCATTAACTCCCTATAATTCTTATTGCTATAAATTTGCTATATCAAAGTTGCTTAACTTAATTAACGTCATTGGTTCTGCAACGGAGTTAATTAAGAGTGTAGTAACACCAAACACTACATGCGTTGTATAACTCTTACATACAGCTTACGCATGTAATACGAAAGACATTAGGAATAAGTTAAATAGTTATAGCAGTTTTGTGCGATCCTGATACAAGGGTTATGGTGTAAGATAAACAAATAATAATTCTTTTATGACACCATTTAATGTTTCTAAAAAGCTTAGTCTAAAGTTTTTGCCTATAATCTTACCTAACATTATGATAAAATTTATCGACTGAGCTAAAATTTAGGTATTTAGGTAGCTAAATAAGTGCGTGGTTCCTCTATTATGTCAACCAACGATCGCATAATACTCTTGACTACCGGCGTTGTAGTTCTTCGAGTGTCGTTATAGATTTAAGAAAAGTCTGCATCTTTAAGATAAATATCGCCATCTTCAATCACTTTCTGTCAAAAAAAAAACTAAATATTTATTTATACAAAATCACTTTTAAATAACGTGTTACCTAAATTTTCCGAATTATTTTACATAGTTTATGTATACAGTCACTAAAACTGACCAACATTTGAAATTGAATGTCTAAAAACTATTTTAGGTTATAAGTACTTTTAGTTGTTTTACTTTTGTTTCCTTAAAATCATATTTTTCCTAAGGCTCGTCAAAATTGAGACGAGAAACATGATACACAATCACATTAAACTTGCAAGCGCACTAAAAATTAATATTACACTTCAAGAACACTGTTAATCAACAATACTTACATTTCGTGATGAAAATGTTGCAATGTTCGTAGATAAACAGCACTTATTTAATATTTATAAATTAATGTAATTATATGACTTAAGAAGTTTTTACTATCTACTTTTGACCCCGAAAACGCTACAAATGAGTAATAAGGTATCAAAATACGGATCTAAGTTCTATTTAACACCGTCTATATATTTTACATAACTAAAAGTTTCAATAAAATCCATTATAAAGGTGCAATAAAGGTTCGAGCGGAAAACTGACGATCTTATAACACCTCTTTTACACAGAAGTGTAGAAACTAAAGGTTATATAGAACCACTATAAAGGGTCTAATCTGGGTTTACCTGCTAAATTTTGCGCCATAATCAAAGATATAACGACACACACACTCTATAACTCTCTTATAAATTATACGCTAAATCTTTAATATTTAATCAGAACCGAAAAAAAGGTTTCACTACAGCTTTCCTTAACGCTAAAATGTTACTTGGGAACAGACAAACAGAGTTACTTTCGCATTTATAATATTAGTATGGATTGTAAAAATATAGACTCTGCTAAAATGACGTAGGTCTGGGAGCTCTGGGATCCTCATCCTATTAGGATGTTAGTATTGTATCATCAGAATATCTTGAAAATTTTAAAGCATTCAAAACCAGTCGATACGATCCTTATCAAAAAATTATCTTATTGCTCGAATGCTTGCATAAAAGATGGTGTGATGTACCGTCTTATGACGTAATGTGTCATTCACCGTTCACGTGCAACGTAGACGTGAAAGAGAAAATGACCTTGCTCACGTTCAACGTTATGTAAAGAATCGATATAAACCGGCTGTTCATTCGATGGTCTTGATTGTGTCCACCATCAAGTTCCAGATATTTCTCTTTTATCTTGATGAGGGAATTTCGTAGATTATGAATGTCGCTTTGTTTTGATAAACTTCATCGTGGAGACATTGATATGAAGCGGAATTTACGTGTCATTTCTAAAAATACATCCTACTAATATTATAAATGTGGAAGTTTGTATGTTTGGATGGATGTTTGTCACTCAATAACGCTTCAGCCACTGGACGGAACTATTACGGGCATCTTCTTTCATACATCCGTTCAACATACCCAAACTATCTTAACCTACCTACCTTCTCAATCTTTGGCACTTAATTTTCCTTCAATCCCCAATGGTCTCGTACAATTTTTAATTTGTCATTTAGGGTCAAGCCACATATTCTTCTTAATGGTTTTATTTTCAAAGCAATAATTTTACGTTTGCCGCACCTGACATTAACTTTCATCATTTTTCGTTTTTTTTGTAGCACTGTTTAAAATGTGAATTTTTTTAAAAAAGTGAATTATTTACTTTATATAAAAAGAAAATTCCCATATAATTTTCGTGTTCTTTTAAAATAACTACATAAACATAAAAGCCAGAAAAGTCAGCTGTTATTCTAGTCAATCACATTGTCGATCACCCAGACAGCGCGTGTGAGACCGCCAAGAGTTATCTTTTATTGGTTCCGTGACTAGATTACATGCATGAACGAGCAACCAACTAGAATTATCAAGTTTGTATGTCTCAAGGGTCAGATCATATCAGACAGATGTGGACATGAAGTGACTGACTAGACACAAGCGGCAGTGACCGAACTGATTAGAGCATTAACCCTATTACCTAAATGTGGTATCTAGGATCCGAGTTCGGGTCGCAACAGGAAGATTTCCGAGCTTCAAATCAACTGTGCGTAAATTGCAAAAATAAATAATCAGACAATTGTTCCTAATAATTGTATATTATATATAATTTAGTCTTTCTCGCTTTTTATTTTATAACTACATATAATATTTTGCTTGCTCCATTAGCTTCGTCGCGAGAATTACCAAAATATAAAAAAAAATGTTAAAGTTACCATTAATCAACAATTATTGACAAAACTGAACTTTATAAATACTATTCTACCGCCTTTAAGGTGTCTTATTATATCACTGCATAACAAGAAAATTTCCACACCGCTTCTGTCTGCCTGTATGTCCGTCCGTCTGTCTGACCGCGATAAACTCAAAAACTACCGAACGGACTTTAATAGGTTTTCACCAATGGCCGAAGTGATTTATGATGGATGACAGTTTATGTGTATAATTATAATAAAACGGTTTTATGTTAATTGGCTGAAATATGTCAATAACTATTGTCGAAACAAATCATGCCAACTGGGATTGGGACCTTAGAGAAACCGTGAGAATCTTGCCCTTAAAAAACGCTCCTACAATACAACAACCTATTTTTCTTTTTACAGGTCGACATGATCTTTGCATCATTCATCCGCGATGGATCTGCCTTACAAGAGATTCGCGGCATCCTTGGTGAAAAGGGAAAGAACATTCAAATCATATCAAAAATAGAGAACCATCAGGGTATGGTCAACTTGGACGAGATTATTAGGGTAAGTTAAGCTAGGTTGTTTACATCGAAATCTAACAAGCAAGAATAGAATATAGGTCTTCTGCTATTTGCTTTTATTTTAGTATAGAACTGAAATACTGAAACATTTGTGCTGGGTTCGTGTATTTAATGCACTACAATTTAAATTGCTAGGCCAAATGATATGAAATGCTCGCATTAAATTCAAAACTCTTATTATTGACTAGCGTTTCCCCGCGACTTCGTACGCGTAGACTTATGAAATAAGAAATATTTTAACTGTTTATAGTTTTACCTACAAAAATATCGGGATTCTAAACCAAATTTTCATCCCTGATTTTTAAAAAAACAGATGCCACACGTCATTCTTAATTTGCAACCAAAATACCAAATACCAATTAGTATGTATTTAGCTTCAGAATTGACAGATTTTCATACAAACTTTTTGAAACTCCCATTTTACATTACATTTAAGAGAAGAATTTTGCAAATTCCTTTCTTAGTGAAGCCCTGCGTCGAGTTAGGAACCCACATGCCATATTTTTAGTTTCTAGACTTAGTGGTTATAGCTGTGCGTTAATATGTCATTAAATCAGTCGGTCAGTTTCCTATTTTATATATACAGATATATTCAATACAGTAAAGTAGCTCGGCTGTTGTAATAAAAGCTGACTTAAACGTAAATAAAAATATCTCTTTTATTATATAGTTCCATACAGCTCTTAACAGCAGGTCATGTGATATCACATGTATAAATAATGCTCTTAACAGGGCAAAGACCTTTCCCGAACGTATCAACATATATCTTGTAAAATCCGGTTATTTTGCCATTCTACTTTAGCTGTCTAGTCGAAAGATCTATTTTACAATTCAAATTGCACTAATTTTTGTTCTACATCTGTTTAATATACACAATATAATCTTAACGCTTACGTCATTTTGGCAAAATTGGGAGATTGTATGGAAATTTCTATCGTCAGCCATTTTTAAAGTTAGCTAGTGGTTTGCTGCGCTTTGACGGGCCGGTAAAGTTTAAAAATAGCTGACGCAAATTTTCATACAATCCTATTTCTGACGGCCGGTTAACGTGAAAGTTAATTGGTGCAACACAGCCTTAATATGTCAAAACGACATTACAGCCTGATTCACTGACCCCCAATATTGTAATAGAGGTCAGTGCCCTATCTTGATTACACAATGTCGTTGTACCAAAAATAGTGTACGCTATGTTTTTGTATGTGTAGCTTCATTCGCTTCGTTACGTACCTACTTATTACTTTGCGAGGGATAACCTAAGTACCTAACTTATTACTTTTTTTGAACTGTAAGACGAAACTAGATTTTATTATGATTGAAACAAATTTTATTTCCACTGTCAGAACTGTCATCTCGGAACCCTATTACTAAGACTCCGCTGTCCGTCCGTCCGTCTGTTACCAGGCTGTATCTCATGAACCGTGATTGTAAGACAGTTGAAATTTTCACAGATGGTGTATTTATGTTGCCGCTATAACAACAAATACTAAAAAACAGAATAAAATAAATATTTAAGGGGGCTTCCATACAACAAACGTGATTTTTTTTTGCTCGATTTTGCTTGATATTGATAACGAGAACGATGTTGATCACATATTCACAGAATATTTAGTTATATATTCACTTTAAAAGTAAATAATTAAATTAAAATAAAAAATATATTTTAGGGGGCTCTCATACAACAAACGTGATTGTTTTGCCGTTTTTATAGATAATGATACGGAATCCTTCGTGCGCAAGTCCGACTCGCACTTGGCCAATTTTTTATTATAAATTCGAGTACGTGTGACTGCATCTCACCTGATGGATAGTGACGATGCAGTCGAGGATGGTAAACGCAAACTCAAATAATATCTGTTCACTCTTGCCGTAAAAGCCCCTAAGCTGTAATAATCGGCTAACACTGACGAAGGTAAGGAGTCTGCCGTCTGCAGGACAAAATGAATCGACGCGGTCAAAGTCATAAATAATCTGATCATATATACATATACTGTAAAAAGTTTTTTAATGTAATGTAAGCCTCGAGCCAGGACTTGAATCTGCAACCCTTACATTCCATGTAAGTGTTCTACCATAAGTCACTCGGAGTTGTATGTGACGTTCGTAACGCGCGTATTTCCAAAGCAAAGATGTAGTTGGGATTTTCATCAGCGTCTTTATCTCAATGGTAGAGCATTTGCACGGAATGTGAGGGTTGCAGGTCCAAGTCCCAACTTGAGGTTAATCTTTTGACTGAATCTGTATATTTATAAAGTATTTATTTATATCGATATAGATATGGTATGTGTAATATAATTTTATTCTAAACCTTCAAGGAGTCATAAACGAAGAAAGATTATTTCTATGTATGTATAATATTGTATTTCTAAGATTGATGTACTAGGACTTTATAAGTCACTAGGAGTTTTATAATCAATATATAATAATATATTAACAATATGAAATGAGAAAGGCCTTATTTAACAACTTGTTTGTGCTTAGTTACTTTTAACAGTCTGAAACTTAAAGCTACTCACTAATCTTGAGCATAATTTGAAGGCCGTTCTCGATAATTTAGTTTGCAGTCCAAACTATATTTACATAGTTCGTAATTACGCGATCCAAAATTATGGCTAAAAACATGTTTTACTGATAAGATATTTGAGCTCATAAGTGTAAGGTCCACTATTAAACGGGAACTAGAGATTTTTTAGTTACATTTTGTCTCATCGTCTGGGATGTGACTTTCTGATTGTAACTTTTTATACTTCCAGGAATCTGACGGTATAATGGTTGCGCGAGGTGATCTGGGTATTGAGATCCCACCAGAAAAGGTGTTCTTAGCTCAGAAGGCGATGATCGCGCGCTGTAATAGGGTAAGTTGAGATTGTATTGATATTTATATTTTTTTACATATTCATATTTTGGAATCTAAAATTTACTTAATTTTACTTCATCTACTATATAAAAGATGTAAACGTAATAATTATAAGTACAGCAAGATTGTAAGAAGTTTCTCTCTTTTATTAATAGTACTAGTGTATTACCTATCGATGATTAAACCTAACAGACTTCGCTTGCATGAAACCAACTTCAAACTGTAATACAGATCAGAGTTTTGGAAATAAGTAATTATTTTTACCTTTTTAGTGCATCTTTTTGAAGCCGGATGTTTTTTTTGTTAAAAAGTTTTTATTTTTTACTTTAAGGTGACGAAGCCGTAGATTTTTGAAATTTTTATACATTAGATTTTTTATGTGGAATCATGGTAAATAAATGAATTTTTCCATTTTTCCAATTGACACAGAAGTGTGATATATAATTAAATAATATTTTTCTTTTACTTAAACTAATAGTCCGAAGTCGAATCATAAATAAAAATAATTTCTAGGTTGGAAAACCCGTGATCTGCGCAACTCAGATGTTAGAATCTATGGTAAAGAAACCTCGTCCGACCCGCGCTGAGACATCCGACGTTGCTAATGCGATCCTGGACGGCGCTGACTGCGTCATGTTGTCCGGGGAAACTGCCAAGGGTGACTACCCCGTGGAATGCGTAAGGACCATGGCAAACATCTGCAAAGAGGCGGAAGCTGCAATCTGGCACAAGCAGCTGTTCTTTGATCTCGTTTCACAGGTACGTGGTTATGATGTTTTTTTACTTTGTACGTCTCAGCCAACAGACGTCCACTGCTGAACGTGGGCCTCCCCCCATTTGTCTACAACGGCCATTCACGTTGTTTGGTACTTACCTGAGATTTATAAGAGATGACTATGCTAAATTAGTTTAGATATACGGTTTGTGATTTATTTCATCTGTATTTGAGGTTAACTTTACATGTACACGTTTAATTATTTTTTATTCCATTATTCGGTAAAAATTTAGGGTACTATTAGGTATGTTATCGGTGAAATACAGAAATTTAAGATTTTTTCAAGTTAAATTACACATTAATGGCAATAATTTTATGTAAACTTATTTTATTACCATATTAAGTGTATCTTCATGTACTAGTTGTACGGAATAAAAATTTGAAAATATTATTACTTATTTCAGAAAACGCTTATTTTTGACTCATGTTTTTGAGATTTTATGGTCAGAGTAAATTTTTAACTGAAATTATTGTTTGACAGCGAATTGTGCAAATCTGATAAAGAACGGAGAAACAGAGAAGGTACTGCTTTAGTATTTTATGGAATGGAAAATGAAAATTAATTTATACAACTCCTCAAAAAAATATTTAAGGAACCTAAATCATCCAGTCATTATACAAAAACTATAACAATTTAAAAATTACATGCTATTCGTAATAATATGTCTGTTCAACAAAATATATTTGTTCGCTAAAATTCGCCTCTCGTATTTGCTCGCAAATATTTCTGTACGTACTTAATAACTAACATAATTATACGGAACCCGCTAACTAATGCATATGCCTACTTGACCTACCAAAGACACCTTCAAGGGAAAGGCCTTCCAAGGCTACGCGTAAATTGGAAGTTTGTATTGCGCTTTACCGATTACACTCTTAAGAAACTACCGAATACGTGTTAATAATAATAATAAATCATTTATTTCATCCCACAGGCTTAGTAACATAATACTAGGTTAGTTGAAAAAAAATTAAAAAATCATTTGTGGGTAACTGGAGCTCAAACTAGGCTGTATTTTAAGACTCCAGGTCTTAATCGGAGGTAAACTCGAAATCACTTTTGCATAAAAATAATATAAAACAAATTCATAAGTAAAAGAGAGTTTGGCATATTGCCTACCTGATAGATGATATGTAATAGGTATAATTCTACATCTTTATACGTCGAGAAAAGCAGAATTTTACATCTTTATAGGTCGACGTAGGTAGAAGTTTCTTATGTTAATAGGTTTTTTACATCCTTATGGTACATAGGTATAATTCCACATTTAATAGGTCATCATCGGTAGAATTTAACATCCTTATAGGTCGAAATACATAGAATTCCACATCTGAATAGTTTGATATCGATTGGATCCCACTTCTTTTTAGCTCATTATAGTTTGGAACTTACAAAAATCTTGAAGCATTAAGATTTGTTTTTTTTGTGTCTTACATACAACTAATTTCCAGACTTCACCACCAATCGAGCCAGCACACTCTGTAGCCATCGCAGCAGTGGAAGCGTCATCCAAATGCCTGGCAGCCGCCATAGTCGTGATCACCACAAGCGGTAGATCTGCACATCTATTGAGCAAGTACCGCCCGCGGTGTCCCATTATAGCGGTCACCAGGCATGCCCAGACCGCGCGTCAAGCGCACTTGTTCAGAGGAGTGCTCCCTATTGTCTATCAAGGTTAATACTATATTTTTACATAAAAAATGTTTTGCAAAACTCCAAACTGATTTAAAAATATAATTATTTATAAAATATATTTAAAAATTTTTAGACCGAATTCTCACATAGAGCTATTAATTCGATTCGCTTTCGCCTAGAATTGAACTGAAAAGCTTTACGGCACAATGGAAAAACAAAATGTTATATAATTTTCATTATTTACGTGCTTGTTTGTAATTTTTTTTAGACATTGTAAAGATGTCACCGGACATAGGGATTACAGTGTTTTAGCGTTTACCGCCGTATTGAAGTGTGTTGTAATTGCCATAAGTAATGGCTTAAGTGTTTGAGTGCTTTCCACAATTTCAACTTTCTTAAACAATCCTCAAACATATATTTTATATTGTGTTCTACAGAGGCCCCGGCCCCAGGTGATTGGCTAAAGGACGTGGACAACCGTGTGCAATACGGTTTGAAGTTCGGCAAAGCACGTGGTTTCATTACGACCGGCAACCACGTTGTGGTGGTGACGGGCTGGCGGCAGGGCTCCGGCTTCACCAACACTATGCGTGTTATGTTAGTATAACTTGATGTGATAATAGGTTACAAAGGCAAGCTGTATGTGGCACAGATCCATCAACATATCCGAGATCTGTCAGCTTAAAGTATGAATATTTTGTTTATCTTTGGATATAATAACGCCATGTTGAATACCTAGGGGCTGTTCGTAAATTAAAACCAATGTTGGTGTTGCGGTCCTTAGTTGTTCGAAAGCTCGTGTCATAACACCAATTTTAACATCGTAGATACTACCCTCAAGCAGAGCAATACTGTGTGGCGTCACCTAGGTCAAAGCTTATATAAAGTGACTGCCTAAAACCAGCTATCGTTTGGATCTTCAAGGGTTGTATGTAGCAACACCATGGTGTTAGAAAATAAAGTCACAAACAGTGGCCCAAAAATTTTGTTTGAAACCTCACCACTCAAATTTCATTATAATCGGATTAATGGTTTATTACTCTTAGTGCGCGACGCCAACTCGCACTTGACCGACTATACCGACACACATGTGGCAATTGATTTTTATTTATATATATTTCACGAACTACCCACACTTTATTATTAACTATTTACTTTTCTGTTTCAGCCAAGTGGAGTAAAACTTCACTTTCTTCATTACGTTAGATGATAAAATCATCACAAAGTATTAGAACAAAGTTTCAATAACGCGATATATCGAGTGATCCAGTGATATAATATATGTATAGATAAGTACGTATCTGTAAATCTCGAAATTTAACTTTATAGCGCTAGGATAATAATGTTTTATTTATTTATGAGAATTGTTGTAACTACCATGAGTATTGTATTGATCCATGTTGTAAGTTCACTCTGTGTATGAATATAGGTTTTAACTTACTATAGTTTTGTTTCATTCTCTCTTGTTTTTTATTCTAAATTTGGTCATTAATATTAGAGTTGATGATGATTCCTCTTCCGCTTCTTCATAATGCGGAAGTTCCTCACTTTTTTGGGATTCCGCATCCTATTCTTGTTCCCTGAAAATATGGTTCTCTCCTACTCTCCCTCATTTTAAAAGGAATTTACGAGCAGTGTCATAAGGTAAGTTTACTTCACGCCTGCTCGCACCGCATGACATCTCCCGTTTTTAGCAACATATATGCAGTGGACAAAACTGTGTATATGTTAAAGCAAATAAAGATAGAAACATGTATTTGACACTTGTATTAACTGTCTTCATAAGTTACGATTTCTGCCACATCCTCTTTCTAATCCACATCATCAACGTGTATTTCTAATTTTTCCTTATCCACATCCTCTTCCTCATAACTGCTTCTTCTCCAACCCTGATTGAGATTCCTATAGCCTAAACATGAAATTTATTTATACAGTGGCCATCGCCTTTGATATTGAAGTATATTTCGACAACGCATCATCTAGACATTTATGGCGCCGCCGCGACAAAACGTATGACTGGCTGGACAGCTCCCAAGTGGCCGTATGTGAAGACGCGCACCGAACCACACGATTGCTCTGTCTAGACGCCTTCAATGGTGGACTGTGTAAATAAAATTAATGTTTTGAATGTGATTATAGTTCGGAAGTTTGCTATAGATTAGGTTTCCCGTGAATTTGGGATTGGGTTATAGTTATTCATGCATAAGGACTTGAATTTTCTGGGATAAAAGCCATTTCTCCATCTCGTCAATTAATCCTGTGCCAAATTTTAGTTTAGTTGGATGCTCCGTTGCGATAAGAAGGTTGGACAACCAAAAAAACACACTTTTGCATTTATAATATTAATGATAGGCGGACATGATAAAGAGGCTATAGGGTAAGTGAATTTTTAATATAGGCTACAAACAGACAACGTTACGCTCAATCTATGTATTAAAAATAGTATTACGTGAGTAATACTTTTTCTGTTCTATGATATAAATATAGTATTTAGGCTTGGAAAGCGGTTTTCTTGGTACGACCAGGATTCTTGTCTCAATCTCCGTTTCCCGTTGACTGCAGAATTTACCCTTAGGACGGCGAACTTACAATTCATCCTGAATCTAGCCTCTTTGCGGATTAGACAGCGAGTAGAATAGGTTTAATACGCCTGGCTGGAAGGTCGTCTAGGAGCCATGCCCCTAGCGTGTGGACGGCGATAAGGGCAGAAGGCCAATGCTCTACGCTCTAATGCAATGGTACTAGGAAGTGATTCTTCTGGCTCACACTGCCGCACAAGGGACCTCACCAGGAACACCTTTGCATACCTTCAAAATATGGTCTCGGCGCTTACTGAAGGAAACGTTTGAGGAAGCGACAAGATAATGCAGCTTATTGTTACGAACACAATTTTGACTAGGAAGTACGAAAGTACCTACAAAAGCGCAGCGATGAAATTAAATACATAAAATCTATGAATAAAAATATTAGCTTCAAAGTTCCCGTTTCCAAAAAAAAAGCTCTCTGTTTTAGTTTCAAAAGCATTTCATACTAATTCTTCGTTGCGTACGTTTTATCTTACTACTCTTAGCAGAATTGCAATTGGTTTGCGTTTGTTGACTTTCAGGGTTTCGTTTAAAGCGATTTTGCTACAAAAAACCCGTGTTGGAAGATGGGCTACTTTTTGACAGCAAAATAAAATACTCAAAAATACAAAAAAATCGTTTAAACAATAATAACGCCGCTAAAATTATCATCTGCGCTTAGACGGAACGGGTATTTTGTGCTATAATGAGGTTTTGCTTTTGGTGCTAACTTGCATCGCCGCTCATAAGGAAAACGCCTTATGTCGACCTTGCTAAATTCTGGACCGAAAGGGAGTTATTCTAGATGTCGGTAAGTATGATCCCGAAATTGGAGAAGGAGGCCATAGTCCACCGCGCTGCAGACCTTAGTCGAGCTAGTATCCACTCGACTGTCAGAGTTTTCAGGCTGCCGACTTGGCTTTATGACTTCTGACATATGACAACACAGCCAGGACCGACGACGCGACGGTTTAACGTGCCCTCAAAAGCATGGATGGATGCGACGGAGCACGGACGCGAAGCAGGAAGAATTTCGTTCAATGACCGGTCACTATTTGTCTTTGTTGCACGCGCATAATTATTTGCCGTCGCGCTCGCACAGATGCAATGACCGACCGCTGTCATCAGAAAAAAAGTAAAAGGTCAATGTACGAAATTCTTTGTGCTTCGCGTCCGTGCTATACCGATTACCTATACATTTACACATGTCTGCAAACGCGTGGCTGTCGTGCGCAAGTATATTGTTAAGATTATGTATCAGTGCTGTACAAAATGTTTTTAAAGCATAAGATATGTAAGGTTCCGTTATCGTTAGCTTTGTTGAACGGTGACTTGCGTGCGAACAGGAGGAAAGGCGTTAAATTGTAAAGGAAACAGAGTGCCTCAAACATTTAACCATAAACCAAAGTCTAACCCAATTCTCATACAACACTTTTCAAACAAATGCCATATTATCAATTATTAAAATTCATTATTTTATTTTATTCTATGCAAAAAAGTGAAAAAGCTTTAACAAAAAAAAAACAAAACTTTTCGCTTGAGCCAAATAACTTTTGAGATTTAAAAAAAAACTACTAACTTTTATTTTTAAACTTCCAAATTTTTTAATTTAGATTTATTTTATACTTTATATCTTAAATATTTAATTTTCTACGAACACTTCCTTGAAAACGTAAAAGCGTATTCTTGATACATAAAAGAGCTTGTAAAAAATACAATCAAATCCTGGCGTTGCATGTGCAGATACAGTTCTTTTATCTATTTCTCTATCATGAAACTTACAGCAAGTTTTGACAAGTTTATATAATTATCGCACATTTCCAAGTTTCAGACTTGATATAGCTGGAACATTGACAGTAACTTGCATCTTATTGTTACTTTGAACCTTATCGAAATGTAATAGTTAATGTAACTGCAATGATACGTAATCAAAGTTTATAAATGAACTTTGCAGCAATATAACTCAGAAACTTATTGAGATGTCAATAATTAACATTGTTGCAATATAGGTAGTAAATGGGATGTTAGGAGCACAATATCGAAACAATGTTTATTATTATATTTTGTATTATCGTACAAAACAATGTATTAATTTTTACTTCTCTACAACGTTACTAATTTTGTTAGCCAATAGGGTTAAAATTATTTTTGCAACCTTTTTAGAAAGGTTATGCATATCATTTTCGTGATGTTGCGAAATATTTTTTTAAAGTGTTTAAATGTTTTAAAACTGAATAACAGGTTGATAAAAAACACCTTTCCATTTCGATTTTTTAAGGAAATTTAGACTTTGTGGCAATAACTAAATACAAGTTTTCACGCAAGTTGCATACGTTAGATAGATGCAATAAACAAATTGCAACAATAAGGTGTCCCTACCGTTGACGTGCCCAGGTGGCGACTTTTGTTACTCAAATAAAAAGCACGAGTCACTTACGTAAAACTCTAGTTATCTATTTAGTTTTTTCTTTCTGACATCTATTGGCGAGTAGTAATACTATTATTTTTGCAGACAAAGCAACACTAAAGCTACTTGACCATCTATTGTCAAAAAAACGAGCGTTGTTAATAAAAACGAGCAAAGCTCGGTCCCCAGGTACTTTACTATTATATTATCAAGTTTTTTTTTATATATGTATAGATATTTATTAATTTAAAAACATATTAGTAGAAAAACTGTCATGAAAACAATATAAACAACACAACATTTATGTTTTTTATTAAAAAAATATTCGAAAAACTTTATGTCTTAAAGATAATTGATCAATTGATATTATCAATTACTATATAATATATACACCTATGCAATTTGGGTTTCAGCACCATATTGGATATCTCTCTTCCGGTCAAGATTTTGCTTGGGCAGCCGGCATTGTCGTATTTCGTCGGGGTCGAAATAAGGGGAATAGTCCTTTTGCCCAAAGTGATAAGAAATGCTTCTAAAACATCAATTTTCTGAAATTTGAGACCAACAGGTAGATACTAATGGAGTAAGTCAATCCTAAAGAAAGCTTGTACACTTACTTAACAGTTGACCTTTTTTTCTTGAATGAACCAGTATTTGGTGTAATTGAAATTCGACATTATTTCATAATGTAGGACCATTGCAGTTCAGAACTTAAGAAAAGAAAAAAACTGAAGATTTTAAACAGCCCCACTACTAAGCCTTTTTTTATACCACTAAGGTGAAAATCAAGTTTATGGTCTGCCTGGTGTTAACACCAGGGGCATTACTCGCGCGTTGCCGATCCTTTGAAAATCTAATCACTTCTTCCTCGAATGAGAACCCAATTTATGGGTCTGGGTTTTCCTTCACAACGGAACGAGGGATGTTTGCACGGCCGCGGCCGGTGTGATAAGCGTCAGGCGGTATGCAGCAGAAATACTGTACACGTAGAAAGACAAACGGGTGCATATTTGCAGTCTTCCTTAGACAGTAATTGCCTAGTATGGCAGGAACACGCGAAGCTTTTAAGCTGGATCTCAAACTTTCGTAAAATTCAATTCCAACTTTATTACATTTAGATACATTTGCTCGTTCCTATGTCATTGCTATAGGTTTAATATCAGACACATAAAGTTATATGAAAAATGCATGTAACGTAGGTAATCCATTTCAATGGTAGAGCGCTAACACGGAATGTTAGTTGTTGGATCAAGTCCTGGCTCTTGGTTAATCTTTTGACTGCATCTTTGCTATGAAAGTAATTGTTTATATTGATAATGTTATTGTTAGTTTAGATTCAAAGTACTAGCCTAAACGAAAGAAATATTCACCTGTAATAGTCATTTCTGGAATAAACACAACCATCCGCTGCAAATTGAATACTAAAAATTTTTTAACACTTCCAGTATTCATGATTGAGTCACGGGTAGGTAATCCTTAGTGAAAACTTGCAGAACTATTTAGGGAATGAACTAAAACGTTTTGCAATAATGTAAATTCTAAAGCATTTTCCTTGAACTTGAACGTTTGAAAGAAAACAAAAGGAAGGGGACGTGTCTTTGTCAACGATTACTCAAGAGAACCAAATTGTAACAAAAGACAACAGTAAAGAACATACGAAAAGCAACCTTGTTTTCTTTCTAGAGGCAGCTTGAGTCGACCAATAGAAAATAAACAACCAAAGTAGACCGGAATCAAAACAAAGTCATATAATTAATTACCACCCGACAGTAAAATATGTCTGTACGTCACAACAGTTGATTTTGGTCCTCGAATGTCCGAGTCATTGTCCGTGGCGTCGGGTAATGAGCAACGACGTGTTCGGTAGTCAGCCAGCTAGTCAGTAGCCGCGCGCCCCTAGTCAGAGTCGCCACCAGCCCCGTCAGCCGTCACCCCAGACTCAGCTTGGGATAGTCTGTTGCTCAGTAGTTTGGTGGCTCGTGACTCGCTCGCACAGCGACTAAAAATAACCGCGCGTGTTCAGTACCGCCGTAACTTCAGCGCGCGTCGCCCGCTGCGCCCGCGATCGCAACCATGGCGGAGACCATAGAGGAGACATACGAGAGCGCGATCACCCGCAAGGTGGTCCGCACGAACCTTAAGATAGAGGAGGTGAGGGACAGCTTTATGTAACGCGACACAAATATACCGGGCGCCACCAGCGCCGCGGCGCACACCTCACACATAACACGAACAACGACGTAAACATCGCGTCCCAGACTCTGACTGTCCACTTGACGCCTCTCACCACCGAAATTAGTCGTGTTTGCTATTTTCCAACTGCCGCTGAAAGACAACTTTCCGGATATACCAAAACGAACACCCGGAATAATCCGTACGGCTTAAGAGTAGTCGATATTCGGTATGTGAAGGCCCATCGATGCGCGGTGCTGCGTCAGAGTGGAGGAAGTGCGCGCGTTGCGCCACTTGTAATGTGGCGGTGTAAATATAACCGGCTTTTGAATGAATATTCTGTGGGTATGACGCGTGTGCATCGACCTGTCCAGCGTGTGGACAAAGTGCGGCCTTGCAACCGCATACACTACGTCCACGACACTCACAATGGACTCCTTTCACACTTAGGTACCAGCAGACTCGACATATTTTCTTAGATAAGCAAAGAACTAGAGAGGTTTACATAAAAACAAAACAGTCTAGCACACAACAATCTATCTCTTCTTTATGTTTCCTGGTATTACCAGTTATTATATTCGACGAAATTTTGTTTTCATCATTAATAACAACTGCTGATTCTTAAAATCTCTTACGATCGATATAAATATCATCAAACCACAAAGCAAAAACTCTAACAATATTCGATTTATAGTCTCTAAAAGTAGCATCTGTGAAACAATCAACGTCCCTTTAGTCTCCTGTTAGTTTCCAAAGCGCAAACCCAATGGAAAAACGCGCTGTAGCATATTTTCGTCTTGGCTGCCATCCTAGTTTATCTTCAACATTACGATGTTTATTCACAATACGAATGTGAATATATCTGTGTGAGTTTTGGCTGTTTGTGTTCAAGTCTCTACAGTTGCTTCAAGTGCTCATCTAACATATACAACTCTACGGACACTACAATAATGACAGCGATGATGACGTCAAGATACACTTAAGAAAATATTGACCGATCAAAAAGTACTATGCTGTATCACATTGGATGTTACATATAAGTAGGTCCATTTTATTGGATTTCAATGACCAATTGATCTAAGGCCCAGAACAGACGGTGAAACGCAACTGCAACAATTTTTTTTTTAAATATTGGTTTGAAACTAGTTTCAGACGTTATCCACACACGGAGCAACCTAAATGGTACCACAATTTGATGCAATTATCACAATCATTTCAATTTCTTTGAGAACAGACGTGTGTAAAATGTCTAGCTCAAGTGATGTAGAAGTATGTGGTTATGTATTTATATCTTCATTGCTTTTCCAATTTCTGCCCCATGCTTTATCAGTGTCAGTTCTGCTTGAGTAGCTTGATAGTGTTGTTTTGTACAAGCAAGGATACTTCTCAACTTCCAACACAAATTGAATGTGTTTATTATTGTCATAGGCCATTTTTTTACATCGAAAAAAACCGCGATACGATGAAACGCAAACACGAGTTTCCTGCACGCCAGTTTCAATGCGATTGATTTGCGTCATGTGCGGTCTCTCAAAGGAGTACATGGCTCAAACTCAAATGAAACTCAAAAGTAACTAGGAGTTGCAGTTTCGTCTCTTTTGCGTTTCACCATGTATTCTGGGCCTAAGTGATTCATAATCATAAAATAGGACTGTTTGCTTTATGCTCACATCAAATATATATATATACCTATCAGTATTGATCATTTACATCATACTTGTTCATACTTATTTTAGAAAAAAAAAAGAAGTGATGTAAGAAAGTGTTCTGCGACTATGTCATTGTTCATTAGTATTTACAATCTTGTGAGAATAGCAATCTTTTTCTATTATTTTTTTAAGACGTGTATTATTAAATTGTAATACCATCTAAAAGTTATTTCAAATACTTTAAAATACACTGATTTGTCTGTCTATTGCAAAGATGATAGTGTTACTCTTAGGATACTTAGCCATTCGTTCATTATTCAAAGAGAAACAATCAAATCTAATAAAATGGACAGTGACAAACAGATGAAGTGCTAAAATTTCAAAACAACTGTAGAGTTTTCCACAATGCTGAGAGGTAAACAAAACAAAAATATTTTTTCTGAATGAAATTGTATATTTCTAACCATGTGACTTTGCTTCTCTTCCCCATTTGATCTGAAAGCTAAAGGTTAACCGCCAAAAAAAATAAACATATCTACACTCAAGAATAAAACAAATGAAACCTGTTACATCACTTTGTAAAACAAACAAGTTGATATGGCAGAACGCATTTGTTAGCGTGATCTTGGCCGCCAGAATTGTCCTTGCATTCCGTTTCATCCCCACAAGAATTTAAAACAATTTTGTCGAATTTTTTGGCAGAAATTACAAATCAATAATTTAGCAAAGTAAAATTGCCAAAAAAGTCTTAATTGAATTGAAAGTAGAATAATATGGAATTGAATCCCTTAAAAAGAATGCTGCATAATGTAGTGTAAATGTAAATGTAGTCAACTAGATGGATGCGCAATTTAATGGGTTCCAGTCTGGGTAGTGAAAATTTTAGAAACGGCTGTTTTAACTTGTGGATATGATAAGATTCCAGCAATGTTTTGTGTACTGTTGTGGGTAAAGTACTTAAAATACCGAGAGGGCGCGCTCAAGTATCTATACTTTGACTTGTGAATTCTTCATAATTTAAAACAAAGACTTTGTACATGTTATGCAGGGGCATATATATTATTATGGGCATATTAGGCCGTGAAAAATTCAAGTGTTGCTCACATCTTAGGGATGTTTCTACACAGTATTTGTCTAAAATAGATAACGAACGTGTTTTAGACAAGAGAATCTCTACAACTATATAGGGATGAGATTGGCCAAGCCATTTAACAGTGTGCTCTATTGTTATCTGTGGTCATGGTTGATATTCTTAAAAGCTTTCATTCCTCATTTTCAAACTACTTGTGTTGGTCTTAAATCATAAAAGTAGGTTCAGTTTTTCGTATACATAATTATACATAGACATTTCGCTACTCAAAACGTATTCATAAAATAATTTATAAAAAAGTTTTAATTTAATTAAATTGCTGCTTTACAAGTCGCAATTTCGGCCCCCTTATCGTGTACTTCTCCCATCTCTGGGCGGGTGCACTCGGATAACAGCTTGGCCCGTTCAACGACGGGCTGTGAGACTCGTCGACGATCCGAAACTCGCAAGCCGTATCGAACCCTTAAGTCCGAAGAGAGACTTTGCCTTCCTGAATGTGTTCTACTGCTTGTTTAACGGGATGTGGTCTAAGAAATTGTTGGAAATGATGCCAACGGCTACTTTTACCATCCCTTAGAACCTAAATGGTCACGTACAGTGCGGTTTCAGAGGAACTTCATCCCGTGAACGCTTACGTGTGGAATGAGCTCCATGCCAAAATTTTCTCTAAGGACTACAATATGAGGTTCTTCAAGAAAGATGTTATAAGATTTTTGAAGGGTTGGTAACGCGCGAGTGATGCCCCAGTTGTTGCAAGAGTCCATAGGCTGCAGTAACAGCTTACCATCATGCGGACCGCAAGATTGTTTACCACCTTAGGGGTATGAAAAAAATGTATGTAATCAACCAAAATATAATTTACTGGCATTTCATGAATGAATATGCATTTTGCGACAATGATAAATAGCAATTTATAGCCCTAACGTATTTACAACTGACTGAGTGCCAAGGATACCGGTATCAAACCGAATGCAAATACCATCTTCAGGTTTAATAAATCTTTCTATTTGTACTGTAAGTGTAAGTACCACATGGCAGAAGCGACATCTCTCTAGTTCTCTTAGTGCCTTCCGACTTGTATGTTTTCCTAGTATTCTTTTGCAAATTTAGCTGTTGCAGTAAGATATAGTAATATACACCTGTAATGCACAAGGCGTCCAAAGTGAGTCTTCGATTTGCAATTTTAACATTGATAGTGATCATAAACGTTGTTTATAGTATGATTGTTAAATGGAACTAACAAAATTGCCTCTAAAGTAAATACGAGTATAAATAGAGCCCTTTTAAATCAAACAATATCTTAACGCAATACCAATTAAATGCAAGCCAGACTAACAATGTGCACTTCGTTTATATGCAACTATCAATGTTCCAACCGATTCCTGTGAGAACTCTCGATGGGTATAAAAATATAGGTATGTTAATCCAGACCATTGCGGCTGTCTGTGTAGTAACAAATATCTTCACAAATATAAAAAACCTGCCAAGTACAAGTCTGGCTCGCGAGGGTTCCATACAAACTTATTATACCTATGTAGATAGTTCTTCCATAATGAGATCAAGTCTCACAGGCTTATGATCAGTTTTTAGATTTTTTCCTATATTTGTGATGTAACATTTTGCTTCTTGCCAAATATTTAAAAAAAATTTTTACAAACAAGCCCAAACTCGATGGGACAGTGTCGTTTCGTTAAGAGGTGCTATGGCCACCTTCCGGCTCCAACATCAGACCAGCTTTATGACACCATATTCAAAATTTCAACACAATCGAACGCCGAGAAGTGTGTCAAATTTAACTTACAAGATTTGATTACAGACAGACAACAGGACAAGTGACAACTAAATTAACTCTTGTAATTATAAAAAAGAGACACATTAAAATGTTTACTCTTTTTTACACCTCAGTGTTATAAGAAAATCGATCAAGAGCGAGTCGGACTCGTGCACCGTGGGTTCCGTACCACTATTTACGTAATTTACGAACACAAACAGAAGCAAAAAGTGCCGATAAGCGGTCACCCATCCGATTCAAAGATTGAATATGCCTCTCGCTGCCCAACTTTGAATATCGTTTCCAATAAATCATTTTTTTCACTGTTAGTTTGAAGTATATGTTTGTATTACTGTTTTAACGATAAAGTAAAAACAACAAAAACGTATTTTTTGTATGGAAAACACGTTTAGAATTGAACTTTTAAATTTCAATTTTCATTATAACATTTTTAATTAAAACCTACCAGCAAATTATTTATTAAGTTATCCGTCATTATAACACTAATTTCAGGCTTCTACCTATTCTGGTCTAAAAGATAGAGCCCTTTAATGGTCGGACAGACGGACAGACAGCGTGGGCGAAGTAATAGGGCTCCGTTGACACCCTTTAGATACCCTAAAAAGTATCCACTATACGCATAACCTTGTTACTGTAATGTGTCGACACCTAGCAGGTTGATAGCTATACGGAAACTAAGATAAAAACTACAAACCCGTGGTCAAACAAATCATTTCTCGTTTCGTGTTCAGACTACTAGTACAGACATGAAAACAAATTTTGCTACAATAACTTTGCTAGACAGTGTTATAGACTATGCCAGATTCTTTTACCACCAGTGCAAATGATTTCTCTACTTATGGGGAATTTATATACCTAAGTTTTATCTCATTTCATGTTGGAAACTTACATTATTCTTGGTATTATATTGTCATTTCAGCTGGATGACGTCCACTGCTAAACGTAAGCTTCCCTCATAATAATATGTCTCCACAACAACGACAGCTCTTGATCATTCCGCGCCCATCAGCTACGGCTTGGTCGTCTGCCCACTTGTTAGCCGTAAGCACGCATTAAAGTCGTTTTCGCACAAACTAGTGCAAACTGCACTTACGATGCTTATTGGATTTTAGTACCTAAAGAGTACAAACGGGACCCTATTACTAAGACTTTGCTGTCCATCTGTCACCAGGCTGTATCTCATGAGCCGTGATAGTTAGACAGTTGAAATTTTCACAGATGAAATTTCTGTTGCTGCTATAACAAAAAATACTAAAAAATAGAATAAAATGAATATTTAAGGGGACTCACAACAAACGTGATTTTTTTGCTCGTTTTTATAGATAATGGAACGGAACCCTTCGTGAGCGAATCCGACTCGCACTTGCCTGGTTTTTTGAATTATCAGATATTTTAATTCATTCCTTCAAATGTTCGTCATAATAAAACTCATAAAAACATGATCGAAACTTAGCTATTATTTATAAGACTTTGCTTTACTCTAAGGCTTGAATTTTTCTATACATACCTACAACATTCACAAAACATTAGTTTTTTATTTTCCTAACGAGGAAGTCTTTAATTATTTCAGTTTACTGTATCTATTGGTAATACAGTAAATTTAAATGTTAAAGACGTCCTTCGTTTATTTCAAAAGTTCTTCTTTCGAAATCCACGCGACATCAAAACATAGATCTTTTGAGTAACTAAAACAGATATGCCACATCAATGGGAAACCTCTTTAATTACTTTCGTGGAATCGTAATGGGGTCGGAACATGGATGTTACATGGTCCCAAGTCTATAGGGAACAGCTACATCTGACGCGACCATTTCTATTTGCGGATACAAATTAGTCTCAGCCACGAAGAAGTTTTATATTTATCATGAGTTTTAGTGTAGATTTTGATAAGTGCTCTGCCACCTAAATAGTCCCAACGGAGCCCTATTGTTGCAAAAAGCAACACTGTCTATTCTTCCGTCTGTTAGACAATAATCAGTAGCAGCACTTGGCAAAGAAATTAACGGTTTTTAGGTTTTCGAAGCCATATAGTAGAAAACGGAACCCTTAATAAATCTGTTAACGTGACACACGTTTTAGCCATATTTTGGCGTGCTGTTAAAGTTGTCTCATAAACGGTCAAAGTTACTCTTACTTAAAATCGAGAAAATCGGGAATACATGAAACCGAAGAATGACAATCTCATCATGTGGGGTAGATATCATTGCATAGGCCTTTAAAAATGCATTTTATGTTCACATTGATAGGGTTTGTTTTGGACAATATTGGTTTGACAAAGTTTATGTAGATATCTGCAATAATTCTTATTCTACGGAAACTTCCTGCATCTTCTAGTTATCAGTTTGTAAGTCGGATAAGCTCACACTAACAAACATCTCGAAGATAGACAATTTATATATTTTCTTTTGCATATGTTTATGGATGTTTAGATACTGCAGCGGCTGCTCTCCGCCAATAACTCAATAAAATGGAGTTGTGTGTTTAGTAGGTACGTACGTACTACGTAGCTCGCTCGCGCATGTTTACCACAACACCAAAATTAACATATTTACATTAATGTCTGTGTACATAAAATGTTTTAGTGATGACCGACTTTCGTTTTAACTCTACCTACACCTTGCTACAGCCCTGGTTATCGTTGCATTTTACTGCATACAAAATGTAGTTACATGATATTGGTAACTTATTAAACTTGGTATGCAGTTTGGCGATCGCAGGTTTCTGTAAAAATGTGCTCAAATGATGTTTTTGCACGCCATCCCTGAGTCGTCTCTGACGTACATGGTGAAAATATAAGGATTCATACGACCGCAAGATAGGCACTGACCAGTTTGAATTAAGCAATACCCAGATGACTGCTTTACATTGCTAGCTGTTTTTAATACTTAAGCTAATACAAAGCAATTCAGGTTTCCATGTAGGGCTGATCGTGTTTAGGTGCTTTATTTGCAAGCGTTCCACTTACATAGGGGCCATCAAAACCGCCAAATATGGTTTCGTTCGGCACAAGCAGCGTTCGGGAATCAACGCGCAACTCTTGAGCGGTCGAACAACTGTGCGGGAAGTTTGCCAAATGTGCGAATTTGCCTAATTGCTTGCTAGCAAGAGCACTCATCCCGCCCGTTTGATCACGCTCCAGGTCTCTCGTCTCCCCATTAACTAAATAATAAAATAGCTCAGCATTAAAAACTAAATGTATGACCCGTCTCACATTATATTCAGGTGTTGTAATACTTGACAAATTCAAATTTAATAAACTTACATCCTACTTAGTAAATAAATTATGATTGCGATTGTAAATGTAAATTCGATTCAGTAGTTAGCGCAATTTACCGTCAAACAGAACAGAAATTACCAAGAATTTGCACTAATCTAGCTTTTTCTGTTTTACGGACAACGATCTTCAATAGTCACAAATACCAGCCAGCGTTTTTGGGTTGTAGTACCATAAGTATAAGAAATAAAACTGGCTGCGTTTACACATAACCTACCTGAAAAGAAATTTTGATGCAGCTTTTTGGTGGTTTATTCGATGTTTTAAATAAAAAATAACTTCAAAAACTAAAAGCCGACTACTGAAAATCACGCTCTAAAAAGTATGAAACAATATATATATAAATATACCGTTTTTTCTAGACGGAAAAATAGGGGACGAAAATTTGTTTTTCCACACGGACGAAGTTACGGGCAGAAGCTAGTTATTATATATATTTTATGGGTAGGTTTCCAGTGAGGCGTAATTTTAGATATTTTCCCAAAGCATGTAAGGAAAACCGCAAGCAAATATATATATATTTCAAACGTGCTAATTAAGCGCTTTTATTTGATACCCCCTACGGCATCATTAAAGATTTTTTTTTTTATTTCATGACCTCTAGAGGGCGCCATATTCAATTGAATATAAAGTTACATAGCTAATAAGCAGCGGACGATCAACGCTTCCAACGATTATTTGTCAAAATCTAATAAGTGTTTTAGAAATTATGAGAGAACAGATGAACATACATACATACATACCGGTCAAAATCATAACCCTCCTTTTGCTTCGCCGTAGTCAGGTAATAACATCGCATGTATCACTTTTAACCCGGTTCTCAGACAATTATGGACTACTATCAAAGTATTAGAAATGAAAAATAAATTACTTACATTGGTTTAGGAGTTAAATAAATTGATTTATTAAATTTTTCGGTACTTTATCTTTTTTATTTTATTTTTCTAATAGGTTTGGGTAGGCCTCTAAAAATGCTGCTCGAATAAAAAAAATATCCCCAAGGGTATAAAAATAGTAGTTATGAAAAATATGGAGTTTTACACACTATTCAAGTAAAAAAAAATGAATTTCGATCTTCTGTGTAAAAAGTTATGCGTGGTCATATATAAAAAAGAAAAATATAAAACATACGCGTCGACTTAGGTACCCTTGACCGTTTTTAGTCAGTTGAAAAAATATTGGAAAGTGTAAACTCTTCCCCTTTTATATGATACCACATTTTAATATGTTGCTTAAGTTTTTTCACTCTACATTCTAAACTACCTACCTACTTATATTTTATGAAATTCTAAAACCCTAGAAATCACTGGCATATTACCTAGCATTCCAGGTAGGAGAAACGAACCAAGTCAAACCAAGTTTATTCAAACTCACGAAAAATCAGTTTTGTGACAAATATACCCATTACCACTTTACCTTGCCTATTCCGTGAGCTATGTCGGTGAAGCATATGCTTCAAAGAAACTCCGAGCATAGCCCCATAGCTCGCTAAGCGACTTTTAACTGGTGGTTCAGCCGCGCCACACATATATCATGATTAAATGCGAATTGATTACATAAGGGATAGGCGATGACAGCTTCATGTCGTTAATTGAATTACAGAATAGTAAACCTTGACAATATTTTCATTTTACAAATACTGCTCATTGTTTATGACAAATTGCTTGCGACAAAAAATGCCGTTTTACCCATTGATATAAACAAAAGTTTTATCATGATTGTCATTTGTGTTGTTGTTATGCCTTATATATTATTAAACCTGATACCTTTGTTAAACCTGAAAAAATTGCGAGCTCCATAGGTAATTTATTTGCTTCGTTCCCTGCGACTCCGTTCTCGTCAAATTTGAAATAGATCAAAGTTCCTATATGTACGCGATAATTTTAGCTTGATGCGATTGACCAATTACTTTATTTAAAGATTTTTCATTTAATTTCCAATCTTTGCTCCGTTTTCTTGTCTATAGTGGCACGTCGCGTGTCGATCAAACTTGTTCGACAGCCGATTGGCGCAGACCGGTGGGTCAGCGCCTCGTCTCGCGGAAGCTGCTTATAAATCGGAACGTGGCTGCGTCGTGAAGCGGGAAAATGGAACGCAACGGATATAATTAACACTCGACGGACAAATCGCTAGCCCGACGAATTAATGTGCGAATTCGGCCAGCAGCCATCGGTTTCAAGAAATCTTCCCAGCAATGTTTTTACCGACGTGTTTGTTTTGTTTAAACGCGACAAGTGAAATGTACTCGATTAATATCGGAGCCGATTCAACTTGGCAAGAGATTTGATTAATCGCTTTACGTTGACTGGCTTTAAACACTCGCAATGAAATTTAGGAGAATTGCCGACGAAACTATTCTTTACATTCAAACTTAACATTTTTTGACACAAAGGTCAGCTAATAAAAGAAAATGTGACGCCTTTGACCACGAATTTCTTATCGTTTTCCGAGCTCTATACGTCTTTATTTTTAAATAAAGGTCATGGATTTTAACCTCTTTATTATCGTCAGCCTATTTATGCTCTTTGCTCGACGGAGACCTTTTCTTACTTTGTTCGCTTGTTACTTAGATGCTGCTTCATTTTACAACTCGTTGCATGATTCATTAGGCGCAGCCCATCCTAAACTAAACGTTTTGATAGCTGTAAATCAGTACCCATACAAAAACAATTTAACCCTTATAGATCCTTATAGATTCATCATGTCTGTCTGTCTGTCCGTCCGTATGTCACAGCCACTTTTTTCCGAAACTATAAGAACTATACTGTTGAGACTTGGTAGGTAGTATTCTGTGAACCGCATTAAGATTTTCACACAAAAATAGAAAAAAAACAATAAATTTTTGGGGTTCTCCATACTTAGAACTGAAACTCAAAATTTTTCTTTCATCAAACCCATACCTGTGGGTTTTCTTTGGATAGGACTTCAAAAATGGTATTGAGGTTTCTAATATAATTTTTCCTAAACTGAGAGAGACACTTCCAAAGTGGTAAAATGTGTGTCCTCCCCCCTGTAACTTCTAAAATAAGAGAATGATTAAACTAGGTTGATAAGAGAGGTAGGGCACTGCAAGTACTCGCTCGAATAAGCCACCCGAACAACTAAAGCAGGGCATAGCGAGTACTTGCTCGAATGAGCGGCCCGAACTGGGGAAGCACCTCCACCTTACAGAAAACCGCGGCCATAATAACACTAACATTGAGTAGTGTTGTGTTCCTGGCGGTGAGTAAGGTTGCCAGAGCTCTTTGAGGATTCGCTGCGCGGACAGCGGAGGACCGGCGGTGCTTGTTGCTGTCATGCTCGGCGTAGACGCGGCGTACTGGTTCGGCAGTCAGGGAGACCTGATGAAACGGCTGACCGCTGGCCGCCCGCAGGTTGAACGGGATCCTGAACCCAGGGATCACTTAATCTCCGCCCTGGGAGGCTGATCCGCCAGCCTGTGTAAAGTATCTAAAGTGGTAGTCGTGCCGGAGAAGGAGACCGGAGTAGACCCGGCTACTACAACAGAGGGGGATCAGGGGCCCTTCCGCCTGCCGTGCCAGCAACCATATCATCTGTAGCAGTCTTAGAACCGCACCTTTTGTCCACTAAGCTGTCTGTGCAGTGAATCCTCATCCTTAGTCTTAGTAACTTTTTTTATATATTATGGCCATGAGAACGAAAAAGAAAAGTCAAAGTCAAAGTCAAAGTCAAAGTGGTTTATTCAAATAAGGATTTTACAATCACTTTTGAATCGTCAAAGTTATAAAATATTATTTTTTGAACCCTCCCACCTTCCCGTCGGTTCACAATGTTGTTGATTTCTACCGAGAAGAATCCGGCAAGAAACTCGATAGTTACTCTTTTAAAAACACTATCAATAATACAAATAAACTAAAATACAATTAATGTTTTAAATAAAAAATTTTTAGTCGTACAATTTTATGTTATTTCCATTTTAATTTGGTTTACCTATGCATCCTGTAATTGAGCATCATCAAAGAGTTTGTACAGCGGCTACTCCATCCACATATAATGTGGATTTTTGCAACATCAGGGGTATTCACGCAAATCTTACCGCAGTCCACCACCATCTCGAAACTGCGCAGCCAACCATTCTTTTTATAACGGAGACGCAGATATCCTGCCCGGCCGACACATTATACCTTCACTATCCCGGCTACAAACTCGAACACAATTTTATGAGTCGAGCCGGTGTATGTATGTTCGTCCGGGAGGATATCTGCTGTCGCCGCCTTCATAGCCTTGAAGACAGGGACCTGTCAATATTGTGGGTGCGCGTAGATTACGGCGGCCACACTCGTATCAGGGTCTTCTATCGAAGTTGCCATTTTACGGAGTGCCCGAGGGTTTGTGCAAATGGGTGGCTAGCTTTTTGTCCGGCAGACGCATACGAACCGTAGTTGACGGTAGTTGCTCTGATAGCATGGACATTAATGCTGGTGTCCCGCAAGGCTCTGTGCTGTCTCCTACGCTGTTTCTACTGCATATCAATGACATGTTAGACATCAACAACATACATTGCTATGCAGATGACAGTACTGGAGACGCTTTTTACACGGGTCGTGCAAACATCCCTCGTTCCGTTGTGGAGGAAAACCGCGGAGAACTTGTGTCTCAAATCGAGACCACACTATCCCAGGTCTCTGACTGGGGACGGGTAAACTTGGTCCGATTCAACCCTACAAAGACACAAGTGTGCGCGTTCACCGCTAAGAAAACTCCATTCACTGTAGTCCCACAATTCCAGAACACTCCCCTCTCCATTTCCAAGAGTATTGGGAAATTTGGTGTCAAAGGTTATTACTTTACAAGTCGCAAGTTGGGCCCCATATGGAATACTGCTGCCATCTCTGGGCACCCGGATACCAGCTTGGCCCTTTTGACTCGGTTCAACGACGGGCTGTGAGAATGGTCGACGATTCCAAACTCACTTGCGGTATCGAGCCCATAAGTCTGAGGAGAGACTTTGGCTCACTGTGTGTGTTCTACCCCTTGTACAATGGATTGTGTTCTGAGGAATTGTTCGAAATGATGCCCACGGCTACTTTCTACCATCGCACCGCTCGCCATCGGCAGGGAATTCATTCTCACACTTTAGAACCTAAATGGTCGCGTACAGTGCGGTATCAGAGAAACTTCCTCCCGCGAACGCTTAAGTTGTGGAATGAGCTCCCTGCCAAGGTTTTCTGCAAGGACTACAGTATGGAGTTCTTCAAGAAAGAAGTTATTAGATTTCTGAAGGGTCGGCAACGCGCAAGTGATACCCCTGGTGTTGCAAGCGTCCATAGGCTACGGTGACCGCTTACCATCAGGCGGACCGTAAGCTTGTTTGCCACCTTAGTGGTATAAAAAAAAAAAAAAAAATATATATATGATGTTTATATATAAATTGGTTTGAACGAGATCTAGTAAGTAGTTTTTTTTTTTCAATACGTCATAAATCGTAAACCGCAATTTACCTTTCATTCAATCAACTGAAATATAAAAAAAAATTTTTGTTTGTGTTTGTAGATTACATAAATGGTGGTAGGTACGGAACCTTCGGTGCGCGAGTCCAACTCGCACTTGGCCGGTTTTTATCCTTGTTTCTGAGATTATATGCCCACTGCCTTTTCAAATTTCCTAATTCTTTTCCGATTTGTCACTCGCGTGCGATTTTTTTTTTACGAATTATTCTTGTTTAAAATCTGGCATGGCATAATGACAGATGTTTCTTTTACCATGTGGTGGCTAATACGTTTTATATCTATTTTCAATAAGATGGTAGTGGAGTTTTTCCTAATTAAAAAAAAAACACTAGAAATACAGTATAAATACCCAGGGTTTCATTAAGTTGTCAAAAGACCGTACATCAAACGATGCGACGCTGGTAGGTACGACGTGTTACACTTCACGATTCTGCTAAAAAATAAATTTATAATCAAAACCAATAACCTGATCAACACCGTCCCACAATTTTTCGTTGCAACATTTCAGTAAATTACTGCAATATTGCAATGTACCTACAATTTTTACATTGGTTTATTAATTTTTATCGGCTCCGTGGCTTAGTGGGTAATTACCGGACTGCTGAACCGAGGGGCATGGGTTCGATTCCCGCACACGACAAACATTTATTATTTGTGTTTGTAAGATTGGGTATTTTCTATGTATGTGTAATATGTAAGTATTTTCAAAAAAAGTATACATATGTTTTTTTATACCATTAAGGTGACAAATAAACTTGCGGTCTGCCTGATGGTAAGTAAATGGTAAATAAACTTTTCTTTAAAAAAATACAACGTTATAACCATTTTTCTCTAAAGATTCACTTTCACATTTGACAGCTGTCAAAAAGTAGCGAAAAATACCCACCTCCCGACATGGGTTATACGATAAAAGTCCACATTAGGTTTTGCTACCAAAAGCATGAAACGCAAATCGCTAACAATTTCTGCTAAAAAGTAGTTAGATGGAACGCCCTCGCTGGTTCAAAAAGTGCAGTGTATGGGCTGCAGTTCACTTACTTACTTGCTTCCCGCGTACGTATGGCACGTATCACATGACGTAGTAACTAGTATTTCATATTATGTGACGTGCCGTTTGTTTATAGCGTCTCCTCTCGTGTAAACGTTATAACTCAATTCCTATAGTAACTGCCTTTACTCGTAGATAATATATTAACAATCACTCTTTTGAAATTTGTTTCGCATAGGAGAAGTAAGAGGCAGCTGAAAGACCCATCAGTCAATAAACCACATATTTTTTGGGAAGTTTTCCTCCCCCCTTCTAGACTATGAGACGGTATTTCAAATGTAAAAAAAGAAAAAAAAGTAAGTTGGGTATGATTACGGCAAATGCTTATGGCTTTGCTTAGTTCTCTGATATCGTAAAGAAAACTATAATTTTTTTAAAGAAAGATATGCCTGTCTGAGGATCCACACCAAATCTCCCGCCCAATCTTGGGACTTGAAAACGAAGACGCGCGGTAACGCCCGCGTCACGATACGATATAATATAATTAACTTTGACTCTGGCAAATGCATAAATGGTCTGCTAAGACCGTGCGAGCCCATTATAATATTAAAAAAAAAAAAAAAAAAAGATATGCCTTCTTTAGATTTTTCTTTCCCAAGTCTTGCGTTAGTAACTTACTAATGTATTAGTAGGAAAATCTGCGCGTTGGCTTAATTTTATTTATATTATAATAAATGCGAAAGCTTGTGAGTTAATATGTTTGTTACACATTAAGGTCACACCAACAGAATGCATGTACTTTACGGGTTTTGTTCCCTCAAGAAGTTAGCCAGTGGCTGGACACACACCCACATCGCAATGTGGGTAGGCAGCCTCTTTTTACCAACCACTTTAGTCCTGCGTGACAGGGGGTGAGCCCATCGCTGCAACACTGCCTATGAAACATCGTACGTAGTTTAACATAATATGAACATATTAGGACATGACATATTATGTCCCATAAGTCGTAATTACCAGGTATACAGTAAAAAGCCGTAAAATAAAAGACCGGGGGCAAAATATTATACCTCCTTTGCCAATTCTAGACAAACTATAAGGAATAACTCAGGATTGGACACGGGGGTGGTGTGTGGCGGTGAAACAAGTTACACCCTGATTTAACTATTAGGCTAAATTTCATCATGGAAAATTCAAAAGTTCCCGCAGGAATAACTGTCCAAATCCCTATTGCTACAGTTATAGCAAACTTCCTTTTAAACCTGGGATATATGCATACGTACATTTGCCCGAAATATCTTACTGATTTATGACGTTGTCCATTAAAAATCTACTCTGCATTCTAACATTAGACAAATTATTTATTGCAAACAAATGCTTGAAGCAAAAAATAGACGCAAAATATGTACTAACATTTTCAAAGTCATCTTTAGATTTAAGCGAAATTTTTACTCGTTCTTTGACTCCAATAAAGTTGAATTAATGTCAAAACAGAGCGCGGGTCGTACACAGGAGAAAAGTTTATTACTACTTTTATAAAACTATTTATTGCGCACGCGCATACATAACATGTATTTCCATTCGGAAAAACACGATTACTGCAATCTGCCGAAAATTTTCCATGTGAAAACTTTCTACTACATATTAATTACATATAAAAAATACTTGGGGTTACCTAGGTTTGTATATTTATTTATTCAAAAACTGCACGAGTTGTGTCGATTCGGAAACTTAGGTTTTCAGAGATTCAAAGTTCAACAAATACCTTCAGATCTTATGGTCCCCCCCCCCTAAACTTTTTTTCTGGATCCGCCCTTGTTCTATGGTGACCGGAAATTTACTCCTGTCTCCCTTTTTATATACACACTATCATTGGTCTCCTCTATCTCTATATATAAATAGTAAGAGAAGCGTTCAAAGTCTGAACAGCTATTATTTTGTCTTCAGATTTGCTTTTTAGGGTCCCGTTTTTAGAGGGTGCCAACGGAGCCTTATATCTAAGACTACGCTACCAGTCCGTCTGTCCGACCATAAAAGGATCTATCGTCTATACCGAAATAGGTAGAAGCCTGAATTTTTCTATAATCTTATAAATAAAAAAAAGTTAAAATTTAAGGTGGGTTCCCATAGAAGAAACACATTCTTGTTTTTTCTGCTCTATCGTAAAAACAGAAAGACATAAAAACTACAAACTTGCAGTGAAAAATAGTGTGAACTCTGAAGTATGACAACAAATAATAAAAATCGGCAAATTGTGAGACGGGCCCAAACCATTTACTATTTAAAAAAAACCGGTACAGCGCCATCTATTATCATTAAAAGAAACAGTAATTGTCAAAAACGATGTTCAAAGTTAAGCAATGTCGGGCTTGGTCAGTACTCGGCTGGGTGACCCCTTAGCAGCACACTTTTTTTTGTTGGTGTTTGTAAATAACGTAAATGGTGGTAGGCACGGAACCCTCGGTGCGCGAGTCCAACTCGCACTTAGTCGGATTTCTAGAATGTAATATTTTGACGAAATTGTGAAATTACCGTATATATGCCCGTATCGTGCACTTCACTCTCATGCACCATATGGAAGTCTAATCGCCGCATGTCCCAGTAAGTAATTAATTACATTTTAAGTTATGTTTTATTTTTCTAAGTAGGTAGATGGTCATTGGGCAAGATGGTACATTGCATTTGCATGCAATATGGGTTTAACAACTGAACTAATGCCTTTGTATAAACATTTATTTTACAGGTACTAGATGGGTATTGAAGGGTCAATTAATCTATGTATTATATATAGATCTTACATATATTTGTACTTATAGGATCTCTTGAAAATAGCTCTAAAAATTAATAAAATGACGGATTTCATTTTAAAAATATATCTTTCAGGTGTCTCTAGAGCGAAACTATATAGATTAACCAACTAAGGATTTTTTCTAAATTAAATTATTAAAAGGTTGAACATCATGCATTATCATGTTGGAATATTTTACTATGCATAAAGCAAAACGTGCGCGCCCATGATGGCGTCGTCGTGAGGCGGGCAACCAAAAATAGAGCAGCGACGCCCGCGCCAATGTCGAGGTGATCATTCCTCCGCGTTAAGTGATGCGGTTAGCACCGATTCTCGTAGGTCTTTAACCAACCATGGCTTCTTAATTAATAAAATAAATACCTCTTTATACGGTTTAGTTTAGTTAATTTAGTGCGCCTAAAAAAATATAACAACAGCGCCAAAAAATGTAACATTATTTGAGTTAACTGCAGCTTTCGACAACTGCAATCCCAATCTACAATCCACTAAACTATTGTAAGCATTGATAAAAACATATGCAACGTACTGCAATAAAAATATACTGATGTTGCAACCGTTTATGTACTGCGTGTACTTAAGCACTCAGTCGCTGTAGCTACAGCAATTTTGAACTATTTTATTGCACTGAGAAAAAACCCGGATACCAGTTAGACACTTTTGATTCGGTTTAACAACGGGCTGAGAGAAATTGTAGACGATCCCAAACTCACAAGCTCTGAGGAGGCCTTCCTGTGCCTCTGGAATGGGATATGTTCTGAAGGATTGTTCGAAATGGTGCCCACGGCTACTTTCTACGCTATGAGCTATGAGCTCCTTGCTAAGAAAAAATCTATTAGATTTTGGAAGGGTCAGCAACGCGCGAGTGATGTCCCAGGTATTGCAAGCGTCCATGGGCTTCGGTAGCCGCTTACCATCAGGCTGACCGAAAGCTTGTTCGCCATCTTTGTGGCATATAAAAAAACTAAAAAGAAACGTTGTTACTCAAGCGCTCGGAGGTTCTACGAAACACGATTCGAAGTGAAGAGATTCATAGAAGAATCCTGCCCAATCCTGACTAACTTCATGTAGTTTGTCGCAGAACCTGGCAACGGGGGTGTGTTATTTTATCTCTTACTTTATTTACAACGTATGGGATAGTACTACCTTCGTCCAGATACCCTGCATCAGCATCAGAAGCAGTGTTGCTGCGATAAGCTCACCCCATAAAACATGGGATTCAAGGGGTTTTGGTAAAAAGAGGCTGCCCCCCAACATTATAAACTCAAACTCAACTTTTTTATTCAAATAGACTTGAAAACAGCACTTTTGAATCGTCATTTTAATTATTAATTAAAAAAAATATCAAAAAAATTATTTTAATGACCACCGGTTCGGAATGATTTACTACCGAGAAGAACCGGCAAGAAACTCAGCAGATTATCTTTATATTTTTTCAACTTCATATTAAAATACAATATAGCCTTACACTAGGTAATAACATAAAATACAATGTTATAATTACAAAAAATATAACAAATGCCCCAATACAAATACAAATAATTTAAGTTATAATTTTTCCAAGCATTTTTATCATTTATGTATTCATCAACTTTGTAATAGCTTTTTTTCACTAAACTATCTTTGACATATATTTTAAATTTATTTGAAGGTAAATTAACCACATGTTCTGGAATTTTATTGTAGAAAAATATACTTTGTATTGCGAAAGAGCTATGTACCTTCTGAAGACGACATTTTAGAACTACCAATTTATCCTTATTCCTTGTAATAACACTGTGTAGGTAACTATTTTTAGCAAATAAGTGTCAATTTTTGCGTACATACATTTTACAAGCGAAGATATATTGGAAAGGAACAGTTAAAATATCAATTTCCCTGAATAGTTCCCTAAGAGAAATTCAAGGTCCTAATTTATAGATAGCCCGTACTGCTCTATCGTATAATGTAGAAGTGTATCTAGCCACTGGTTACATGCCTACGTACTAAAACGTAGCTCTATAAATTATCAAAAGAATGGACAGCTTTTTAACTGAACGTGGAACTGTTACGTCACGTTACCTGCTTAAGATTCAGCAACTTAAATATATTCAATAGACTGAGAAAAATATGTTTTGAGTGGCAACAGAAGCTATATAATAATAGTGAACGATATTGTACGTACGTATTTCATCCACTTCAGTCGTGTAAATGCTACTACACAATTTTTTGAGAGTTTTTAATTGTAGTGTAGTGGAGATTTTGCCTGTGTTCCTAAATTCGAACCAGCATACTGGCCAGTACGGTGTGACGTCATTATCTAACGTCATACTGCTGTTCCGAAATATGACGTCACACTGTACTGGCCAGTATGCTGGTTCGAATTTAGGAACACGTGCTTCAATAACTATAATCTGTCTACATACATTATATTAAAGACAATATAAATATTAATTTGAAATGTGCTCATAGAAACCTTTCATTCGATACCAAACACGACACATTTTAACTGCTTTTTTGCGACAAACTGAATTTATCCCATGACATCCGGACTACTGAGACAAAGCTATCAACATCTCTTTAATAGAGATTTAAAAGATTTTTTTAGAAATACCCCAAGTATTTAATCAAAACAATAACTCAAATATTACCCGAAATTATGTAGAAAACACAATAGATATCAGAATGTTGTGTTATACTTATAATTCTATTAACAGAATATCATACGTGCCAAGCGCCAGAAACTGCAATTTTTCAATTCGTAAAGATACTTTGGGAAATTTTCAACATTTCTAGTTCCATCGAAACTTCATATTGTATTGCAAGGTCTTTAAGTAGATTTTCGTATATTTTATAAAGGCGAAATCACGTAAACATAGATTATAGACTATTATTTATTATTATTATGTGCAAGGAATAAAAACAATTATACATTATTTATTAATTATTGATTACAATACTTACTTGCTTTTGTCTTGTGCGTTAGTTCATCAGTTTTTTTTTACTTATTGTATAGTACTTATCTATAGTTTTGTAAGCGCTCTTCTTAAAAACATCTGAAAAGCCCATTGTTTCACTGGTTTCAAGATTTCGTGCTAGTTAGGTATATCAATTGGTTTGTAATAAACGACAGTAAAAAGTAAAATGGATTTAACTGAGTTAGATACATACAGACATTTATGATGATTGTATTGCTATTTTTATAAGAAGTCTTCTATCTGTCGTCTTTATATTTATTTGTTTTTAAGTATTAAAAGTTTTTTTATTAACAATTCTGTCTTACCAAAAACATTAAAAAAAATTTTTTTGGATTTACCTGATTTGATGTCACATTGTAATTAATAACCTATCCTCACTTTGTTTTAAAAACGATCGATCAATAATAGATCGATGCACAAAAACCAAAACAATCTCACTGTAAAAACCTTACAAATAACGGAAGGCTGCAAGACGTATTATTAAAATACAAAAAAAATTACTTATAAAGTACCAACAAGCTTTTGCAAGCAACGCCGCCCGCGCCTAATTCACTATCAGCGTGAAATTCCTACAATTCCTTGATTCATAAAAAATCAAGGCGTTGTTGTAGACTTCGGTTATAGTTATTCCTGTGGGAACTTTAAAGTTCCGGGCTAAAAGCCTGTCCTTCTCCATTTCTGAGATAAATTTCAATTTGATTTGAACGAAACGGTCAAACGAACAAATTCATTTTCGCATTTATAATATTATATACATACGTACATCGACATTTTGTAATGACTTTAGAAGGTAAATTATAGTGCAGATCGTAGTATAGTACTCATTACAAAATTCAGCTGAACTCGCACAACAGTGTTTAAATGAATAATTATTCACCTAAATGCTCAAAAAGTCATTGACTTATAATGACTTTTCCCTCAAATGTCAACAACAGCGTCCCAAAATTCTTGGGCTTCCTTTAATTAAATAAGCTTGGCTATAAATAATATTGTAAACACCATTAGTCAAAGACAAGAATATTTAAAACCTAATTTTAATTTACGTTTTGTTAGAAAATAGGACAGCGGACTGTATGGCGTTTTTATATATTTATATTTACGTGATGGTAACATTTAGTAATCTTAATTTATTTTAGGTATACCTATTCTAATGAAATCTGTATAGCTAACGTTTTATAGAAGTGTCCGAAATAGGTATTTGAAAGTTCAAAAACCCCAGCTGTAAATATTTTCGCATAAAACATCTTTGATCTGAGATAAAGTTACGGAAGAAAGCTTTCTTCTGCGTTGGTTTTTGTTTACAAAAGGTTATTAAAGAGATCTATAGTTACCAAATGTTTTTTTATTTAATTTTGTTTTGTTTCTCTTTAATTAAGCATTAGGAGTATCAAACAAAAAGATTGTTTACGTTTTAACTTCAAGAATTAAACATAAATTGCAAAAATCTCAAAATTAAAATCGCTTATAATATAACTGTTATTTTTGCTGCAGTCTTAATTAAATACAAAATTAATAAAAACAAAAAACATTAAAACTGAAATTATAGGTGCATTTGACTGTTAATTCTATATCGCGAAAAATTATGTATTTCTGCTTCAATCGCATTTTATATTCGAAGAACGTATTAAGGTAGAAGCCTAAGCATATTAAATCATCTATACCTACTAATATTATACTACTAACCCGGTTAGGAACCAGACAGACAAGCATCAAGCTCCGATCTTCTTTCTTCAGTATCATCTTTATAATTTATTTGAGATCAGCCACGACATGGTTGTAGGCAGGTTTTTTTCGAAAAACCTGAATGAGAAGCAGTAGCTGCTACTTAATCATTTTTGTCTTTATATATTTATGAAAAATGCATCGTCTGTTGACTGTTTGTACATTAACTGTTTATTGTGAAAGATAGATAACAGAAACTTTTGGCCGCGGCTTCGTTTGTATAAGCTCCTTCGCAAAAACGAAGAGGCGTTAAACATAGACGTCTTTATCATGTGTGTGACTGTCTGTTTTTGCATTAGTAACGGTTGTAATGTTTGAATGCGGTTGTTCTTGTTTGAAGGCAGGTTTGATGGAGATCCATTCATCGGTTTCCAACATAAATACCTTGTTTCCTAGTCGGTCAATAAATGTTAGACTTACAATAATAGATATTTAGAGTAATAATAACTTTCTCTCGGTCGGTCGACTGGAAATTTAATACACAACGTAAATTCGATGATGCTGAACTAAACATAAAAAACTTGATATGATGCTGCAACCAGGACAGTCGCCATTATGTTGGTAGCGATGTTCATGTGTAGAAGACCCAAAGGAATATTGGAAATAAAACACATGTTAGGTACTCCGGAGATAGTAAATGGAACTTCTCAGTGAACAGTTAACAGCGCCCGCTATCTATTGGCGTAAATAAAACAATCTTTCTTAAACAAAATTGTTCGTCTATGCCAGAGAGAACGATAGAAACTCGTGCGTGCTCATCTCGTGCAAGAGGCGTGTGAGCTAACTATAGGTTTCATAAACAAGGCAATAGATGGCGCTGTATTTTTTTTAATTCAGGCTATGGTTGTATATTATGATATATTATAGGAACATTGGTATTATTTATATAGTCATAGGCTACTTTTTATTCCGGATTTTTTGATAGTATCTTGCACTGCCCTAGTGCATACGATACTCTTATATCATTAAAGTAATATCAGTAAAGTAATATCTCAGCGCAATAACTAAAGCTTTCGTCAACGGATTGATGTTTGTATTAATATAAAACCTAGGTGTTCGATAGAATGCGTTAAACTTTCAGCAAATGTCAGGCTCTGTAGATGGCGATTCGAATTTTCCCCATAGCAGTCATAAAAGCCGTTGCCCAAAAATGTATGGACTGGTGATGAAAATTTTTTATCATTCGCCAGAAATGAAATCTAGTTAATATTTTAAGGAATATATAAGAAATCTATATAGGAAAAAATTAGGTCTCTTACCCTTGACCGTAGGCTGAATAGTTGCTATTGTTTTTTTGCAGGCATTGTTTATATTTTGAAAATACTAACTTTTGCCGGTAATTTGTTCGCGTTGACTTTACTAATACCCTTTGTTTACCTTGGGATGGTAATCTATCTTTGCTCTAAGCTTTATCGAAATCAATTCAGTGATTTAACCGTAACAACGTCGGAATGACCAACAGAATGGGAAGTGGAAATGCAAATAGTAAGCCCTTGGTATTTTCTCGTTTTTTAAGCACGTGAGAGAGAGAGAGAGAGAGAAAGTACGTAAGAGAGAAATAGACAAAGCCTCACTGATAATGAAGCGACGTACGTAATGGGGTGGAATGGGATGGGGGAGCTAATTAATTTGTCACGAATGTCCTACTCCCCTTATATAATTCCCCTTTCTGACTTCCAGACACCTGATTTCTTTTCGTCAAAAATAAACCCTATGTCGCATTCGTAACAATGATATTGAATATTGCCGACATTTTGCCTGTATAGTACGACAAAAAACGTGTACTGTTTCTTGTATGTTTCAACTATCGGTAGTGTGAATGATGTTTTACAATATTTTTGTGATACGTAGTGTTTGACAAGAAAATTTAATAAATGTCTTAACGATTTGACAGTAATCCTTTTTACTCTTTGTGACGTAGGTTCCTGCACAACTTTTCTGGTCTAGTGATGTCCCCGTGCCATAAACGAACGAGAGAGAATTAGGGCGAGTGGTAATACTATTGATTTTAACGACACAACAACACTTAAGCTAATTGAAAATAGATGGCATTGTTAAAAAAACGAACAAATTTATATTATATTTATCTAAAAAAATTGTAATATACTGGCTTTATAACATTCATTTTCGATCTATCCTGTGATACTAATGTGAGAATACATTCATTTATTTGTAAGTATTCAGTTTTCCTAATTTTAAGGGCAATCAAATGTTTTTATAATTCAAACCGAACTTTATTCCTTCTGGAGATTTGTTGGTAAGTTTTCAAAAAATATTTAGCCCTGTTACTTATTAGCGACCAACTTGCGAGCTGTTGGTCGTGTTTTTGATAGCTAGATTGCTAGATATGTTTTTAGTGCTAGATATATTTTTAGTGCTAGATATGTTTTCTAATGCTGAGACTTACACTTTTGCAAAGATCGATAGACACAAAAAGACTAAATAATCGCCTTTTTAGGGTTCCGTAGCCAAATGTAAACCTCCTAATTTCATCTGTCAGTTTATCAGTCCGTCTTAGAATAGCCTTTAAATACCGTCGTCTTCTATTGAAATTTTACAGTAAAGAGTTTTATGTGAACTGCCATACAGTTAATGAGGTTAAGAAAAAATTAAGTTGAAATTTTTTTTTTCCAAGCACCCCATTGTTTGGGGTCTTTATAGATGACTAAGTTTCTTTTCTAAAATAAGTTATTGGCTTCTAAAATTAAAAACTCCTCTCTCTCTAACTTTCAAAAGGTTTAAAAATTGTAAAAAAAATCACGATTATTGGACTTTATTTATTGGTAAGTGTACTTTTAATAAAAATTGTCAAACAAAATAGGTTTCTATTTTTTTTTATTACGGATGTCCGCAATAATTAATTTTCATTCAGAGCAACTTAATGCGTAGGCATATGATAGCACTTGCCTGTTTTTCTTGTTACAAGCAGGTGTATTTACATTTATTTTTATTTAAGTTTACCGTAATAAAATACTGTAGTTTTGTTAAAAACATGAAATTTTACAAATGCTGATTGGTAAGACAACCTTTCACTTCTAATTATATGACAAGCGAAAATTCAGTCTTCAAACTCCATTTTACTTACAAAACAAACCAATTCCTCAAAAAACTTTGCTACATTATCACCTCCGTGACTACTTTATTTTTTTACACAGACACAACAGTTAGGAAGCTAGGAGAAAACGGAATAGATCTCGGAATGCAGTTAAATTGTTTCTTGAGTTTGTAGGCATTAACGCAATTTTACGTTCGACCTAAATGCGAAAACGGACGGTGCGAGATGACTTGCGTCGGAGGGGCGGTGACTCTCGGACTATAAAATTTAAAAATGCTTCTGACGATTATTATTACAAAGTTTGTTTGGCTACAAATTTGCGATATTTATGTTTTATAAATATTAGATATTGTCGGCTAAGTAGGTGAATGAAAGTTTTATTGTTTATTGGTCTGGTGAAACTTTCAGTGGTCGTAATATTTAAGTGTGACGGCGTTATGGTAATGGTAGGTAGGAAGTGATGGTCAATGACCCTGCTTTACTAGGAACTTCCTGTGTTTATACGGTTTTTTTTATCTATTTCGAGTAAACGTTTTAATGGGAGCAACTAACTTTTAAAGAAATAGGAGAAATATCTAAAAGATATCAATAATTTATTTAAGCCTTTGACATAAATACATGATCATAATATTTTTCTAAACAATAGGCAATAATAAAAGGGGTTTCAATATGAAATTGACGTTTTGACGCATTGGCCACTTTGAAAAAAATAACTTTAAAACGGCTTACGAACGTACCGTATTCATAATATATTTCATCCTACAAAAGAAGTTTAGATTTTTCATTACGAACCGGCAACATACCGGCAATTATAGTATAGTTTAACCCAAAGATTACTTATCTTTGGTTTAACCCTTAATTTGCGTTTATAATACCAAGGCTGTTATAATGAAAATTGTAAAGACTAAACAATATAAAGTGCTCATAATCCAGTGTTTGATTCTTCATTTGCTGGAGCACCGAGACACTTGTGCTGTGTCGCATCCGCACAAGATAATCGACAATATTTGTATAAGCAATATAATCTGTGTTAGTCCTAGTATGTTAATATTAAATAAGTAATATAGTTAAAGTCATACATCAAACAAATAATTTGCTATGAAACCTTACCCTAAATTAGTTATAACTTGTACCTGAAAACTTAGCAAGTAAAATATTATAGTCAGGTAGAAATCCGCCTCAATTGTTAACTAGCTCCAATGTTGACTTTTGTTATTTTTTTTAAATACGGGTGATCAATAAAGAGTTATCTATCTATCTATTTATTAAGGAAACATAGAATTAATATTGTATCTGGAGGTTGGTTCACATATCAGTGAGTACATATATCTTGAAGCTTTCTACTACAAAATTTTATGACAACCGAGAACACCACCAATCATACCGCCATCTTTTTTATATAAAATCGGGTTTATTTCTGATGTTTCGTTGCCTGATAAGACAACATTAAATTAATCAAAGTGGTAGTTTTTTTAATTGAGCAACGTTTTCTTGGATGTTCAACAAAGATCATAAGATCTTTTAAATGCTGAGCATTCATTCCATCTAATCCGCTAGCAGTACCATTGACTAAGGATGAAAAAGCTTAGGCCTTGTAAGTTTATTCTTCAGTTGTTGTTGGATAGAAGGCAGCGGATTTGGATATTACACCAGGTTAAAAGCTGAAAGATGATTTCTTCTGAACCTTGGGAGACGCCTGTGTCCAGCATTGAACTGCAATAGTAAAATAATACAATTAAGAACAACATTCAGTGACACATAGAATTAGGTAACAGCAAGAATCGATGTTTGCGTACAATATAATGATGCATAAAGTTTATTGTAATGAACTCGTGTCATAATAGTAAATACAAACTGGCACCATTTATATATCTCTGTAATTAACCACGTCCAAATGAGACATGACTCACATAATAGCCACAGCACAATTAGCGGTTATTTATACAAGCACACAATGGATACATTTCTTTGTCAGTCCGTCATGCACCGGGAGCAGTGTTGCAATATCGCAAGAAAAATTATATGCCGTGAATTGCCATGTCGCAATATTGCTGGTTGGGTTATATCACGAAAATACGGTTAATACAAGCGTATGTGTATACACCGCTTTTCATAAATATTCATATGCTCAATACAAAATTGTAGAAGAATGATTTCTAGATTAGAGCTTAAATTTATTTTTGACCTATTTTTATAGGCTTTTTTTAGAATGCAGAGGTTAAAAAACTCTTAATATTTTTTTTAATATTTCATAATAATATATGTAAAGTTTTTTAAATGTAATTAATTTTTAAAATCGGATACTTTTTCAAATAATTTCTTTTTTTTTATACCACTAAGGTGGCATACAAGTTTGCGGTCAGGTGATGGCAAGCGGTTACCGTAGCCTATGGACGCTTGCAACACCTGGGATATCACTCGCGCGTCGACCCTTCAGAAATCTAATAACTTCTTTCTTGAAGAACCCCATACTGTAGTCCTTAGAGAAAATCTTGGAAAATCCTTACAGAAACCTAAGCGTTCATGGGAGGAAGTTGACCATTTAGGTTCTTAAGTGTGAGGATGAATTCCCTGCCGATGGCGAGCAGTGCGATGGTAGAAAGTAGGCGTGGATGATGCCCACGCAACAATTCCTCAGAACACATCCCATAATGCAAGCGGTAGAACACGCAAAGAGAGGCATATAATCGGACCTAGTTTTCTTGTCCCCAGTCAGAGACCTTGGACAGAATGGTCTCGTTTTGAGACACAAGTTCTTCACATTTTTCCTCCACAATAAAGTATAAAGGCGTCATATGCCGTTCTCAGTGCTAGTGTTTTATTTTTTTAATAATATTCTTAATATTAATATTACGGCAAGTTTATGTATGGAAACACTGATTTGTAACTTGGTCACTGTACTAAGATTATGGAGAATTTTCTTACTTTTCTGATTTTGAAAACATAAAATCAAGAAAACTATGGTTTCAGCCATAAACATAAATAGAAAACTGGACAGCGAATGTCAAGTGTGACAGAGAAGAAGCGAACGTGTAGTGTCTTGTCTATGAGAATATACACCACATGTTAACTTTGTCTCTTTTTTAAGTGTGGCCAACTTCGTGAGCCTATTGTGCAGCCCATTGTATACATTACAGAATTTAAACTCTATGGGTATAGGCGCAAATAATAAAAAAATCTAATTAGAATATAGTTCAATCTCTTTGTTTTTTTTCTGATTGCGCATTTAGCCCCTTTCATATTTTGAGCCAAAATCATAGTTTTCTTGATTCTAAATTTACTAAAAAAGACAAGTAATGAATACGTACCATTATATTATAATTATATTAATTACTATATGATAGGTATAGGTATAGCAATCCAAACGCAATCAGCGTTCTTGCTACCTTACCACTTGGACAAAATTTTTGTTGATTTAAGTATAATATTTTAGTTATGATTAGTTTATCTTTTTCATTTATTTATTAGATTATCTTAATTCTATAATATTTATTGTAATTTGTTATCATGTTACATATATAATTTCTTAGTAATATTAGGTTATGTCAGAATAATATGAAATTAAAAAAAAAGATAGGTACCTACTTACAACAAATCCAACTTTACACAGGTAAACATATACCTACTCAATCAAATGCTTTAGTGCAATCAAATTAAATTAATAATAATAGCTTTTGAATACCATTTTTGAGAGTTGCGATAAATCAAATAAACAAGTATATAAATAAAACGTGTTAATACGGTTAAAATATTTGCCGTAGACCGTTCACAACCAATCAAGAAAAAAACGGAAACAACAAATAGATTTTAGTTACAAAACTAAATATTTCTTATTGATTGCAATATGTTGCGCAAGTTAAGCTTCAAAATCTACGTTGTCTTCAAAGTAATATTAATTTCACCAACTACAAACGTCATGCTTTACTCTGATTACACAATATTCTTGTCTCGATATAATTAATATCTTAAACAGCTGTTATTGCGGATCACTACGTCCACGACATGCAATTTCATTTCCAGTGCATTTACACAGGAGTGATTGCACTCGCCTACACGATTCCTATCATCTTATGCCAGAGAAATGTCCATTTCATACCGTAGTAATCCCCTAACTATCATAGAGTAAAAATACATTGCTTCTACAGAACGAACACTGCTAACATTGCTTATTGGAAACCAGCCAGTGTTTGGAACATCAGATGAAATCATATTATTTTATTGCTTTCTTTCGGTACGAAATAGTTCAACGTACTTTTACTTTGGTTTGAATCATCAGTTGACAGACAAAACCTATTTTCTTTCCGACGAAATAATCTGCCTGAAAGTTAATTAATTAGACTTTTTTATGTCTATTAGCGCTCTGCTTCATGTCGGAGACGTCGTCAATGTGCCATTTAAGAATGTTACAGTTTGAGCTTTGAATAATTAAAAAAATGTTTACAGTGTCTTTGGTGTTTACAACATCAAGATCCTATTTAAATAACAAGGCATTGACAATAGATTAGGGTTTAGCAGTCAGTCTTTCTTATTTTAATGCAACCCAGTGGGGCAAGGGTTCAAACGACTGTTTTTCCAGATATAGCAGTATGAGGATCAATACATTTATCTGTTAACTAACTGACCCGGCAGACGTTGGTCTGCTCTTTACGTTGCTGACATCTTCCTCCGTTGTCGTATCGCTCGCCCGCACTATTAATTCGTTGGGATTGTGTCTGAGTTTTTTTTCGTTTTTGCTCAGCTCCTAAGGGTCTCAGCGTGATGTAAAATAACATACGACCTTCCTCAAGAATTGGGCTATCAAATACTAAAAGAATTTTTTAAATAGTTTCAGAGATTAGTGGGTTCATTAAGTATATTAGTATGGATTAGTATTATATATTAGTATTACTATAGATTGCTCAAACATTCCGGTATAACTATTCTGATACGTCTACAAATTTATTCTGAAGTGTCGAGCTCCAAATTTTTACGACTTGAAACGAAAAAACCATAATTTTGTATAGAACTAATTTTATTAATATAATATCTTATAATACTTATATAATATTTTATCTAAGAAGGCAAAAAAACTGTACCCTGTGCGCCTTTGTATTTAGTGGATGCATGTAGGTTTGTATAAATATGACATAGACAATTGCAGCAATAGTCTTCGTGTCATATCAACGAAAAAATAAACAAACTCACTAAGATATAGTACCGTAAATTCTCATAATTCTAAGAAGGAATTCTGGAACGAAAACAAGATAAAATTTTCCACTAACATTTCCTTGCCATACCATATTGGTTTGTAAATTCTACAAATGGTACAAGGAGATGACAGCATTTTGGCTGGCTTCTCTTCCTCGATTCGGTAAACAAACCTTGGCACGGTGAACTCAGCCGTCCAATAAGACAATACAAATCACATTATCATAAAGTGTACTAAGGTTGTGAATGGCAGTTCTGATTGACCTCTATATTTATAAGCCATGGCCGAAAGTGTGTTGAGAATGTATTTTTACAAGTTATGTTATCATGCACGCAAGTTACAAAAAACACTGGCAAAGTTCGTGTACGTATTACTATGCATAACGCATTAAGTAGAATGAGAATTATTACAAATATTTAAAAAATGTAATTCGATTTAGTTTAAAAAGGTATTTTTTGCGTTTTTTTTAAATTCTACAGAAACAATAGTTATTTGTTATGCAAGGCTGGAAAGTTGCTTTTAGCGTGAGTGCCTATATTTAATACCGTGCAAGCGAAGGATTGAAAGATTGAACCCATTTCTTGATTGAAAGGTTCAAAAATTTAATACTAAGCAATGCGAGAGATACTAATGCACGAAACCCAAAAAAAAACCGGTTCTGTGAAACACACAATTTTTCATCTCACTACAGCTACTACTCGTGTTTTAAGGGTTCCGTATCCAAAGGATGAAAAACGGGACCCTATTACTTAGACTTCGCTGTGTCACCAGACTGTATCTCATGAACCGTGATAGTAAGACAGTTGAAATTTTCACAGATGATGTATTTCTGTTGCCGGTATAACAAAAAATAAATATTTAAGTGGCCTCCCCTCCCATACAACACACGTGATTTTTTTGCTCGTTTTTGCTCGATATTGATTACGGCAACAGGTAAGGCAACGCTTGAAATATTCACAGAATATTTAGTTATATATTCACTTAAGAAATAAATAATTAAATTAAAATAAAACAAATATTTAAGTGCTCCCATATAACAAACGTGATTTTTGCAGATAATACCGTTTTTGTAGATAATGGTACGGAACCCTTCATGCGCGAGTCCGTCTTCGCACTTGGCCGGATTATTTTAATTATTTACTGCAAGTTTATTTAGTAAAAGGAATATGCTGAAAGTAAAAACAACCAAAATGTCTACCTACTGTGTAATTCCAAATAAATATTTATTTTTCTTTTTTTTAAGGTGCGTTTCGAATACACCTTTAATTTTATTTAAAATTCTTAGAACCTTAATTATACTTAAAACTTACTTATTCTTGTATTTACTATTTTAAAAACTACAATAAATTATCTATTAAGTAAATAACTTTAAACAAAGCATTAATTTTATTGCAATAGTATCAAAAATTAAACTAAAGTGTTATTAACGGATCAGTAATGTATGAAGTTGTAAGGACGAACCGCATTTCGGACGGTTTCATTATGTTTGTTTTTGTAGAATTAAAAAAAAACTCTTAGGCTTTTCTCGCAGATTAAAGTATTTGTTTCCTCTATGGATTAAATCATATTTCCAACGAAAAAGTGAGCGTATGATTTGTTGACTACGTGTAGACAAACAAAACGCCCTCAATCTATTAGGTACTGAGACTTACCTATATTGTTGTTATCATGTTATCAATACTTAATTAAACTATTTAAATTTAGTATACCTACTTGTTCCATTTATAAGTAATTAAACACAATTTTTGTTTTTCTCGTATCTTGTATATATTTTCCTGGCTGTAGTGAGATGAAAAATTGTGTGTTACGCACGGATGGATTTTTTTTTGGGTTTGCCCCTTGCTTTACTCAGGATTAAATTTTTGACTTGAATAGAAAAAAAAAGAATAGAAAATTGTATAGAAAAATAGTATCTTCGACTCCTTCGCTTGCTCGGTATCAAATATTGGCACTCACGCCAAGAAGCAACTTTCCGGCCTTGCATAACAAATAACTATTCATCAGTGTAAGAGCAGGGACATGATATACCTACCGCTTTGTCTTTTCTTAACGAACGAAAAGATTAAAAAAATAATTAAAAATTCTTTTTTTGCGCTTTCGTTACTTTCTTTCGTTCGTTTGTTTCTTTTAAAAAGTCAAAAATAATAATAAAAAGCTAAGTTTAAAGCAATAACTAAAAGAGAAATCAAACCGCATCCAATTCGGTTCACCCGTTTAAGAGCTACGGTGCCACAGACTGATACACAGACACACCCACAACACATAGCGGTCAAAATTATTACACCCCTCTTTTACCGTCGAAGGTTAAAAAATAATTAAGTCACAATCGGGACATGGAGGATATTTTCGTCAGATAAGCTCAATACATAGGATCTGAATATTAAAATAAGCATTCACTTTTAGCCACTAACACTGTTATGAATACAATAATAGCCTACTAAATGGCTTTACTACATACAGAGAACTTGAGACAAATCCAAAATTCGCATGGTGACGACCGAGTGTACCCTTGCGGCCATGGCTTGTTAAGACGCGCCTGCCTTTCTGGCGGCGCTCAAGAAAGTCTGCTTCAATGTCAGGTTGCATTGAAGCAGACTTTCTTGAACGCCGTCAATGCCACCTTTAGGCAGTCAGTACCATAGATATAGAATGTTAAAAATCCTAGGTCTGTGGGCAGTACTGTGTTTTAATACTTCACGCAAATTTCCATAATATTAGAATTTCTTATTATATCTTTCTCTAAATCAGTAATGACGACAAAGTAGCACAGAATCTAGAAAGAATAACGGTTTTGTTTTTGTGTTGCAGTTATAATAAAAACTAGATGCAATTTATTCACAATAATAGAACACGTTTAAAAACGAGATGACAGTTTTATTTAAATAAAAACCGGCCAAGTGCGTGTTGTACTCCGTAGAATGAGAATTTTTGCAAATATTTCAAATTTCGGAGATTGTTTTTAGAATCTCAATTGTATTTTTAAAGCCCTATCCAACGATACCGAACACGACGTGATGCGCGAAAAAAAATATGTATGGAGATCCACCATAGAAATAAAGAACTGGACTGCGCATTTCCAAGACAACTGTGAAAAAAAAATGGTAGCAAAAGTGTGACAGAGACAAAACGGTGTCTTGTCATTAAAAAAAAAACACGATTTGATGCGCGAAAAAAAATATGTATGGAGAGCTACCATAGAAATAAAGAACTGGACAGCGCATTTCCAAGATAACTGTAAAAAAAAATTGTAGCAAAAGTGTGACTAAGACGAAACGGTGTCTTGTCTATGAGAAAAGAGGTGTCCCACAGGTTAACTTGTGTCTTTCTATGGTGTAGCCAATTTCGTGAGCCTATTACGCAGTCTATGGGACAGATTACAGAACTATCTGTCTATGAGAGCTACCCCTAAAAATATATTTCTCCATTTTCATAACAAATGGCAATTCGTAAAAAACATCTTTCCGAAAAAAAATATTAGAATCGATGCACGGACGCATACATACTGACAGACGGACATGATGAAACTATAAGAGCGGAACTATTACAGTTTCATCATTTGCTATTTGGCTACGGATCCCTAAAAACCGTCGAGAATGACAATGACCAGCCATGTCCCGAACAGTGTTTATTCAACTTACTTTCTCTCGGTTTGTTTTTTTTACTACATTTTTCAACATTTTTTTACTAAAAACTAGTTTTTCGGATCATCGTTCTAGATTTATTGTTGCAACGAGAGTTCGTTTTACATTGAAATAGCGCAGACGAAAACACAAAAAGTTTTGTGTCTGTTTCAAATCATTGAAAATGTAGTGACACATTCCTTTTGCCAAGTTTGAACAAAATAACGAAGAAAATGTATAAAACTCTGCGTAGGTATATACGCTATATTAGCTATATTATATTAAAAACAAATGTTTGGTTTGATATTTGAAACGATGACTAATGCCTGCTATATTTTATTACTTGATATTATTTAAATTGAATGTAATGACTTAAATTTTCATTTTAATTCTTACATGGTTTTTGTTAAAATAAACGTTTTAAGAGTTGTTTTAGGAAAAAATCCGTTACCTGCTTTATCAAAGTATTTTTGTACTGTCAAATATTTTTTTTGATTTGCCCGTTGAATGCTAATGGCCTCTGAAATAAAAATGAAACGAAAAAGCGCCTGATAAAGGCGTTAATAAAGAAAAAATATTGTAGGTGGTTGGCGGTAATTTAAATCAAATTCAGTGTTATACATACTATCATAATAATATATTTATGGCGTTCGTTGGAAAAGGTCTTTGTCTAACAGTGGACTGTTACAAGTTAATTGATTCATTGATTAAAAAGTACTTCTCTCCCGCTCAATCGTACCTAATTGTAGTTGTTTGAAAACCGGCAGCACCTGCGGGGTTATTCCAGTTGATTGGGATTCAATCAATTTCGCTTCGATTTTGGCATTAAAATAACCGCTCTTTGTATGCCATAAAAACGAAAGGTATTATTTAAAAAGCGTTACCAAATGGTACTCATTACCATATTTTATGTACCTTATTGTAATGTAATTATTCAAAAACTTAGGTTTTTATATGAGACAATTTATGATTGCGGTATGATTGGAATTGGGATTTCGTTAAGAGTCCTGGGGGCTGACTCCTCACACATAATTTTTACTTCTTTATCAATTTGGTCAAATGGTCCTCGAGAGATCAAAAGCATTCGCTTTTTTATCTTTTTATAAGAAACTGATTCCCCTCTTATTATTTAGGGTCCTTATTATACATATTGTAATAAAACCAATCGACACTTATATCATTTACATAATAAATATCACTTTTGATTTATATTTAATACGGTGCTATGACGCTATACTTAGTTGAAGACGTCATGGTTGAGACAGGAGGTGTGGCATCAGGCAATTCATTAGATGTGACAAGAAAGGTTATTGGCATGTGTAGTAGTATAAACTGGTACTTGATTTATTATTTTGATTTGTCATTACCATCTCGTCGTTCGCTGCCTTACTTGCGTGATATTCACGTGATTATGCACATTCCGATTATATCTTGCTTGCTGTATGTGTGTATATATCTAGGCTTATATTAATAGGCCCCGTATACTGCACACTCAAATTCAAACTTTTTTATTTTTTTTTTGGTCGTCGCTCGTTCGTTCTTTCGTCAGTTAAATTATTGATTATATAAACTTTACCACTGGTTCGGAAGGATATACTCATACACATACTCACTCTTTATTCATAAATTCAAATTTACAAGTCTATTATTATACATTAAATATGCTAAATTGGTACAATTAAATTAATATAGATATTTATTTTATTAAAAGTTCAAATACATTAATTGATTATGCGATATTATTACAAATGTTTAGTGTCAAATATTCATTAATGTCATAAAAAACATGTTCTGTCAAAAAAAAATTCAGTTTTTTTTCAAAAATGTTGTCGTTTTCAATAACTGTAATTTCGTTGAGGAGTCTATTGTAGATTTTATTACCCATACTATATACCGATTTAGACATTTTTTGTAACTCGGATGGAGGTAAGTTAAGCGGTTACTTGCGTCTTAGCATATAATCATGGGACCATGTTTTGTTTGGAAATAGGTTTCTGTTAAATCTTACAAATTTAACTATAGAAAAAATGTATTGGGATATAAATGTTAAAATTTTTTGCTTCTTAAAAAGATCTTTTGCTGGAGTACCAATGGGGACACGAGCGATTATTCTCACCGGGCGTTTCTGAATTGTAAAAACACGTTTCCATTCTGCAGCTGTGCCCCAGAGTTCAATTCCGTAGCTTAGCTGTGAGTGAAGTAGTGAGAAGTAGCAAGACCGAAGGGCAGAGGGAGGAAGCACCTTAGACAATCTGTATAGTGCAAAGCACGTGCCACTTTCCGCCGAGAAGAACCGGCAAGAACCTCAGCAGTTAATCTTTTATATTTTTTCAACGTCATATTAAAATACAATATAGCCTTTATTATTTATACATATATTTATACTAGGTAGTAACATATTAGCCTAACTAGGTAATAACTAACGCCCCGCCTAGATTTGGCCAAGACGGCCAAGCGAAGCGCAAGGGCACTACCTATACCTTTTCTCGAGCGCTTCTTAGTTTTTTTGAACCCAAGTTGGGCTTGGAATATATCAGTTAAGCAAAATCGGTATATGATGTCAATAGTGCACTTATTTCTCTACTTACTTAGTTTCAGTTGAATAGCTCTTTTTCTTTTTTTATCTAAAAACCTTGATTTCTTCACTGACTCAGTGATGATCATCAAAATTCTTAAAGTACTTCTTGAAATCCTAGAAAGCTGATATACAGTTATAAATGCAATCTTAGTTTGAGTATAATATAAAATAAATAGTCTTTCCTAACATTTCTAAAAATATTATTTTAATCTGTGAATAGTGTAAATTCTTTATTCTGTGTTTAGGTAACTTTGTTAAAGACACCAAGTTATCTATATCTATAATGTAGATACTTAAGTTAGTAATGTTATAGTATAACGAGAACTGCTGTCGACAAACTGCTATGAAGTTTGGCAGATAAAAAATGTATCTAAGTCTTATAAATACATTTAAACGAGTAATTCTTGTATATATATATATATATATATATATATATATATATATATATATATATATATATATATATATATATGAAATTAAGTATGCAGAGGGTTTTGGGGACGATTGGAGCTAGGTTTAATTTTAAGAAAACGTCGTTTTATCCGTGTTTTTAGATTTTAAAATATAACTCTTCCGACATCTATTGGCGAGAAGTAATACTATTATTTTTATCGAGACAGCAACACTAAAGCTACTTGACAATAGATAATAGATGGCTAAAAAAACGATGAAAGCTCGGTCTTCCATGTACTAATGTTTATACGTGTCAAATAAATTAAAAAAAAAGTCCCCGTGAATGTACTTGCTTACATTTTACTCTCGCAATCCAGAGTTCGTATAGCACGAGACTGTTCCCAATAAGATCCCTGTTCGCGGTTCCCTAATAAATTTAAAAAATCATCAAATTCACGAAAAAAACTCACGGTTGTAGCCCGACTTATCGATTTTTTTCTGTAATTGTTTCTGTTTCTAACACAGAAATATTTGCTCAATGTCACGTAGAGCTATTAAATTATACTGTGACAATGTAAAACGCTTGAATCCGCTAAACATCGAGCGGAAACACCGCGCACCGTGTCATAAACTACCGAGTAGATGTCGCTGGCTGCACTGACCTACATTTCACACAAATAGATTTGAAATATGTGATACTGATGCAGTAACTAAAATTAAGCGGGTTCATTAACGTTCAACCACGAAAATCGTCATGATTATTAAACCGGTCCAGTATAACTCACCACCAACAGCAATGCTGGTAGCCGGTAATTGAGGAAAGTTCAATCAGTTTTTTACGGCCCGCCTGATGATGCCGACCCTGTAGAAATCTCATCACTACCTTCTTAAAGAACCCTGTACTGTAATCCTTAGCGGATTAGGAAACTCTTGTCTAATTCATGTATGCTACAACAACTTCTATTGTGCGATAAATACGATCTAAAGCGGCAATGTGGATAAATTGTTGCAAGCTATGATTAAGTGTGGAATACGGAGACCAATTAACGAGTGGTTTAAAAATATTTAAAAGTTAGTATATGTGGAGAAGAGAGTACAAAAGGTAACATTAAGTATAGTGTGCCAACCGGTTTGGTTTACGGACCCATTTACTATAAAATGCATGTAGATAGCATGTCTAACGTCGTGAAAAAAAGCAATATTTTCATATGTATGCTGATGGTTATTGTATAGCGGCAAAAGTATATCAAACGTGCAAAACGCAATGCAAACTGATTTAGGTACCTAACTTAACACGTTGGGCACATGTCAACGGTATAATTTTAAACGCAAATAAGACAAAGTGTATGATAATACACTCACCACACCACTATAAAAAAATCGGCCAACTGCGAGTCGGACTCGAGCACGAAGGGTTCCGTACATAAAAACGGCAAAAATAAACACTTTTGTTGTAAAGGGGGCTCCCTTAAATATTTGTTTTATTTTAATTATTTATTTTTAAAGTGAATATATAACTAAATATTCTGTGAATATTTCAAGCGTCTACCTGTTGCCGTTATCAATATCGAGCAAAAAAATAGCGTTTGTTGTATGGGAGCCCCCTTAAATATTTTTTTTTTTCTTTTTTTTAGTTTGTTGTTATAGCGACAACAGAAATACATCTCCTTTTAAAATTTCAACTGTCTAACTATCACGGTTCATGAGATACAGCCTGGTGACAGAGAGACAGCGGAGTCTAAGAAATAGGGTCCCGTTTTTACCCTTTGGGTACGGAACGGGCACGGAACCTTAAAAATAAAAATTGTCACCGATAGGCCACTCTAACGATTGTCTCCATTGAAACAAAAAATATTGTCAATGTAATAACCTAGAATAGGTCACCACATACAAATATCTGGGCCTTAACATTGATAATCGCTTCTGGTGGAATCAACACGTAAAAAACGTCTGCGATGAGTTGAGCTTAGCCTTGTGTAAATTACGTTGTTTAAAGGTCAGAGTAACTAAAAGGGGGCGCTAGGGTGCTTCGTCGCGAAAAATAAGTCTTTTTTTCTCAGCGCCCCCTTTTGAACACCTTAACCGATTTTTGTTTAAACATAGCTTCTATTTTTTCAACGCATAAGGCGATTTATTTAAGTGAATCGCCATTTTATTTTATCATGATAATCTAATTATTCTCTACAACTGAGTAAGATCTAACTAACTAAAACTGATATATTAAACCATTCGCGGTATCGCCTGAATACGGCTTGACATGCATGGCTTAATCTTTGAGACAAGCATATAAGTACTGGGAGGATCATCCAGGGTAGAAATACTAACACTGTGTCCAAGGTGCTGTCATACGTTTATATAACATAGATTGTAGGACCGTGCATTGGATCGCTTCGATAATTTCGATCGATAAACGACGCAATCGTGTTTTTTTAATAGAGTTCTTTTATGACAACATAATAAATGTTGCCAACACCATAATCAAAATCGCTTAGCTAGACTTGGCGATGCAAACTGTTCTAATGTTTTTTGAAAAATCCACCGATTTCTGAGGTATCGTTAGAGGTAGGCAAAGTGATAGAAAGCGCGCCTTATTAGTTTTCAGCTTATTAGATCAACCTTAAAAATAATACTATATAAATAGCAATACTTTGCTAATTTTTTCAATTTGCTGAACGTGTTTTCTGAAATTTTAAGACATGGTAAGTATATGTTAAGTTTTGAGATACTTAACAGAAAACATGTTGCAAAAATAGTTATGTTGTTATATGTGTGAGTATAACGTTTGTATGCTCTAGTTAATTTGATGTGCAATCAGTATTATTTGATATGAAAATAATATTTTCGTACATTGGACAACTTTTTTGTCACGCATTAGAGGAAAAAATATAATGTAGCATTGATGCATATTTTCGGATTCTTTTTAGAACTAGTTTTGTTAAAGAAAGAAAATTGTTTTTTTTTGCATTACAATATAATTTAGGTCTTAGATTATAAGAAAACAAATACTAGAATAGTAAGCTATCGTTAAAATTCATTTAGAATAGGTATCTATACAGTGTCTTAAATTTCATGATGTGTATCAATTAAAATATTAGGTCGAGGTATTATATTATAAAATTTGTACTTTATATTAGTTTAATAATATTTAGCTCCAATATCAAATATACGTGGAATCTAAGTTTTAATTCAAATTTAAAAATAACAATAAATTTAGGATTCATACAACTTTTATAGATATAGATTAGTAAGTAACATGTAACATAGTTATTATAACCTATGTAACTACAACAGCTGCTGCTAAACTGTTTCGCAGTTTGTCAGATATAAAACATGTATTTTTACCAATCTTTTGGTAGGTGCCAAAGTACTTGCAACCAAGTAAATGTTCTGGCAATGTTTTTTGAACATAATATGTTAATTGTAACACAATAAATTGTATATTTGTAGAAGCACGTTATTTTTTACGTCGTACCTGCCAGATCCTTACTATATTTACAATTTTTTATATGGCTAGTTCATCCTTGGCCGAAAAGACATTGCGTATCTTTGGCCGCGTAACACCCAATCAGAAGAATAGATAGTTAAGGTATATTTTCTTTGGAATAGATACTAATACATCAAAATCAAACCGTTTATACTTGACCGATTATCCGTCAGCATCACGTCGCGTGTCGCCACCTAAAACACGCCACCGAAGATCGGTCGGAGCTTATTGGGAACAAGTAGGTCTTACCAGAGGTAAGAGACCCATGAAAGTAGTCGCATATATTTTTCTCTCGAATAACAGAGTATGGTGTACTAGAGATTGTTCTGAAAGGGCTCCCAGGTGTGGCCCGAATTTTAGTCTTGTTAGTCTCTCTCTCTTCGTCACATCATGTATTTCAGACTGATCTAAATATTTTTTACTGATTTTTTTTTAGAGAGGGTGAGGGGTTTGTGTCCAAAGAGCATTTCTGCAAATATTTTCCTGATCATATTTTAAAATTTAATCGTGTTTCATTTTCTTCGTCATAATTAAATTCAAAATTATAATCAAAATTCCTACGTTACAAAATTAACGCGCCAAATAATGATTCATTCTTTATTACCGCGTAATGGTGAGAAAATTTATGAAGCTGAAAACAAAGTAGGTACCTAGTCATTAATTTAATAAGCATTACTTCCTACTTGTTTTACGATCTCTCTGCTAGCTACTAGTGTCGTAAAGTAATAAGAAATTGAATTATCTAACTAGTAATTTAGTTGCAGTTTTTTTTACATCCTTTTTAAAATTTTGTGGCCACTTTTAACATTAGAAAGTTAACACAAAGAGTTCTGATGCAAATTGAAAACTTTTCGCAATTCATTTTGTACTAACTAGAAATCAAAAACCATGAGATGGTGGCGCTAGTGTGCGATTCCTAGCGCTTTTTAAAGGTTATAGAAAACTGTTTAGGTATAAACATACATATTGACACTGGGAAGTGCATTACCTAGACAGCTGTGAAGTAAAAACGGTAGCAAAAGTGTGAAAGAGATGAAGCGAATCCGCGGTCTATTATCTCTTTCTAACGTTTTGTTTTTTATTTTACAGAAAAGAGACAGGTAGTTGCAGCACATTAGCTTTGTCTTGTGTCACAAGTGCGGCCAATTTTGTGAGGCTATTGCGCAGTCCATAGTACAGATTACAGAACTCAAAGTCACTGGGCATAGCATGGTTATAAATGTGTCAACTTTGAAGAAGGCATTGGCAAAAATCCCTAACCACAACACCACTGGCATCTTTTTAATGCATGAATACTAAAGTCAGGATAATTTGCAAAAGGGATGCAGTGGGAAGCTAGAAGGATTGCATGACGTCTTTAGGTATAAACAGTCCTGTTTCTGAAAGAACATTGTAAATAATGTAGGAAGATTGTATGATGCCTGCATACACTGTCCTTTCTAAAAGAAAATTGTAAATAATTTTTGTATAGTCATGCATGAAGACTACACTTCACTAACAATGTTTGAAGCATCCCAAATGTTAACTAAAACATTGAAATTATACATACAGGAAATAGTGAACGGCAACACGTAGTTCATTTAAAAATATTTTGTTTTTATTACTTGTCGTAAAATAGAAGACACTTGTAAATGTCTGATTAACCAAATTATAAATCTACTTCCAACATCCTAGAAGCCGATAATTGTAAACCGCAAAAGTATTCTATTTTAATTAATAGCTACATTTACGAACAGTTTGCGTTAAATTGCGATATATTTTAAAACTAAAAGATGATCGACTTATCCTAAGAACAGAGGCTGGCAGTTATTTTGCGCAACTAGGATTTCTATCGCCATCCAACGTTAAATAAAAAATCTGACACGCTTCTGGCCACTTTCCCGCTTGCCCTGAAAAATTTCATTATTTTTATTTAGTGATTAGCTTTTAATTTAGCTTAGATTTGAGTTTGATTTTATATATTAGTTATTTAGGTATTTCTATGTCAGCATATGAGAAATTGTAAAGAAATCTTATCTTAACCTAGATGAAATTTTTTTAGTTCTAATGACCCATATTAAACTAAAATATTTTTATTGATTGTTGTTCAAACTGCTCTAAAAACGCAATAGCAACTTTCTTACCCAATAAAGCGAGACGAAAAACGTTTGTAAATATTCAATGTACGCGTTGCAAGTACGCAAGCAACCACACGCAAGTGCGTTACGTAATGACTACAAAAACACCGGAAATGTCACGATATTTATAGTGTCATGCATACGCGGAACTTGCGGATGTAAGTTCACGAACGTGCGCGCCCAGGTGAGATAGCACCTGTCTTCAGCCAATGACAGTCCACAAAATCTCACCTCCTCTTCTTTCCTAACACTAATCTATTTCTGTTTCAAACATTTGTCTTTCTCCCACTCATGCATCCGGTTTGTTTAATTTTAATTGTAATTTCAGGTAAGTCGCCTTGGAATTCATCATGGTCATCAATGTGACAGGATGCATATATCAAGAGCAAATGACGCTTTACAGAAAACTACGTAAGTGCTTTCAGAGTTGGATTAATGTCTTTCAGCCATCTTTCAGTTCGTTTTAAATATTCAATCGACGCGGGATGTTTAACCTTGACTCTAACAACAGCCAGCTACATACTCTTTAAATTATAAACAAAAGACAATTCTAAAATTTAAATATTTTTATATTTTGATTTCTTTTTCTGACTTGTGCTTAGAGTATCTACTTTACATTTACGAAACAACGAGCATTATACGCATATATTATTTGTAATTATTACACACATTTTTTACATACACATTGAGAAACATTAATCAATATTTCACGTGTTATGTTAACATGTGTTTTTCGACTGTTTGCTTTTTTTGTATATTAACAGTAATTACTAAAGCAGTGCGGCGCAGTCCTAATAACACAAGACCATCTGTTGCTTAGTCCAATTCACGTAAATTAACAAATGAAATTGGAGTGCTATTTTAGTGTTATATTATTATATGAAAGAGATTCAATAGAGTTACAATTTTACTCGCATAAAAACCAAGAACATGGCAGAGATGACCCATAAAATTAAACATATTTCTGTGGCAATAAATCTTGAACCTTATGTTCCCGCTCACACGATACAGTTTGCTGTTATTGTGTTAAGTTCCCGGAAAGATTTTAATTTTAATGATGTTCGATACTCGATAGAGTGCCTTATCGATAAAGTGTTAAAATTTCAATTGGAGTGTTTCTGGGCTTCCTATCGGGTTGTTAGGAAACGTGCATATTTATATCGGAAAGAAAAGCTGTCAACACCTAAAGCTGACGTTCAAACTGGATGGTTGCATACAACAGTTGCCACTACAAATATTTTATTTTATTTATTCTAAAAGCTTGTGATACAAGATTTAAAGCTCCGAGTATTCGCGTTTGAGTAAACAATTTTTCTTTTGATGTAACCTGTAGATTGAGCCAAGTTCTATTTGTGTCACCTGTAAATTTCATTTAGTTATTGATAAAAATCTCAATAGGAATGTTAAGGAAACGCACAGATAGAAATACTAATCTAAAATCAAATCGTAACATTAATTAAACCCAAATTAAACATTTATGATTAATTGTGAGAAAAATTATGGCTACTAATTACATTTAAGCCATTTCAAGTCAACTCATATGTTAAAATGATTAATGCCATCAAGCAGTCCACAAAATGTTATAAAGCTAAAATATAACATACGGAAAACAACAATAATCATTCTGATTTTATTAATATAAAAGGCCACAGAGACACTTAGCGCTCTCGTCTAGATCGTCCAACTAATAATACTCGCGCATGTGAAATGTTTTGGCTGGTGCTTTTTGTTCGCGGTGGTAATTTCAGTTTTCCAGTGGGATTTTGAACAAGATCAGCTCTGGCCGTCTCCACCGTGGAGCGGTAAAAAACACGACTAGCAACATACTTTTCCAATACCAGGTGAACTACCCCAGTGGTCATAAGACGGTAATGGATACGCGCAACTAATTAAAAGTATAAATTAAAAAAGCTGTTGGAAAACGAATTTTCAAAAGTTCTTGATACGCATGGTGATATGGTGAAGGCTTTTTATTTGTCAGTGTTGTGAAAGTGCGGTGCATTAATTTAGGAATTCAGTGCTGTGAACTCAAGAGGATCAAAAAATAACCATGACGGAATTTTATGGACCATGGGACGACAACAAATCCGAAACCGAAGAAGAAGTGGAGGTAGAGGAAACTGTGCAGACTGTCAAAACCATTACGACAACAAGAAGAACTTCAAAAAAGAAAATAAAGGCACCTGTAAGTGTAACTATCCTTTGTTTGTGATTTCAATTTTATTCAGTCCGTTCCGACCTTGATGCTAGTTCAAGCCGCAGGTATATTTTTGTCCCTAAGACTTTTATTTATATAGATGTAACTACTGCAGATTGGGAACTAAACAATCACAATGCTTAAAAATTATTTCTATTCGAACTCGATAATTCCACTTCTAGTTTGGTAAAATAAAAAGAAAGATGTTTTTTTATCGTCTCTGCATTTTTATTAGAGGTTTATTTCGGCTAAGTCCAGAATGTCACGGACACTGACATTATGCAAGATTTACTTGATACACACCAGATTTCGTCGCATCAAGGTGAAGGCAAGGTGGCTCTCCAGAGACGTCAACTGTCTACACCTCTATAAATTAACTGACTCACTATGCATTTAAAAATATACTGTTTTTATTACCGCAAAGTGAGAAAAAGACAATATATGATGCAAGTGTTCTTAGCTGCCACAAAATTAGAACATTTCTTTAAAATTACAATATAATTAATGACATATAAAAAAAAAATGGCATGACTTTAGTGTGGTGTGCTACATTAGTATAGACTTCATCTGACTTAATCTTCTTATAAATATAAATCGTTGAGCAAATACATAAATATTCGAGACAATGTTGCATTCATCAGGTGAAAGCACATAATCCAAAATCCAAAAAGCATATATATTAATAATCACTACATTTTAAATATCTATATATATATATATATATATTCTCTCTTTAAATAAAAACTTGATCATTTCCTGTTAAAATGCGAGTAACACCCAGTTGTTTGTACGCAATTAAAGTTGGCCAGGTTTTAGTCCATCACTGTCACAGCGCTGACAGTATGAAAATTTAATTTCTAGTTAAATAAACAAGAAGCTGAAGACTTCATATTACACATGCACATATACAACATATGTAACAACAACCTACCAGTAACATTCTGTAATTGTTAAGCCAGCACATACACAGGTTTAGGTAGGTATCCCCGTTAGGTTTAACATGCTTCTCAGGCAACAATTAAAGGGTATCCCAATGAAAGTAGGTTTTTATAATTGTTCTTTAGCTAATCGTATTTCAAATGATGACAAACTCATATAATATTTTAAAATATTGTTATATAGGTATAATGTTTCTTATATGCCTTTAAAGCATTAAACTTACACATTGTTATTTTGCCACAGGGCGACATAGTCATATAAATACACGACGCGACAAAGCCTTTCGAAAAAACCCTGATAGGTTTGCTTGTACAGAGGGCCACAGGCTAAAGTACGAGTATACCATTGGGATTCTTAACCGTTTGAAGTTTTATTATTTTCTCGTTATTCACGATTAAACATCCCTTGGTTAAATTACGCTGTTTATATATTTTAACTGGCTTAATATTAAATGAATCTGCTAATGGAAGTGTACTGTAGTTGTTTTATTTATGTATGTTTGGCTGTAATGCGCCGAATCGACATGATACACTTTTATTTGTAGCCGTGTGTACTGTGTCTTACAGTTAAACTGTGAAGGTAAACCGGACGTTTATGTACTGAAAGCGTGCAAAGTTTTATAATAAACACGTTTCAGTTAACCTGTTTAAGCAAACCCGTGAGGTGTTTACTTGTGGTGTGTATAGCCGGCTTTAGACGAGCCATAGTTCTGTAACAACGCACCACATTTTTGTTTTTTGTCGATACAAATCTCGAAATTTTATTTACGTCACTAGTTTTATCAAAATTTTCTTATATTTTTATCTAGTATTTTTATTTTTGGCTCACTCCTCGTAACTAATGGCCGTTTTTATTTGCGTTTCGCAATTTATAATATAATTTAGTAGGAGTATAAGGGGAGTATAATAGGAATCATTGGGCATGCCAAGTATTAAATGTGTGTAAGTAGTGTATCTAAATTACTAGTATTATAAAGTCTGTGTCTAAGCAAAGGGGGCTCTATGTCCTATAAGTAGTAAATCACCTTTAGAGTAATAACTAATACGTTGTAAAATGAAAGACCACGGACAAGATAATATACCTCTTAACTAGCAAGTTATTGATAAACTATAAAAAGTAAGCCAGAATAAACTTAAAATGAAAGTAAATCCAAATTATAAAACAAGAAATTTATACAACACCTCCTCGGAAAGAACCTTCTTGCATTCATGCATATCTAAAAGTACAGTTAGAAGTACGTCTTTGCGTAGATGTTTAATTACTGACCTGCTAAGGGGGAGGAAAACGAAACTATATAACGCGTTCTAATTTTGAACAGCACCATAAATGGTCATATATGAACTATTTTGTCTAATAACGTGTTCCAAAATTTGTTACTGGCACATGCATCGTTTGACTTTTGTGGCTTCCTCTTATATATCCGGTGGCGTTACACATATTGAATTGGAAGATTCGTCGCATTAAAATTAAAACAATTTAATTTGCAATGGAAACAATGGAAAATTGCTAAAAATGTTATCGCACCGCGCTTTTTTTTTTAATAAGGCCTTACTATTTTCGACACAAAACTCGACAATAATGGAATTTGAAATGTAATTGGTGGTGGTTAAAATTCACCAGCAATTATATTTCATACAACTTTGGTGGCGGCTATTAGACTAGCAAAGTCGACTTTGCTTAAAGAAGGTTGTGAAAATAATGATCACATTATAAGCATTTTTGATTAAATTATATCAATAAAACTTATTTTATTCCTTGTGCATTAGTTGATTTAACCGATTAGGTACCTTTAGAAAACCCCAAAGTAAAATTTTATTTCAAGAAGTGCAAATGTCTAAAGCATGTATAGATATATTGATCTTGTTTCTGACGAAAATCTTTTTTAATTTTTTTATCTTAGCAAATATTTATAGAAAGAAAGTAAGGAAAAAGAGAAAAAAAAATGGTAACATTCAAAATGTTGAGTAAGTAATTTAGATTTTAGAAGCTGTGATACATAGAATCCATTTTTCTCTCTCTCTCTCTCTCTCTCTCTCTCTCTCTGCAGTTGGCTACATGCATGCAACATGCAGCCAGTATGTTTTTGAACATCAATATCAAAGACGTGTACCTAGTACTAAATCTAAGAATCACGAAATCGTGATGCGAGAGTTTGAAAGGTAGGTGCGATTCATGGCATTGCATCATACGTGTACTAGAACTAGGCTAATTCATATAAGTTTGGTAAGGCATGATTTTGTATTTCTATATCCTCCTACAGAACTTTTGTTAAGATTTCTTCGATATAGCCTATGCAAAAAATGATTCCTGTAAATATTTTCTGAGAGGAATACCCACTGAAATGTGAGTCTGCCGCCCTCTACACGTAAATTAATTTCGAAGACCCTTAGAAAAACCCACGAAACTTGTCTGTTCATCTGAATCTACTTCAAATATTAATAGGTCCTCGTAGAAAACAGAGTTTCTTAAAAAAGTAAATTGTTGATGAAATACTTTGTACTGCCTGCTTTGTCTTTTTATCACTCTCATCCAATTTAATTATATTCTACGCATCTTTTAGTGTATTCCAACAAAACTTAAGGTTATTCTTACCAACATTTTTTCATACAATCTGCGTTACACTAAAATTTCTTTAACTATAAATATTTCGCTACTCAAAATCTGTTATTATCATACAGCGTTATCTACCATAGTCGCAAAACGTGCGTTCATCCATTAAATACCAGTTTATCATTAACAAGTTTTAATTGAACTAATTAAATGTAAAATTTAACAAAAACTGTGGTTAATTAATAATGCACAAGCATTTCATAAATAAATATATATTTTCAACAGTTTTGTTGACAGCATTGAGAGCTATGACATCGCATAGGCATTGAAATAGTTTTGTTCACCAAATGTAAACAAACAATATGGCCGTTCACTATTTGACAGCGCATCCACTACACTATCACCCGAGCATGTGCAGCCAATGCGTTGAATGCGGTCCGGAAGTGACGTCACAGCGCATTCATTTTTGGTCAACAAAACGATCGAATGTGCGCATAGACAGCATTGAGCGCATTCAATGCGTATAATGCTTGTCAACAAAACGCCCCTAATGATAATAAAAATGTTGCCAGTTCGAGATTCGTGCACAGAAACCGACGGTTGTAGGAGAATAATCTGATTCGGATTCACCTTAAGAAAGAAAAGAAAGAAAAATTTAATTATTTTCTTCTTATACTGGATAACTAAACATTTAATTATCATAACTCGCTATCGTGTGAACTTTAAAAGACACGCATATTTACTTTGTCGTATTTTTTTCTCACCACACACGCGTACGCAAGGTAATCTCAGTTACAATCCATTTCGAGGACGGCCATTGTCTTCTTGGACAATGCATCCTAGCTCAGACAATGGATTATGTTATTACATAAAGATTTATACCAACTTTTGCTCAGTTGTGAGAATTTCTTAATGCCGTTTATGAACAATGAAGATAACAGTCAAACTATGGCTTTGTTTGAAACCAACCTATCAATACTGAAGTATTATTAAAGTCCCCCTTTGCGTTAGTTAGTCTTTAGGGACAGCACATAATTTTATCTGTTAATACTGACTGATTTTATAGCGTTTATTTATTTACTTACTTATGGATTGGTATGTAGTTACTACATAATTAAACAATGTTTATTGATGTTACAAAAAATTTACCTAAGACAGGAATGCAGTAGATTCATAATTTATTAGCTTTGTTACTGTACAACCCTGAATATATTAAGAATTTAAGTACCTTCAGTAGGTTTTAAATTTTTTTATGACACTATATTATGAAATTTTATTTTATTATATTTTATATTATATTAGAGTATAAAATTTATGGTCATTTTTTACGTTTAGCTAGCATTCTATGTATAATATACCTATAGATAGCTGATCTAGCGGATATTTTTTCGATATAATAATATGTCGATACATGATATTCCTCTATAGGTTTGACCATCTGAAATAATGTAGTTATACTTAATTATTAATTTTTACTTTACCTTTTCGTTTTCAAGTAAGGGACTGTATTAAATGTCTGAAATAAATTCATTTAACTGAAACTATCCTTTTAAATAGTGTAGAGCTTTGTTCAATAGATGCAGTGGTTCCAAATGTTACCTTCTATATATAAACAAAAGATAGAGTATAGATATACCTAGGAATTTCTTGAGTACTAACGTACCAGCAGCTCATGTGGCGCAAATTGATAAATTGCATGGTGACAGAAATAATTTCACAATGTATATATATTTAGTTTTGAATCGATAGTACCCGACATAAATGTTATGTTTGTAACCCTTTTTAATGTCACTAATATCATGTTACCTTCATAACGTTCTCAACTTAGGTAATTTTTATTTTTATTGTAGAAGCAAAAATCAACTTAGCTTCTTCCTCTACGTTTTAGTTTATTTTTGAACAAATATGACGCGCGAATTGCAATACGTTCGATTTCAACTAATTCCATTCCTGTTTGTTCCGTTTTGCGTTCAAACTGGTTTTAACCGAGCATACAATGTAATCTAATGATATTTCCACTGTGCTTTACTATTTCTAATTCGGTACCGTGTCCTATATCGGTTGCCTGCTTGTAATCCACTATAATAATACTAAAAATCAGCCAAGTGTGTATCCGATTCTATGAGCACATAGTTTAAAGTTGCGAAGCATTTCTAAAAACTTCCTGCAATAAAGTCATTTGTGTAGTTCATTTATCTACATAAAACCAAGACCAATGCGGTAATTTGATTGTAGTTTGAAAATAAAAGATAAGATTTTTAAAGATTTTTAGAATTAAGTTGACAGATAATATCACATAATGACTTAAAAACAAAAAGTTTAAATTCAATTTTTACAGTTAGTCAGAAAATGCAATAAATAGAAGAAATTGTATGAAAGATAAATTTTTTAAAGAGTTTTAAGCAAATCATGAAAAACAATACTAAGTATTTAAAAATGTTGGTTGTCTAACTCGGTTTCAAAATGCCGGAGATTTGAGCTAACGTACACAAAAATACGGCTGAAAATTGGGAACCGCTTCGATATTAGTCGCGTTTTGTTCCCCGACAAAATGTACATAATGCGCTTTATGTCAATAATCCAACTAAACATATTGAATTAAGATTTGTACAGTGTGTCATACAATATTAATGTTTTTTTAACAAAGCTGGATTATGACACCAAAGCGGCTTTAATAAGCAGTAAACAGAACGCATCTTATATTGATTTATTTCTATTTTACCCTACTAAAAAAACAGACGATTTTCAAATAGAATTGGTATCTGCATTAGGAATCAACAGAACCAATAGGTGCATACAAATATGTTTATTTATAATATATGTTTATTTAAAATAAATACAGTTAATGAGAAAAATTAATGCATATCATTACGTTGAATTTCTGGATTAATTATATTATCAAATTTACTATGGCAATACATTGTCATAATGACTATAAAACCCGTGACAAATTGATTACCCAGATTACGTGGACACAGATGTCCGCGTCAGAAGCGCAGCCCACGACGTAAAAATATTGTAAATATGTCATCAAACCATGTTCTTTTTGTATTGTGACCGTTCTATCAAAGAGTTACTAGGCGGCAGGTAGTATACAAATATTCTCTAGCGTTTGTATATGTGATGTATATATCTGTAAAATGTAAGTTTTCCGTGCATGGAAACTTTATCCATCCATTTTTATGTAAAATTTCAGTAAGATAGCAGCACTTGAAAGTTCTGTAGCTAGTACCACACTCAACTTTAACTCTCCCTTAATCCATACTTAATATTATATATGCGAAAGTAACTCTGTCTGTCTGTCTGTCTGTTACCTCTTCACGCTTAAAGCACTGTACGTATTAAGTTTTACGTAATGAAATTTGGCATGCAGATAGTTTGAGTCCCGGGGAAGGACATAGGCTACTTGAAAACGTCAAGTGTGAGTCGTTTTTTTTGTATAATTGAGGAGTTGCCGTTGAAATCCTACACCGATAACCGAATTTAGGGCGGGTGGAACCGCGTGCATTGCTAGATAATTATTAAGCAGTCCTCCAAGCAATACACTTCTTCTCCGAGGTGGAGTATTGCTTCGCTCTGTTGTGTAGGTACACAGGTAGGACTTTTACCTTTTAAATGATCATAAAACTGAATGTTTCCCTAAGTATGTCGACACAAAGGCTCCCAATGCTTTTGGATATGATGGGTATGTTCTAGATTTCTGAAACTACACTGAATGGGGGACTTATGTCTTAATTGGATTGAATCGAACCAAGTTTTACTGTCATCAGATAGCTAGAGGGTTCGGGCCAGAGTACTTGATTTTTGACATAAGTTTCTTCCACGGCATACACGGCCTGTATAATAATCGCCGCCGGTATTGTCATCCACTTAGCAATATATGTTTTATTTTGTAAATTAACATACTTAATTTTAAATTATATTGTTGTTTTAATTATTCTCGTTTTTATTTATTTATTTCTTAAATTTTTTCACATTTTTTTTAAATTACATAGTTATTTATTAATCATATAGTCTTCAACTGTTTCTGTGTGAGAAATCACTCAATCAATCAATACAGTTTTGACTAGTTTCGGATTCAGGAGTCACTCTATTACTGCCTCATTATATAACCCTAGATAAGCAACACTATGAAAATTTCCTGCTTGTCTCTTTTGTATGGGTTCTCAGTAAAACATTATTATTCTTATATCAGATACACGTTTGACATACATTTTTTTAATAGTGTTTTATATAAGCTTTGTTTAAATATTGTCTATGCCATCACCGCACCGAGTTAGTTGCAATCAAAAGCCTGCCGAGTTTGACTTTTAAAATTTTTGCTTACTGAAAAAATGTCTTCTGTGCGTACAAAGTCGCGCACACAGCTAGTTTCATTATAAGAATACAATATGATAAAAAAAAAACAAACAATACGAGAACTATAGGTAACTTTATAACTACGTAAACTTTATATTGTTTTCACACAATTAAATTTAAATTTATATTAAATTTTAGTATCTTTTGTAAAATCGGTGATCTAAACCCTCATTAGATATGCAAATAACGGAAAAGCAACTAATTTAGATACCAAGAATAAAACAGATTTGCATAACAACTCCGTTTATTCCAAAGATATCATGTAAACTCGATTTTTGTGATGAGATGATGTGATTGTAATGTAACAACCTCATCAGAGGTCGACGTACTTTCTCACCTCTCGCACCCACTTTACAAAGAATATGTTGGTATTGGTACTGAAAATGCTTTTAAAATTGCTCCCAAAATAGGTGGATGCCGTTTTGGAAGCTTTTTAAATATGTTTTGTCTATTATAGCACAGTTTTGTAAATAATAGCCTGAATGTTAACAAAGGATAACAGGTAGATATATAGGTACTTAATTAATAATGAAACTAACTTTTTTCACGATTTCGTCGGATATAACGTTTCAATTTTTATGCGGCTAACCTAAATACTTCTAGGAATATTTCATGATTTAAATAAACTCAAAACACTTTAATGGTTTTTTACCTATAAAAACTTTTTAACAAAAAAAAACAACCGGCTTCAAAAAGATGCACTAAAACAGGTAAAAGTAATTACTAATTTCCAAAAATCTTTCTTTTCTCTTGTTTTTTTTGTAAGTAAGTTTTTATTTTTTTCTTTTCAGTGACGAATTGCTTTTTTTTTCTTGTACCCTAAAAATATTCATACTCGTAACAAAGTTTTATACAATCATCAACATAAAAGGCGTTTCACCAGTTCCAAATTAACATTAATTTTTTTTTTTCTCCAAAAGTTTTAGTTTTAAATTCACTGTAATAATAAGGGACCACCTGGAAAGTATAACCTTTTAAATCAAAAAAAGAATTTTTCGAATCTGTCCAGGCGTCTTTGAGAAATCGGGTAACATACATGAAAAAAAAAAAGATTCCGAAGAATTGAGAACCTCCTCCTTTTTTGAAGTCGGTTAAAAATATCAGAATTCCCGTAAGAAAAATTAATGACGGCAGTACAATTATAACTACTTAAGGCGCGTGCATTTTGGGATTAAGGCTGCGGTATAGGCTAGAGCGCGAAAATACGCCGTTTTTGTGCAAATTTTGTGGCTAAACTATTGCATATAAACGACTGAAAAAAATATATGTTATACAACTGACTTTTGTCTAGTACCTTACCGAATGATTTTCATTTATTGTATTTAATGCAATAAAAAATCTGGAAGTGACCAACACTTGTGCAAATTTTTAAAGCGTATTTTGCATTTGTTTATAATGAAAGATAATTAAATAAATAGAATAGCTTGTTATCTAGTGCGTGGACTCTAAGTTGTAGCAAAAAGTCAATAAATGTGACTACAAAACGGTAATAACGTTAAATTCCATACAAAAAATTAAAAGTTTCAAGGCGTCATTACGGTATAAATTACTTAAGATATAACATAGTAAGTAGTAACTTTACAAAAGTATCCAAAAGAAGATGTGGTTGTGGCTCTTTCAGAAAAAAATGTTTAACGCAGCATATACCGTAATAGAGGAGCATCCGTTTACGAAGAAACGGCTCCATAATAATTAATGAAAAAAAAAAATGATTCAGCATGGAATGTTTAATATGACTATTTTGCAGAAACACGATTGGAAATTCTTTTTTCAATAGAAAAAAAACATCGATCAAATAGTAATTTAGACATGGCGTCATGAAGCATGTGTTGTCACAGATATTATCGGCCCGTAGTAAACATGAAATGTTTCGTCACGCGCCACTGAACGCAGCTGAACCGACACGGGGACGAGCCGATGACAGCCGGCTAAAGTGCTAATTGCCCACGAAATCAAACCAAATACACGAGCGAACTCCGACGATAAACCGTGTTGGCGTGCATCCTTTGTTTAGCATCGTTTTGGATTTGTATTTCATTTGCTTTTGTGTTCTCAACGGGTAATGAATGTCCCAAACATATTGATTGGTCTAGACGTTAAAGGGTCTGAATGCAAAAAGACATAAACGCGCCATGATCTAAACGCGAATGGACAATAATGAACATACGCGACAAACCGAAATTTTCTCGTTGATGAAGTAAGTAATGGAAACCTATAGTGGATGGGTTTTACAGTAAAAATAAAAGTATGAGTTAAACAAAAAATTTTGACAAGAAATATTAACAAAAAAAAAAACAAAGGACTTTTTTTTAAACTCAATTTCAAACTTTAAGTAAGTACCTAATTTGTATTTAGTAGATTTTAAAACAGTGTATTTTATGAGACAAAGACGAAGAAAGGTTCAAATATTTCAAAGCAGTCGGTATTTGAATAACGAATAAGTAAGGGTATAATAAAGTACGATACCTATCAAATCATATGAAATATATTTTTATTTAATAAAGAATTATTACACCTTAAGTTCTGGGAGAGAATTATATCAAGCGATTCATAGCGATAAGATCGCCATTTGTACCTCTATTGTAAATAATGCTCTATGCTTTATTTTGTGTAGTCGCGGTCAGAAAATGTTCACCACCTTAAGGATCACAATTTCATGCACACATTTAAGTCACAAGTTCTAAATGTCTATTTCATAATAATTTGATTGACCATAGATTATCTTTTTTCTAATATGACAATCAATCGCTCTAGGACAGGGATGGTAAACCTTTATTAATGAATGAGCCATTTTCTATGAAAAAAACAATACTGTAACTATGACGTGCCGTCAAAAAATCTGAGTTACTTAATAATAATGGAGAAAAATTAAACGAATTGCTGTTAACTGAAAGCTATTTAGATACTTGCAGCTCGAAATTTTTACAGCAATCGAAATGTTTAATATTTATATTCAAATTAAAAGTAAAAAATTGTGATTTCTGCTATTGCAAATTAGGTGCTAAAAATCTCACATTAGGGCAGGCTCGTACTTTGTTACTAAGCAGTATGGAAGCTAAACTGGAGTTCATTTCTTAAAATGACTTGCAAGCATACGTAGGTAAAAATAGAAATTTCATAAATGATTGGCGTGCCCGAATTGCCAGGGGTTCGCCATCTCTGCTCTAGGAGTGACTACTATCAAGTTTTAATATATAGAAAACCTTCTTTGAAAAAACTATTTTAGTTTTTTAAATAAGAATATGAAGAAATAATAAAACAGACACTTCGAAAATCTTTATTTAATATCTAGTATAACCTCCCTCTGCAGCTTTGACGGCACGTGGTCTATCTCGCATAGATGCAACAAGACGCGTGCATAGATCAGTACCTCTGATATCATCCCATACTTGAGCACAGTGTGATCTAAGAGCTTGAGGGTTTCTTTCATTTTGACAGTCCCAGCGTTGAACCATAAGCTCCCATAAATTTTCAATAGGGTTTAAATCAGCAGACCGAGCGGGCCATTGAATGGGACGAACGTCACGGTGCAGGTTGAACCACGCCATAGTAGCACGGGCTGTGTGTATCCGTGCATTATCTTGAACGTAAGTAATGTGTGGGAATTCCGTTGCAGGATACACTACGCGCACAGTAGGCAGCATCACTTCTTACAAAAGCATAATTAATGGCCGTAGCCCTATTCTCTAACGACGCCAGTTCTCCGACGCCGTCAAGGCTCATCCACCCCCATAAGTTTACTGTAATGCGACCTAACTAGTTTTGAGGCATAATATGACCTTCATCATACCAAGTTCGATTGTAGCGCCATAAAGTTAATCTTCCGATTTGGCTTAATATATAGTATTCGACCAATCAAAATCGATATGTCGTCGCGCAAAGTTAAGCCGGGCTGTTTTGTGGTGAGGTTTCAGCTCCACTTTAATAGCATGGTGTCTGTAGTGTAGTCCAACATTGTGCAAAGCTCGTCGGATCGTCCGAGCACTCACACCATATAAAGCAGCAAAATAACTAGTTGGTGTGAAACCATTCTCTTCGTAACGACGAATGATTTCTGTTATTTGCGCGGCGGTTAGTATCGGTCGTCGTCCTGAATTATTTCCATGATCTGTTATTTGCCCTTCTTAACCGTGACGCCTAATCCAAAACCTCACAGTGAATCGCGATATATTGAGTTCTCGTGATATAGCACTAATACTATGTATTGTCCATCTTCGAAGAGAAATATTATTTCAGCCCTTTGCTCCAGGGTTAAACTTGCCATTTTATTTCGTTATGAAATAATCTTTTGTAAAATTTTACTCTTGTCAAAACGACGTTCAAACAATATTTTTTGATAAATGTCATTTCAACAAATAAAGATATTAGTTCCATTATCAAAGAGCGCGTTCGTTCTGGGATGCAGAATCATTATTTTCATTACTTTTGCCACCTGTCATCCGTTCGTTTAGCATTGGTATCAAAAGTATCAAAATTTTAGTATCATCTGTGACAAACTGTCATGCGTTCGTTTACGATATTTTTGTTATTTTTGTCACTTTTGCCACCGAAAAATGAAACTTTAGACCCATTTCTAGAGGTAGGGTTTTTGTGTTAATCTGTTAAACTGCCTATACATATTCATTGTTTATGGTAGTGTGTGTGTGTTTTATCGTAGTGTGTGTACGTCAAGGGTTCGTTTTGCAGGTTTTGTAACCAAAAATTTTGTTAGTAACGTTTCAAAGCTAAACGAACGGTAGGTGTCGGTGGCAAAACTGTCGTTTTCAAAAGTGTGAAAAGTATCATTCGTGGGAACTCTTAATCCCAGAACGAACGCGCCCATAGAGTGATCAATAATTCTTGTTGTTTTTCTCGATGCGTCATTTTGCATAATAGCTTTTGAAAGGTAATAAGTAACTTGATATGGCATTTTAGACTTAGTGAAAAAGTGTGATATAGAATCTAATTTCAAAACTGGTAAACATTTTCTGACCGCGACCGTACAAAAAAGGGTTTTATCATTATATGTTATTTAGACAACTTTCTAAAAACACTTTTAAATCGTTAAAATAAATTTAAAAGTTCTTCAACTTACAATAGATATTCCTTGCAGTTGTGTATATGTAACAAATTGTTAATAAAATTACTTTGAAATTTTGTTAACTATAGCTAGTATAGTTTTAATATTTCATTTTTGATTTATTAGCTATATTTTATTGGGATTTTCTTGTGATTAGGAATGGACAGTTAGTTTTAAGTCAACCAATTACATAACATTATGACACTTAATAAACTACTTAATTATCTAGATAATAATATTGTATTTCAAATTATTGTAAATATTCACATCAATCCAATAAAATTCCTCCAAAGCGATAAGCTGCGTTGACATATCAGAAAAAAGTTAAAAACAAAATTAAACACAAGCACAACTTGTACGTAAATTAGCTTCATACAATAATATGCTATGATGTTTTCAAGTTACGTTCAAAATTTGTAATAAAGTACATTCTATATTTCACGCTGTGCTTTAAAAAATAGAATTTCTTATAGCAGTGGACTAAATTTTATTAGAAAATAGAATTAAAACGAACTGTAAGAAGCAAACAAAATTAAATTCTTTGAAAAGCATTGCAGAGTTGAGAATCGCTTAACAGATGTATTGCTTAATACAACGTTACTGAATTGTATGCCTCTGAACCTAAAATAGATTCAACCGCTCTGCCCCAGCGAGATAGCTACATTTTTGGAAATCAAATGAAAGCAGTGCGGCTAAAAATAAAGCAAAAGCAAGGTTGAGTGCAAATAGAAAGCTTAAAGGAGATATCCAAACTGAATGACTCACTTTACCTCAAAAAAGGTCAACAGTATATAAATAAGGCAGACCAATCTAAAGGTAACGTCATAAGAATAAGGAAAAACGTCATATTTAGCTGCTTTAACTAGACACTTTTCAAAATACTCCTTTTATTATAGCAGTGACAATGGGAAATAGAAAAGAGCAACTTCGTCGCTTACAGTTCTTCCAAAAAGGCTGGGTATTTATACTGATTTAAAAGCTGGCCAGTTTGGGTGTTTGAACGTTTCTACTAATCTCAGGAAAGATAAATATGGGCACAGAACAGGTAACACCTGCTTTAACTAATAATGATAGGCAAGATTGAAGGCAAAAGAGGATGAAAGATGCCACGACAGCAAAACATTTCAAAGAATACCAGTACAATCGCCAGTACATAGCACTTTTTTTTCGTCACTGAAAACAGGGGTGGATTTGTAGAACTGACAGCCAGACTCAAGTAATGGAGTGGCAATTAAAACCGAAAAATAAGGAATCTCAGAAAAGTGCCTACAACTTGGCTATATACTATCAAAAAAAAAACCAAGAATCATAAGGTAGTTGTTTTCACAGACCACGCTGCACAGTTGTGCATCCTATCAACACAATCCTTGGAGGATTTAACTACTAAGATAATAAAAGCAGCTGTAAAAATTTTACGTACGCTCAGGGACCTAGCTTATACAGCGCTACTAATATGGCACACCCTAGCAAAAGCGTGCCGTTTCGATCAGTGTACAAAGACATATTACACTATTGAAGCATACAAAGAGACACAATTCGTACGATAGGTGCTAGTAGGTGATCTCGATTTTCGCGGTTTTTTGTCGGTATACAATTCAAATATTTATTTAAAACTATGAAATAAGCCAATTCACTCGGTCATATTAATATATATTTTATAAAATAAAAATGAAGACAATATCTTATTTTACAAAAAAATCCAAACAATTTCAATTAAACCCAAAAATAGTGTCAAATATTTTTTTCTGCTTAAATAGGCAAATTATCATAATATTAGCAAATGCAAGTATTTAAGGTTTGAACTCTTACATGTATATTTTTCACGTTAAAAAGTCTACTCAAGACTGTAAGAAAACTAATCAAATTTTTCCAAACTCAACTTGTTTGGATATGCCATCGGAACTAAAACTTTCTTCTCGGTACTAATATTACACTACACGTTCTATTAGCGGCGCCCCGGCTACTAAACAGACATGTTTGTGGAACCGACAACCCAAACAACGACTGATTAAAGGATTAAAAGTAGAGATCGCTGGATAAAACAACTTAAAAAAAAGAAAAAGAAGAAAATCAAATTTTGTTTGGAAATATTTCTAAAACCAAACTTAGGTTAGTATATGCTATATAAAATAAACAACGATCATTGTTCTTAAACATATTTCACCTTCAGCAATAAGAAAGTAACCATCTAAAGCTTCAATGACAATTATTTGTCATGAGTAATAGGAAACAAATCTATTAAATTAATGCTTTATCAACAAAGGCGTTCTGTCAATGCGGTCACTGCGGACTACGACGCTGCAAGCATTGATGACTGCATCATGACTGCATACGAAAATCAACCGTAGGGTTGTAAGGTGACGACTGACAAAGAACACATAAAGAACTTTGCACTCAAATAACACAAATGATGCACTAAATATCTACATTAGAACAAGACTTTTACAATTTGCAAAATCACTTATGCATGCATCACTTTGCAAGCAGCATTGCAGATAAAGGACAGAACGCTGGCTGAGTCAAATAGCAGTGAGGGTCACTAAGCCTCGCTATTTATATCTTGCTTTAATAAACTGAGAAAAGGGTATCAGACATTTCCTTACAGCGCCCGACACTCCCTTTGTTTACTTAAATTAGAAACATAAATAAGAAAGAACATAAAAACTTTCCATGATGCGTATAAAACGTGCCTAATCGCCATTCAAAAGACCATTTTCATACTCATTAAGGGTGAATTACTGTGCATGTGCCGGAACGCCTGCCAAATAATAAGTTTTCAGTTAGTATTTTACTTGAAGGCACCGAGATTATTAATGATTCTAATGAAACTATTAAAATATTGTGAGATCTAGGTTTTTTCGACACTATAGTACGGATTAAGAATGTTTGAATTGGGTAATTTACAGGATATTTTTGGCTGTAGCTGCAATTGTACAAGGACGTTTGTAAATATTTTCTTGTTTCTTCCTTCGTGTTCGTAGAAGCAATTATTCAATTGAAACATGTTTTTAGGGTTACATAGTAATACAAGAACTACCAGGATACAAGGTTTGAAAAAATACCTATTTTTGCATTTGATTTCTTAGATTTCATAGATTTCTTTAGTTGAGAAAGAAAGGCAGTAGCAAAAAGAAAAAAGTCAGAAAGAAAAGATGCGAAAGGGGCTCATGGGTCATGCCAGCAACAAAAAGAGTAGAACAACTTCTGCCAGGTCAGCTAGTGTTAATATAAAAGGTTGTGGCGATGTGTGGAGTTTAAGGAGGTTCTAAAACTCTTAAGTTAACGTGCGTTAACTTACACGACATATAACATAAAATTATATAATATTATATAATAAAATTACACGAAAACAAGTGATAATTTGTCACCAAGGTTTATTTATATTAGTGACAATTTTGGTACAAAACACTAAAATGATACTATAATATTATAGTTTCACTATGAAAGTCTCTTAATAATAATGGTAAACTACAGTCTGTGAACATGTTATAGTTATAATCGATTTTTCACACAACATACTTTATTTAATATATTAATTCTAAATGTTAACCTTAATTTTCTAAATCAACGATTTAAAATTTTAAAATTAAATATATCACGCAGATCCACACACGTAACAGACCATATGACAATATAAATTATTTTAGTTCATATTATATATACAAAGATTTAAGAAGATAGGAAGTGAGTCAAAATATTTATTATTGCCAGTAGTGGGCGGCTTGTATCTATCCGACCTTCATGTTGTCGGACACCTAGGAATGTCTTCTCTTGTTAATATTTATTTTATACTGGCAAGAATTTGCGAAAATTTATAGATGAGGCAATTATCTTGGCAAAATGGGCTAAAGATTATATAACTTACCTGATAGTGATCACAATAAATATATTAAAATAATAGATTATAATATATTTATTTTTTATTACATCAAAAATAAATCATTAACAGTGTTATAATATAACAACCATATTTGTAATGAAATGCTTTATTTCACAAAAATAGGATACCTTGTAACTTTACTGTTTCGGAATCATACTGGCTTGTGGTGAGAAGAAACGGCGAAAGAAACTCTCAAACAGTTGCTCTTTTAAATTTTGGATTTTATTACAATTATCAGTTACTTATTTATTTACCACAATTTAACAGTTAACAATCATTTATTTATTACCGTGCGATTGCGTTTATTGTGTTAAAAGCTTTTTTGACTAGTTTCTCCTTTACAATTTTTTTTTTATAAATTTAGTTTACATACTTCTGTAAAGATTTTATTTGTAAAAACGGATACATTGTTTTTTACTTTATTGATTTTTAAATTTTCTTGCTTCTTTCTGCAGCACAAAGATTGTCCGAACTTCAGCTACGTGACCCATAATAAGACACCGAAGTACATCACGCTATGAAAGTAGCTGACGTTAACTATCCAAACTATATCATCTTGCGTGAACTGACGAATTTTTTTACCGCGAAGACTGCAGAACTAAGTCTCTTCCAATACAGTTATGTGTGTGCCTAGAAGGTCATTGATGGGCGCCATTGAAGCAATGAAGTCTCATGCTTCTCTTATCCAATGTATAGTGTAGTCATTAATATAAACCACAAGCAGGAGAGGCCCTAAAACTGACCCCTGTGGCACGCCCATATTAATCGTAGACCCAGGCCATCTCTTATCATTGACCTCGACCATCTAAAATATGATTTTAGAAGCTAAATGCTTCACCTTTGATGCCAAAATGATGTAATTTTTTAATTCAGCAGTCGTAATGGACGAAATCAAATGCCATAGATAAGTCACAAAAATCCGAGGGTATCCTGTGAATCACTGAGGCTTCAAAATTATTTTGAATAACCTCAACATCAGCATCAGTTGTTGCAACTATGCAATTGATTATTTCAACTGTGAGACCATGAAGATCAGAAGTCATTTTCTTTTCAATGATCTGAATGCCTTAACAATACCATTCAACTCGTTGACAAGCTTGGCGATCGATAGTTAGGTACCACATTATACTTATAATAAAATGAATCTTTAGACTGTGATAACATTGTTATATCTACTTTTAATATAAATGTGAACGTTCGCAGGTATGTATGTTTGTCACTCAGTCACACCGCAACGGAGCATCCAATTGAGTTGTTTGGCATAGAGATTTGAAGAAGGATATAGGCTTTTTTTTATCTCGAATGTTTCAAAGTTCCCGCGGGAATAACCATTACCGAATTCCACTTATAAATTTACAGCTATAGCAAACTTTTTTTAGTATAATCCAGGAGTTGCTGTGGAAATTCCGCGCCGATAACAAAATTTAGGGCGGCCGGAGCCGCTGGCAAAGACCAGTATGTTACATTTAGGACCAATGGACGGAACTGAAAACAATGTATCGTGCGTCTACAAGAGTTTTTGTACTGTTACTAAGCAAGTGTGGGCAAACAAAGAACTATGCAAATATTACACAAACATACAAAAAAGTTCTTTTATTCAGACGACACAGTCTCATGAAGTACAGTAGTAGTAGTACAGGTGTGCCAAGATTTTGTAGAAAGTCTGTACAAACTGTAACATACCCATAGAACTTTGATAAATTACTTATGCGGTAAAGAATTGAATAGGTTACGCCGGCACCACACCTTTATAAAGTGTTTCACTGCATAATCCGGATTATACCTACTTACAACCACTGCAAGTTTGAAACTCTACTTATATGTAGGCAATACCGTATTTATTTACCGTACCGTATACCGTATTACGTAGGGCAATAACAAAAAAAAATGTATGTTATATGGAAACACCTTTTTTTTTCTTTTTTTTATCGTTGGGAAACCTGCACTTATAATAATAACAAATCTATTCTCTATTGCAGTTCATAATACAGAGCTCTTAAAGGTTGGACAGACAGACAAACAGACAGAAAGCGTAGATTTAACAATAGCACGTAGGGCTCAGTTAAAATTCTTTGTGTACGAACGGAACCTTAACAATTTATTCAGTCTACAAAGAGGCCCAAGATACAATCACCAATAACTGTAAACAACGGAAAAATCAACGGAGTAGAACTAATAGATTCTACTGAGTAAACGTGGATCTACGTAGGTAAGTAAGTATGTTATCCCTTCTTCATTAAATGTATTAATTCTTGAATACTGTTAACTGTAACTGTAAGTGTAAGTGAAATAAGTAAATATCATTATAAGCAGTGTATTATATTGAGGAGCTTATTAATGCCTACCATAAATTCTAAATTAGTTTGCCTTTGATTTTCAGTTTATGAAAACTATTTTTCCACTTTAAGTATATCAGTATATTTTACTCATAACTTTCACATTTATTTACTGCAAAATGAAATTTTTAGTTATTTTTGAATTAGAATAAAATTGATTGATTAATTTTGGTGTAAAATGTAGATAAATGGTACTTTGTTTCACTAGGAAGGAATGCTTGTCGATATTTTAAAACAAAGCAAACTATGTTGATCTTTATAGAAAGAATACCACGTCATAGTAGGGATAGACATATTTATTTATATACCTACATGTAGCTTCATATTAAATTGTATTACTCTATACAACTTTGAATTCCGTCGCGATAGTTTCGCAAAACTTTTTTTTAACACTAAATTGTTACTTCGAATTTTTATTCCGTACCCAGACGGTGCCAACGGAGCCCAATTACTAAGCCTACGCTGTCTGTCTGTCTATCTGTCCGACCATTAAAAGACTATATTTTAAACCAAAATAGGTAAAACCTGATTATGTGTAATAATGGGGGATTATCGAACAAATAATAAAAAGTTAAAATTTGAAGGGGTCCCATACTAAAACCACATTTTCGTTGTTTTTGCTTCATCGTTAAAACAGTAATACATACATACAAACTTGCAGTGCAAAATAATGTGTATTTATAACAACAAATAATAAATATGACCAAATGTGAGACGGGCCGAAGCTATAATCATTTAAAATTATCGATACAACGCCATCGAGCAATAGTATTAAGAGCAACAGTAACACATTTGCTTGTTGGAGAACAATTCAAAGTTGAGCAACGTCGGGTTTGGTCAGAAGGTACTTGGATGGGTGACCGCTCTGCGGCACACTTTCATTTGTCTTGTAAATTTACATGCGTGTTATTAACATCGGTCAAGTGCAAGTCAGACTAGAGCACTAGCGATTTACGTAATTTACAAACACAAACAAAAACAAAAAAATATGCTGCTAAGCGGTCACCCATCTAATCACTGACTAAGCCCGACGTTGCTTAACTTTGAATATTGTTTCCAACAAAAAATGTGTAGCTGTTTATAAACTATTAATAATATAACATAGTTGTTTTATCGTGGAAACAGTAATACATACTAGCTTCAATCTTGCAGCTATAGTGTGTGTGAACTCTTAAGTATAACAACAAATAATAACGTTATAGCGCCAGCTAACTTATTACTAAGAGAAACTTGTTTGTTGGAAATGATATTCAAAGTTAAGGAACGTCGAGCTTGGTCAATTCTTGGACTCAGCGGCACAATTTTTTATAAATTACGTAAATAACAAGGCCAACTCGCACTTGACCGGTTTTTTATTTTCTTTCAAGGAATGTTATTGAATAGCACATACATAGTTCCATTAAAAGTTGCATGGCTCTAGTGGCTTTCCCACGTTACATCACACCCTCCAGGATGCGTCACGGTACACTAAGTTTTTATGGTTTCTAAGTCCTTAAAAATTCGTGATATCGTCTGACCATCACAGTCGGTCTTTTTCGTCCGTCGATCACAACATAACCACACTTAACCGTTTGTTTACCAACATAATTCGGTAAACTATGCCTTATTGGTTAAAATTAGGACTGGAATGATATATGAATTGCCCTCTTTACAAATAATATTAAAATGCACAATAACGTGCTTCGTGACGATTGCCAGACTAAAAATTTTAGGTAATTTTAGTAAATCTTAATACAAAATGTGTCCCAAAATTATTTCAAGAAAATATAGTTTACCCATTTTGGTGCCTCTCTTTGAGAAGGGCTAAGAGGTTGATATCTACGTTTTTCTTTATAGGAGTTTGTTACATTTAGTTTGTCTACAATATGAAATAGTGTAAGAGTCTTACAGTAAGACCCTAAATATATTAAACTAATACTGAGACTAAGTTAAACAATTAGGTATAACCTGTACTTTAAAGGAAATGTTAGAAAAGGGGCAATAAACAGAAATATAGAATTAAGTGATACTTTTAAATATTTTTAAGGTTGTTTGTTCTTACATTTTAAATAATGTTTCCTTACTTTTAAAAATATTATGGATTACCCCGATAGTCACAATTATTTTGTTCAGTGATATGGTACTAATCTTATTCCAAGACTTGGTCATCCATCACTCATCAGTTTTCACTAGTCCAGAATGGCCATTGTACTTTAGCCAATTAGGTTGTTCTAGCTTAACAAGAGATCTCAATTTGTGATACCACCTTAATATTTTTAAAACCGATGCTATTAATTATTTAGTTATTCATACGCCGATGCGCGATGCTTCGTTCATGCATCGCTGGTTCTCAACCTGCCCTCTTTCCGTCGAATTATTTATGCTTGCTTATCTTATGCAAATCACCTAAGTTGAATATCACGACTCACAATCCTCGATATGTTGATTGCTAAGTATACTGCATGAATAAATATGAATGTCTATCACTTAAGAAAGGTGACAAGGCAAACGATTTAGGAAATCGATTTCCGAATTGGATATGTAAGTACCTATCTACAGCGCAACAGTGCGGCAGAAATCAAAACTTTTAATCACGTAAAAATAAACGTTTTGAAGCCTTTTACACATCTACAATTATTTGTTCGTGAATTGTTGGCTTTTTCACAAAAAATTATGTATAAAAGAAGAAACTGTCAGACAGTCTCAAAAATTAATTCCATGACATTGACATATGACGGACAGCCCAAACCGCTGCTGCGTCTAGGAACTTAAAATTTGTCATGTGATGTAGGCAGGGCTGTAGCTACAGTTGAATCTAAGGTAGGGCAGCGGTGGGTTCATGCACGGGTACGGCGCAAGTAATTTTTCTATCTTTCATTATCTTACCTGCTTGTGAGCGTGATTTATTAAGGCAAAAGGTAATTGGGTGGGATCGCGGGGAAACAAGAGGAAAATGGTATTAATTTATAGTATGGGAAAACAATTTGTATATATATTATACCTTAGTTTATGGTACTTTTAAGGTAGGGCATTAGTATTTCAAGGTAGTGCATTGCCCCACAATGCCCCCCCTTAGCTACGGCCCTGGATGTAGGGCTCTAACAAGAAAGGATTTTGAAAAAATCATCTCATAAAGGGGTAAAAAGGGGACTGGAAGTATGGATGGAAATCCATAATTTTGAAGCTAATTGCATAAAAACTGGTACCTATTAGACCATCGGGTTAAAAATTAACATTGGCAATTTTAACGTTTTTGGGAAATCATTCCTTTGAGGGCCAAATAGGAGATGTACATTTGTATGACAATGATATATTTGTAGGTAAAACCATGAACAGTTACAAGCTTTCTTTATTTCAAAGAGCTTCTTCTTCCACGGGAAAGGAGTCGCGGGAAACAGCTTATGGAATTATGGATCCACTAAATTCCCATTCATTAGCAAAGGTGCCGAATTTTTTTGTATGAAGCAACATAAAAAAATAATGGCTTATCAGAATCTCATATGAAACCAAAAACTGCGAGCACTTAATTTTTTATACTTTTTTAATATCGATATATAAAAAATGGAACTGATAAAAAATAAAAGATGGAAATGAATGAAATTTTGAATGAAAAACAATCAACCCATTATCAAACCCATCATTTACCCTTAAATGTATATGAAACGTTATGTATGGTAACGCATCACCCCTTAAATGTAACGCCGTTTTAAAATCAAGTTGTAAAGTTAAGTAAAATTAAATTTTAAAAGAATTAAATGTTTATAAATGCAGCATTTCATTAGATTTCAAGATGAACTTGCAAAAATACCCATCTTGACACTTGCTTTATTGTTATCAAGTCACTATATTTATTATCTTGACAAAATTAATGATAAACTCAATCATCAATCATACATAATTCATCAATAGGCCATTAAACGTTCCAATTAGTGCACGCACATGTTAATTCTCAAGTCAAACTCGATTGACCGGTAATGTTACGATAATAACCGGTAAATGATGCTCTACGAGACCGGTACGTGTTTACCGACATCCGTAGAAAGTTGATAGTGCAGTCTCTCACGTATGTCGCGAAGAAACCATGTGAATGCGTAAAAGATTTAAATTGCTTTACATGTGTTTAACAATCTTAAAGTACCTTTCTAAGAAAGAAACTGTGAAAATTCACAGCTTTTCTAACTTTTACACTTCGATTTGAAAGTGTGAGTTATTATTAAGATGCTAAAGATTGACGATAAAAATAAAACATCACAGGTTATTCTTTTTAAATGCCTTAATAAGAAATTCAATATTGATTTCGTTATTTTATTTGTTTTGGTTTTTATTTGGGCGTTAAAAGGAATTGTACTAAAATGACATCCATGATTAGATACCTACTTATATTATTTCACCGTAGAATGTTTTTCTAGTTTTTTAAATGGCATAAGTAATAATTAAAACCGTACAATTGATATTATTAAAAAATCGGGAATTAAAAAACCAAAAACATTAGTATAATCACCAACAAACATTAAAAATCACTAAAAACATTATTTTATTGGCTGACAAATTCTTCACAAATACAGGTATAGTGTCAAATACGGTGCACACAAAATGTGTGGGTTTTTATAGACAGCTTTTTTTATTTATCGAATTTTATAAGTACCATAAGTAGGTACTTATAAGTATTTGCTGTATACCGTATCTGTGGTATTCGTGTCAACTTTTTTAGGAATTAAGAATTTATCGGTGTTAAGTAGTTACCTATAATTTTTTTTTATTTAGCATCGGCCCCTAACACATTATATAAATCAATGACTAAAATACCTTAATAAAAATTTCAAATACTTTAGTAGGTAATGATTTATATTTATATTTATTAATATCAGTTTTTCACTCCAGGCCATAAAACCAAAAATTGCAAACACAGTTTTAGTAGTATAGGTCACAAAAGACCAACGTTCATTCTCGACGCTTAATTTTAATTTCAATGTGATTTTGGCACATGTCACAAAAACAAAAGGTAGGTATCATCTTTATTTCTAAACTAAAGGCCAAATACAAATTTTATGCTGTCAGCTTCAAAATTGACTGATTTTCATACAAACTTCCGACCACTATTTTACCCCTTTTGGGGATGAGTTTTGCAAAATCCCCCCTTAGTGGAGCCCTACTTCAATTAAGGAACCTACATGTCAAATTCCAAATTTCTATTCCCAGCGATGGCCTGTGCGTTATTATGTCATTGAAACAGCCAGTCAGTCAGTCAGTTTCTTCCTTTATGTAGGTACTCGTATACAGATAGCCATAAGATTCGTCAACAGTCAGGCCAGGTGGAAAAATGGACAATGGTAAGTACATATGATAATTGTGTTACAGGGAGGAGTAAATTCGGTATTAAATAACACGAATATTTCTCAAATTTTATTAATCAAAACAATTTTCCACATTCAAAAAGTCTAACTGTTTCTTTTTCTTCTTCAGCGATCTTAGCCTTTAACTCCGCTTTGTGTTTGTCGCGGATTACCTTTTTCTTGGCTTCCTCAACTCGCCAAGATGCTTCCATGCGGCTATAGATTGACTGTTTTACTAGCCCATAGACGAATCCTGCTAACAATAATGCAACTCTGGCACCTCGTATTACTGGCGAAACTGCCCGAGGCGCGCCGTACGGCAGCATTTTTTATTTTATTTAGTGGATTTCAATGTTTGGTCTGACACGACACTTTCCCCTTCAAAGTGAGAAAGATTGACACTCGGACATTGTCAATTTTATGATAAGTAAAAATAAAGTATCTATGTTTGTGGCCAGTATTTTTGATTTCTTTATTTCCTATAAATAGAGCTATTTACCACAGACCTACTACAATTGTAATTTTTTTTAAACATTTATAATTTAATGATTTAAATATTACAAGAAAAAGGTTATATGAGACATAAGCAATACATATACCTTGATAAAACCTCTAGTAGCAGTAGTCCGGTTGACCGAACTACTGAAACTTTTAAGTTGCAATAGTTCGGTTGTGACAAAGAACCGAACTATTGATACATTTTAAGTAGCAACAGTCCGGTTACTTAATAATCTAAACAAAATATATTTACAAATTATTTTATATCAAAAAATCATTTTTTAGCAAAATTAACGTTATCTTAAAAAAACAAATGAGTGTCGAAAAACAAATGAATGTCAATTTTTTTTTATCATAAAAACCCTTTTTTGGAAAATTTTCTTTAAATTTTTTTTATTATCAATTTGTAATCATAAGTAAACAAAATGTTTTTCTTGCGGTAAGGTTGGTCTTAATAGTTAAAACCATATATTTTTTTATCACACTTGCTTATAAACAGAGTCATTACGGGCAGGTAAACCTTAATTGCTCACACGGGCCCTTTCTTTGTAAATTTTACTTTACAAAAGTGATAGATTTTATCAAGCTCTTCGTTTCGAACGACAGCTGTCAAACTAAATAGGCCAATATCTCTGAAACTATTTATCGTTGACCAGTTGATTTTTACAGAAATGATAGATCTCATTAAGATCTTCATTTATATGGTTTTAACGATTAAAACTAACTTTACCAAAAAAAAAAAAAACACTTTATTACTTATGATTGATAATTACTAAAAATTGATAAAAAAAAACATTAAAGAAAAGTTTCCAAAAAAGGGTTTTTATGATAAAAAAAATTTTCATTTATTTGTTTTTCGACACTCATTTGTTTTTTTATGATAACGTTAATTGTTTAAATTATTAACTAACCTGACTGTTGCTACTAAAAAGGTATCAATAGTTCGGTTCTTTGTCACAACCGAACTATTGCAACTTAAAAGTTTCAGTAGTTCGGTCAACCGGACTAACAACCGGACTACTGCTACTAGAGGATATAAAATTCTTGGACATAAGTATCCAGTAGATACCGACACATAAAAGTTGAGGTTAGAATTCTCTCAAAGTTTTGATGAAAGCTCCGAAGTACTTATTACTTTGAAACTTTAAATACATGAAGAGGAAGGTTACTTATTTATTATGAAAAAGTTCACTAACCCTCTGACGTTACATCAGTAACGGCTAATGTCTTTAAAAATCCTCAGCCATGACTAGGTCAAGTGCGAGCTGCAACAATTATTTATTTTTTTGTCGGAATCGCATTTGAGTGGTAGGAAGGCCAGTGGCCGAGTGGCCAGCTAAGAATATCGCTTGTCTCGGTGTAGCTACCACCAATTATAGCAGACTGGCTAGTTGCCAATGGGAACTCGTATCCGCATGGTCAATAGAAACGACTATTTATCTATCAATACAAATCAATCACTAGACTAAAAACTCTTATCAAAGTTAATTTTTACAACCGAGCGACTGTTGTTATTGAAATGAAATAACACACGGAAATAAACCTATTTGATTTTGATATAACTGACATAGGAGGAGCTACTTTTCATAACCGTATATTTACACCGCTACCCTGCGGAATTAATCTTTGATACGGACCGTGACCCAACGTTTACTTAACCAGCTAGTTAGCTAATAAATATTAACTTTTTGTAACGGATTAGCAGAGAAAGGGTTCAACCAAAATTACAAATTTATCGGTTCAAATAAAATTATTTTTATTTATTTATTAATATTTATTGATGTTATCTTAAAATTTAGGGTTGAAGGAAAACATCTAACAAATGGATTGAATGAATCCCTTCATTTATATATATATTTAAAAAATAATAAGAGTTTTTAATTATTTATTTTATCCTTTTCAGTTTTATTATAATACAAAAAATAAATACTTTAGTATTCTCTTTCAAGAAAAGGTTTTTTTATTTATTTAGTTTTTGTATATGATAAACAACACTGTATAGATTATTTCTTAAATAAAAAAATAAACATGTCTGACACCGTCATAGAAAATAACGAACGCTTAACCTACTCGTAAAAGTTACTCAAAAAAAACGTATCGCGTGATTTAATAAAACTTTCCCTAAAAACGGTTTTTACCCCCAAAAGGGGGTAACCAGTGGCACACGCACACCATAATGTGGGGGGACCACCTTTTTTCACCAATCACTTAAGTTCTACATGACGAAGATGAGCCTATCGCCACAACACTGCTTCCGATGATGTGTATCTGGACTAAAGTGGCTTCATATATGGCTTTATACATTATATGTCCCATACGTCGTCAATTACCAGCTTTGAAATGATAAGAGGGTTTAATAAAAGACCAGGAACATAATAATATACCACATATCTTGACTTGATGAAGTATAAGAAGTAAATGAGAACTAATCAGGGATAGAAAAAATTATATTCTGTGAATTATTTAGCCTTGTGACAGACAGATAGGTGGACGCGTGGCGTAGGCTTATGGTCCCGTTGATACACTTTGAGTACAAAATTCTAATAAAGCGATTGTTGATATCAGAGTTTATTGCTCTCAGCCTACAATTATAACTGTAGCATGACTAACTCATGGCGGAGGCTCACTTTCTCCCACAACAAGATAATGCTCTTTCAAACAGCACGTTTTCTTTTCTCAGCTCTAACTGATACCTCACTGTTTGTAAGTGTCATTATTGCAATATTGATAATTCTCATACTAATAAATATATACCTAATGACATTTAAATCCCTATTAAGAAAATATTTTCTAAACATAGACAAATGGCAAATTAGAAAGCCACTTATTCTTTGATTAAGACTTATTGAAGACAATGTATTAATTTAAAAGCATTTAAATTTCACAAAGATACTTTTAAAATAATTTTGATTAATCGTAAAATCTAACTCTTTCTGCACTGTGCTGTATCATAGTGACGTTCTTTTTTACAGAAATCTAATCCTTGGTCCTTACTTTAATTACTCGTTAATTGTAGACATTACATTAGAATTAAATTATAGTCTTTTAGTTCAGACAGGTATTTTACAAAAAGTCGGGGCACTCAAAAAATCCAGAAGAGATATAGCAAGGTGAGGCATTTCACTTATAACTAAGTTCTTACGACTTGCCAAAGCTGGGTAGGTACTTGAGAATTGTACTTCAAGGCATTCGAAGAGGGAGGCCTTGCAAGAGGAGTTTAAATCGGTCCGTCGAAAACGGCTTATAACTCTAAAAATATAGGACAGATCCACTCCAAATGAGTTCTAAATTATAATCAAATTCACATATTACCCCCAAAGTTAAGCGACCGTGGCTTCGACTCAGCCCACCCCCATCTTTGGTTCTCACGTGACTATTGAGACCTTACACTTACTTGTAGACATCTAATTTTGAGAATGAACTGTCCATTCTCTATTGTTAAGGTTCCGTATCTCAAAAGGAAAAAGGAACCCTTATAGGATCACTTTGTTGTCCATCTGTCCGTCTGTCTGTCTGTTAAGACCCTTTTTCTCAGGAACGCGTAAATGTATCAAATTGAAATTAATATCAAATACTAAAGTCTACGGTCCACGGTCTACGTCATTTTCTCTTTAATCTTCAAATACAAAGAATAGTTTCAAACCATTTTGAATTTCATTTAAGTACTATATTGTATTTAAACAACTAATACAACTACTGCAAAAGCTATTTCATAATGTAGGTTGTATTTTGTTAGTAGTCACCAAAACAAACTTTCAACACCCTCGTCGGTGCGAGTCTAACTCGTGCTTGACTGATTTTTCTATTATTGCACTAAATGCACTTAAATGTACAATGGCCTTATTTGAATATCACTTCAAATAAAATTATTATAAAGCAATAATAAATTATACTTATATACAGAGGGAAACTGTGCATCAGTATATAATGCACACCTACCTGTGACAAAGAATTGAAAACCATAATGACCACTATGTATGTATATATTTATATAGCTAGGTATAATTCTCTAATGTGTATTAGGCACTATAGTCTTAATATTAATCAATTACTTTTTTGAATACGGCGTTTTGCGACGTATGGGACATATGCTTATAAAGTCACATTAGTCCAGATTCACTGCATCAAATGCAGAGTTGCGGCGATGGAAAGTGGTTGGTTACAAGAGGCAACCCCCACATTAAAATGTGGATGTGTGTCCAGCCGCTGGTGACGCCCTTCGGGGCAAAGAAATGTGAAGATGTACATACCCACATACGTACGGGTTCCTTGTTTGACTACACAACCCTTAAAAGAGGCATGTGATCTGTAGGCCATTGTACTTATATTGTGTAAAATAATAAAAACATGATAAAATTTAAATCCAATAAAATGTGACGAAGGCATGGTATACACAAATCATAATATATTTAATCGCTGTTAATTGTAGTGATAAACATCATCGTGTGTTTGATTTATTTAATTGGTCGTAGTTTTGAATAATTTTAACTAATCAAAACACACAACCTTCAGTTTATTTGAGGTCATGCGAAAATGTTGATTGATAGAAAAACTAAATCATTAATGGCATCTGATTGGTTCGCTATAGTATAGATAAAATGACATCTTAAATCAATGTTATAGAATTAAAACTACGATATATAAGTGTTTAAATTTAAATTAATTTAACAATATAGCAAAACAAAAATTGTACCTTTTTAATATATATTTAACCAACTACAAAAAAGGAGGAGGTTTTATGTTGGCATAACTCCGTCATATATTGACGGATTTTCAAAATTCTATTTTTATTCAAAAGGTTATACGAGGTGGTCCCATATTAATGTAGGGAATTTAAAACTTAAACTTTTGGTAAAAAAAAAATTTTGGTGTTAATTTGGAACTGATAAAACGCATTTTATTTTGATTATTGTATAAAATTTTGTTACGAGTATCGATGTTTTTAGTGTACGAAAAATAAGCAATTCATCACTCAAAAGTAAAAAATAAAAACTTTTTACCACAAAAAAAACAACCGGCTTCAAAAAGATGCACTAAAAAGGTAAAAATAATTACTTATTTCCAAAAATCTTATCTGAATTACCTACAGTTTGAAGTTGGTGTCTATGTACCGAACAGTTTATAACACACTTCACTTTCATGACACCAATTTCAAACTGTAATTCAGATCAGATTGTTGCAAAAACCATTTGGTTTTTCTAGGCTTCTATTAAATTATTGTTTGAATATTCGGTCTGTAACACATTCTATTTACGACATAGAGACCCGTGTCATAAGGACGGACAGATAGAGACATCGCAAAATGCTAGGATTAGGGCTCCGTTTCGACTTTTGGGAGAACGAACCCTAAAAACAACGAGGGTATGCCATAAAAGGGACAGACGTACATTGTACACAGCGACAATGAGGATGGTCAGAATAACTCATAACAAAAATATATGGATTTATATTTTTCTGTTTGGCCATCTTGCCTACGGAACTAAAAAAAAAAACGGGTTGCACTCCGGGAGTGCCGGCAGAAGTGAAAACATACTCGCTATTTACTTCCCATCACTTCTTATCCATATTTATTTATTCAAAATAATAACTTTTGTTTATTTACTTTTTTGACGTTGTATATTTGACAGCTCAATCTGTCATAGAATTAAAATCCCATATCCGGGTAGGATAGCGGATTTTTTTGGATCCCTGTACTACTCATAATCGCCATATACTAAAAATAAAAACTAACCTAATGTAAATAAAGGTCACGTGTCCTAACGCGAGTGACATCTTATGAATTTTCGATCAGGACACGTGACCTGACGCGAGTTTAACAGTTTTTACCCATCACAAAAAAAGTGCACAACGCCGCTAAAGAAGTTTTCACTTCAAAAATATATTCTCAAAGTTAAACTAGATCTTCTATATGTAGATGTAGGTAACTATGTACTGGTTTTTTATTATTTATTGCTAATTGTACATATATGTAATAATGTGTTACAAGTTTAGTATAAAACAAACACATGTATGAGGTCATTCGTGAACTTAATTTTTATATAGCTTTGATAAGAAACCGGTAACATACATCAAAGAACGGGTGTTGCTTTGCACATCACTAGACTAGTGCTTTCTCGTTTTTACTCGCTCAAAAATTGTCACTATCTCGTTCTGGCTTAAATTTAGTCCATATTTGACATTTGAAGAGAGCGCTTGTGCAGTGTCGAGTTGGATTGTGATTGTGTGATAAAAAAAATGTAAATATCTTATTCCGGCGTTTTATAATTGTTATCGTGTTGTAATATAAACAGCCCCTTATTGGATACAAGTTTTAAGTTAGCAAAGCCTTGATATTCATTGTACTCTTATCGATTATTTGTGGGTGTGGTGTTTTTGATTTACCCAATATTTTTGCGTTACTTATTAAGCTAGTAATTGGATTTCCTTACGTTCTTTCTATTGTGTAACCAACACTTAGAAAGCTGGTGTTTCCTGCCAGACTCCGATACCCTTCACAAAACTCCGCCGAATTGTAATATTCCGTCATTGATCGTTGCAGAAGTCTTCGAGTACCAAAACAACGACTATGACAACTCCGGCTAAGCTGTATGGACGGGAGTTGTCGGCGTACGATGAGGTGGATGTTGACGAATTGCTGGCCAAGCTGTCTCAGGAAGAGCTGACCATGCTAGCAAAAGAAGTTGATCCTGACGTGAGTATTAAATATAGTTGACTGTTCTTGTAGGGACTCTGTAATCCTTGTGCTACCTTTTAGTTACTCTAATCCTTCTTGAAACTAAATAGCTGACTACACTTATTAAATAACCACAAAGGACAAAGGTTCATACACTTAACTTAAAATAGTTGAACTTCAATGTAGGTTAAACATAAATACTACAGATGAAGCTTTGGGTTATGTCCATGGTTCCCGATTTGATCTGAGGTACTATTTCATGAAAAAGTTCCCACCTGCATTTCCCATCTAGCAGTATTAATTATTACAATAAAATGGTATTTCAATATAAATTTAACTTTATTGACCTGTTAACTCTTAAATTTTATTATATTGCTATAATATTCTTTTGTTGGTATGGTTCGAAATAATAATTTTGCAAGTTCAAACTTTCAAATATTACTGACTTAACTACTGATTTTGTCTGAACTTAACTTCCTTTTAAGCAACCCATACGTTTTTTGGATACCCCTGGAGGTATGAACTACTAAGTATCACACACATTATTTATGAATCTATTATTTAATTCTTGTTCATTATGTAAAAAAAGTAGTTTTTCCCCTGACTCCATTATTAGTCAAAATTTTGCTTAAAACTACATGGATTCAACTATGTTCAGCTATTGTCTTACTAGATAAATTATCTGCAAAAACTTTTTGCAGAAACCAGCAACTGTTCCAAATTTTATGATCTTCTGTTTCATTTTGAGTTATGTGGGTTGTTCCCTAACATTGTTCCGACTCACAAAAGTGATACCTGACATATACTTAAACATATACCATATTTCTTTCCACTACCAGGAATCAAACCCTGGACCTGACACATGGCAGAATTTTGCTCTACCACTGTGTTCATTTAAAATGGTATACAGCAAAGGTGCTTAAAACAGTACATAAAAGTTTTTATAGGACAGGAAAACACAAATCGGTGGGTAGCACTGCAAAGGACCAGCTAGTAAGTCATATATAAACACACTTTGGGACACTTCATATAAAAAATATGTGTTGAACACTAAAAACACTAGAAAGACATATGCCATGTGAATAATCCAAAATGTCTGCATGTTCTAAGGCAGCAGCCCCAGGATTGATACAGAAGGACACCAGGTGGCGGTATCAACTCTAGAGAGTGGCCTTACTACATAGATTACTGTTACTTATACTGTGACTTTAAACATAATAATATTCCTGGCTGACTAACAGACTACCACCAAAGCTAAACCACTGGAACTAAGGATTCAAATTTAGAATTGTATCCAGGTCCTCTGTACAGTGATAGGGCTCTGCAAACAATGAATTTCTTAAAATTGGTATTTGATTTGTTCACTATGAAAATTAAAAACCTTGACCTTGATTCAGTTACACTAGCAGCTACTTAATTACATGAATTTATTTTACATGTGCAAAAGTTACACAAAATATGAACAGTATAGTTATCTAAAGTTAAGCCTATTTGATCAGGGCTCTTTATTTCTACTGATGCTGTAGTTGATTCGCTTGGTTTGTGTGTTGTTATAAAAATACAACTTTACACCTGGGTGCTACGCTCCTCGCAACCTTACCCTGTCCTGCATTTTTTTATTTAATTTAGTTTTTACTACTAACTATTCTGGCACCTGCCACTGGCGCAGCACATTTCACTCCACTCGAGCTATGTTAATAAAATAACCTAACAGCTTGTGTCCCTTGCAACCTACCTCTGTACTACAGTTTTGTTATTTTTTATTCCTTTATCAAAAAAACAATATTTTCCTTCGATTTTTTTATTTCATTTGTGTACAAGGAGATGGTTTTTTCCAAGTTCTGAGTGCTATTATATTAGTTTACAAATTTGCTAAAGCATCGCCGTGATACTTAAACTTACCCAAAAAAGTATTGATTTATTTCTTGTATTTTAATGAAAATCTCAGTGAGTTGTGTAGTGCTGATATCATATATATATATCATATTAAAATATCCTCAACCTTGTTTTTACTCAAGTTTTCTGTGACGTACTACTGCCTTTTAATTAAGTTTAAAATTTTATTTCCTATCAACTTATTGTCTTTATATTAATTTTCATTTCCCACAAAAACCTGGTGAATAAACACAAGTCTAGATTATAGTCTGCCCTTCACGCTAGCACACAATTATAAATCTTTTGAAACAAAGATAGTGTAAAGCAGAATTTAGTTGTTGGGATATAATATGGAAACTGGTTGATGCAAGGTATAAAGCTATATCATCTGCATATTGCAAAATATTACAGAAAGAAGAAACAGAATGTTCGAGGTCATATGTATATAAACTATATAGCATGGGACTTAAAACTGAACCTTGTGGCAGACCTTTCCACACAACTCTAGAAGGAGCATCGTGCGAGCGAATCCTAATATTTCTAGATATTAGAGGTTAAAAACAAAATGTACCAGCCTCTCAGGGATGCTCAGCTGAAGAATTTTCTGCCTGAGTACAGGAACTTGGACATTATCATAAGCAATGCAATATCCAGGAACACACCAACAAGATTCTCACTTCTAGAGAATGCAACCCGAATGTCGGTACACAGAACACTAACACTATCTATAGTTCCCTTCCCCTTGTGGAAACCAAATTGACTGTTAGCCAGAGTACTACTTGACTCCATGAGCCACTCTAAACGATTTTTTATTAAATGCTCCATTATTTTGCAAATACATAACGATAAAGCAATAGGCGTGTATGAAGAAGCTTTAGAAGGATCCATACGTGGTTTAAGTAAAGGTATAATTATTTGTGTTTTCCAGTCTTTTGGGATAATAAACATGAAGTAGGTAAATGAATTTGTAACAACCTCTAACGTATATACAGGTTGGTGCTTAATTAATTTATAATTGTTTTTTAATTTGCTATGAACTTAAAATATACTTATTTTATCTATAGATCGCTCAGCTACCAATAAATAGATTTATAATTTTTTTACGATTATGAAAATAGAATAGGAAAATCTGTTGATTTGTTAGTGAGTGTTATAGCAAGGCACTCTAACGGAAAAAACTTAAGGCTACGCCCTACTCAAACATGTTAATGCCCGTTTTTAAAATCTATTCCGCTGTCCTATAGGAATTTTTATGCTGGAAAAAATGACATGCCTTAACACATCCTTTAACTAGGTATTCTATACATAGAACTGTGTGCCTAGTATGATAATAAGATTTAACTTTACTACTGTTCACGTATCCATTAAAATGAGAAAAAACGTTTCAACGTGGGACGCATATCCACTAGGATTGCTTCTTTATTTCCAAAAATTTAATTCATTGACATGAACGTGATAGTAAAGTAAAGAACACACTATAGGCACACTGTTATTTTGCGTAAAACTTGTGTGTTTCAAATATGTTTTCAAAAATGCATTTAAGGTTCTCAAACTTAAAATGTTAAATCTAAAAAGAAAATAACAACTATAGATATTTATCAATACTTCCAATGCAACCTGTTAAGTAATTTTTTTAGAACTTCTTCAGATATCCGCAATAATCTCATACTACGACCACCGTGTGTATGATACGTACTTGGTCGGTTTTGGGTTTACGGATGCTCTCAAAGAACTCTTCATGCGTTCTGTTCTGATAGGCAATTTTGTCATGGTAATTAGTGATAATAAGTAATTACTGCCTGATGCGTGGTGTTTGAAAGAATGCCTGAGTTTACAACATCAAATGTTGATACCTTCTTGTAAGAGTTAGGTAAAAGTTAATCAATTCGTTCTACATATCTAATGCTAGCTTAAAAAAGGGAAATTTTCTCCCGTTTTTTAAAATCTTATTCGTACAAACTAACAAAAAAAATTTAACCTCTTTAATTATATAAGTATAGATATAAATGGGGCAAAATAAAATCTTTAAATATTTCTATACGTTTTTATTGTGTAATTTTAATGTAGATTCTAAAATTTACACTATGTTTTTTTCCTGACAATGATTATCATAAAGCTAAGGAAAATTTACAAATAACAATTCAGAAAAACATTACTGCTTTACCAGGCCTTTTTTGTCACTTCTTTTTTGGGGGCACGCTAATTCACGAATTGTATAATTCTTTAAAAATTTTTTTCAGTTTCTATAGCAATTTTTTGATATTTCTGAAACTTCCTTTGAGGGCACTGTGTGCGCCCACAAAAAGGCCTTGATTATAACAAAAAATATATAAGTAATTAAATCAAAATTAATATTTAAATGGATTTATTAATTACATTGCTAAAAATTTTAATATGGTCTAATTTTTAATATCTATATTTTTAATTATATTACCAAATTAGTATCACAATTGGATTAGCTTAATATACATGACAAATATATTTTATTACTTTACTAGCTCTAGCTGTTAGCAACTAGCACCAGACATAAGCAAATTACAGTAAATTGGACACACCAATTATTATTTAAGCAGGCTGGCGAACAAGGTCGTCGCACAATGAAGCAAACTCAAACACCAAGGCTAGTTGTGTCATTTATAGTGCTATCTTACAGTGACGCTAATCAGCGCTGCACCTTAATTTGTTTCTTATCGTACCTACATACATATATATGTGTTATTTTTATCGATTAATAACGAGGTTATTAAACAAACAGGTGTACGTTGAAATAGCTTTGTTGTCTAGAATATTACCTATTATTCTATTATAAATTTAAAGATGAGGGTCGGCCTTACGCCTTACGGTTTATTGCCCATCCGAAATCGACTGATAGCATTTTAAGGCCAAAAACAATGTCATATACAGTGTTAATTTGTTTCTAATACAATTTCAGCAAAACTGAAGCTGGTTTTCTATTTTTTGTTGGCCCCTCAAAATTTACAATGTATAAGTAATTGTTAGTAAAAGATATATATATATATATATTTGGCTTTTTTAGCAAAAAAAATTTTTACGGCTGGGCCGATTTTGAGGATTTTTTTTGTGTGTTTGTGATTAGATTAGTGTTAGATTGTGATAGTCTAGATTCGAAATTGTACTCTGTAGGTAGCGCTGCAATCGGATTCTAGGATTATTAAGCAGGAAAGCGAACGTTCGGACAGGACAAAGTCTGTCCGGGCCCGATAGTTATCTGTTAAATGTAAACAAACATATAGCATAGTGTCACTAAAACAGTTTGTTCTGTATTTTCCTTAATACACAATATACGACCGGACGCAGTTCATTGTACAAGCATATCATAATTATGGAATCGGAAACGATCTTAGGGTCCCCTGGCTAACTTTACAAAAGCCTTAGAGTTTCATACATATTTATACATAGATGTCTGCCACGTCTGGAAAAAGGTCTTAATCAATAGCTTGCTTTATATTTCTGTAAAAGTACATAAATAATATTCGACTGCGGGGATAGCAGGGGCAGGGCTCTTAAATAAAATAAATTAATTATTAAATAACATTATTACTAAGAAATAATTGTAATTTTTTTTAGTACATGGACACTGTACTACAATCAAAGTAAAATTGGAAAGGTTTCTTTCTCAGGGAAACTACTGTCGCCAAAAGCTTGTGTTTAATCCGTCTTATCTAAATCCTGCTTATGAAAATTGGCTTTGCTCTTATAATCCACTGGGTCAGGAAGTCCTTTCTTTAATTCTATCCTAATCCAATTCGAATTATGGTGTAGGTAGATTACTCATGCTTTATGTTATAAAGCATAAGTTATCTGTAGCCGGTTGTAAAATGAAATTAAGCGTAAATTCTTTAAAGATGTTTCGGTTAAAATATTACAATGCCAATGGACGTAGAGTTAAAGTAAACTTATATCTAATGAAAATGTCGTTTTAAATAGAGTTTAGATAAAATGTAAAAAATCGTCTTATTATCCCAAAAATGGCATTATCGGAGCCGCAGGCACAGTATGAGTGATAGCACTTCATGTAGTATTGTCACTTTCTAGAGTCGAACCTCTGTGACGGTTCTGTGACCGCTAGCATAGAAAACTCACACATTTGCGGGAATACATGCTTAAATTGTTTTTATAGTATAAGCACCTACGAATAATGCGACTTTTTTGTATGAAGTGACCAGGGCCGCTTTCAATGTTTAGTCTACCTGGTTAGAGTTTTGTGCTGTCTCCTTCTGTACTGTATATAAATTTATTTTCTATCCTGCTGTCAGTGTTACCCGGGTTAATTCTAGTTGGATTTATGAACGCGCCTCAGTGTCTGCCTCAGGCGTTAATATTTTTTTACGTTTCGCTGTTGTAATATTGTTAATATTGTATTCCAGGACAATTTCCTGCCTCCGTCGCAACGCAACAACTACGCGTGCGAAAAGGACCCAACGGGTCCGCTTAACCGCAAGAAATTGATTGAGCACATCAACAAACAGGCGTTAGAGACACCAGATCGGCCGGAGGTTAAACCCTTCGTCGCCGGAGTCATACGTGGCAAAAAGGTACATATACATATACCTAAATTCGTATGTACTAACTTACATAAAATCCTTAATCGTCTTAACTGGATGACGTCCACTGTCTCCACGACGGCTGGTCTTGAGGGCGGCTGTAATCAGATAATCTGTTCACCAGTACCACGTCTTCCGACCCTTACATACACACATACATATTCATGCATTTCTTATTTTAGAAACCATGAAACGTTGTTAGATTTTGTTAAGATTTTTTTTTTGCGATTTCTGACATTTATAGTATTTTTACCTCCGTTTGCGACATTTAATTTGATCGAATACTATATAAGGATGCTTTTGTAAAAATCCCCTTTTTTGCTGACTACCAATTTTTCAAAATCTGTGAATGCTAATTATAATATCATCAAAACACATTGACAGTATTTTAATTAAAAATAATTTTCGTCTATCTACAAAATACAGCGAGCTGCCCTTGCCAAATTGTCTCAAATTTGCACCCTGTACACCCTAAACTATACTTCACTCAGATACTAACATACATATAATCTTACAAACATACATACTCAAAAATTTAGAAGATCACTGCCCATCAATATTTGAAAATCAGCGGGATTTTATTTTATTAATCATTTATGCATAGATAATTAAATGCTTTTGATATTTTTCTTTTTTTTTTTAATATATCTGAGTTACTATGATTACATATTTTATGGGGTTCCTAGACTAGATTTTCGGATAGTAGGATAGGGCAGGCAAAAAAGGACATTTTTAACCTGATCGAAAACTTCCATGGGGAAAGATTTTTCCACGGGTAATACCGCAAGGCACTATTCCTGCACATCGCCCCAAGGCCATGGGTAGCTGGAGTAACAAGGAATAACATACAATATTTTTGCCTTTGTAATCCTAAGGCTGTGACCAAATACTGCGCAAGCGAAGCCGCAGGTAAAAGCGATTATGAAATATAGCACGATATTACTTAATTTAAAATTAAATAACTTATTACATTTTTTGCACAAGTTTTCTGTTTGCGTTTACATAAATAATTTCGTTTGGTTAATGAGTTATCTCATTGTGAGTCAATTCGTCCAGTCCGGCCTTGGCAGTTATGTCATTAGACAGTGTGAGGAGGTGTGATATATCGTCGCTGGAGCATTCGGTCTGAGTCAACGTAAACGTATGTTTAACGCATAAATCTGCAGTTTACGTTAAATCATACTCTTTAAATTATTTCTGTTTCATACAGTTTTGTGTTGGGTCATCGGTATTTTCACTGATTAAATATTTAGTGATAGTCTTGTTCAAGTTGAATTATTTTAGTGAAAAATATACAGTCATGACATTCATTACTGAAAAGGTTGTCATAGATGATATTAGCAGTTAGTAAATCTCGTAATATCCACCTTTCACGGATGGTTTTTTGTTTAATTTTTATTTATACAACATAACAGTGAACCTATTTGGCACAAATCATACTTTAGACAACTTTTCCTCATTGTAACATTTTATTGCTCCTACCGGGAATTGAATCTTGGATCTACAACTCGGGAGTCGGGAGACGTCACTTCGATCATTGCAGTAAAACCAAAAAAAGGTTTAAAAAAAATTTTTTAGCTCCTCAAAATTATGTTGTAACTGTTGATGCGAATCGTGCTAGCGCAGCTTGTGTTCCATATCATAAATTTTTCGCTTTAAATATACTGTTTTTAATTTATCGATAAATAGAATAGGGTTGGTCTTCAATATTTTCCTCAAGAATTTCTTTTTTAGGTACTTTCTGGTTAGATTTAGACCCTTATAAACTGATCAATGTTAAATATCGTTATAATCAATGAAAGCTTTGTAATTATTTTGAGCAACATTTTATAGTAATACGGAAATATATAGATCGGTTCGATACCCAGGCCCAGGGTACCTAAACCCCAATTAATGAAATAGATGGCGTATGTATTTAAAATGAAATACCTGTGAGATAAAAATGAGTAAAGATGTTTTCTTGCCAAAAATTACAGAAATATTTGAGAAACAACATCAATCTACGAGATTTTCACTGGTCTTAGAAGTTTGGGAACATTTGGAAAAAAACGCACTCTCACTCCGCCTTTTGATCATATGAGCATTCCACAGCAGCCTAGATGTTTTAATAATATGGTTGGTGTTTTATTCCAGTGGATCCCCCCACCGCCTCCAGAGAAGGTGCGTGATGCGGAAGAGCAGATCACGATCGACCTCGGCGACGAATACGAGCAGGCACTCGGTACAGCGTCGCAGGAGGAGATCATTGACCTCGCCGGTAAGTCACATTACACCCCCGAACTATAAAATAAATTTTCAGTTGCTGCCGCGCTAGGACCTAGGCCAAAATACTGATGTGCGATAAGGCAATTGCGTCTCGGGCTAATTATACCTAGTCAAAATCATCATAGTCGGTGTTTTGTATTCCCCACTTTTCTCTTCCAAATCTCAACGAATTGTATATAAATTACTTATCCTAAAAGTTAATGTATTATTTTATATCGGAATGTTTTGTTTTCTTAAAAATTAGTTTACATATTCGTACATAGCTCGTCTGAAAATGTCATAAAAAGGAGGCATTTTTTTGGTCTGCGGCTCCAGTTATTTATACGAACAGCATTAAAAAATGAATAAACAGACATTGACTGTGTATATCTATCACATATAAACATAAGTAACGTCTAATACCAAAATCCAGGGAGGAAACAGGGTAATACGTTTACGAAAGCAATCTGAAAATATTATGACCTGATATTTCCTCTTAACTACTCTTTAAAGACTGATACATGTATCTAGCAATATTTTTGCCTTTTGCAATTATAACTATAGTAAACATTAAATAATAGTTTATTTAGACACTAAAAATGGCAATGGTAATACCTACCACCATTCGCGACTAGCTTCAGACGCTTATTAAAGTTTTGTAGTCTACTCGGTTGTAAGTGACGCTTTGAAACTCCTTGAGCTCAATGGTACGTGAGGTTATCTGTGTTTGGCCATTTTGGTGATCGTTCACAGGAGTCGATATATACTGTGGACCTGACAGACGTTATCTTATCATCGGCAGGGAAATCATGTGCGGTTTGAGAGAAACTTCCTCCAGCAAAAGCTTAGTATGTTGAATGAGCTCCCTGCCAAGGTTTTCTCTAAGGACTACAGTATGGGGTTCTTCAAGAAAGAAGTTATTAGATTTCTGAAGGTTCTGCAACGCGCGAGTGAAGTTGATGGTGTTGCAAGCGTCTATAGGCGAACCGTAAGCTTGTTTGCTAAGTGTTATAAAAAAAAACGATGATTTTTTCTAAATGCATTATCGATCATATCTAAAAAAAATAATCATAAAATATAAAACAGTCCTAGAGCCCGATTGCAGCGCTACCTACCGGGTCCAATTGTAAGTCTAAGCCATCCAGGGAACCACTTAAATATACACAAAAAATTTCATCAACATCGGTACAGCCGTTTACAAACAGACAAAAGAATATAAAGATAACTGTCGAACGCTTGGCTACGGTACTTGACACTAAACACAGCCCGACGTGCTCCCCGCTTTTTTTTCACTAGTGCAATTTTTAACCTTCGCGATACGTTTTAAAAATGGCTGAGGTAATTTTCACTCATCGATGTTTTGGAACTCAAGACATACAATTCGGCTCTAGACATTTAAATATACTGATGCAAGATGTTAATAATAGGTACTTGTTTTTACTTCTGTTTTCATTTCGTTACAATCTTGAATCGGTTCGCGCGTGACGCAGTAGGCATTTCAGAGGAAAAAACCAGAAAATACAAACGTTGCCAAAGTGAATCATTTAACCAAAATATTTCATTTATTTACATATATCTTAGTCTATATGCGTATATATCATCGTAGCAATATTAAAAGCATGCTTATCAACTTTGTTCTTATTCCCAACAATGAAAGCAGTAAGTGAGTTTATTTCTTTGTATTTTCTTTGAACATATGCGGCGTTCCACAGGGAAGCATTTTGGGCCCGCTATTGTTTTTATTATATATTAACGATTTGCCAAAAAGCACGAAACATCAATGTGTACTTTTCGCTGATGAAATTTCAGTAGTAGTACCAGATAAAGATAAAAATAAATCCTTTCAGTTTGACTTAATACCACAACAGAATGTATAGTTAGATGGCTTGAGGAAAATAACTTGTATACCAATATCTCTAAAACAAAATATATTGCATTTACTAACTACAAACAAAAACCTAAGTCAAATGATATACATTGTAACAAAGAAAAAATTGAAGAAGTTTCTGAAATAAAATTCTTTGGATTAACATTAGACAAACACTGCAACTGGAAGTCTCATATTCAAAATGTGTGCTCCAAAATAAATAGCTTCACTTAAGCCCTTAGACAGTTACGAACACTGGCAACTGAAAAAGCTGCACTAACAGCATATCATGGGTATGTTGTTTCTGCATTGAGATATGGACTCTTATTATGGGGCAATTCAACTTTATTAAACGAAGCCTTTATTGTCCAAAAAAAATGTATAAGAGCAATTTGTGGTGTTGGGCCATTACATTCATGTAGACCTTTGTTTAAAAGACTAAAGATATTGACACTTGTTTCTCTTTACATACTTAAAATAGGTCTCTTTGTGAAGAAAATTGATTATATTTATAAAAAAGCCAATGATGGATTAAAATATAGCTCAAGAGATATCACAAAATTAAAACTAGAATCGTGTAAAAGCACTCTATATCAAAAAAATTGTTACATCACGTCAATTATGGTGTTCAATAAGATACCTAAAGACATCAGAGAGCTTACAATAAATCATTACAAATACAGACTGCAGCAATGGCTTGTGGATCGATGCTTTTATACGTTAAAAGAATTTCTCGAGTATAAATAACCAAGTGTGATAATTTTGTAAATTAAGATAGTGTAAGAATAATTTTGCATGCCTTAAGAATGTGAAACATGTTTTGTACTTAAATACTTTAGAACCATCATATGTAACCGTGTTTCTTGAAAATAAATCTATCTATTTATTTATTTATTTTACGCCGGAATGGAGCGTCCATTTGAGCCGAAATTTGGCACAGAGATAGTTCAAGAGACCGAGAAGGAGAGAGGTTATTATAAATCTCAAAAGATCCTGCAGAAACAGAATTCCACTAAGACGAACTAAAGCTACAGTTACTATAATCAAGGAATTGCTGTAGGAGTTCCACGCCCGATAACCGAAGTTATCGTTATATATATAATTCTATTGTACGTGCGTTTGTACTGTACTCCTCCTAAACTGCTGGAACGATTTGAATGATTTTTTTTGTATGCGTTTGGGTGGTGCCCGGGATGGTTTAGATTCAAAAATCAGCCTGGCAGATGGCGCTGCAGTCGGTATCATGCAGAACAACGTCTGCCCGGTCAGCTAGTTTAATATAAAGACTTAATCCACAGCCTTATTAAGAGGGTGATCTTGGCCAGAAAGCGTAATAAAATTTAAGCACGCACATTAAAGCTTATTAAATCCGTTTTATTTTTTATTTTTTTAAATTTTATGTACCCAATGTTACTCTCACAATAAAGACGAATAACGTCACCTCTCAAGCTAAAATCCATCGAGCCGTTTAGGCTACACAGCGTGCCATAGAAATATACATACATACATATACTCGAAAAACATAACCCTGGTGCAGTTAGGTATTCTGCTATTTAATACCTCATTCGCTAAAAATGGATTATTGAGTTTTTGTAAACATAGAATTTGTGACTGCTAGTATCTAAAAATCTTATTTGTTTACTGTACCATAATGCGTGACATGAATATGAATATGTTTCAAGTTAAAACAACGAATTTCAAATTGCCGCTGTGATTTAATTTGCTTTCGTAAAGATGAGTTTTCAAGCAAACTGTTTGGGCGACAGGGATAGCAACCAATTACAGCGCGTCCACTCATGTCGATGTGGCATGTTATTGGCTACCCCCTGTTGCGCCGCGCTGCTTGCCGCCCTTTAGGGTTAAACAGCTACGAAAGCTGTTTTATCATGGAGAAAACCCTCCATTGTGTTGTAACGATAACTAGAAGTTGATTTACTACAGTTTTTGTCATGCATGCTTAAAGAAAAAAACAGTCCTTTGTTACAACACTAGTCTTAATTCACATATAACTGTCAGTATAATATATGTTATATATTATATATACAACTAGCACTGCCGTATTAATTATTAGTCTGTCAGTGGTAACGCGTAGATATGAACACGGGTTTGGCTTTGGGCCAGTGGCCACTTGACTTTGTTTGTTACCGTCATATAATCTTTCTTTACACTCCTTGCGATTATATTATTGTTATTTTAACAAAGCTTATAGAGTGCTTCGTGAGGGCAAATAATATTGAGTCCTACAGTAGTATGAACTCGCTTAAGGCCTGTTTTTTTTTATTACCAGTAAGTTGACAAAGACGCTTACGGTCCGCGTGATATTTAGCCGCAGAATAAAAAAGCGCTATAGCTTTCAACTTTGGCCGGGTCAGCTATTGTTAAAGAATCATGGTATTATCCCCTTTCTATCGTGCTGTGGGTAAAGTACAGTATCTCGAACATCCAAGTTATTCGTAAGCACATATTGTATTCTTTATTAAACCTATTTAAATGATCATTTGCAGCTATCCTCGGTTTCCACTCGATGATGAACCAAGACCAGTACCACGCTTCACTGCTGAACAAGGGCCAACCGGTAGGCCTTGGCTGGGACGGCATCACAAAGTCTACGAAGCCCAAGGTATACTAGTCACGAGTACGCGTCAAATTAAACGTATTCGTCTAATCCACACATGCGACCAAATAGTTGCCACTATTTTATGCAGTTTTCATTTATTTCTTTTTTGCAGTCAGTCATCGCCTTTAATATATCGACAATGTCAAGACAGTCATAGACCGACAAAATCTATGACTGGCTAGACAGCACCCGAATAGCCATATGTGACGTATACATAGGGTAGTCGAATCTCGAGTCTCGCTCGCAACTTACCTCACGATTGCTCTGTCTAGACTCAACTAGTTCGATGGCAGATTATATAAATAAAATATATATTTATGAGACTATATTATGCAACTCAGTATATGCGCAATATTGTAGAAAAGTTGAAAAAAAAAGTTTAGCTTGCGTTAGGTAGCTCATTTATTAAAAAAGATTCTAGACTATATAAATTAACGATTTCTACCTTAAAGTGTAGAGCAGTAACAAGCGCAGAAACTTATAAATCAAGCAATAACATAGGCGACTTCTACCTTAAAGAGAAGAGCAGTAACAAGGACAGAAACTGTTAGAAACATCCAGTTAATTTTTAATATATATATTAATTCCTTTCCAGGTATTCCCAATGGACCCCCCTAACGACACAGACCCCGACGACACCATCAAGCGAGTCAAAGAGAATGACCAGAAATTCACTGATCTCAATTGGAATAATATTAAGGTATCTCTATTATTAATAGAATAATATTAAGGTATTTATATATATCTAAGTAGTGTTGTCATGTTACAAATGGTAAATGTACTTTTGAATTAACTAATAATTTCTATATTTCAATTATTTCTCGAAGGCTGTCTTAGTAATTTTTATGAACTATTTATTTTATTTTATTACTGTTTATTAAGTCGTTTAAATTATGATAATTCTTATAAAATTTTGGTTACATGTCAGTGAGTAGAGGTTTTTCTTTTTCTTTCGCTTTCTTTTCGCCAGAACGCCACAAACACCAAGAAACGGTAGTAACTAGTAACTTATGGTTTATTGACTCAAATAAAGGATAGGATATCCCAATTTGAGAAATAAAGTATTTGATTTAGTTAAATATCTGCAAAAACTTTTTTCAGAATATAAGCGACGAGAAATTCGAGAAATTATTCGAGGCACTGAAGAATAACACGCACCTAGAAGTCCTCTCGCTAGTGAACGTCGGTCTGAATGACCGCACAGCTGGTCTGCTGGCCGACGCCCTGCAGGTCAACACGGCACTCCGGGTCGTCAGCGTCGAGACCAACTTCATCAGTCCCCCTGGAGTGGTCCTACTGGTCCGATCGCTCCTCACCACCAACACTGTTGAAGAGTTCCGAGCTTCTAACCAGGTGACTGTTTAATATTGTACTAGCATTTGCCTGCAGTTCCACCAGCCCTAAATTCGGATATCAGGTTAGGATTTCAACGGCAACTCCTCAGTTATAAAAAAATCAACTAACACTTGACCTTTTTAAAAAGTCTGTCCCTCCATGGGACTCAAACTATCTCCATTCCAAATTTCATCTCAATTAATCGGTACAGCGGCTTAAGCGTGAAAAGGTAACAGACAGACAAGAGTTAATTTCGCATTTTTAATATTAGTATGGATGAGCTTTTCCTTCGTCTTCGTCGTGCTAAATTCGGTTATTGGCGTAGGATTCCTTCAGCAAATCCTTAAGTATAGTATAGGAAGTTTGCTATAGCTGGTATAAAAAAGTAGCTTATGCCCTTTTCCGTCTCTTCAACTATATCTGACAAATTGAGCTCAATTGGATGGTTTGTGGCGACGTGAAGAAAGTAAAAAACAAATTCACTTTCACATTTATAATATTAGTATAAATTTAATAAGTGTATTAAAAAGTGTACTGTAACAATTATACTAATATAATAATCATAAATTTAAAAGTTTGTCGATGAATATGTTTGTTACTTCTTTACGCCACAACAGTAACTACAACAACTGTACTTAATTCAATTGAAATCTGGAAAAGAGAAAGCTTATACCCTGAATTGATACTAAGTCTTATTTTATCCCGGAAAATATGAATGTTTTTTGCACAAATAAGTTATTAGCGAATCCCTATAGATGTAGCTTGCTATAGCAAACTTTCTTCTATATACAAGAAGTCACCGTAGAAATCTTCCACTGATAGCCAAATTTAGCACGGGTGAAGTCGTGGGGAATTCTTTGTAGGTATTATAATAAGCCAGACGCTAACAGCCATACATAGTGTACTGTAGTATCAAGTACGGTTTTTTTTTTGCCCGATCCATTATTTTCCTACATTTTTGTGCAGCGATCACAAGTTCTGGGTAACAAAATCGAGATGGAGATAACGTCTCTGGTGGAACAGAACCCCACTCTCCTGCGACTTGGCCTGCACCTCGAGTACAGCGACGCGCGACACCGCGTCGCCAGCCATCTGCAGAGGAACATCGACAGAAGTGAGCATAGACACGAGTATACCGTAGTAGGTATATGATGGGTGAATGGAGATTTGGTGGGTGAAAGGAGTTAGTTGACGGGGGTGTGGTGGGTAGATTTAGCACGAGAGTGAAAATTAACAGAAGATTGGATAAGTGGAGGGAAAGAAATGTAGCAGGTTCAATGTACAGTTGAGGACTATGGTGCCAGTTCCCTGTGTCCCAGTTCAAAAGATATTTTGTAGTTACAATTTACTATGATGTAACCAATTGGCGCGTGGTCCCTGTGACTATTCATAAAGACGCGAGGGCTGCAAGGTATTTTCCCCTTAAGCCTGGCAAAGCATCTGAGACTGTATGTAAATGGTATGTCAGAGTGAAGAGAAATATGAAAGTACAGAAAGCAACAGATTTTACGTTATGTACGTAGATTGTACGTAACGTAGTGTTTTTCGACACACAAGCGGACCGCGATTGCCGCACAGGTGTGGGTTTGACGACGATGTCAATGAACTGACTAAATAGGTAAAATAGGGAATGGTGATATATGAGGTGAAAGGTGATACGGTAATGTATAATATTGGTACTTGAATGGTGAAATATACTATTATCTGCGCCATAGAAGTGAATGAAATCCTTAAACTGGAATGGAGACAACAAAAGACTAAAGGAGAAAAATAGTTACAAATAGTTCTTTAAACATTGATGAAAGTTTGTATGGCACGGACGCTAAGCAGAAAGAATTTCGTACAATGACCGGTCATTATTATTATGCGATGACCTCTGTTATAGTGGAGCGCAATGGCAAATAATTATGCGCGTGCAACAAAGACAAATAGTGACCGGTCATTGAACGAAATTCTTCCTGCTTAGCGTCCGTGCTATAGTGACAAGTTTGAAAGTTCGTTAGTTTGCTGGAGATGATAGGGTAAAAAAGATTTTTCAATATTTTTTGTGTTTTGTACAAGTAAACAGTGACGATATAAATGAGCCCACAGAAAAATTGTTAAAATTTCAACAATATGGTTTAATTTTAAATTTTGGGCAGTAATGGCACGTCACCAAAATCTCCTCGATTTAAGAAGGGCTGACACGTGTAGAGGTTCATACGATTACAAACGGTGAGTTTACTTAAAGGGATATTCATGAATTGCGTGTCTAGATGGTAATCATTTTTACTTCAAAGCTCTCTAAGAAATGCGCTGTCCAATCTCTATGTCTGTGGGAGTAACCAAAGTACTAAAGTTAATTTCAACTCAAAATATGGTTAGGGCTGCGTGTACATGAAAGATACAACAAGTCAACCATGGTTAGCTTCGCTAGGGTTGGTATTCAATATTTTAGCGTAAATATAAACCATTAAAATCTTTTTTATTTATTTTTTCTATAAATAGTGGTGCGTTTTCCATCAAATAGTTAAACATTTGTTTACAGTGCAGTTTACGCAAACTTTGCAGTGTTTGTTAAAGTAACAAAATAAAATTGATCAAATTAACGTAACGTAGGTCTTATTGTTACCATAATTCCTCGTATAACCTCCTACATGTTCTTGTTAAATCGTGGGTATAAATAATGTGCGTGTCATTTATGGCCAAAATTTTAAAAAGTGTCAAGGCTAATGGCTTAGTAGTAAAAAGAATATAGCTAATTTAACTGAGAGTAGTTGTTAACTGTTTACATATAGTTATTATTACAAAGTATATGCAAGCGTATACTGTAGTTATTTTTCATAAAATTCAATACAATTTAATTGTCTATACTCCATTTCACATAGCATGGTGCGTGCGATATGAGAGTTTTTACTAAATTGCAGTCCCTGGCGACCGTTATGACGTTCATGGGTAGTTTGAAGATATAAATTATATCTTTGTTATATACAAGCTTTTGCCAATGGCTCCGCCCGCGCTTATTTCGATCCAACGGCAACTGCTCAATTGTAGTAAGTTTGCTATAGAAACCTAAAACTGACGACTACAGTTGTTCCTGGTTGGGGGAACTTTTGAGTTTTCCGAAATAAAAAGTATCCTTTTGGCAAATTTCATTTTGATAATATTAATTTTATAATTTATATTTTTTAATTTATAATTTTATTTTTTGATAATTTATTTAACTAATAATTTACAGCTATATACTTTTTTTAGAAACAAAATTGTTGATGCATGCTACGCACCATGCTATGTTAGATCGCATATAGTACATAACTAAAATGTATAAAAAACTAAAATAATGAAAATTAAAGATAAAAATGTTAAAACTTGATAAACTTAGTGATTTATATTTAATCTTAAATAATTAACAAAAAAAAAAGATAGTTTATTTGTTTAATAAGTTGTAAATAAAAAAAAATTAAGGTAAATAAAAAGTCAAATATTAATTTTTTTAAACATTTCTTTTTTCTTCTAAGTCAGAGGCCTTTTTATGTAAATTTATTTTGATGCTTATATTTAAGTCTTACAAAGTCAGTTCACATAAACATCTACAGGTTTTTACAATGGTTTGTATTCATACAAAAGCATACTTCTCATAATAAATATAAACCATACATCGTTTTGGTAAAACAACGAATTGTACATAATATCACAGAAAAACGCGACGCTTTATCACAGAGCATTAACTAAACGCATTGATACAGATGCTGGCTTCGTAAGGTGGATTCGAGCCACTCGGAACTCACAGGGTCACCCTCGCTAGTAAAACAAAACCATTTTTATAATATTGCGTTCAAACCCCATTGCATTAGATGCACAGCGCTTATAACCTCCCAATCCATGTACATATTGTATAAAAGATAATATCTCTTGCTGTATTTCAAGGGGAGTTTCAAACTACCCAAAATCTTGAGTTAAAAACAAGTATACTTACCTAAACTACTCTTGAAATATCATTTTATCAAATCTTCAAATAACGCTAAAGGCATTTTGAAATTAGTAGAACATTCCCACGCTTTCATTAACAACATGGTCGTTAAATCACGAAGAATAAGCATGTAGATGAAACATGGATGTAAGAAATGACAATCAGTATTCATAATGGCAGATTGCCGGTTGCTAAAGCGAGCTAGCGCATCACTAAGCTTGAGATTACCCCGCGGCAGACCTCCCGCTGTTGGAATCGACAATAGTTTCTTCAATCTAACGCCACCTAGCGCCGAAGCGACTACACCCACTATGGAAGTCCAAAAACCGGTTATAACAGAAACAGTAGAAAAGTCAATCACTATTGAGGCGACAGAAAAACCGATATTGACGGAAAATGAAGCTAGTGAAAAACCGGTATTGACCGGAAATCAAGCTAATGATAAACCGGTTTTGAGTGATAGTGTTGCCTCGCTAAATGAAAAACCGATAAAGACTGAGGAGGAGGAAAGTGAAGTTAAGAGGGTGGAAGAAAGATTTGTGATGGCGGAACGACCAGATACAAACCCCAATCCTCACTCGTGAGTAGATGCGTCATGATATCACACTCACGCGTGCTCCCGATGTATTTGTGTGACAGCAATTCTACACACATTGTGAATTGGAACAACTACCTATTGCAACACAGCCGATTTAAAACAGTAATCCAGTCTGTTTAGTGGTATGGATTCAATATAACGTTAAGTCTTCTCCTCAGTTAGTCAGTATAGCAGACTTAAAAATATTAGACTTACATTTGCAATAAACTTGAAGTAGCTACGTTATATTATAGAAATAGGCTATTTCTATATAGTTCTGCCATTCTCAATTTTCCTTATAAGTAATTGAGACCAAAAGCAGCAGGCTTAAGTTTTCATTGCCTAATAAATGAAAAACAAAAGTAACCTGTCAGTTTACGGTTATTTTTACCATCGAGATCAAATAATCTTGACGAATTGTTCCAATTCTCAATATCTTCAGTATATGTTTAGAACAGACGTTCACACTTGGTAGTTACATAGATAGTCACACTATATGTTTCCATTACAGTACGGAAAGACCTTACGCTGCGACTTCAGTTCAGATTCTTTAACAATCTGCGAAAAGGGGCGCGTACCCAATAGAAAAGTAAAGGTCAGACCGAAACAACGGGTTGTTGATGTTAGCACGGCAGCGTATAACAATACTTCGCTTTATAAAGCTTATAGTGTCGATTTTACTGAGTGTATAAACTATGAACATATAAATAAACTTGATGATGCAGTTTTATTTGTTAATATAATTTTGACTTTTATATTTTAAAAAATGATTTTTCTTTTACTTATCAGATGGTACACACTCACTTTATGTGCTTATTAAAAAGAAATAAAGATATTCGATTTTTTTGTTGAAAATCCGGCTTTACGGATAGGTACAATAATTTGGTAAACAAAATGTGTCATGCCACGACAATAATTTGTGTATAGTATTTTTATTTAATTTTATGAAAATAATTAGTTTTGTATTGTATTGGTGTTCACGGAGTTAGTTTTAATTTGGAAAATGGGATACCCAGTTAAGAGATTTATGTATTAAACACTAGTTACAGTTGCAAGTCTATTTTACAGATGAAAAAAGTCAAGTAAAATTCGTCAAAGCTTTCCTTTATTTCCATTATATGTTAAGAAATAAAACTGCACCTATTACACTTTAAATACTCGTTATAAAATCTACCCTTATTTAATGTTTCTTTTATTTCAAATTTATTTTACTCTTTTATCTATTGTTTATATTTAAGTTTAAAATTTTACAATTTTTTTTTTTTTTGAAAAAACAATTAATATATAAACCAATATAAATTATGTTTTAAGTGTTTTCGTAAATTTAACAAATAACAATTTGATTTTTAGCGGCGAGGGGAGCATAGAAAAGAATGAAAGTAAAAAATAGAAACGACAGCAAACATCGGTAAAAATTAATTTCAGTTTGCCGCGAATGCTGTAACACGAAGGCCGTTTCCGATATTTTGCCGTGTTGTTTTCGGAAAATAACGGTTTTTTTTACAGCACTATGGCTTCCGCTAATATGGAGGTTGGCTTTGAAGGCCTACAAGTATTTCGGGGTTCCAATTGAGACAGGACGAAAAATGTTTTATGCCCTCCCTGATTTATTTTACCTAATATCACAAATTAAGTCTGTTTTGTAGTTTTTTTACTACAAGTTTGTCTAATCCATTCGAATGAAAATGTTAACTTAAGCATGTGTGTGGACAACTAACACGAATGTCGACCAAAGAACTTTGCAGCATGATTTACACAGATTGTCTTTATTACTAATAGATTTTATTTTTTATTATGGTAACCAAATTTCTGCTGTGTTATTTTTCCAAAGGAATCCTTTGTTAAGGTACTGATATACACTACTGAATGTTGTTCAACAACATTTATAATCTGTTAATTCAATAATGATAATAATAAAATGTATTAAAGTTACAGAATTATCAAAAAATGATGTCTTAATCTAGTGTTAGTCATGGTAGTGAATATCAGTAGTTACATAATATATATGTATGTAAACCCTTGACCACGTGTCTGCGTGTATGTATTGCAGTACGCCAGCAGCGCCGGAGCCAGAGCAACGCTTAGACTCCTGAACTGATGCTGCGGTAAGTTTGCATAATGTATGCAGTATTTTGATACCAACACATATCTACATAAATAGACAATATATTTAAATAGACAGTATATTGGCACCAACACATATCTACATAAATAGACAATATATTTAAATAGACAGTATATTGACACTAGCACATATCTACATAAATAAACAATATATTTACATTGTATTTATTGGATATTAACATGGATCTGTATCATCTGACAGATTGAAAATATCTGATGGTGGCATTACACGATTGTCGAACAGTCCAAGTGCGAAAGCGAGGTTCAACAAGAAGTTGTCAGTTGTTGGACGATCGTGTAGTGCCGTCAATAAATCCTTTTAATATATCAAAATAAAAACAAAGTCAAAGATTACAATGTTTCGGCTAACGGTTAATAACTTGGAATTCTGTCCCAACGTAATACGGGGCGAGTCTTTTACCGTTTACGTACAGGGCAAAAACCAAACTCTAGACAACCTTTTAAATAAATTATATTGTAACAATTTTTGTTCCCTGCTGGGAATTGATCCTAAGTCCTTCGACTCTGAAGTCCAACGTAACACTTGGCCCGTTCGGTAGCCTATATTACAAAAAAACTACGCATTTTAGCAACAAAGAATTTCGTCTAGTTTATGATGACTCGTGAACCATAGTTACATAGATCTATGAAGATAAAATAATGTACGTCTCACATACATCCAGCATGTAATTCAATTTCAACATAAGGTTATGTAAATAGGCATTTACCATTTTCTGCATAAATTGCATGAATCCAATCCACCCTTTTTGTATTTGTCTTGTTATCGCAAAACCTGCAGGGTATGTGTACGCATACATCAAAAATATATAAATAATTAATATTGAGAGCAATATTGTCATTATTTCTAGATTCAGTCAAATAATTTTAATGTAAAAAAGCGTAGGTTATTAATATTCAATTTATGTGTTTAATAATTTCATTCATTATATCTTTCTTCTATGAAAACTTTTTGTAAAATCTTATTTTTTAACATATGACTTTTCGAATTCGCTGCTACGTAATGTCCTAGAGTACAATTTTCATCAGTCATGTTCAATAAAAATAAACGCGTTTCAAATGATTCATTGCTCTAAACATATTATAATGTGTTTTAATATATTTGTGTTGTAATTTTACCATAATAATACTGCCACACAAATATCAGCTATAAAAAAATAAAAAAAATCACTAGAAGCCAAGTCGAATTCCGCTTGTGCCTTTAAAATTATTTCTAGTAAGCTAATATTTTTTCGCCTTTTAAACATTTCCATTAGTCTGTTTTCCACTGAGCCGGCCAACAAGCATACTGCTTGCCTGAAGCTGTGCGATCACTGAAAACGTTTTTTCTATTATGATAAAAAAAAAATATCATTCTAAAGTTGTGCAAGTAACAGGGTCGCTATGCGGCGCTTATACAAGTGTACTAAAGCTGCTGTTGACGTGACGACGCAGGAATGTGTGGGCAACTCGTACTCTGAGTTGTCATAGTAAAAATAGAGAAGTAGGCTATCGTAAAACATGGTGCGTCGCGCAGCTTTGTATATGTGTCCGCCCTGTGTGTGTATGTATACGCACGCACAATGACTTATGCTGCTAACACAATATATCACTAGCAGAACTTTTCTGTTAAAAACGGATGATTCCTTAAATAATAAACATATGAAGAAAAGTGCAAGAGGCGGTCGTATCGATCAAAAATGATCTCTTCCAGAAAAGCTTTACTAAATGGACTGTCTGTAAATTACATAGGGCTACGTCAACAATATATATTCCCTCGCAAATCGATAGTTCTTACAGTCCCTTTATTCGTATTAAGTAGTAAAAAGGCTAACCGCATTCACCTGAAGCTATTTACGCGTATCATATAAACACACTTTACACGGTTAGCTCAACGAGCTATTAACGTTTCTAAGTTTCTCCCAGATTAACCTGTTTTCTGCAGTTTGACTGAAATTATTCCCGCAAAAACTTTTGACAAATCAAGACGAAAGGTAGTATATCCTCATGTCCAATATGTCAAGCCTCAAAATCTAGTCGTAAAATGTCGTCAATGACTTAGAGTGATGCTAAATTATATTAGTGGGTAGTGAATTCTATTACTTTACGGTAAAAAAAAACGTAGTTCCTAACTGTTCGTTACGTAAACCAGCTTTGCGCGATAAACTGGCGAAGATTCGTTGAATATTCGCTTAAGACCAAAGTCACCAGTATAGCTTGAGTAAGCAAGCTGAAGTAACAATTGGCCAGGGCACATCGCTCGTCAATGTGGCGATCACGAGACTTGTCCAGGTGGATCGTCGACCTGGTTATAGCGACAGGCTTAAGACTCAACATTGGAAAACCAAAAAAAATATAAGGTTAAGGGAGGTCTTTGTTCAACAGTGGACATGTACAGGCTGAAATGATGATGGCTCTCTGTTGTTTAGAACTGACAATGTGCCTCGTGTGCTGAACACTTACAAGGATGGTGTATTTCCAGGTGGGCGCATGCGTCGCTTGACCCAGTTCACGCGCAGTCGCAGCTACGTCGTAGGCTGGATCCCTTAAGTTGTTGGCTATGCTGTTTTCTGTTGCGCTTTGTGATTATGTACTGCATCTTATTTTTAAGTGTGGATCAAGTTGATCTAGTTTTCAACTTTGCAACAGATTTAACTCGAATTACACTTAAAAGACATAATGTGCTATTTTTTCCTGTGAATCGATGTAAAAGTAGAAAGTGTTTATCTAATTCTGCATCTGCATTTTATACCCCACAAGTTTAAACATGATTCTATCACGTTTTTATGATGTCACTTAATAATGAAATACTTGTATGAAAACGTTTAAAAACTGTAGTCAAGTACCTTTATATTTGTCGCACTGTTAAAACTACCCATTTCAGTCCAAGAATAGGACAGGCAAATTTCGCCCAGATAACACAGTTTGTAATTTGTATCACTACTACCACAGAAAATAAAAATAAAGCGTGTCACAAATATACTATTAACATCCGATAACTAAAACGAAAAGAACTACTCTGACAAAATCATTGTAAATAGTAAACTTTCCTTTGATTTTAAAGTTTCCTATGCCGGTACATAATCATAAAGGTTTAACTAACAGAAATTATGAGTTTGAAAGAATGTTGTGTGAAAATAAGAATTGCGATTTTATATTTGTCGCCATATTTAAAAACAATTAGTGATGGCAGGACCAACACTATTTTATAAATATCGATAAATTTTGGTCACTAATTATATAAACTTATCGATAAAATCACAATTCTTGTATAGATACGAATGTAAGAAGAATATAGGATACATTTAAAGATTAATTCTTAGCGTGCTAATAAAATCGTATTAATTTTAACGTTATAAAAAATACTGTAATATATTTTATAGTTGTTCTCATTCCATTAATGTGAGACATGCTTCTTTTTTTCAGTTTATCTAAAATATAGGTTTTGTACGAACTATTGCGAGCTAAATTTTAAATTATGATTTAATTTTATACACAAAAATAGTTTGAACGTATACTTTCCTTTGTTTTTAAACAAAACAACAAAACAATTTTTTGTAAAATAATGAAGAAATCAAAGATTATACTTGCTTAGTATACTTGTTTTAAAAGGAGAAGCTATGTTCTGCATCAATGGATACAAATCTTACTTTTTTCAATAAAGCACGAGGTTTTTTTAAACTCTAAAAACGTGCCTTCAATACAAAAGTTACGTTTTTCATTAGTAGACGTGTACAAGCGTAAAAAGAGTAATTTTAAACGCTTATTTAGTGTAAGAAGTAGCTTTTATATTGTACCTACCTTTTGCTTTTTTGAGACACTGCTTATTTTGTATGACTTTATGTATATTTGATAGTAAACCTACTGAAGGCATCGTGCCCTTAAGAGTCCCTTACCCACTGCCATGTTTCTATACTTATTTGAAAAAATTTCTATAAGTGCCAAAAAATATAAAGCCCTGCTACATTAATACCAGTGATTTGATTGTAAGCTAAATGTTTTTTAAAATGAAATCTATTTTGCCGTTTTAAAACATTACAGTATAGTATTAGGTACGTTTACCTTTTGGTATTTTTTTAATTTTTTGGCTACTTTTGGGTATTTTTACGGAAAAAAATGTTGTATAGACATGGTTGGGGTTCTTAACATTGTGATAAACATCAATTGTTTCCATTTTAAAATTACTGCTTTTTGATCAATTTAGATTCAATGTAAGAGCTTGATAGGCGTTATATTATTACTGTATTTTTTTTTGTCTAAGATTTTTTTTTTATCTTAAAATACTGATAGCAACACTTTGAATACCACAGTAATTTGGTCAAAATCTTTGAGAATGCATGGTCATATAAGAAAAATGATGATAACGCCTTATTTTATTTGTATATGAATTTAGAATAAATAAAATTATGATATTCTTTTATTATAACTATGGAAATGAAATTAATATAAATCACTTTATCCTATTAATAGATTTATTTATGTTAATAATCACGGTTCAGGAGCATTTTGGACCAACGAAAGCCATAGTGGAGTCGCAGTTCAGTAGTTTGTGACAATTGTAAAAAAAAAAAACAAATAAACTACATAAACAAACACCTAACTGCTTTTCATTAAAACGAAACCTTTTAGCATTTGTACCAGTAGTAGTTTCAATCACTGATCCCGTGAGTAGCAAATTCGTAATTTAAGTAGCAGTTGCAGTCACTGATCCCATAAGTATCAAATAGGGTGCGGTAACCGCTTACCAACTGGCAAAGCGTAAGTTGTTTGCCACCTTAGTGGTATAAAAAAATTTATAGTTAGAGTAGAGTAGAGTTTTTGACTCGGTTTAACGACGGGCTGTGAGAATTGTCGACGATTCCAAACTCACTTGCGGTATCGAGCCCTTAAGTCTTTGCCTTTGAGGAGAGACTTTGCCTCCCTGTGTGTGTTCTGCCGCTTGTACAATGGGTTGTGTTCTGAGGAATTGTTCGAAATGATGCCCACGGCTACTTTCTACCATCGCACCGCTCGCCATCGGCAGAGAATTCATTCTCACACTTTAGAACCTAAATGGTCGCGTACAGTGCGGTTTCAGAGAAACTTCCTCCCGCGAACGCTTAAGTTTTTTAATTAGCTCCCTGCCAAGGTTTTCTGCAAGGACTACAGTATGGAGTTCTTCAAGAAAGAAGTTATTAGATTTCTGAAGGGTCTGCAACGCGCAAGTGATACCCCTGGAGTTCCAAGCGTCCATAAGCTACGGTGACCGCTTACCATCAGGCGGACCGTAAGCTTGTTTGCCACCTTAGTGGTATAAAAAAAAAAAAAAATAGCAGTTAAAATTATTGATCCTATAAGTAGCAAATTCGTAGTTTGAGTAGCAGTTAAATCACTAAACCTTTAAGTAGCAATTCGTGGGTATCGTAGATGTTTGGCATCTATATTCTATAAATATTATAATATAAGAACGTCTGTCAGTCCGTTTGTTTCTTTCACGGCTAAACCGCTGAAGCGATCACGATGAAATTTGGTAATACTTGCGCCTTGGAAAGAACATAGGCTTCTTTAAAAATGGCAAGTGAGTCGGATTAGCGTACAGAGAGTTAAATGAAATTAAGCTGATTTTATTGTAATTTTATGTAGGGAGGGGAAGGACATAGCTGCCAAGAATAACGTCAAGTGTTAGTCGGATTAGCGCAGTCAGCATAACCAAAATTACTCATCAAGGAGTTGCTGTAGAAATTCCACGCCGATAACTGAAAGCAAAAGTGCAAGAGCTTCTTTCATGATAAAAGATATAAACATCCTCGAAACAAATTAAACAGGTATTTTAATGTTTTCAAGCTTTAATTCTATATAAGTACAATATAATTTGTTCTAATCGCTGTGCTAGCAACAGATTACTTAGCTACTTAATACATATATTTGAAATTTATATTGTCATAAAGTGGAAGACGAGAATTGCATATCTATACGAGTAATGAAAAAGATCCTGTATTATTTTAGTCCTAGCGTTTCATATTACCACTTTTTACAGTACATAAAGCTGTTGTTAGCGACGGTTACGAATATAGTACAAAGAAATGTGATAGATAACGCATCCTGAGTAACGAAATAGTTGTTAAGTGCAATGAAGTTGGTATCGGGAAAAACTTAACAGGTTCATCTTTACTGATATATTATTATAAAAATCTTTCATTACGAGGAATAGCTTATCTAAACTTTAATATCTTTCTTGCATATCAACGGGGCGACTTTGTATACTGCACGACATCTAGAAAAATCCAAAATGACTGAGACATTCTTAAACAACTGTAGTACCTCAGTGCAAATATGTAAGTGTTTACATATTATGTGAATATTCGTACAATCTACAATTATTTTCGCACATGTAAGTGACCAGTAGGTACAATAGGGTAGACCGAGGCGAATCGGATCAGCGGTGAAAATTAAAATATTCGTTAATATATTCAAAACGCGTGAAACGGAATGCTGACGAGTGGCGTTTTATGGCGGCCATTTCTCCAGGGGCGTCATTAAATCACGTGGAGGAATGGATTCAGTGCTGTGCATGTGAAGAATGGTGCCACGAAAATTTTACTGATATGGAAGGAAAAAAAGGTCTGTATATGTATGATTTATGTGCTACAGATTAATATGGATGTCATTAGTCATTATTTAAATGATTCCAAAGTTTGTAGTATGAAGAGAAATTTAATTTCGTTATATGTTGGGTACGATCCCATTCAACCCGGAAATTCGGAGGCGATTCGGATATTTCTGTCATCCATGTTTTTTGTTATTATTCTGAAGAATTTATAAACAATTTAAGGTTTAAAACGTATATTGCGTAGCTGGATTGTTAATGATTAGTATTGTTAGTATGATTTTTGTGCTCTCAATCAAAAATTGGTCCGATTCGCCTCGGTTTACCCTACATATATATATACCTATTCATAATCTTCATACGGTAAACTAAGGTTTCAAAACTACATAAATAGCATTGAGTAGGTACATTTTTTTATCTAGGAAATTTTTTAGAAAGGAAATCTAGGCAGCTACTTAGAAATTCATAGCAATCTACGCTCAAGAGGTACATATTTACTACCATCTATGGATTTTATTGTTTAGCGCACATACATAGGTATCTCATTTATATTCCATTTTCCAGAAATCGTTATAATAGTAAAGACTACCCGTACATAATATGTTATAGATTTAGCTTACATATTCACAGAACGTTTACATAATCTATGTAAAGAGCGGAGAAAAGCGGTTTTAATTCGAAGTTGTGTTAAAAAAGTCGTCTTAAATAACCACAAAAGTTAATTTATGTTTTAATCATTTCCATACGGAGTTTGGACGTGATTATAAGTACTGTATAAGAGCCTGTTTTAAGAGGCGCTGCATTTGTGTCGAGGATTCTAGTTTTTTTTACGTTCTTCTTTTCCAGAAGCGTTCTGAAAAGGCGCAGAATTAATTCCTATTTTTACCCTATTAATTCTTATCCTACGCCGTCTGTCCGCATTATTTAACAGTAATAAATTAGACAATCATACCGCCCCGTTTAATTTTACCGTTTTTTAGTGTTTAACTAAATATTGCTGGAATGTACTGTTTAATTGTGTCCGACTAACTATTTTTTTTTTCAATAACCTATGTAACCTAAAATTTATATTAGTTTTGCAGACTAAATTTTTGCTAGTACCTACAACATTAAGCTGCCCATAATTTGAACTGTGGTTATATTCATATTAATAATGGAAAAAAAGTTAATTTGTAAGACTCCAATGCCGTGACGGATCTTCGGCAGGCCACAGGCACACCTTGGCCTCTCCGTATAAATTACCAAGTTTAATTACCTATACTACAACTAAGTACATTAGCAAGATTCTAATTATCATAGCTTTAAATTTTAAAGAAACAAGCGTTAAGCTCTATATTGAAACGGCAAAAAAAAAACCGGTCAAGTGAGAGTGCGCACACGCGCTGCGACTGGCGCGTTCTTTGCGAGCGGTCTTTTCTCTTTACCTTAATGATTTCTCCTTCTTTTTTTGACCTCCTGGATGGTGTATGTGCATCCTTTTTTTTAAAAGATTTAAATTTGCAGCACTAAAGTTTTAAAGAAATTGTCTTTTATGCCGGTTTTTGGACCCGTCCCCAAAAACCGGCAACATTTAAGTATTTATTTTTTGATCTAACAAATTAGATCTTTTATATTTAAAAAAATACGTTGTCTATATAAATATACTCGGCTTAAATTGTGTACGTAGCTAGATTTATTAGCCTAAGGAAAGAAATTATAAATAAAAATATAAAAGTAAATACCAACTTTTATTTTATTAAAAAAAATGTAAATGGATACTCTATTAAAAAAATAAAAAACAAATTTATACATGCAATTATGCTACAATTCAGATTATAAAAGAAAATCGGAGAATATGTTTTAGAAAAAATTAAGCTAAGCATTGGGAAAATTTAAACTTTTAAAATAGTTAGTATAAGTCCGAAATGTTGACATTTCAATTAAAATCTTTCGCATTTTTGACTTTACACTGCAAAACTGTAGGAATAACATTTCGGACTTTTAAGCGTACTTGGAGATTTTCCTATAAACGGATTTTATTAAAGTTATAAATCTTCACAGTCTTCAAAAACCGCACACTGCTTAGTTTATTAAATTTTACAACAAAATTACTTATTTACTATTACAAAATTATAATTTTAGTTACTAATTTTTTTATTTATACTTTAGTTATCACAAAAATATATTAGAGCTATACGTAAGTACATCAAACATATTTAAGTAAATAGTTGCACACTTACAAGTTAAATATTTGTTGAAATATTGGCCACCAATAAAGTACGCGATACAATTTACAAGTTACATTGCCAAGAATCATATTACATTTTGGCGACAACTGTAAAAAGTTGACCACAAATAGACAAAACTAATTCGTTGCATTTACTTGTCTCTTTTTTGTAAAATAAAAACAAAACGTTAAAAAGAGACAACTACACACCGCACATTCACCTCGTCTCTCACACTTACTACTCAGCTGTCTAGGGATTTCGCTGTCTAGTTGGTCTGTTAAATTTTGTATTGTATTACTGTGTACTATATAATACTTACACGCGTGGCAATGGTAAAGGACTTGAAAACGATTACCATAGTAGTTTCACAATCATTTCAATTATTATTTTCACGCTCAATGAATAGTTTAACAAATGGGGCACAAATTGGTACACACTGTAGATTTAGTCCAAATATCGATTACCTATTACCAGTACCAGTAGTACATAGTTCACTTCAATCTATTTCGCAATATTTGGTAAAGTTGACGTTTCAGCAGTTTTGGAGACCACTTTTCTAATTTCATCTTCACGTTCCGGAACGCAGCCTAGCCTTATAAGTTACTAACTGGTCCATCAAGGTGTTACCAACACAATTTTTTTCCATGTTTCATACAAACTTTTACACACCCTTACAAATTTTTGTCGCTGTATCGAGTGCTGCCACTGCCATACAAACTTTCAGACATGTATTAAACTTGACATTTAAGTATCTATGTCGTCACCCATTTTTTAAAGGACTTTTTGAGTTCTACAACTTTTTTGTAGAAATCATTAAATAAATATATATTACTGTTAAGGGGACGATATACGTGAAAACCATTTTGAGCGTGCTCTCATAAGATTGCACTTTGCACATCATTTTTAATAGTTATGTCAACCAAAATTATGTCTTTTTTAATTACCTGGATTATTTTATTAAACGCATTAAGTGGAAAACAAAACACTTACGCTACACACACACACCTAATGACGAATCTATTACGCAACCTTCTTAGACTAACACCAAACTTAAAATACAAAAAATATTTTTCAAGGGTTTTAGTTTGCTATAGGTTTTTTTAATAATTCCGATAGCGCTACTTTTAACTTTTAGCTATTTAATTTATGTTGATTTTTGGTATTTTTTGCTTACCTTTAAAGAAACTAGCTTAAACTTCAAATACAATTTTATTACCATCACTCTACTTTGAATCTGAAACCTGGCGCAACATCTACATTTACAACATCGAAAATAATCGATTTCTCAAAATTAATGGCCAATAACTTATTTTAATTTTGTAACGGATTATAGAACTTCAATTGCAACATTAACGAATTGCAACTTGACGACACTCTTCATTAACAGGGACGCTAGTTTTTATCGCACTCTGCATTTTTAACAATAGCACTCATTGGTTGAACTGAATTCACTTTCACTGGCTTTAACTTAGTTTAAAACTTTAAAAATACAATTCAACTAACCTTCAGCAGTTTGATGTATGCTATGACAGTTTTGCATAAATATTAATATGATTGAATTGTGTTTTACAATTTTTACAATGACATTCACCAGTTTAAATTGTATGTAGCAACTTTTGCGATGACATTCACCGGATTAAATTGTGAGCTGCAACTTTTACAATAACATTAACCGGGTTAAATTGTGAGTTGCAACTTTTACAATAACATTAACCGGGTTAATTTGTGTGTTGCAACTTTTGCACTTACAATCACCAGCTTGTAAAATTATTTAACAATAACATCATATAGTTCAATTTATGGTCGGCATATGACATTTTAAACTTCAAGTTAACCCTTTTTACTTCAACTTAACTTTACCTCACACATTACTGATCTCTTTTCTGCAAACTAAGTTACTAGACGTGACCCTACTAATTCGTCACAGACAAAAAAGCACCTATTTAAACAAAAAAAATGAGACTATATAACATTTAATTTAAAAAATACAGAAGATTTTAAAAGTTATAACAAGACTTTAATACCTTTTGAAATTTAGTTAAACCTTTTTCACGATTAATAATTGATAAAACAACTTTCTAGAACGTTGGCAATTGTTTAAAAAATTAATTTTTACTTCCGAAGTCGCAACTACAAGTTGCAACTTTTGATCTATCTATCCTTTTGTACTGAAAGAACCAAAATAGCATCTTAGGCAAAAAACAAAATACACTAAAACTGCGGCCACGAATAATGGCACTTGCATTGTACCTTATCAGTCTGCACCTAGCTGGCTTAGTGGCAGAATATGAGGGTTATTCTCTCCAACTATTAAGTTGCAATATTGTTAGCGTTTCACGTTTCATTAGCTTTTGGTAGCAAAATCTAGTGTTTTCTGTAAAGCCATTCCTGCGGTCCACTAGCGCCGCCATTAGGGAATCTTTTTTTACTGTTCATAGAAAACATATTACAAAAATTTGATAGAACGAAATATAAAACTAGTTATAAGATATTTTAGAATACTAAACTATTGTTTCTATAATATATCTCCCGAGTCTAAAATTTGCTTATATGGTATCTACAACTTGCATATTAATTTTAGAAACATTACAAATCGATCTGAAAAATAGCTTGACTTTTATTCAATTTAAAATTAAATTTTTTAAATGCGCATTCGTCGAACAGTAAATGCAAAATATCCCATGGCGGCGCTAGTGGACCGCAGGGATGGACTTAAGCGGTTTTGCTACGAATTATTACTGATGAAAACCTATGGGTTTTTTAGTAGTAATGACAGCACTACATAGTAACTAGTAACGAAATTCACAATGTTTATTGTATATGGTAATTGCATTATGTATTTTGAATTATTTAATGATTCTTATGATGGATACTAAAACAGTAAGCGCTAATTGAAAAAAAAAAATAACACCTAGCGGTAACAACTCTAGACAAATCCTACAGATGGAATGCTCAAATTGTCTTATTTAATATTGAAATAGAACCTTGTCACTACAATATATTGTAAGCGTATAAGAAAAACGTCATAATTCTTTAAGCAGTCTAAAATTAAAAACACACTATTAGGTACATTATTATTTGCAAACAACTTAAAAACTACTTAATTGATTTCACCCTTCGGCCTTTAACAAAGCGACAAGTCATTTGTCTTAGTAAAGCACGCTAATTATTATTATTATTAATATGGCTATAATTTATTTAGCTTGTTTATAAGCTGTTGACGTCGAGGTGATTAGCTTGCGAGCTATCTCGTCGCCAGCTCAATAGCTCGTCGAGCAACGCTTCGAGGTGCGGATTACCTCCAAGACGATTAACCTTAAAGAAAATTTGGAAACATTACAAATCAATTAAATCAAAGTGTTAATATATTGAGATCTCTTATAAACGATAAGGCCGCGTAATTGATTTTTTATATTTACTATGTGTTTGTTTAGTTCTTAACTAGCTGACCCGGCGAACGTTGTTTCGCTATAATCCCTTTTGAAGTCACACCGAAAACATAGGTACGTATACTATTTAAAATACAGTGATTATTTTTTAACCACTTGCGCACCGCCTATTGCAAAATGGTTGTACTTATTGAGAAACTTTCCCAGTTATGCCCACAGCAACTCGCTAAAGTAAAAACAAACAAACAGATATAAATTACTATATATACATTGATTATGCAATAAAGAACATTCAATCAATTACAGTCGAGTGGCCACTAGATCAACAACGTCCGCCAACCCGCACTAGGCCAGTGTAGTGAACTATGGTCTAAGCCTTCTTCTTTAAAACAGGCATGTGTCCCTGTAGTGGGGCATATAACGGCTGAGGCAAGCGAGCGAGTCATTCATAAATCATTACATATTGATGATATATAACAATAAATACATAAAGTGAAAAAAATTAAATAACGATTCAATATATGCAAACAGTTAAAGACAATATTATAAATATATACAAATATAACTATGTTAACAAAAATTACCTCTTGTCGTGCCTGCGAGTCTAGCCTTTCCAACGTGTCGCGGGTGTACCTGAAACTGCCGAGCCGTTCCAACAACGAGATACAGTACCGCTTCACTTCTACGTTCCTGGTGCGTTGCCGTAATATATCTACAAACATTCAGGTTAAGGAAATAAAATCGGCGAAGTGGGAGTCGGACTCGCACACGAAGGGTTCCGTATTATTATCTATAAAAACGAAAAAAAAATCACGTTTGTTGTATAGGAGCCCCCCTTAAATATTAGTTTTATTTTAATTTAATTATTGATTTTGGAAGTGACTATATAAGTAACTATTCTGTGAATATTTCAAGCGTCTACCTGTTGCCTTTATCAATATCGAGCAAAAAAATCACGTTTGTTGTATGGGAGCCCCCTTAAATATTTATTTTAATCTGTTTTTTAGTATTTGTTGTTATAGCGGCAACGGAAATACATCTGTGAAAATTTCAACTGTCTTACTAACACGGTTCATGAGATACAGCTTGGTGACAGACCGACGGACGGACAGCGGAGTCTTAGTATTAGCGTTACGCTAATTACCTTTTCGGTTAGGAACCCTAAAAATAAGAAAGGTCATATCGTCCCGGTTCAAGCGACTGACGTCATCGTTCTAAATTGCACTATTAGTTTCCTATGTAAAACGGTGTATATACAGTCTGAAATAACAGATAAGTGCATCAGGGCGGTCCCCAGACTTTTCATAATGCACAGAAAAAGAGTTCAAGTCAGCGAGGATATAAGACTTTTTGTTTTATATTATAGTAACTTAAGTGTCTGTTATACATCAGATACCTCTGTGATACTAAAAATATTGCATTGCACGGCGAAAACATCATTCATACATACATACGTACGTACAATGTCTTCGATAGAAAAAACCAAAATATTTATTCAACAAAACTTCGATGATAACTGAACAGAAGCAACTTATAAGTTATTTTAATCCTACCTTATATGATTATTTTTACTAGAAATAACAAAACATCTCACGCACGCTTAGTTATATATATAGCGTCATCCGTGTCTACACTCAAGGTTTCTGCCGCAGATTAAGAATTCTTAATATTCAATATCAAAATTTAAAAGGATACGAAGTACTTGGTTGTCCCCCTCTTGATGTCTGATCGCGTGGATAATGGGGAAACTGAATTTCCCTTCTGTAAGATCTTCACAGTAGCTCTTGTTCTCAGTGTACTGAAATAAATAAATTCGTTGAAAAAATCTGATACAACTATCTTCGGTAAAGAGCCTTCTCAGTGCATTTTTTTTTTATAAATAAATAAATATTTTTGTACATTACACACAGCGCCGTCTAGCCCCTAAGCAAGCAAACTTTGTGTTATGGATACCAGACAACGGATACAAATACATAAATATTACTTTTTTTATTTGTAGATACATACATATCATACATAAATACACTCAGACTCAAGACAAATAGAAATGTTTATATTATGACATAAATGTTTGTCCAGTGCGGGAATCGTACCCACACCCTCTGCACAGCAGCTGGCACAACTACCAACTGGGCTGCGAGGGAGTCAATTTATGTATTATTTATGCATTGCAATGTATGTATTGCTTCCACGATATGGTCTAGAAGATCTTCATATAGGATTTGTGCATTGCACAACTATGTGCGCATACTAATACATAGATCCCACTGCATTTACAAGAGGTTCGCGGTAAAAACAGAATTCAGAACGATAGGCAGAATTTTATTTATTGATTGATAAACATGTTTAACTCATTGAAACGATGTAATGTACTATCACATCAAAAACATAAATCACTAATTCAACTTAGCAAGTTTTCAAAGGTCTAAGCATACATAACCGCTGTCGTAGTCAGCGTGGTTGCCGGGGAGTAAACATAAAGGGGGGGTCAATAATCGACACGTTTGGATTGCAGGTTGTAACAAGTACTTAGGATGGTGCTACTGCAAACCCATAAGAGGATTTAGGGTGGTGTAATTCTAGTCAGCCACCACAACATGGCTACCAGACCTATGGCCAAATGATATCCCTTGCTACCATACTACCTATGCCCCAATGTTTTATCCTTTGTTACCAGACCTACGGCCAAATTTCCTCCCTTAACTGTTTTCTTACCTCTTGTAGTCCTAAATTACAGTAGTCGTCCCTTATCTGGAAGTACAGGCCGAGTATAGCGGAGAGCTTGGTGAAGTCTGACTTGTTTTCACTAAACAATTGCATAAGTCGAATGGCCAGCATAAATAGACCTCCGGTCTCTAAAAAAAAAATGCAAAAAGAAGACTGTATCAATCTATTTCTTAAATGCTGTTATAAGGAGGTTAACATCGCTGCCTGGCCACTCCACACAAATACCACCTGGTTAAATACTACAAACAATACAAAAACTCCGTCGGCCACAGGATGATTGCCACAGACGGGGGTGAAGTCGGCTTTCAAGAGGATGTAGAGTTGTAAAAAGTGTTGTGTGCGTGTGTTACACGGGGTCAATGAAAATCAACTGATACTGAGATAATTCTAACCTGCATTGCTAATGTAAATCGTTTATGGAATAACAACCTGTGATAGTGAGGTGCGGACGGACAGACGGATATCTGGTTTGTTTTATAAGGGATCAAATTTTTTTTGTTACCCCATAATCAAAACATAATTTCATAATTTATCTACCGTTAAATTCCCTAAAACGTTAGGTATAACCTACAAAGTTATCTGTGATCTGTCAATTTAAGGAATTAATAACGTCATGTTAAATATTTAGGTGATGTCTGTATATTTACGCTATAGTGTAACCCATCTACTGAGTGGTAATACGAAAGTCGATTAAAGAAATAAACAAACAATTCTGGGCAGCATTCAGTAACTTCGTTGTCCAACACCATGGTGTAGATAGATAAAACTGAAGAATATTAGAAAGATAACTGGTGTTAGACCTGTCGCTTTATAAATAAGCTAACTTTGAAATTTGTGACGTTAAACAGTTATCCAACCGCAGCCAGTTCCTGATAATATTTTTTTTTTTCCTTGTGCTTTATTATTTCTTTTTAAATTTCTATCGCGTAACATACACAGATTAATGGCATTAAAAATGTATTGCCTCGTCAAATATCTCTTGGCACATTCAGCCTGTGCTGCAATGTTGAAGCTCATTGCCAACTCGGTCAAAAAAGTAATAAATTAATTCATAAAATGAAACAACATCTAACATCGAAAGACTGGTCGCGATATGCGTAACGTCAAATAACTTTGAGTGGGTGTATATGAAGTGGATCCGTTTTTCAGCCAAAATTTCTTAAAAACTATTAAAAGGCGTGTGTTTTCCAATAAATGACAGCGTATACTTTAGTCGATAGAAAAAAAAATAGGAATGTGCCCAGCAAAGTAACTTTAGTAGGGATTACGCAGAACCAAATAGTATGCAAGTTTCAAATTATTAAGGCGCAGTCATTACCTAACCAGCGCCGGCAAAAGATATTCTTTATTTCCTCTTTGTACAATTTCAATAATGTTACAAATCAATTATTTAGAACCAGTTATAAGCTATTTTTTATAACGTTATGTATTGGATCTGGAATATACCTGAGCTTTAGTTAGCGTTTCTGTTAAAAGTGGCAGTTTTTCGCAAAAACGCTACCTTTAACTCACAGGTATATTCTAGAAACGACGTATAGCGTTCTAAAAATATCTTGTTACTAGTTCTAAATAATTGGTTTGTAAAAATTTTTAAATGTGTTTTAAACAAAGAGGAAATAAAGAATATCTTTTGGCGGCGCTAGTCAGGTAGTTACTGCGCCTTAAAAAGGGTAATCAAAAATAATGGTAGTGGGTGAGACATAGATATAAAAGTAAAATAGAAGTGGCTTAAGTGGATTATACAAATTTAAAGCTACATTTTTTCCTATGCATCAAAGACTTGTCGCAAAATCTGCAAGAGGTAATCGTCGATTAAAAGCGTATGCTCTATCACAAGATTTTTGTCACACAACGAATGGCAAGTGGGAAACAAAGGAATTGTAAATCCTATTTTAATACGAAAGTCGGTGGCAAAGTCATGGGTACATGTTGATGGGTTGGATAAGTTTCATCTTACTTTTGATAGTCATTTCCTTATACTCCTCCTCTGCAGGGCAGGTGAAGTTGTCTCGCCAGTATATCTCCATACCCTGACCTCGATGTAACTCTAACAATTGCTCCGTATATACCTTCGTTGCCTGAAAACATCGGTTTTGTAATATAAACACAAAATGTTTGTTTTATTCACGCCGTAAACATATAATACAAATAGAATATTACTGGAAATCATACAAATTGCCAACTGGTCCCAAATTAAGCAAGACTTATACTATGGGTACCTGCAATAGATACAAATACTTATTTACATTTATTTTTGCTAATTTACAAAAACACCCAGACTCAAGACAATCCCAAATGCTCACAACACAAAAGTTTTTCCTGTATGAAAATCGAATCTGCACCCCTCAGTTCAGCAGATAGTATCAACGGACCGACGGAGCTGCCGTGGTGTATTTTTGACCTAAGCTCTAGTATTTTGTAAAACCCAGTGCCATAAAGGAAAAAAAGCTAGATGCCTTTTTACAACTAGTGTAAATTTTACAACCCTATCTAATCAGTAATTATAATGCTAAAGATTACAACAGAAAAATACTTGTTGCATTCTGATCGAATCAGAAATAAAGATATCCTTAGGCCGCCGAGGCAACGCATAGTTTTGAAGAATTGCTAACCAGTAGGGGAAAAAGGATATCGAGCGGCGGCAACGTACCGAAAAGCGCAGTACGGGACGGTACCTCAATGAACGAACGGATGACTTGAAGACTGGGGTTACAGGCGGCATCTCTATGTGAGCTATGTATTAAGACAGGAGGCCAATGCCCAATGGTAATCGTCTAAAACCTGATATGAACATTATATTAGCACTGTATCACCTAACAAATATTTTGATGTTTTAAAAAACAAGGTTATTTTAGTCATTGACCTTATTTAGTAGTTTTTACAATGGTTTGACTACGTTATTAATAAAATGTTTTGCCTGTTTAAACGCACAGTTGTCTATTTGTATGTTCTTTAAAACAACTTTGAAGATTTCGGCGAGATTTGGCACAAGTGTAATTTTTGATGATGAAATAAAATCATTCTCAGGGTTTACATATGACATAATTTTCCGAAAAGCTCCCGTCAGCTGGCCTCTTTCTCGAATTTTTTTTTCTAATTATTACGTAAACCAAAATATATAAATTACAATAATATTTTGGACATATTACACAGCTGATGGTCCCAAACTAAGCAAAATTTGTATTATGAAAACCAGACAACGGATACAAATACTTACCTACATGCTTTTTTTTGTAAATACATTCAAATACATAAATACACCCAGATTCAAGACAATCATAAATGTCGGGGATCGAACCCACACTACCAACTAGGCTGCGAGGGAGTTCAATGACCGCATTATAGTCACATAATATATTCACTTCAAATAATTTACCATGGGGTGTCCTAAATCCAGTGTCTTCTCGAGAGCTATGATCATGACATAGTTGGCGGCATTGATGGTGCTGGCTACACCGTATATGGAGTGCGATACTGGGATACCTCGTCGCAAAATAGAGTTGTCCTGAATGTCATCTACCCTGCGAACAAACCGAACTAGAAATACAAGATATAATTCTTTTTTTGTTGTGTTCTTTATTGTTACAGAAAGTCGGATTCGCGCAATAAGGGTAAACCGATTGTAATGAAATTTTGGTATGTTGTTATGTTCACGCCGGGGAATGTTTCTAAGAAAGAAAAAACTGGTCACGTGCGAGTCGGACTCACGTACTAAGGCTAAGCCGATTGGATTGAAAATTTGGTAAATGTTGTTTGTGCATACGCCCGGCGAAGGTGTCTGAGAAAGAAACAAAGGGTCATTGCGAGTCGGACAGGGTCAAGTGTGAGTCGGACTCGCGAAATAAGGGCAATCGATTTTATATTTGTTGTGTTCGTTATTATTAGAGCAATTTTTAAAAGGTTAGAAAAAGGGTGAAGTGCGAGTCGAACTCGCGCAATAAGGTTAAACCGAATGGTTTAAAATTTTGGTTAATGTGCACACACCGGGGAAGGTTTCTGAATAAGTACAACCCTTTCACTATAGGTGTCGCACCATTTGTTTAAAAAAAAAGAAACAACGTTTGCCGGGTCGGCTAGTAACTAAATCAATAAATGTAATGAAAGGTTACGTCTCTAAGTGATTTTATTAAATCATAAATATGTAAGTTTTGGCCAAAACAGAAGCAAGCCATGAAGCAATTATTTTTACTTATTAAGCAATGTTTATTTTAAATTGTCTTAACCAATATTCTATATAAATCATTACGATAATCCTAAACGCACCAATCATAAACAGCCATCCAATGACCATAAATACGACTAAATAACGACACTATGTTAGAATGTTTATTTACAAGAGGTTTCGATTGGTTTAAAGAGTAGTAACTGCCACAATACCAATTGAGTTCATTCACAGTAACACAGGACAGGGCTGGTGTTTAAATTCCAGACATTAAAAAAAAGAAATTATAAAAAAGGTATGTGCCAACCCTAAAATCAGCTGTTGGTTTCATGTTTCCAGGACTACCCGATGTAAAAAATGTACATAAGGGGTCAGTCAGTAAGTCAAAGTCAAAGATTTTTTTGTTAAAACTAGGATTTTACAAACACTTTTGAATCGTCAAAGTTATGAAATACTATTTTATTAATCCTCCAACCCACCCTTCGGTTCACAATGTTCTAAATTACTGCCGAGAAGTAATTAAAAAGAAGATAGTTACTCTTTAAAAAAAATAATCGTAAAAACTACAAATACAATCAATATTTAAAATAAAAATTAAATTAAACCGTACAGTTTTTTTTAAGGGTAATAGATATAGATTAAATAGCGTCAATAGCATGCTACTAGGTCATCCATCATAAATCAAAAAATCTCACAGTAAACTCGAGTTGTGTAACATCTGTACTATTTCCCCTACAGATTTGAGTTTGTCGTCCGATATCTTCAGCCAGTAGTTGAACGCCGAAGTAAGCTTCGTGCGTATCTGTTTTCCTGGTACTTGCAAAATGTAGGTGTAGGGCATGAGAATTTTCTGTAACAATTGAGAACAGGAAGTTAATACCACTGCAATCTACTATCAGTTAGTTAGGCACGAATAAGTTATTTCTGGTCATGCATTTCATAAATTCTGTATCCTTGCCAGCCTTCATACGTCCCCACTGTTGGGGCACGGCCTACCCTCATCAGCGAGGGTGATTTGGGCCATAGTCCACACGCGGGCCCAGTGCGGATTGTGGACTTCACATACGTCTCTTTTTTTTTGACGTATGCAGGTTTCCTCGCGATGTTTTCCTTTACCGAAAAGCCAGTGGTGTGAATAAATACATCAGTGTACTTGAGAAATTAAGAAACGACTCATTGGTACACGCTGACCACGGGGTTCGAACCTCCGTCACTTGGGACGTGAAGTGAAATTTAAACCCCTCGGCCACCACCGACTTCCCGAAATTCTGTATAGTAAAAAAAAATTTTATCAAAGATAACCTACGTATTACAAAAATGTGCATTCTTCGTGGTGTTTCTATAAATAAAAGAAAAAACATAAATTGAGTAGGTACGTAGGGGGAATTTTTTTTTTTTTGTAAAATTTTCTTTACGATTGCTACAGGAACTGAAAATCAGTGGCATGGAAGTCCCCTTTAAAATCTCAGAATGTAGCTAACACTGTGTCAAATACCAGACTGTGCAGACAATGCAAATATAAAAAAAAAAATTAATAATTTCTTTGGAAAGTAGTACGTTTACCCCAAAAAAAAATTTTTTCATTTCGTTTAGACTACACTCTATAGGTACGAAAGACATATTCTATAGAAACACAGCTTCTATAAAAACAATTACAATAAGACATTTTAACACCTAAAATAAACCAGTATATAAATAACAATATTAAAATCACCGTAACATAAAACTTGAACATCTTAAAAACACTTCACTGCTTCGATAATAAATCTAATAATACGTCGTTCAAAGTGCGACACCTAAGTCAAACTGGCAAAATTCAAAAAGCTTGTTTGCCACCTTAGTGGTTAGTGGTATAAAAAAAATAAAAAAAGGTTATTATTACAATCATTATGATCTGCATGAATATTATAAATGCGTTATTTGTCTATTTAAATCAAATGAAATAAAAAGTGTTAGATTACTTAAAACTTTAATAGACACATACAAGTAGGTACTTAGATGAACTCATCAAGTTGCATGCTGACACTTAGTAAAACATGTGTTTTTATATTATACTACTAGCAGACCCGCGCAACTTCGTCTACGCCACATTCATTAAATAATCAAAACTATGTTATGAGAAGTTTCCCTTTTGTACCCTTAGCCGCGCCGAATTCCATATATGAAATTAACTCCCATATAGTAAAATATTAATCTTTCATTTTCATTTTCTAAACGACGCTCAGGCAATTTCTACACTAACGGGTTTAACCCGGATTTGTATACACGATGTTTCCCTTCACAGAATCGTTCAGTTCGTCTGTCAGTCCCATTCTGAGGCGAAGCGCCAAAACTCATACATTTATACAAAAATGAATGAAGTTAGATCCCCTTGAATTACCAAATTGGCTCTAGTACCTTATTGCCAACGAAGGACATGACCTCTTAATTTATATTATCCTCGTTTAAAAATGACACAGGGCACCTTGCAATAAAATGAATAACAAAGCGGTTAATTCAAAAATGAACATCAGAATAACATGTTTTATCAAGTTTTTATCAAAGGAATGAAACTGGTTTTCTAGGTGCATGCGAGATACAAACACAATAACAAAACGCAATCTTTACAATGTTGTACAAGATATCAGATAACGTTATTTCCTCTTTGTATGTAAACAGTTTTTTTTCATTAAATAATCCCCAACTAGCGCATACAAAAAAATACTTAGTGTATTAAAAACATTATAGATTTAAAGGATTCGAAATTCAGTACAATATTGTTATAAGCGCAAAACTACTAAAAATATACGCGGTACTTCTAACAGGAACTTTTGCGGGTATAATTTTTCGCAGTCAAATTATTTATGAAAAAAACGACCAAATTCGTGTCGTGGGTTGGTTCCATTCAATGATAATTATTGCAGTAATCTTAAAACCTTAAGAATGGTTATTTTAAACTCCTGGGAAGAAATTATTTCGGACTTTTAATAGTGAACCGTGAAAAAGTTGCAAACAGAGCCACTTTCGCATTTATTATATTAACTAGCTTTTGCTCGAGGGTCCGCGCGCGCTTAGCTCGGTTATCGAACTCCTGAATTATAGTAAAACTGTTTTTGATACCACTGAGGTGGCAAACAAGCTCACGGTCCGCCTGATGGTAAGCTGTCACCGTAGCCTATGGACGCCTGCGACATCAGGGGTATCACTTGCGCGTTGCCGATCCTTCAGAAATCTAATAACTTCTTTCTAGAAGAACCCCATACTGTAGTCCTTAGAGAAAATCTTGGCAGGGAGCTCATTCTACCGAATCACAATTGACTTTTTTTTAAGTAGCATACCTATAACCGTCCCATCTATCTTTAAACCAAAATTCATCATAATCGATTCAGCGGTGAAAGCGTAACAAACATACTCACTTTCGCATTCACATTCAAATAATAAGAATTAGGATAGTATGTAGGTATTTATAGTAGAAATATATTTATACCCATATAATATATGTATATTAACATATATATTAACATATATATGTCTTCTGCATCGATTTTGTAATTTTTTTTGTGACCGTATAAGTAGATCCCTAAATAGTTTAGATTCGCAATTGGATCTGATAGGTGGCGATGTGGTCAAGTTATTACTTTTGTACTTATGGAGCAAATTAACTTAAATCTACAATTGTGGGTTTAGTGCCTTAAAAGTAAATTGAAAAATTTGGATCTGATAGGAGGCGTTGTGGTCGAGTTATTAATAGAGTATAAAGAGTCTACTATGCGTTTACGCGATTGCGATAAAAACTGCAGTACGTGTGTTTTTGGTGTGAATTGAGCAAGGACAGTCGGGATAGGAGGATAAGCAAGGATGGGGATGAAGTGAGAGAGGGAGGAGAGGGGAGACAGGCCGTAGAGGTTTCATCTACTTAGTTTGCCAGAAGAGCTAGTGGATTAAAAAATAAAAATATAACAAAATTATATCGCGGTTCATATAAGACATCTTTTTGTAAAAGTTTATCAGAATCGAAGTATAGTGGGCCAATTATAATATGAGCACTTCGCCACGATTTAGTTGTCGTAGGTATCATAGGGAACCCTAAAAGTTTCAGAATAAAACATATTAAAACATATCTAGCATTCCCCAATTTAGGGCGACAATGATCGAAGACTACTGTTTTGGGACCTAAAGACTGTTGTTGGTCGCACGATTCGGCGTATCAATGACTAAACTATCATTTCTCATACACGGAAAAAAAAGAGTTTCCAAGTTCTATTCCACCAAAGTAATTTGCATTCAGTCAAGAAATCCAACTATTTTGGACATATTTTGTTCACAGAAGGCAATATTATTTCCCAGAAAAAAAATCATTTTATCAATCGAAATTGATAAACTTCTTTTCGTATGAACAAATTTTTTTTTAACCAAATAAATGTACGTTTTAGATCAACCAAACTTAAATTAATTACCCTAAGACAGTTAATGTTCTTGTATAAAATAAATACATTTTTATATGCAACATTTTATTTTTCTTCGTTTGAAAAAAAAATTTATTTTGCTTTAATATAATTTATTTTGCGCCAAAATCATGGTTTTCTTAAATCTGCGACGTCACTTATTAAAAACTATATTTTTCGATGAAAATAATTGTATCTTAAATCAAAGCCAGTGAAATGTTCAGTTAAGATAATATTGTTTTGAATTAGAGAAAATAATAATTTTAACAGAATTTGTTAGATTCTTGACTCAAAATCTGATATTTTATGCTAAAACTATTGTTTTAGTCGAAACAAATAAAATACCTGCTTTAAAATATTAAACATTTTCGTTGAAATTAATCAACTAGTATCCCTTTGAACGAATTTTCTTTTCGTTTAAGTAAATACCTGCATTTTCAAAATTGAATGAATCTCATCACTGTCCTTCATAGGATTTCGTGTTGGCTTTTAATTTTAAATAATTGTTTATTGTAGGGTTTTGTGCGTCAAATTAGTATTAGTTTATGCGAGAAACCTACAGTTAATTATTTTCTGAGAATTGTAAAGCTTGTAGCGGATCATATCATACCGCTACAAGCAAGGCTGACGTCACGCGTCCTACATCGCGCTATCAAAGTTTCTTCTGTCGATGAGTATATATAGAAAACCGAACAGAATGATAAGTGGACCACGGCGGTCCACAAGCATAACACCTCGCCTGGCAGGAGATCTCCTCTTTGCCGCCGCACCACGAGCATCCAGCAAACAGTCGCATTCGTCTATCAGAAACGATAAGCGAAGTTAAGCAACGTCGACCGTGGTCAGTATTTGGATGGGTGAACGCTTTTCTTCCATGTTTAAGAAGGATCGTTAAATAGTCATAACAATTATAATTAAACATAACGCTGTATAACAGCTAAAGGCGAGAATAGCTACTTAGCTCGACAAAGTCCATATAAAGGCAGTGCGGGTAGACTGCCTATATGGCCGAAGCCTCCAGAAAAAGAGGCCTGTGCCTCTGCAGTAGGGCACTAAGTGTGCTCGACAAATGTCCGCTTAGACACACTAAGTCAGTGCGGTAGACTGACTCTATATATGGCCCAAGCCTCCAGAAAAGAGGCGTAGGGCTTTTTAAAAAAACTTTATTTAATCTTGACGGTTAACTATGTCATTTTGGACCGAAACATTTTTTGTTTTAAACTAAAATATAATGTTATTAATTTAAGAGCTGATGTAGTCTAGTTAAGAGCACTATTCTCTTGTGTGAACTAGAAATTTCTTCCGTGCAATAAAGCACGAAGTTCTACGCCCAAGAAAACTAAGTGTTTCAAATAAAGAAGCACATTTTTCTTCAATGAATTAAATATTGTTTCAAATTGATAGAGTTTTATTTACTGGTTCAATGAAATTTGATCTTGTGATAACTTCATATTATTTTAAATATTTAAGAGAAATAATATCTTAGATGAAGTAAATATTCGTTGGTGCATATATGAAACGATATTCTCTTGGCTCAACTAATTCTTTTTTACCGTGTAATAATTTACATTGGATCCTAACATGGTAATCAAGTTTTATTAAATGGTGATCATGTTTCCAGACCAATTGTATTCAAATTAATAAGGAAAACTTGGGTGTCACATGTCAGTGTCGAAAATAATTTATTATAAGAAGTCACGCGCTTAGGAGGGACGCTTTCACTCATACAAAGTGAGACAAAGACAAATTTTTATACTAAAATTGTGAAGAAAAGCGTGACAAGGGGGGAGGGGGGGTCTAATATAACGGAAATTTTCGTGATGTATTAAATGGATGGCCTAAGTGAACTTGAACTGGGCTTATCACGAGGGCTCAAATGTTGAACTGACTTTACAGTTTGGTACTAAAGAGAGTTTTTTTTTTAATTTTCTGAAATTACGCAAAGCTTGTGCTATGGTTACCAGATAACGGATACAAATAAACGGATATACTTCTTTTTTTTGCAAATAAACACATGATACATAGAAAATACCCAGTCTCAAGACAAACGCAAATAATAAAGGTTTCTGTAGTCCGGGATTTATCCCACGCCCATCGATTCGGGTTATTACCAAAGATCGGAATAGAGAGAAAAGATCCTAAAATTATCGTATTGAATATTTGTCTACTTCTAGTCACATATTTTTACCGTTTTCAATTGTACTACTTTGACTGACTCAAAACAGGGACGTTGGTGTAACACCAGATGGATAAATCAATCAAATCATTTCATTTCACTCTCTCGTGTTAGTAGTTTATGCGTCTTGGCATTTTCCGTCTACCGCGAAAAGCAATAAAAATAATCCTTTTTTTCTTCGTATAGCGCGGAGAACCTTCTAATGTGTTAGGCGTGCTTAAGAGGTTTTATGAAAGACATTTGAATTAAAAAACAGCACAAAACAAGTTTCAACATATTATCTGCTTTATTAATTGGTATCCTGATCCTGCAGTAGGAGTTACAAATATATACCTGCCTGATGTGCCAAAGCAGGTATTTAATACCTACTGTAGCCTTTCTGAAAAGGTGTGATTTGTTACTGTTCACATATGGAACCCAACCAGTCTTTACCACCTTACTTTGTTTTAATTTCACAAACATTTCAAATAAGGGTTTGTAAAAAGCTAGTGGTTATTTTATTCTGGGTAGGACTCGCGCTCCTGAAACTATAGCCGCCACCTTTATTCCCTTGCCAATAATAAGTCGTGCTGTAATAAGAATCAAACACTTCTCACGTCTTCTACCGGTACTACTACTTTACTGCGAGAATATAAAATAGATATTGAGACAGCGGCATCGTCGAAACAGTTTAATAGTTGTCTTTTTTTTATATTCCTAATGATTAAACAATAGGCTTGACAATATCTGACTACAGCCAGGTATGCAGCCAGGAATATGACCTTCTTGGTTTTACATTGTAACAAAAGAGAGCAATATTGCGCCAAAGGAGACGCAAGAACGCGGCTTAACATTGTGTTCTGTGTTGCTTTGGTAAACTATATTTACATACGACAGAAAGGAATAGAGATAAACACTACCTTAGCGCACTCATAAACTATGAACGGACTATGCAGCCATTACTGCTTCACCAAGCTTTTGGGATGAGACTCCTTCAGATTCTCAGCCCATATAGCACCCAACGCTCAAGGGCTCCCTGCGGTAGTTTATATTTTATATAATTTTTATGTTTCTTAGTGAAAATTTTTGAGAATCATGATTTAAATACGATTTTCAGGTACAGTTTTCTATCTTGTAGTTTTTGAGTGTTAACCTTTTTACTCAGTTTTTTTTTTTTATACCACTAAGGTGGCAAACAAGGAAATGAAGGAAACTTGTTATTTTCACCTAAGTAAGTAAGTTCAAGAGCAAGTATTTATTTAATTCATACGCAATACCTATTTTATACTTATATAAGTAGAGTTTATGTCTGTTCTATCGTATTTTTGCCTTTATATTGTTAGGAAGCTGATTATTCTAAAAATAAAATTATTTAAAAAAATATGTTTGGAATGTGCAAAAAGCCCGTTCAAATGATACTCCAATTTTAATACTCATAGTACCCACCTTTGAATTTCAAGTTCCCGCTTTTGAACCCAATAGCTAATATAAAATATAAAGATATTTTTTTTTATAATAGAAAATGGGGTCAGTATTGGGGAAATAAGAGTTCATAACTATGGAATGACTATGGAAAATGAGGTGTCAAGGCAAGGGCAAGGAAGTTCTACAACTGTGCCAAATTTCATGTCGATAGCATTTTAGTTACAAAGAAACACAGCTGTGAGATAATGACAGAACGACACCAAAGAGACACAGCTGTGAGATAATGACAGAACGACACCAAAGAGACACAGCTGTGAGATAAAGACAGAACGACACCAAAGTCTCACCAAAAGGGTTCCTTTTTACCATTTTCGTACAAAATCCTTAAAAAAACAGAATTGACTACGAGTTAGATAACATTTTACTAGGGTTCCATAGAGTGAGAAGTAAGCATATGCATTGAAAACTGATTTATGAGCGTGTTGGATTGGGTATAGTATAACGGTGGTTCCATAGTGATTGTAGTAACATTTATATGAGAGCGTGTAGATAAAACTACACAATAAAAACTAAATGTGTTGGATTACGCCATATTACTAGCATAGAGTAAAAATTATACACAATACAGCCGGGTTTTGTGGAATGTAGTACTTGAACGTAATCTAAGAAGTACTAAACAGAATAAAGACTTGGTGGATTAAGTTTTGTAAGAGGTCCTGTTTATAGTGGTTTAAACTTGTACGGTACGGTTGTACGGAACTTATATGACTAACGTAAAAGTATCGAGATGAAAATTTAAAATACTCCCCGGACGAAGTCATCGTTACAAGTTTACTTTGTCATAACATTTTATATCATATCATATATTACAGGTTTTTTTATTGTATCTGCAAGCTGCTTAGAAGTCAGACTTGCGTCATGGCAAATTTTTTACATTTATTGGTGGTGCCTTGAATTGAAAATATAGCTACTTGACCATACTTGATTGATCATGTATAGGTAAAAAAATTGTACAGGGAATTGAAATAAATACCGAAGCTTTGTACAAATTTGCACCTCTTACATCTATTGATGTTGAAATTGAAATCTTACTCTAAAAAACATATAAATCTCAGTGTTAAACGAAATAGATTGTTACCGAAAAATATTGAAAACATAGTGGTTTTTCATTTTAATTCCCTACAACAAAGGACAATCAATTACAACCCTAATTTTGAAACCGAAGATACTGAAACATCACCACAAGGATTATCCTAAATGATGAATTTTAACATTATTCTGGGTGAAATAGGCTCCGTTGTATTTTGAAAACACCTTCTAGTGGCTTTATTATATAACAATATAATTTTTAAAATTTGGTAGTTTTCACAAACTCTATGTTTGTAAATTTTAGGTAAATATAGTCCACCTATTTCAAATTACTTCATTTTTAATATATTTAAATCATGTCCCGAACCCAGGTCAATTGTCCCGAAAAAAAATTTTATCGTAAGGAAGTCTCCAAATTTAGTCTCTATTCTACTAAGTTCAGGCAAATGTAGTCTGCGAGTTACGCGATGCGAAGATAATGGTACCAATAGGCTGGATGATGATCAGTGATGATAACACATCAGGACAGAGAACAATGGCACATTATGAAGGAGGCCAATGGCACACCTCTGCCTCACTACGCTCCTGCCGAAATGTTGCCCTCTTTGCCCACACACTGTTCTAATTGCGCAATTAATCGCGACGCACCGTACTAGGTCCTTTGACGCGCGCCAAATAACCGACAACACAGGGAGCGGTGGTGATGACGAGGAGCAAGACGTGCAGCATGAGTAATGTGGCCACACTCTGTATCTGCCTTCCTTCCTTGCTACTTCTCATGCCACTCGACGAGTGTGTGGCATGGCTATCAGAGGACAACCTGACCTTAAGGACATCAATAGGAAGAAACATCAAGGAAAATCAACATAGAATGTAAACAAGGTCTGTGAATAACGGCAATTTCCATTTTGAATTCCATTACATGTTATTTAGCAGTCACATGTATCTGAAGATTTTCAAAAATTACTAACCGGTAGTAAATTATTTAAAAGTAATAGTTAAACTGATGACCAAAACATATTTAGTTTGAATTTTGAGTAAGTCTGCTGGGCTTTTTGAGCTTATGGTACAATCCTACTCCACATGAGGCCAATAAAACAGAGATAGCAGTTGGTGGCAGGCAGAATTTATTAAGACTGCGATATAGGCTAGATCGCGTAAATACGCCGTTTTTGTGCAAATTTTGTGGCTAAACTATAGCAAATTAAGGATTGAAAGAAATATATGTAATAAAATGATTTTGTCTAGTGCATTACCTAACTGAATAGTTTTCATTTATTGTATGAAATGCAATAAAAAATCTGGAAGTGACCATTGTTTCAACACCTGTACAATTTTTTAATGTGTGTATTGCATTTGCTTGTAATGAAAGTTGGTTAAATAAATAGAATAGCTTGTTATCTATTGCATTGACTCTAAGTTGTAGCAAAGAGTAAAAAAATGTGACTACAAAACAGTAAAAAGTTTCAAGGCGTAATTATGGCATAAATTACGTAAGAAGTATATGTCATATTTATAACATTGTGTAATGGTTTTTAGTACATTAACACACACATCGTTAGTATTACAGAAGTGAGCTTTCTCTTAACAGCAACATTATTAGATACAGAGGTGAATATTACACCTACACCACTCACTACTTTAAAATCATCTGTTTACTGGCAGTACACACCTAGCTGGAATCCCTTTAGAGGCTTCCATACTATGTGCCCCCAGCAAAAAAGGGCCAAAAATTAAGTCCTGGTATCTCAAGTAAACTTTCTTTCCTCAACTTTTACATCACCTTAAACTAAAAATTTAAAATGTTTTACATTTCTGGGTGATTCTAAAAATGAACTCTAGAGCCGAAAACAGAAAATTATTTTATATTAATTTTTTTTAAAAGAACACATATTATTAATATTATGTAGCAGTAGTATAGGGACACTGTGACAATATTTTAAAAGATTTAAAAACACATATTTAGGCTATGTTCCAAATCACGCCGAGTAATTATCGCCCGGTAGAGTTGAAAAATCAACCCGTTCTGAAACGAGCATTTGACAGTTAATTTTCACACTGACAGGAGTGATTTCCTACCTTTTCTATGGCAGTGTAAAGAATTCAACTTAACAGTTGGAAAATTACTCTACCCTGGGTGTCCCAAAACCACTTTTTTAACTTCCTCGTTGCGATTTGGAACGCACCCTTAGCTGTATTTAGCTATGGTACAAGAAGCTATTGTAAAAATTGATAAAACTTCACTTTTTGCAAGCAGAAGTATAAAATATAGTTAAAAGAAAAGAAAAAAAAAATTATTTGACATAAACTAAGACAACATCTATAAATAACAATAAAGGTACTCCAATTTGTACTGACCCAAATTATAGGTGAACTATGGTTTTATGGGAAACTGACCATTGAGGCAGCTCTTAACCCGTCAAGCGTCCCCATACTAAGGAAATTATCCGCCCTTGCCGCGTACAAATGGACATACACCTAACTTTATTATGTTTATTCCTCTTTATTTATTTTTAGGTATGTTCCCTAATATATACAGTATATAAAAAAGTAATAAGAATAAGTTTATGATAAATATAATAAGTAATAATAAATTTATTTACTAAAAAAATACATAATTTTTTATATATAGCACATTACCAGGGTCAAAATGAACTTTATGCTACTGTTAATAAAATCCAAAATCCAACTCAAAATGGCGCAATATAAATGGCAGACGGATCAAATTACCAAAACAATTTCTGATAAAAAAATATTAAACGCACAAAATATTGTCCACCCAAAAATACTAGAATGTAGGACAGGCTATTGGCTTCACTTCTGAATACTGACAATTAGCCTGTCTGATAAAAGGCGTCGTGAAAAAATTCCCCCGCGACACAAGTCGCTTAGGTCCCACTGATGGACCTAGGACGCGTAACGGGTTAAAACAAATGAAAATAAGAATATTCAAATTTCTTAATAAATATAGATACAAAATTTGATAGCAAACTCATATAAGACAAAAAATATATGTTAGGTTAGGTGAAGGGGTTATACAAGTAGATCCTACCTTTAATAAATAGCATATTCCAAGTGGAAAAACAAAGGCAAATATAACTGGTCTAATCTGCTTAACAGGACATATTTCTCTGTTTTCCCCATACAAACATATACCCCAGTTTTCTGCCTGGATTTTGGCATTAGAACTATAATTTTTTCATGTATGTATCACAGATATATACAATCACTAAGTCTGTATGTTTTCCTCATGTTAAATATGCCTTTCCTATTAATACCACAGCCTTGCAATAGTCCAGAAATGCAAAATAAACACATATATGTACACAAATTTTCAAGAAAATAAAACATACATTTTATTACATTTTGATTGAGATTCCAAGAAGAGTGCGGAATATGATACCCTGATTTTGATGATTGTAACTGGGTTAAATTAGCCAGAGGTGCTATTAAACATTGGTACCATGGCCTAGGTCACAGCGTGACAGCAATTTTTTTTCAAATACCTATTTGTGTGTTCACTTGGATTCCTCTTAAGAACAGGTAGAAATGGTACAAAAAAGATAAGAAATGAAAAAGTAGCCAATTGTGACTACTTTGAAACAAATTTCTACACAGTCAACCAATAATGTAAGCTCAAAATTATCCAATTAATCACCATTTATTTGCTAATAATATTGTTTATAAAAGATAATACAAATTATGAAATTGATCACATATTTTGCTAAAATAAGCATGCTAATTTAACTTGATATGCCTTATCTCTGGCTGTAGTTCATCAAATATTATATATGTTAATGAATCCGATAATTATGTGTTGGAAAACAAAAATCATCTAGACAGTGACAACAAGGAGGAACAGGACAGAAGAATTAATCACACTTGAGACCTAAATTTATAATATTGCGAAAACTAGATTACATTGATATTTTTACTAGTTACCTAGTCTGGCCTCTTGCCTATTGCCCACTTGAATGTTACTTTTTATCTCAATATATACTGGAGAAAGTGTGATTGGGGTGTACAAAATCAGGTGCTGAGGCAAAGAGAATAACGGCAAAAACATCACGATGTAAAAAACATGGTAAAAATATACAATATCCCCCGCGTATTTAAGGGTTGAAAGTGATGGGGGGAGGGGGGGAGGGGGGGAGGGGGGTAGGAGGTACCCCAGAAAAGGAGGGGGCCCGGAACCCCCCCTTTTTTATATAATTTTTAAAAATTTAACCTCAAAATGTAGGAACCAACTTCTATCAGGGTATCCAATTTTCCCTGCGTAATTTAGGGTTGATAGTGAGGGGGGAAGAGGTAGGTACCCCCGAAAACTAGAGGGCCCGGAACCCCCCCTTTTTTATATATTTTTTTTAAAATTTAACCTCAAAATGTAGAAACCAACTTTCTTTAGACTATTGAATAGTTAATTAATATACAATTTCCCCTGCGTATTTAAGGGTTGACAAAATTAGCCCCCTCTCCTCCGCAAACTCAATGCATTGAGCTTCTGTGCCCAACTGAGAGAAAATCATTCTCCAGTTCCACATAGATCTGAAACAGCAAAAAGTAAGTTATTAGTTTTAAACTAAGATGAACTATGACAAATGACTGCTTTTGTGGTTCAGTTGGTAGTGCTCCTGCCTACTGAACCGAGGGGTGTGGGTTCGATTCCAGCCCAAACAAACACAGGTAGAAATAAAAAACAAATAACCACAAACGTTAAGGAAGGAGCTTGCTTCGCTGCACTCCTGCCTCAACCTTCTAACCTAACTCAACTGACGTTGGGGTGCCCTAACAAGATTTCTGGGTAGAAATAAAAAAAATAACTACGAACGTTAAGGCAGGAGCTTGCTTCGCTACGCTCCTGCCTTAACCTTCTAACCTAACTCGACTGTCGTTGGGGTGCCCTAACAAGATTTCTGGGTAGAAATAAAAAAAAATAACCACGAACGTTAAGGCAGGAGCTTGCTTCGCTGCACTCCTGCCTCAACCTTCTAACCTAACTCAACTGTCGTTGGGGTGCCCAAACAAGATTTCTGGGTAGAAATAAAAAAATAACCACGAACGTTAAGGCAGGAGTGCAGCGAAGCAAGCTCCTGCCTTAACCTTCTAACCTAACTAGACTGTCGTTGGGGTGCCCTAACAAGATTTCTGGGTAAAATTAAAAAAAAAACCACGAACTTTAAAGCAGGAGCTTGCTTCGCTACGCTCCTGCCTTAACCTTCTAACCTAACTCGACTGTCGTTGGGGTGCCCTAACAAGATTTCTGGGTAGAAATAAAAAAAATAACCACGAACGTTAAGGCAGGAGCGTAGCGAAGCAAGCTCCTGCCTTAACGTTCTAACCTAACTCAACTGACGTTGGGGTGCCCTAACAAGATTTCTGGGTAGAAATAAAAAAAATAACCACGAACGTTAAGGCAGGAGCTTGCTTCGCTACGCTCCTGCCTTAACCTTCTAACCTAACTCGACTGTCGTTGGGGTGCCCTAACAAAAATTCTGGGTAGAAATAAAAAAAATAACCACAAACGTTAAGGCAGGAGCTTGCTTCGCTACGCTCCTGCCTTAACCTTCTAACCTAACTCGACTGTCGTTGGGGTGCCCTAAAAAGATTTCTGGGTAGAAATAAAAAAAAAAACCACGAACTTTAAAGCAGGAGCTTGCTTCGCTACGCTCCTGCCTTAACCTTCTAACCTAACTCGACTGTCGTTGGGGTGCCCTAACAAGATTTCTGGGTAGAAATAAAAAAAATAACCACGAACGTTAAGGCAGGAGCTTGCTTCGCTACGCTCCTGCCTTAACCTTCTAACCTAACTCGACTGTCGTTGGGGTGCCCTAACAAAAATTCTGGGTAGAAATAAAAAAAATAACCACAAACGTTAAGGCAGGAGCTTGCTTCGCTACGCTCCTGCCTTAACCTTCTAACCTAACTCGACTGTCGTTGGGGTGCCCTAAAAAGATTTCTGGGTAGAAATAAAAAAAAAAACCACGAACTTTAAAGCAGGAGCTTGCTTCGCTACGCTCCTGCCTTAACCTTCTAACCTAACTCGACTGTCGTTGGGGTGCCCTAACAAGATTTCTGGGTAGAAATAAAAAAAATAACCACGAACGTTAAGGCAGGAGCTTGCTTCGCTACGCTCCTGCCTTAACCTTCTAACCTAACTCGACTGTCGTTGGGGTGCCCTAACAAGATTTCTGGGTAGAAATTAACCAACGTGACTAGCCCAAAAGTTAAAAAAAGTAACTTACCTCAATTCATCCACATATAGATTGGTACGTCTCCCAGATGAACCCAAAGTCCTCCCCTGATTTTCTTCTTCCAAGAAAGAAGGCATAAATGTGTTAGTCATGCAACTAGGACCAGCTCTCCAGCTAGCACCAGCTCCTCCACTAGGACGAGCACTAGAATCAGCCGCTGGGGCAGAAGACGAGGATGCGAGCTCAAGTGGCTCATTAGAGTCCAATACTTGCACTCGCGAAACGTTAGTCACAAGCGGCTCACTCGAGTCTATCACTTGCACACTACACGTAGGCACTGAAGAGGAGACCGTAACAAGCGGCTCAATTGAGTCCAACACTTGCACTACACTCAACTCTTCAGGCGATGCTGCAGAACTCGACGCCATGGTAGTCACACAATTTGTTTTCGACAGGAGTATGTAAAAATCTCAACTAAAAATGGCGGCGTTTTGTGTATTGTTTTACCAAACGCGCGCTATGTTTACTGGTCAATGCGTTTAATGCGGTAATTGCGTAAAAAAACGCGACTAAAAACTAGCATCGCATCACTTATAAAAAACAAAAGCAAAAATTTTACTGTAGTAAAATACCTATATAATTTCAATATGCATTTTTCAACAAAAATTAAACCTTATTTTGCCCTATAAGCAAAAAAAAAGCCGTAGGGATTTCATACTTGCAATGATGTAGTCAAACCAAAAAAAAAATTTGCAATTTTGCAATTAATTATCAATTTTCATAATTTTATTTCTGAAAAACTACATAATTCCGGGCTCTGAAACTTCGCACAGTTAATATTGAAAACTAGATCTATTAGCCAAAAAATTACGAACACCCAACTCGACGGGGGATATTGTATATTTTATCCACAAAACATTTCCCTACCGCTCCTTTTTTAGTTTCCGAGACCGAAAGAGTTAATTGAGAAATATTTATGCACATACTTATTTATAGTATCGTAATTTTCTGCCAATTTAGCAAAGAAAGCCCTTTTATATGTACTTAAATTGTAGTCAGCTGTAGGTTATCTACGCACCCGTAAGTAGCCGAAATAACAGTAACTGCGAGGAAAAAGGTAAGTAAGTACATTGTCACACTTGGTCTGGTATCGCATTGCGACACTTGGGCTATGTTACAAATCCCGCCGAGTAATTATCGCCCGGTAAAGTTGCAAAATCAACCCGTTCTGAAACGGAAGTTTGACAGTTTATTTTTACACTGACGAGTAAAGTTAAAAACCACCGTTTTAAATACACATGTAATTATATCTCAGAAACTACAAAAAGTCTATTCTCATGGCTTAATATCCGTTTCCTTTCCATTAATACTACTGTACCTAATAATATAAAATCTTTATCAACACCATATTCACTTAGAATATAATAATAAATTACATTTCAACAAAATACTATTTAAACCCTGGTATTCTCAAACTCATGCTGGTGGTTCTATTAATCACTTTAATATGAAATTAATAGTTTACCTCATCCTGATTCTTATCACCGCTTTCTGTGAAAATCTGCGACATTCTACAGAAATTTTATTGGTCCCAGAACTGAATTATTGAACTGTTTCCCGAATTATTGAAAACATTTTATTTTAATTCGTCCCTAAGGCCTCGCTAAGGTCTTAGACCATGCTGCCACATTCATAGTTATTTTAAAAATAAAGTCTTTGGTAGTATTTATTATGGTCTATGGCCAATTTGACAGTTTTGGCATAGGTATTCTATGGTCAAATCAATTTACAATCAAAAATGACACCAATATATTAGCTTCTTGCGTATACCCGTATGCGTAAGGGACAGAAATAGAGTCACTGACAAGAAGCTTATATTTATACATACACCACTGGAGAGCGCAGAATGAATATTTTTTTGAGGCCCAATTTTTGGACCTTGAAATCGCTGTATTATCGCTGTTTATGAATAGGGTGACCATGAGAAATTACGATAGGGATATTTTTTTCACGTTCTCTTAAAACTCTAGAAGGTAGATAGTTTTTCTATATTTTTAGGGTTTGGGACCTTAAAAGGAAAACATAACCTTTCTGAGATCACTCTCATGTCAGTTAATGCCAGTCTTATTGAATAATTATTAAAAACATAGTATTTGTATTTTGTTCACATTAGTTGATGTGAACAAAATTAACGCATAACTGTCTGAAGAAGTCATATTTTTCTGCAAAATATTACTGTAAGTCAGTGGCAGTATCTTTATACAAGCCCTAAAGCCCAGCTTACCTTAGGGAAAATATCAACTACATAAGATTTTGGTTTTTAACCGTTATTTGCCCTTGAAACTTCTATTTAAAACACTTCGCGCCTCATTTAGAATACTAGATTTATACTAGATTTTGCCAGCGGCTCAACCCACCCTAAATTCGGTAATTGGCGTGGAACTTCTGAACTGTACTAATGAAGTTTGTTACTGCAAGCTTTAGCTGCAGCTATAGTTTGTTGAAGCACGGTTAAAGTTATTCCCGCAGGAACTTTTTAATTTTTTTGATATAAAAGTAGCCTATGTGTTAATTCGGGATGTTGGCTACCACCATACCAAATTTCATTAAAAGTGGTCCAGCCATTTCAGCGCGAAGAAGAATAAACATACAAACACACACACAAACTTTCGCCTTTAAAATATTAGTACGATATATGGCGCGCAATTCGCAATAACGAATCCAGGGGATATTACGTAATATCTGGTTATCTCGCTCACACGCGCTGGCTTTTACCTTGTTCCGTATCTTTGTTTCTAATCTACAACAAAATGGGAAATAATGATAAACATATTTAGTGCAACAAACTTAAAAGGTTTACAAATTTTATGATTTTTTCTGTTTCTGTCTGTGGCAGAACTGAATTTGACTCTTTTCTTCTTTTTTGATTTTCTGCCAATTAATGTTAGTCAAGATGTTCGAATATCACTAAGGACTGCAGCTAAAAAACATTCAGTCGGAACAGGGCAAGGTTTTATGAGGTGTACCAGTATTAAAAATTTACCAGTACTAACATAATACACCATGTAAAATAAATAAAAGGTTTATACGTTACACTCAGTAGCACAAAATTCATTCATTTTTAATTTTTGTTTGACTATAAAAATTATTGTGATTATTTTATTTAATTTTCGTAAATAATTCAACAGATACTATCTTTAAAGTTCATGGCTTAAATATATACATAACACTAAGAAGTACTGATTTTATTTTATAGTTTTGTACAAGTGTTGAGTCACTTTCAATCAATAATGTCTTTTTTAAATTAGGTAGACTATGTGTGAATAAATATTGCGCATCTGACTTATTGCCTTTTAATTTTAAGCATTCATTTACTTAAATGATAATTCAAAATCAGTTCGGCCTAAAGTATTTATTGATTTCTAAGTGGATTTTAGAGTTAATTATAAAATTAAGGAAACCGTTGCATAGTTCGTGGTTGCAGTAGTGTTTGGAAAGCAGCATTTTTTTGATTAATATTCTTTTTACTGTAAAATATCATGTTTGGTACGTTCCTCTTAACTTTTACAATATTGCAGAATTCTTCGATGTCTTTTAATTGGTCTCCAGCCTTTCAGTTTCCATAATATTTTTGCATAAGATCTTGTTGTGGAAATAGTTTGGCCTAAATACTTTAGTAAATAAATCCATTCTAGTCAAAGTAGAATAAATTTATTGTTTTTTTTTTGTCTTAGTTTCTAGATATATAAAAATCATTTCCAAAAATTATGCAGGTCATAATTTTCCTTTAACTAATCATCACAACAATATCTGATGCATAAATATTATGCAAACTAAAAGGGTGGAAACCAATTGAAATACATCTAAGGAATCTGCAATATTGTAAAACTTAAAAGAAACGTATTAAACGTGATATTTTACAGCAAAAAGCCTTATTTATATAAATAACTCATACAGAAATCTACAATAAAACTGGAAATCGACGTAAACAAAACAAACATCTGTCATTTGAAAGTCACAACTGTCGAGTAAGTATAAAAATGCATAAAATAATTACTGTACCTTAGTTTAAGGTAATAGATGCACCTTATCAGCCTCATGTGGCTCAGCCTGCTCTCATCGAGGGTGATTTGGGCCATAGTCTACACGCGGGCCCAGTGCAGTTTGTGAACTGAGCATATGTTTGTGTTTTGGCATCTGTAGATTTCCTCAAGATGAATTCTCTACCGCTAAGCCAGTGATGTAAATAATAAGTGTACTTGAATAATGTATTTCAACATACTAACTTACGGCAGTTTTTAAAATTTTATACAACAGTTAAATCACATTTACAAATTTATTGCCTTCCGTTGAAATCTTGCAGGGCTTATCTGCGAATATTCGAGATAGCTTTGCTCTGAGACAAAATACCATTCTAAATACTTTTACATTCTATAAGTTTCCAAATTTTTAATTTTTGTAAAATATTTTGTGGCTGTCCATTAAATATTGCTGATAAAATATGGTTTAACGTTAGTTTTTCATAAACATTGTTATTTTAGTAAAACATAAGTTTAAAGGTAGCTTAGAAATTATAAGTTTTCGTAAGTGATCATGCCTTGTTTTTTCCACTAAGTTCTTTAGTGCATTCAGAGGCGGATTAAATGTCGAGAGCACCCTAGGCAAGAACCTCATCGGCGCCCCACTAGCGGCTATAGATTAAAAATTATCACTAGCATTAGTAATAAGTAGCATAAATTGATGAAAATGGCTGTATGTAGTTGTCGTAAAGCACTGGCGCTTGTTATAAAAAAAAATTAAATAAAGAGACATCTTTTTTTTATTCAAACTAGATTATTAAAAACACTTTTGAATCGTCAAAGTTATTAAATTATATTTTTTTAATCCTCTCAACCACCCTAAATAGAGTGAAAAGTAGAATGAATTTAAAAGTACCACTTCATAATGTAGAACAATTGGAAATAGAAGTAGATAAATTCATTCATGGTATACAACAATCGACATGGAATGTATCTATGAAAAGTAAATTAAATAGATATAATAACTCAAAATAAAAAAGATTTGTATATGAAAAAGAAAACAAACGAGGTCACCACAATACAAAAAATACTCAATAACTTGCAAAATGACTTTAAATAGAAATCCCAAATGTTTATTTTTTTGCACGCAATCTATCATGTGGGGTATCACTGCACTTAGTCCTTAAATGCAGGCCCGGTATGCTTGCACACGATTTAAAAATTATTATAAATTTGTAGCGATTAAGAGTTATTATGTGTAGAAGCCACCTGTCTTCGGTCGGTGTGCGATCAAAGCAACGCGCAATGTGTTTGTGACCAATAAAAAAGGTTTTCGTGACTTATGGCTCGAACACGTAGGATCATGCTAAATACAATCGATTTCTATTTTTATTTTATCTTTGAGCTAGTACAGATACTACAATAATACTTCTGTGGAGAGATAGTACAATAAATTATGTGGAGAGTTTCTATGTACGAAAAATGGTAAGGTTTAAACTGTGTAGCAGCGATCGTAACGATTTCTCGTAGCGTGTATGTTAACTATACATTTTTAAGACAAGGCTGAATAGCTCAGTCCCTAGCCTTTCTGAAAGGATAAATCAAATATCTTTATTTATTTATTGATATTTTTATAGATATAAATTATTTTCAAAATGATTTATGTAATGGATTGAAATCTGGACTATGTGCGCTAGAAATTTTTTATCAGCTCGGGACAAACATTCATCCAAAGTAATTGACAGCTTGCCAAATATTAATCGGAAATACGGCTACCGGACAACACACGATCTGCCCAATTTGTCGGCTAATACAAATAATTTAGTTAATAGAAATTTATCGTACTCCTATGATGCTCAGCCGTATGTTCTTGACAACTTAGATCGTGCTGGGACTCCGTTTTCAGACTTTTTTTCAGAGAGTGAAGCTGGTAAGTGGATTTCTTTTTCCCACAAATAGAGTTAAATGTTGAAAACCATGAATTTTCTAAAACTCGTCAGTGGAAGGTAAAACGCCCTTTTGACGAACTTTGCGAACTTGAGCGTCTCAAGATCGGGAAGGTCTGTTCAAAGTGATCATATTTTATCGAGTATTGGAGTATCAACTGAAATCTTGATTTCTTCTAATAAATAAAATTGTTTCCAATTTCAGTGTTTTGCAACCTGCCACTTTGCAAATTTTATATGACACAGGTCTATTATAAAAAGCCTTGTTGATATATATAAAAAAAGACATATATGAATCATTTGCCAGGGAAATTTTCAGTTATTCAAAGACAAAATAGAAAAGTCTTTGTGTATTATAGAATTTGCTGATTCATCAATAATAAAGAATCATTTTATGTTGTGCAGCTTTCCGGAAGTATGTACTGCATTAATGTTATTTATTACATTTCCTGTGACTCCAGCTAGAACAACAATCATTTTCGAAACTAAAATTAATAATAAAAACTTATTTAAGTAACTCTATGGGACAAGACAGGCTATGTTACTTGGCTATTCTGTCTATTGAAAATTCTGTGGCTTAATCTTTGAACTTTGATGATGTTAAAGATACTTTTGTGGAACAGAAACTTTATTAATAAATACCTTATTAAAATTAAATTTTTAGTTAAATATTAAATATGTATAAACCTATGCTCTTGAAATACAATTTATTAGATATTTAACTAATATGCACACCATATTATTAATAGTGTTGGTTTACTACCTACGTAAGTGATTAACCAAACTTAATTTACAAAGAGACGATTTTTACTGGGAGGGCCCCATGAAAACTTTGCTTACTCTTAAATGTCATATATGATTATATTTCACAAAAGAAAAATGTAACTAATTATAACTACAATATTTGTAAAAAAAGTTCAAAGAGACTCATAGAGATCCATGATATAGGGGTCATCATGGACTAAGCTTTTGTTTGTCCCTTATATAGATAGTATTCTTAATAAATCTTATTAACAATGTTATGTCTCTGTTGTTTACTTTATAGTGTGCATTTGTTGTGTAGGGGCTGGGCCACTTTCAGGTGTGCAACGTCTGTGTGAATATGTGTGTGCATTTATGTATATGTGCGTGTTTGTGTGTAGCACCCACTCGTGTTCGGAGCCCTGCCGCTATCGGGCGGCCGAACGAGGATTGAATCAGATAGGACCTATAAGTTCTTTTACTTATAGTTTTATTATCTATCTTTTATATATATTTGTATATTTATAAATAATATGTGCATGTATGTGTATCTTATATTATCCTTAATATGTTTATGAATACCTATTTATTTATTTATTTGCATTTTTGTAAAATGTAAATATGTATGTATGTGTATATATATATATATAAATGTATATGTACATCTGCTGTGTAATATTATACGTTATATGAATATATTTTTCTCGGGAATTACTTTAAATCCCGTCACAGAATAATTGAAATTTTTTAATGCATCACATGGTGAGCCAACCCCTATGCAATCTGAAAAAAAATATTATAATTAAATATTGATTGTTTTTTTTTAAATCAAACTATTTACATCGTAAATATTGTTTATTTTATGTTTTATGTTTCGTTTGTGATTTTACAAAGATTACCTATTGGACGCACGCAATAAAACAGTATTGTAATTAGTTTGTAAAGCTAGTTGTAGTTAATTTACATGACGATTCGAAAGTGTTCTTAGTTACCCATTACAATAAAAAGATTTTGATTTTTTGATTTTACAGTTAGCTTGGCTTCATTTTACGAGCTAGCAAACCCTAAGTCTGCAGTGACCTACAAAATTTTGTATAATAGTTATGTCCCTAGTCGTCTGGAGTTTGCATGTATAGTTTAGAAACTCTTATAAAATTTACACATGGACAGAATTAAAAGATAAAAAAAAATTGTCAAATCATTGGATTATAGAACTGGTAACACCTACAATGAGTATTCCCAAGCATTAACGCACCATGGTATGCAAACTCTTTCTGTTCGCTAGGATTGCGTTGATGCTGTTCTATTATATAACTATAATAGAAGAGAGAGAAGTGTCTCGAAGAGTGAGTGATAATGTGGCAGTAAACATTTGTTCGCAGTCTTGCCTAGTAGAACATGTTATGCTAGTAATTCATTCACGAAAAGTGCATGTAAATTCTGTTGTTCAATAAGCTCTTAAAAAAAGGTTTTACCCTTAAAAGTTTGAAATATAACAATAAAAAAAATTAAATAAAAAAAACAAAAAAGGCTTCAATTTTATCTCGCATTTGCTTAGTTTAAATTGTTTATCTGTTATTTAATTATTGTTATTTTTATTTGATCTGCTGCCCAATAAGGTAGCAAAGATACATCTTCGCCGCATTGTCGGCAAGACTGTTCTCACCTACGATAAGCTATTCACAGTCTTCTGTCATCTGTCCAATTTCTCTGAACCCAAATGATCTGGAGGTGTTGACTACTGGTCTTGGTATTGGTGGGTGGGCCCTTGACTACACTGCCCAAGTATCCCTTATTAAATTCTCCACTCAATGGCTTGGCAAGGTTTGAAATGCTGCAACAGATCTTTTGGAAAAGGTTCTGTCTTGAGATACTCATCTCTTTACATCTTCTCTTACAGCAGCAAGTGTGTTCGTTGGATAAGACTGAAACCCCAAAAGTAGGTGATCTTTTAGTTTTAGAAGGCGACTCGATTTTTACGAGAGCTGTTGCTACTTTCTCGCAATTGCCGATTTCTTAGGGTATACAGTGTCTCAGCCAGATCCGATCTGCCTGGGGTGGGGGATGGTTTTCTACCGTTGCTATCGGGGCCGCGCCTAGGTTCCGAACGCAACCTGTTTTGTGTTTCTGGCAACACTATGGTTGTCATTAGTCTGCAAAATTAACATATTGTAATAACAAAGTTTCTAGTGTTGTAATTGCTTTTAACCAAAATTTGCGTTAAAATAAACACTAAATTAGAACCCAATTTTGAAATTCCTTTTTTAATTATATCCAACTTGATAAGGTCAATCAAAATTTTGGGTTTTTCAGAAAGAGAATAATTAGATTAATAAAATCCATAAACAATGTTTAACTACGTCTAGTGCTTGTGTTTTACTGTAAACACTAAACAAAAACATGTACACACAACATTGTTTGTTTTTTTAGTCTTAGCTAACTAAACAAAAACAACTAAACATTTGCCCCCTGAAGGAGGGTTGGGCACAATTATTAATTTCATTCTCATATATGATCTGTGGCAGTAATTTAAAATAAAAATAGATTCTTAAATTTTTGCTGATAAGTTTATCATCCCAGATCCACAAGTCTGCAAAACTGTTACAGACACATTGAAGGTAAAATAATATTGTTCCTCTGCATTCCTTTTATGTGCTGCAGGCATTGTATAGGGTTTGATACCACAACCGGCTGACACGCTCGCAAGTTTAAACTACAGAACCCAAACTAAACCACACACCTAATCAAGAGCGTGACGCTTCGCGGGAAGAGGGATCCGTACATCAGTTTGGAACACATATTTTAGACGACAAATATTCCAAACAAAAGAAGAATATATTTATTAGATTGCAACCTATAAGGTATTGCAAGGTATAAAGAAAAGGATACTTTGATTGGAGTGCCTTGAGGATCAGGATCAGTGCTGGGGGATCAGTGTTGTATAGGTATACAATGATTGATTAATTATTTTATGTTGATTAATTGTTTTATATTTTTCAGGCACCCCAGATTTTCGGAGCGAGGAAAGTGATAGTAGTACTGGTTCTATACTTCGGAGGAACACAGCTGAGGCTACTAAGTTTTTAGCTGACGAGTGGGAGAAAATAGAAAGGACACTATATGACGAGGAAGGGGAAAAATCCAACCGTCCACAAATTATTGAGGAGTGCAATCAGTGGAGACAACTACATCCACAGATGCGGTAAACTAAATTAATCAGTTAGGGTTTTTTTTTGTATTTTTGTTTGATTTTATGCCGTTACACATGCAGTACAGGGCATATATTTTCATATGACAAAAATATACTGTGCTGGTAAATACTTTGGGTAACAGGCACTTAGTCACGCTAGAGATGACAGCTGTGCCACTCCGGTTCCGTTGGCACCCTTTGGATAGGAAACTCTTAAAGTATAATTATTGTTTATTTCTACAAGTTGGGATTAAACAGTTGTTTTTGCCTTACCGTTTACTAAAATAACCTCAATACAGCCTAAACTATGGCATAGAATGTGATTGTGGCCAGGCAATATGGGTCTAGCTCCCAAAAACCATAACTAGTATGTTGTAAGAAAATCAAGCATAGTTGTTTGTCATCTTAAGGTTTGACATTTATACAATCATGTTTCTTTTCCGCATTATAAACTGAGATTTTATAAAAAAAAAACATTTTCTTTAAAAAATATGATTCAGGTGTTAAAATAATATATAATAATAAATATTTTAGACATTACACACAGCGCCGTCCAGCCCCAAAGTAAGCAAAGCTTGTATTTTAGGTACCAGACAACGGATACAAATACATAAATATTACTTTTTTTGTAAATATATACATATCATACATAAATACACCCAGACTCAAGACAATTACAAATGTTTATATTATGACATAAATGTTTGTCCAGTGCGGGAATCGAACCCACACCCTCTGCACAGCAGTCGGCCACACTACCAACTAGGCTGCGAGAGAGTCAATGAACATCAATAATAATTTTATATAGTAAATTTAAATTTAAACTAACATACCCTTTATATAAAAAAAAATTGAAGTGGTAGTAATATACCCAAATGTGTTTATTTATTTTTTAAGACAAATAAACATAAAAAGTATTAAATACTAATTCAAATCTATCATTAATCAATAAGAATTTCACTGTTAGTAGAATTAAGAAGATTTTGCAAATCTGTACTTTTTTACTTTTATTTTTTGTGTGCTGTTTAGCAGGAGTTTCCTTCCACGAATGCTTAGGTTGTAAAATTAAGGTTAAGACGGGGCTCCTCAATTGCCTTATTAAGGGAGTGATTAGGTTTTAAATGATCGTCAACCCTTGAATTATGCCCCTGGTGTTACAAACTTTCATAGGTTACAGACCCCTCAACATTAGGTGGGGCATATGCTTGTTTGCCACCTTAGTGGTATAGACAAAAATTGCCCTTGCTAATGACATAAAAAACTAATAACACAAAAGTGTGTGATATATTAGGGTTTTTTATTGCATGTAAAATGTCACACATTGTGAAATGGTTACTTTGATATTTCAGGATTGTTGGAAAAGGAGTGTCCTTGCCTGATAAAAGGTTATGTTATAGACATATAGACCACGATGAAGTTGTTGCCATGCATTACAATGATTACGAACAATTTAGTGAAAGCGAGGAGAGATTATCTCAAAGCAGTGCTGACGTAACTCCACAAAATTCCCCAAGAGTATCATTCTCCGAGGAGCTAGTTGAATATAAAGTATCTAGAGACAAACAATCATTTTTTCCTATGTATAATGAGGAACCTTATTTGACAAACTCATTTTGTTCACTATTACAAATCACACCTATTCAAATTCGAAGTCCAATACATAGAAAACGAATGAGCTCTTCTATTTTGAAGTCTGAAATAGCTTCTTCTCGATGGATGAGGACTTCACGACCTGACTCTTCTGTTAATGGTGAAAGGAATAGTGCTAAATCTTTTGTTTCACTGGACCTGAGGAATGCTAGTAATTTGGCTTTAAGTGCATCCGAGCGTAATAAAATGATAAAAGGTAGAATGCTCACAGCTCGACAGAGAGATTTGGCGAGAGAAAGATTAGAGCCGTTATATACACCAGAATTGCATACAAATGATGAGTCCAGATTACTGCATGGTGTTGGCAATCGCTATAGTATTAGAAAGGTATCATTGCCACCTTTACTTCTAGACGAAGAAAAGAAGAAAGTGTCATTAGTAAATTCAGCTAAAAAGGTCAATAAAGTGAAAAAAAAGTGAAGTTTATCCACATCGATATCAATAATTTTTGAATTTGTAGTAATAGAAATATTATTATTTTTGCAAATCTGCTTTTAACTTTTTAGAGTGATAGACGTAGTGTTGTTTGTTGGCATGCATCTCTTATCATTTGTTTAACTACAAATGTTGATTAAAATATATGGCGTAAACAAAGATTTTTTACGTAAGCCGCGTCTCCACTATGGATAAAGTTGCATTCAAGTACGACGTCACAGCAATACACAAGTTTAAAATTAATTGCTTGAAAGTACTTGCGCATGTTGTGTAATAAACTAGTTCTTATCATGGGTTTGTCTGAGGACAAACATGAGGCCCTCGATGCGCCATGCTTTGTTCTCTCGCCAGCCTTCATACGTCCCCACTGTTGGGGCACGGCCTACCCTCATAGGCGAGGGTGATTTGGGCCATAGTCCACACGCGGGCCCAGTGCGGATTGTGGACTTGAAATACGTCTTTTTTTTCTTGACATATGCAGATTTCCTCACGATGTTTTGCTTCACCAAAAAGCCAGGGGTGTGAATAAATAAATCAGTGTACATGAGAAATTAAGAAAAGACTCATTGGTACACGCCCCCGGGTTTCGAACCTCCGCCACTTTGGACGTGAAGTGAAATTTAAACCCCTCGGCCACCACCGACTCATGCTTTGTTACCTGCCAAAGAATGATTAAAATATAAAATGAATTGTTTAATTGATACCAGAATTAATAAGTATAGTAACCACACCAACTTATATGAATTGCGTACAACTTGTAAGTACATGCACAAGGAGCAAGGAGTATATTATCGTGCAACCCCTTGCATGCAAAAATATGCCTAAACTACTAACTACTAACTAAACACACCCCATTTTATCGGAATTGGCGAAACTAGAGTATGAACTAAATATTATTATTACATATTATTACAGTAACTAATAGAGATCCTATTACACCATATAGTAAAATAAAAAAATGTTTTTAGAGCAAACAATAAAAATAATGTCTTTTTGGAAAGAATCTATTAGAGGATTTTAAAGCTAGAATATTTTTTTTCTTGTCCGATTTTTACGTTATGGGAAACTAGGTTTGTAGCTTTTGATTTACAAGAAATATTTTTTACAATTGCATGGTTTCCAACAAAACTTAAAGATAACAAAAAATAGTTAATTTTTTTTTAAATAAAACCTGCAACTAGTCTCATAAAATCTGCAACATTTTCAAAAATCGTGACGACTAGTTTTGGAGGAGAAATACCCTCGTATTACCGCTTGTTGTATTAAAATTTGCATTTTCAAAATCCTTGTTGGAATTTGTATCTATCTTTTAAGTACTGTACTTAAAACCCGTTTGAGACGACTTCTAAGGGACCCAGCCAAACCAAAAACGCGTCTTATGCGAGAAAGCGTATTAAGAGAATACGATTCGTGGCGTCTCGCATCGCGCTTCATACAAACGAATTTCCCACTTATTTTTGATACTTACAAATCAAAGACCATGAAATCTAGGTCTGTAGTGTGCAGTTTTCTATTAAATTATAACGTTTAAAAGCCATGCAGGATTATAGTTTTTCATACAAATGATCTCGAATAAGATTAAAGTTATTAAAAATTTTTTTTTAGGATTTTGGAAAACCACATACATAGATTGAGATCATGCCTACAAAATTGCACAGTATTTGATCTGTAAATGTCCGTAACAAGTAGAAAATTCCTTTGTATGAAACACGCTGCGAGGTGATCGTATCCTCTTAAGCGGCAAAGGTAAAACAAAACATGACTACTATTGTACTAATTGATTTTCTGTTTTGGTTTCATACTGTGTAACATCATAGTATTATCACATAATATAATATATTTATATAATATACTTATAGTGATAACATTTACAAATAAATATTGATGCAAACTTGTAAATAAAGTTCGGCAGATAACTGGGTTTTGTTTGTGATTTTTTTTTTATATTTATATTTTTTTACTGGAAGTGACAATGCTTTTCGCTTAGATGTAGCCAGGTAGCCACAGCACAGATGGTTTGGCATATAAAAAGGGTGACAAATCGTACCTTTAAAGCGTAAAAAAATGTATGAAAACATGCCTCAAGTTGTAGGGCATGACGCGCGGTAAATTGTATTAAGGGTAAACGCCGTAGATTGTTTTTCATACAAAACTCATATGCCATAATCTGCGAAGTTCGTGAATTACACTTTGTATTTTGATTGGAAAAAAAAGAACAAAGAATAAGGTGCTTGCGCTTTTTAGTTTCATGAGATTCTGATGTCATAATTATTTAATTTTTTTTTAAGTTGCTCCATACAAGAAATTCCGAAACCTTTGCAAAAATATTAAAAAAAAATGGCATATCAGAATGTCATGAAACCAAAAACAGCGAGCTTTAAATTTTTGTTCTTTTTTTCTTAAATCAAAATGTAAAGTAAACTTAAGGGAACTTCGGAGATAAGTGCAAAATTAATTTTGAATGAAAACAATCTGCGGCGTTTACCCTGAAGCAGGTTTTACTGTATTTTAAATTAAAAAATAAATCAAATTTATGTAAAGTCTGCTTTTTTGTGTATCAGGTGGTTAAGCTATGCTACTTTCTAGTTAATTTCATCAGTTCGTTTTGTTTTTAGTGATTTGTTTTGTCTTAATATTGTAAAAAGTATTTAATTAGTCATGTTAAAATATTAAATTTTTTTTTTATTCAAAAGCTGTTTTTATTTTTACTTTAATAAACATATCTATAACTGCACAAATATTGTAGATATGCTGAATCATAACTTATCTATATTCATACTATATAATATTATAAATACAGAATTGAGTTTGTTTGTTATAGCATTACGCCCAAACGGAGCATTCAATTGAACTGAAATTTGGTTTAGGAATAGTTAAATAGTTAATGAGACGGAGGTATGTCCTCTCTATAAAAGTTCAAAGGTTCAAAGTAAATGTCAAAATCGAGCTAAATCAAAAAGAGCCGCAAATTGTAGCTGCGCGCTGCGTCCTGACCGACGTGATCTACTTTTTGGCGTATGTAAAGAGGGTGGGACTTAAAAGGACTCAGTCAAATACTCTCATTTCGATCTAGAGTTCGTACGGTAATAATTTTTACGTGTGGCACTGCAGGGCATTTGCCATAACGGAATAGTAAAGTAACCTTATTTTTGGCATAGAAATAGCTAAAAGAACGGAGAAAGTCTTAAGAACTCTATTTCGTCCGAAAATTGCGACGAAAATAGGCCGTTATTTTTAATGTACTTCGGCATACCAGTATCTCACGAGTCACTCCAGCATTCCCAACAAACCAGGTGTCAGGTAATTCAGTCACTCAGCCCCCTTCCACTTCAGACTTTAGTCGTCTCAAGGCCTTGGCTGCGTGAGGGCGTTTTTGCGCCTCCACTTTAACTTCAGTATCTTGGGAACTACAAGTTCGATCCCGAAAGTACAAAGTGCGTTGTGATCCTTAGAACTAAATCTCTCGAATAACACCAGAAGCAATCAAATAAATGCACTATATTAATATGGGACCACCTCGGAAGTATACCCTTTTAAATAATAAAAAAAATTTTGCAAATCTGTCTACGACGGAGTTATGCTCGTACATAAAAAAAAACAAAAAATATAAACATCCGAATTGAAAACCTCCTCCTTTTTTGAAGTCGGTTAGAAATAAAGATCGGCAATTTTATTAAAGTTTTACTTGTAGTCAAAAAACAGCCCAGGTACATCTATGCCTAGGTAAAAAAATTCTCGAGTGACCGCTTACTTTCAGGTAGACCGTTGGCTTGTTTAACTTTATAATGTTGGTAAGTAGGTACCAGTAAAGTCACATATTCTTGTGTCAAGGAAGGTACCTACTAGTGATAGCAACATTCTTAGGCTAAGATACAAATGAAGGAACACATTCTTGTGCCAAGATAGCAACTAGCTATGCCACACGATTTTGAACCAATATAGGCAAGTACTAGTGATGGCACACAAATTTATGCCAAGATACACACAATCTGCAACAGCCTTTTTTTATACCACTAAGGTTACCAACTTAGCTTGCGGTCCGCCTGATTGTAAGCGGTTACCGCAGCCTATGGACGCTACTAAAACACCTGAAGCATCACTCGCGCGTGTCCGACACTTCAAAAATCTAATAACTTATTTCTTGAAGAACCCCATTTAGAGAAATCCTTGTTATGGGAGCTCATTCCACAACCTAAGTCTTCGCTATGTGGAGGAAGTTTCTCTGAAACCGCACTGTACGTGACCACTTAGGTTCTAAAGTGTGAGAATGAATTCCCTGCCGATGGCGAGCGGCGCAATGGTAGAATGGTGCGTGGGCATCATTTCGAACAATTCCTCTAAACACATACCATTAGTAAGCGGTAGAACACAAACAGAGGTACATCATTAGGGGAACAAATTGTGATATATGCCACTTAAAGACGTGTCAAAACCTAGTAAAATTATGTCCTACTTTGTGTTTAAACACGAATTTGCTTAAGCGGGTTTAACACCTACTTAAATCAAAACAAAATTGGCAAATACAAATACAGAATTTATTTTGTTATTTACATATTTGCATTTTATTAACAATCAACATCAACAATATAAATAATTTGTTCTTGTGGTGTAATACAGTTGTCGAACGACATGTAATATTAAGTTTGTCTTGTTAAACATAAGTTACATACAAGAAATATATAGTTTTATGTGATATCCGAAAGATTTATTTTTTGTAGATAAATGAATTTACTAATTTCGGTATAAGCAGTGATTTTTCAGCATTCGTGGAAAAAGCTGTGAGCTTTCTGTTGGGTTTGCCAGGTTGAAAAGAATTTAGGTAGGTAGGTATTCTTAAATTTTATATATTTTTATATGGCAACCCACAGCGTTATCGCATACTGGGCGTAAAGTAACGTTTTTGAGAAGTATGTGCTGACACTTTTATGCATCTTTGAAAACCAATTAAATTAATGGGTTAGGTAGGTACTTTATGAATTTAAAATTGGAACGAAACGAAGTACATAATTTTTTTTAATTTCAACTTCTACACCCTATAAAATAAAGTTGTATTTTCTCCAATTAATTCAATGTTAGGTATTTATTACTTAACTTTATTCTTAGTGGTTTCAAATTCAAACAATGCTTAACCAGGTAATAAGCTATAATTACACTGTGCCAACACATTACAAGGAAGAGGCAGCAGTAGAGTTATCAGGGCTGTCGTCACAATCAACTGATAATTTTTAGCATTTATAAAGGTACTTTCATTTACATAATATAATTTAAAATGTTTACGATTATTTACCTCACAGCCATCATTATACATTGATACTACTTTATAGAGGACTATGTGTAACAACACGATTAGATGGCATTTAGTTTACGAAAAGGATCTAGCGAACGTATGAATTTTAGATAGATAATTATGTACGCATATATTACATGAAACATTTACCATTCCTTTCTAAAAACTTTAACAATCTCAAGCTATAGCAATAGTCAACAATGGTGTTTTAAATTCTAAGATAGTAGATAATGCACACAGATCATGAACTTTAAATTCTAAGATAGTAGATAATGCACACAGATCATGAACTTTAAACTACTGGCGAAAAGGCGCTAGTGATTGTACATTTTAGAATTTTAGTGGCATTTAGTGAATACATAATTATATATTATCACCAAAATCTTACCACCTAACACAATGTGCATACGCGAATTGCGAAATGTTCCATATGTATTTGCGATTAATGATTGCATAATGCACTTAATATTAATCGAGATAGGTGATTGATCTGAGACTATGAAATTTATTCTAAATTTAACTTAATTATAGATCATAAATTAATTTAACATAATGCACATATTTAGTATCTTTTGCATCACACTTCTAACAGATATATTTTCTGCCAATTGACACAAATATACCTAATGTGAATGGTGAACCACATGGCTAAATAAATTATAAAAACAAAAGAGAATACGTGTAAGTATAGATCGATTTTGTGTTCGGTAATTTTTTTGTTTTTAGATTTTGGATATGGCATCAAAAAGGCACAGATTTAATAACATTGGAGGGAAGTTGATCTGTAACTTGATTTGAAATTTTTTCTTTATCTCTTCTGACCTTAGATGATTAGTCGCTAGTGTCGTTGTTAGTTAACACCGTTTCAACGTTGACTACAGTTTAGATTTTAACCACTGGATCAAAAAAGTTTGTTAAACAATATGTAGGAATACAAAAAAATGTATAGAGATTAGAAAATTTAAATTAAGTAGTGAGAATAATTTAACTATATCCATCATCTCTACCTTAAATTTTTTTAAAGTAATATTTGGTATTACTTATTTTATTAAGTAGGCTTCGTTTAATATTATGTAAGTATAGGTATTCGTGACAACATTTATGTAATGCTTTCTTTTCTTTATCTACAAAAGAAATATTGCCATGATGTGATATTATTCAATATCCTATTGTATAAATAAATTTGTAACTTTTTATTCGTAAATAACATGTTGAGGGAGCGACATAGGTATAATCTAGCAACAAGTACAATTGTAGCATGCATTCATAACCTATAAAAATTTACCCCTGTCCTTGGTCATGCGCTTTGACGCTCCGAGTAAATTAACTTTCAACATAAAGATAGTCAAACTTTGCGTCAAAGTCAAAATTAACGTCTCATGCTGCCGACAATAGTTTGGTAGGGTCTGTATCTGTATCTCTCGAAACCTTTACAATATAGATTTAGTGTTTGCATCACTGGGGTGTTTGTTTTATTCTGAATACTGAAGGTGCCTACCGGAGAACAGCCCCGGTTGGATGGATACACAGCTTAGTATCCATGCAATTAACTGGTCTTTGTTACTTGTCTTCTAGTTATGTCTATAGAAAGCTTCAATTGATTCGAAGCGTCATTCGTTTGACCGAGCAGTTAGGATTTAGCGAACACGCAATCACTCGCAACCGCACGCAATCGCTATATTCTCTCTCTTTAAGGCGATATACAAATTTTAAAGACTATTTAAATTACTTAGATTCACCTCTATAAACTTTTAATTGCGATAGATATTCGTAATGCTGTATAAAAATATTAAAGGAAAAATCGTCAATTTGATATATCTACCTTAACATTCATATTATTTCAAAATAATGGCGGTATATAATACATTTATACAAATTCAAATTCTAATGACTAAACTAGCATATGGCGACATCGAAGCCTAATCCACAACTTTCTACACACTTTAGCATTGAATATAACCTTGTAGATGTATCAGGAAAAACTTTATATAAGTATACCTAAGTACGTACTTAACATATAAAAATTACATTTCACTATATACAACATTCCTAGCTAAATTAAATGTTCTATACCCACTGCGATACTTGTGATACTCTAAAATCTTACCTAGTTTGGCGTCTATAGGGATTCCGTACATGCATGGCATTCTATGGACCAAAATATCAAGCTCCAATTATTACTAGAATACATTAATGGTTGAGTGGACTGATGTGATCGAATCCAAACTTATCCAAACGTAATGTTTGGTATTTTTCAGCCACTTTAAACTTGGTTGAGTGTATACCAAGCATTTTTTTCCTAAATCGATTTGGACAGATCTAGTAATTCGATTAACAATTAAATAATCTATCGTGCACAACCTTTTTATTTTACTCGTATATACAAATCGAGTTATTATATTCTCTGAATTATTTTAATAATTTTAAAAACCTCATTTCGAATAGATCACCATATATAAGTATAAATACTATTTATACATTATATTATATTATGTATTAGCAACAGTTGTTACCACATTAAGTAGATACTTAGTCCTGAATCGATTGAAAAAAGCTGTATGTTTAATTATTCAACATTCGTGCTTTCAATTTAGAATTTCTTGTGCCCAAAATGTTTTTGTACTTTTAATGTGTATTTATAATGCAAAAAGTGGCTGATTTTTGTTATGTATGGCAGTATATTTGCGTTCAATTCCTTTACAAGAATTTATGTGCTTTTTATACTCTAAGAAATAAATTTAACAACACTCATTAATTTGGTTTAAGGCTGGTTTTACAACTATTCTATCTGAACATACCACGATGATATAATTTATAGAAATTATAAGTAAGAACTAATGTATTAACAGGATGTTTGATAAAGATAAACTGCTAATGCAGTAACATAACACTGCTAAATTAATTTAAACGTTTTCTTTATATTAATTGAGGTCATATTAATTTCTTATATAACTGCGTTTTACTTGCGCATTCTAATTTGAAATTACTGCTATATAAAATTGTAACTAAGGAGTTATTATCGAACATCCTGAATTTTATTATTGCATTGTTTTTCTATAGTTTGCAGACGTTAACTAGTTAGCGAGGCATTTTTTAAAACAATTATCTAATAATTTCTAAAGAAACTAACTATAACCAACTGCAGTTGTATTTTTCTTTACTAGACTCGAATTATGATCTTTTTTTTAATTAATGTTATATAAATTTGGCGTCTTTGTTAGTGCAGTCGATTAAAGTTATAAGTATGATGTCTTAGCTAATACAATGAAATTCTAACGTAAATAAACTAAGAAGAATCCACAATCGTAAAAGCACCCGGAGTTAACATTAAATACACCACTGGCTTCAAAAGCCTTTTATATAAAAACGATGTTTTGAAAATAATATCACAAATTTATAGCAGAATTACACTTTCACACAGTGTCTTTTTTGTCTTTTTATTTGTTTGTGCAGCGCCATACACCACGTTTTGCAATGACAATCCTCCAAGGTAGGGATAAGGTAGAACAGAAATAAAAAATAAATAAAATATAAAATGATTTAATAAAAAAATAATAATAAGTGAAATAATATTTTTAAATAGGAACATTTTTGTGCAGACACCAAATTACTTACTGTCAATTTAAATTCTGCACAAAAACATAAAAATAACTAGCGATGAAGCTGTACCAATACACATCATGAAATCCTTTTGAGTGAAAAACTATACTCGAATAAATAAAAATACCTTAAAAGTAGAAATCACGATTCAATGTGACTTAAACAACAATAATGTAATAAACAATAAAATTTAAATTAATGTAGCCAAATAACGAAACAAAACTTAACCAAATGTGAAATTCTTAACGTATTTTTTATCAGTCAATGAGTATTTTAAATGCTTTAAAACTAAAATACTAATTTAATTTTACATGTTTAATAATGTCCCATATATATACATAGACTGCGTTATGAATTCTATACAATAATTAAAAACTACTATAGCATGCTGTAATTATATACTTGAGTAAAAATGAAACAAAAAAAAACATTCAAAGTTCAATTGAAGGAATCACTGGATTGATATTTTATGTATTACATTTTGTATGATGTATTTAAATTTTACTGCTTAAATTGTCTTTGGATTGTTAAATTGAGATCAGGCTTTAGGTTATAAGGTTATTTGTTAATGTTATGTCTACTGAAAGACTTTTCAAGCTATCATTGTAACGAGAACATCCACTTTTATATTATTGCATTTATAACAGTATCATTAAGTACATATTCTTGCCGATAAGAACATATACCTTGTTCTTGACAGCTCTATTTAAATTACGTTTATAATTTTTCATAAAATTGTACATTATTCGAGTAAATCCTTCAAAAGATCATTAAATCAACTTACCTACGTCTTTTTTATAAATCTCAGAGTCAACCATGCAATTAAAAGTTATAAAGGTACTTCATTGAGCATATATATACCTCCGTTAAAATAATTTAAATTCCGAGTGCTTACCTAAATCTGTCTATTTAGCTAAATCATCAACTTTGCCAATAAAAAAGATAATTCACAGTAGGTAGTCATGTCTTAAGGCAAATAATATTTCCTGTCATAAATTAGTACACCTGACGTTCTAGTAGTGAAGTTCAATTGTATTGTCTTGCAAACTAAAAGATAATAATGATGTAATTGCATTACCCATTTGCAAAATAGAGGTGTAGTTAGTAAATTGTGTCATTTCCTTGATTTGTCGTCATAATGTGGTGCCTAAAATAATATGTACTCTAAACACATTTTATTTGTTTTTTTTTAGTGATGAAAATTTATCTTTGCGTAGGTTACCTCCTCAAAAAAATAGTTTAGAGTAATTATTATCTGTAAGAGTGAATTCCAGGGTATAATTACCAATGTAAGAGAGTGTAGCTTCACAATAGAAATAAAACTTCAAAGCTGAAGTGGTTTTTGGCATTTCATACAAAAAAACAAAGAAAATAAAATATAACAGAATAAAATGGAACAAAGGAGTATGTTAACCTTCAACAGTCTTTATAATAAGATCATCTAAATATAATTCGTGTTGCCAGGCCGGTATATCAAAAATACAAGTATTGCTCTTTCTTTGATTTGCACGAACTTTAAGTTCAATTCGTAATTGATTAACCAAACACTTACTAAATATATAAGAAATAAAAAAATAGATTTAAAAAAAAAATACATAAGATATAAGTAAGAAAGAAAGACAAGTAAAATAAGTTACATGAAATATAATTTGATCTTGACCTGACACACTCTTTGTTTGTAAAAGATATCATTAGATGTTGTTTACCTTAATAATAAAGTATTCGTCTGAAATAATTTCCTGTATTTAACTAAGAATTTTTTTTACAAAATATTTAAATAGTCGACACAAGAACTACTTGATTTTAATTACATATTGAGTAAAAATTTAAATAACAAAAATGCTGAAAAGTTTATTGAAATATTTAACTCTATTATTAGGGCTTTATCAGTTCAACAAGACATTTTCTTTATGTTGTTGACTGATGGCGCCTTTGTAATAGGACAACATATTTCAATAACATTTTTAACACTTCTCATTGTTTATTTCTATATATGTTACTTACTATAGAAGTAAAAAGAGTGACAGTTCTTCAAATAATAAAATGTGAATATAATGAAATGATTAAGAATGAATTAATAGGTGGTTGTAGGTCGAGAGTTTTTTAATAGTTCCGCACAGCCCGCACACGAATTAGATTTAGATCGAATGGAAGTTAGGACTCGGTCCAACAATCTGACAGTTTCATCTGAAAGTGTTTACTAATTTTAAAGTTGATCTATTAATTTGTTATGCAAGCCACGCACATATTCTTGCGACAGTGGCTACACACATTCTTACGCCAAGACACAAGTGTATACAAACATTCTTGTATCAAGTTACTAGTGCTTATTAATATTCTTGCACTAAGACAAGAGCACGGGGACTGGCAGATTGTTGGTCTGAGGTTGGGGATTGTCAGTCATGTGGTTAGATGGCCTACTCGTCTCCAGATTTGTCTTTATCTAGATGTACGAGTAGGGACCATCAGTAAGGGCGCTGCACAGCAGTAGTCAGGAGGCGTCGTCTTTTCCTCCCGCCCCTCCAGCTGTATTTGTTGCTCCAGATGCCCCTCGCTTCGACGAACGGTATTCCACGCCAGGGTCGAATTGCATTAATACGAAAACCTGCACATTATAATGGCGTAGATGAAATACTTGCATCTCATAAGAAGTGTTAATGCATGGCTAAAGAAGATCCCACAAAAATATTTCTATGTAAAATATTGCCGAGACGAGACCATATGGCTTGCACTGTCAAAAAGTTATTACAGTTCAATACGCCCCGACTCTTCAAGCCCGTACTTCACAAACTTTGCACCTTAGTTAATATATGTGGCTTGGCCATTTCGTTCCTACAAGAACAATTGTAAAACAGAAAAGTAATGAACAGTGAATATATTTTCCACCTTATACCCATGTGACGTCAGCAAAACGGCCAAGCCATATATTTTTGTTTTTGTTTTTCCGTTGTTTATAAAGGGTTACATTATCAAAAACTATATTCGCATAAGTTATTATTTCGGGTTTTTTTTATATATCAATAAAATCTAAAGTATAAGAGCTATGTAATTTAAATGTATGAATGTATGTTTAATAAGTCCACTATTGTTATCATATTTCAAAAATTTTGTTTATCTGGTATAATCCTTGTTTATCTGGTATAATCCCAACCCAAGTTATGAGGGTTCAAAAAAATAACGAAGCGCTTCGAGAAAAGGTAGGTAGTGCCCTTGCGCTTCGCTTGGCTCGTCTTGGCGTCTTGCCGTGTCCCCAGATGGATGAGTATAAAGTAATGAGTGCTTTAGAAATATTTCCTAATGCTATATTAAAAGGGCCAATATTAAAAAAAATGTACCTATTTATAAATTACTAGCAAAATAATTATTTTTTTAATATTTCTACGTTTAATATTTATTCAATCATTTGATGTTTACCTATATACTTAAATAGGTTTAGGGTAATCCCTGCGGAAGTAACTTACATTTGTCTACAAAGAGCTTAGAAGTATAAAGTAATCAGTTATTAAGATTTAAAAATAGAACCATATAAATCAACTCAGTTAAAAAAGAGGCAAATAATTTATTAGAAAATACCTGATCAGTGGGCAGCAAACAGAAGTCATCAGGCGGATTAGTGATGACATATCGTTTACTGCTCGCATCACATGATGATGAAGTGTCCCGAAATCGGTAGAGCCCTATACACAGCATCCCATAAGCTCTTAGAGCTGCCACAAACAGGTCTCCATATTTGCCAGCTTCGCCAAATTGCGCTAGAGGACCGTCGTATAATGAGATCTGGCCCACTCTACATCGATCCCTGTAACCAAATAGGTATAAGCTTATTTTATAATATAATGCCATATTAATCATAAAAATCTTATAAATATATAACTAAATATTTAAGGAAAATGTTGAAAACCTTGCTCTATCCATGCAATTTAAATACATTTTCTAGTTTTATTAGTAATCATTATCTAGCCTAGTTGCCAACCTCCAAAGTTTCGTTTAAACTTCCTTCATTGTTGCACAACTTACCCCAATACTTTTCTATATTAACAGTGGGTGCACACCAAAGACCTACTTTAGATGGGTAGAAGATAGTTGGGCGTGCATCCTCCATGCAATGAGATATGCTCAAAATAAGACACGCTGCAGTATAAAGAGTTTAACCTCTTGCTCTTTGATATGCGCCCGCTCTTAAAAACTGTTAAATGAGTATTACCTAACATAATATTACCTGTTAGATAAGCTGTCAGCGGTGGAGTACCCGCCTCGCAGTCCAGCACCTTCTGCCAGAATGAGTTCCAACTCAGGAGTGGCGCCACCGGTGATCAGCGATCGGATCAGTGTTAAGGCATTTTGGTTGAAATAAGTCTGTAACGTAAAAAGCTCATAAACCATGAGTCCTGTCTGCCTATGAAGTTATAAAAATAATAAGTCCAGTAGCGACTTCCGCCCGAGAAACTTCTCTTTGTATCCTCAAAAAACCGGCCAAGTGCGAATCTGGCTCGCGCTCCGAGGGTTCCGTACTAACTTATTATATCTAGATAGCTTTTCCATCATGAGATCAAGTCTCCTAGGTAAACGGGAAGTACCTCATAGGTTTTGATTCATTTGTATTATAATATGCGATAAAAATAAACGTATTTTACTACTTTACTATTTGATATTAATTTCAACTTGATAACTCCACACGTTCTTGAGTATACAGGTCTTGACAGACAGACCGACAAACTTTTTTTAAATAACTTTTAAAAATAAACTTTTTTTAATTAACAAAATTCGGTTTTTTTTCCTTTATTTTTGATGTAAGACCTTGTTTTGTGTCAAATTTCATGATTCTAGGACATTAGGAAGTACCCCATAGGTTTTGATTTATTTGTGGCTAACTTAATACCTAACTATGCGTCAAAACTAGCCGTATTTTTTTATTGCGTTAATTTTTTACCACTTTAAGGGACCGTAGACTTAAATGTAAACTTGATACCTTGACGAGTTCTTAAGTAAAAGGGTCTTGACAGATAGATGTACAAACCTTTATTTTAAATGTGTTATAACTTTTTCGTATATTTTTTATGTAAGACCTTGCTATATGTCAAATTTCATGATTCTAAGACGAAGTACCCTATAGGTTTTGATTTGTTTGTGAATGCCACAATATGCGACAAAAATGGCCGTTTTTCAGCCATATTTTTTTACTGAGTTTACTTAGATGCTTGATTTTTACAGCTTTAAGTGAACATAGACTTAAGTATTTGATATTTATTTTAACTTGATACCTTAACATAATTCTGAAAAACAGGGTCTTGACAGACAGACAGACAGACACGCAGACGGACAACAAAGTAAAATTAGCGCCTTCGAGTTAGTTAGACAGGTAACATCTCAATATTTGTTAATAGAGCCGTTAAACCGTTGAAAACTGCCTTATTATATACTAAGTGTTATCTTTAGTTATATCCTTTATTATATTATAGCCTAACTGTAACAAACCATTCGAAAAGTAAAAGCTGTACCTATATATAAAGTTTCATATAATCCGCTCTGGCTTGTTCTTAAATTAAAAACTGTCAAAAAGCGAACTAACATACAAACATTGCCTCTTTATAATATTAAGTTTAAATTAGTTTTAAATTAGAGTAAAAATTAAAATCAAATACGAAATATGTAGCTTACAGTCATTACGACGCATCAGACCTAATCCTCCTTTCTCTAAGGAGAGGCCTGTACCCCTGTAGTGTGGACAAACAACGGCTGAGACAAAAATAACTTACAGTAGACATAAGAGAGTCAAGCACGCTGACGGCGAAGGCAGTACCGCATGCGAAGGGCTGCGTGAGGTAGAGTTCGGTGTCTGGGTCATCGTCGTCGTCCTGGTCCAGGAACTGCACATTGCTGTCGTTCACCAGCTCTGTACCAACAAATAGACGTACACTTTATTGATAGATTACTTGTATTGGTGGTTATAGCAGACAAATTCGTAGTTTTTAGGGATTCCTCCTGTAGTTGGCCAAATTAAGTTCTCCCATTAGTACAAAAAATAAGCATTTATTATTATGATTCTCCCCTTGAGTTCAAACTACAGATAGGCCTATTATACCCAAGCGTAGCTTGTTCATCACTTCTTCGAGCTAAACATTATTTTCATTGCTGAATATGTGTTGTATGTTTTCAGTGTTGTGACACTACTTCTGAGAGAGGCCATGATAAACCTATCACTTCAGGCAGTGTCTGATTAATAGTAATAGTTCAACGCTTCTGAAATACAGGCGTTTTTTACCATAAGGAGTCCTTTTTATGATTTTATTTATGATGTAAACATTTGTGTTTGGCTTGAGTTTGGGTGTATTTATGTATGATATGTATGTATTTATGTATAATATGTATGTATTTATGTATGATATGTATGTATTTTAAAAAAAGTAATATATGTGTATTTGTATCCGTTGTCTGGTATCCATAACACAAGTTTTGCTTACTTTGGACGGCGCTTTGTGTAATATCCAAAAATATTTATTTATTTATATTTTACCTTGACTCCAACTCTCCGAAATGAATCAATCCAGATATCCAATCACCTTGAGTTCCTTGGCGTAGATCTACCATCATACCTTAATTTTAGTAGATACATTAAGTCCAAGGCAAAAGTTGCTGCAATGAAGCTGGGCATTCTTTCTAAGGTGAGACGGTACTTCACACCTAGATAGCGTCTTACCTTATATACCAAGCACAGGTCCAATCATGTGTGCAGCACTGTTCCCACTTACGAGATGGTTCAGCCCGCTACCAGCTGGATGTTTTGGATGCCATAGACTGACGTGCCAGGAGACTTATTGGCGACGAGGACCTAGTCACAAACAAGCTCCAAAGCCTCGAGCATCGCCGCAAACTCCCTTATCTATCAGTGTCTTATCGGATTCATATAGGGAGTGAGATCGATTGTGTAACTCTTTGAAGTACTTATAATAGCCCACTATCTGGTATAATATGACTCTTAGTAACCTCTTAAGATATCTTCAGAAGTAAAAGGGATGAATCAAAGTGGATTAATCTTTTAAGCGTCGGCACTATTGTGTAAGGGCACATTATTTCAATATCACAGGCCGGCACTGGAGTTGTACTGGAATAGGTACGTTGAAAATGTTAAAATACATCTAACACAATAGCGTTGAATTATGGTGGCAAGTGTTCACTAAAGAAGGGATAATTGCACTGGTTCAGAAGGAAAAAAAAGGAAATCACTGCATACAAAAAAATAGGTTTATACGTATTGTAAGTTAAATTAGCGAAAATTAATTAATTGTCACTATATCAAATATGTGGTCGTTTGATGTACTGTCATGTATTTTTACACACAGAACAATTTGTTGTCTTTTGAATAGATATTTGAGATACTATTTGAGGATGTTAGGCAAAAAAATTAGGAGAATTGATGTTAATTCATGGTGCATGTGACATGTTTCTGCTGACTGTACTAGTGCTGCTGGTTTTATGGGCAGTCATAGCCATTATCAGTTAGATTGTTTGATCATCTTCTGATACTCTTCAACAGCTGGCATAGTCACAGTCTCAAATTAAAACAGACTTATTTTGTGTTTGTCCCCCTCACAAATTATCCATAAGCCATCAGAAGCATACACCACACAACTAGCTGCGTACTGCTGTACTACATAAAAATAAGACGCATGAGTGCAGAATTTATATACATAAATGAAAAAAAAAACTCGCCAGTAATCATAGGCACGTTGGCACCATACACCGAGCCTCGTCTCTGAAGCAGGACTGGTGCTGCAGTTGACCCTGGAGGCGGCTGACTGTTCCCCCCGTTAGCTGCTCCTCCTCCACTAAGCACTCCTATCGTATCGTCGAACGTCATAGCCTTAATGTTCAGCGAAGCCAGGATAGCTTCCTTGTCGGCCAGCGTTGGGTCATCGTTGGATGGCACCTTCGCTGACAGTATACAGCACATGTCGCACAGGTTCACGTTGACTGCACGCAAGTCAGCTCGGCTTAGCGGTGAACCCTGAAGAGAATGGATGCATGTGGTTAGTTCATATGATGTATTATTCCATCTACATCCCTTGTAAACTCTAATTATTTTGTAATTTATGTATTGTATTAATAATCAAACGTCATTTTGTTGTATTAGGGATAAAAATAAAAAAATCATATTTAAAATTAATCAAGGGTTGAAATTTAGTTTCACAATAGTGAAATATCAAAAGCCAGATTCGCATTTCTCGCAAGAAATTGGGGAAAAGGTTTAGCATTTTATAGTATAAGAAGAATGATGTCTGCTTTAACACAATTATTTTGTGAAAGGACATTTTAACACACATTCAAATGTCTTATGTAATTATTATTATTTATACAAACATTACAAATATTTTTTTTACATGTTTGTTTTTGTTAGTTGTTGTCAATGTTTATTTGTTTGTATTTTACTAGTTGTAATCAATTTCTGGTGACATATTCTTCAGTATTATTAATGGAAAATGAGTTATGTGAAATTTATAATACATACGAGGGTCATTCAATAAATACTTAGCCTATAAAAGAAAAACGAAAGTTTTATAAAAGTAGCAATTTATTTTTCCACATAATCTCCTTTTAGCTCAATGCACTTGTTCCAGCGATGCTCCAATTTTTTCAACGCGTCCAAAAAATACTTTTCCCCAAGGTCTGCAAAATAGGCCTCCGTGGCGGCGATGACCTCCTCATTCGACCCAAATCTATTCCCGGCGAGATACTTTTTCAGGTATGGAAACAAAAAAAGCCACAGGGGGCCAAATCTGGAGAATACGGTGGATGGGGCAGCAATTCATAGTGCAATTCGACCAATTTGGCCACGGTGGCGGCGGAGGTCATAGAGTAGAAGATTTATTAGCCGTCGGTCCAATACACAGTTCGTCCAATTGGTTTATAAATCCTCATTTCGACCAGCACGCATTTCGATCAACACGCGTTTCGTCCAACGCGCGTTTCGCCCAACACGCGTTTCGTCCAACATATATTTAATCCAACAAGCGTTTCGTCCAACACGCGTTTCGTCCAAATATTTTGTCTAACACGCATTTGATCAAACACGTCTTTGGTTGAACCATCGATAAAATAACCTATAGATACACTATTGCCTACAAATGGAAGTCAAAAAACCGCCCAAATGCGAGTCAGACTCGCACACAAAGGGTTTTATAGTACCGTACAATTACCAACAGGCACGTAAATATTTTTTGGAGTTTTTGTCTTCTGTCCTTACCAATATCGCCATAGGTGTGCCTATAAAATTTAAGAAGTTCCCTCGATTTCTCCAGAATCCCATTATAAGATCATGACTTGGTGACAATGGGACCAACTGGAAAGTATACTCTATCGAACTAAAAAAATATTTCCAAATCTGTTCAGCCTACATAAAAAAAAACAGACGAATTCAGAACGTTTTCCTTGTTTTGAAGTCGGTTAAAAATAGAACTGTACTTTCCATATCAAAAACGGTTTATTTTTTATAATATGGACTTTGCTACAAAATGCGGGCCTAAGCTAGTATTATATAAAATAAATAGGTTTATTTTGTACACGAGATTTTAAATAACAACTGTTTACACAAATATGAGTGTTTTAGGACATCCCAAGCACGGCGAGCAACTTGTATCGGGATGCCAAACCTCTTTAGATAAATATGATACTAGCCACTTATATATCATAATAATTCATGACGTTTAAAAATATTTGATCTAAAATAGTCTGAGACCATTTATACTACAGGACTGGCCTTACATCCCCCTTACTTGATTTTCCCCTCTGCCTAACTGCGTAATGACGAATCGCGAAATGGACGAAACATACTATGGACGAACTGCTTAGAAGACTATCGGCGAAATGCGATTTGGACGTACTGCGTTTTAGACCGACGGCTCGAATAAATCGAGTATAATATATATACTGAAAGCGGAGGTGTGAGCTGGCGCGTTGTGAACTCACTGCTCGAAGGTACAACAGTTTCGTAATAACAGCGTTATCGGGAGGTGAGGCTAAGTACTTATTGAATGACGTAGTAATATGAATAATTCAACACCATTTATTCTGATTTAAGGTTTCATCCTGACACATTTTATTGTTAAGAATATCTATAAGTACCTTAGATAACATTTTAAATAAAATAGGCAAAAGATTATGATATAAATTCTTCCGTATTTATTTCCTTTTCTGAGGCGTCTAGATTAAAAATGGTTTATCTCACCCGCCAGTAACGAGCGACTAAACAGTCTACACGCACCGTCCGGTGTGGCCGATACAGGTAGAAACCTAGTCGCGTGAATGAAGCTACAAGCCACGCTCACCCGCGCCCGCGCCCGCGACTGTAAAAGCCAGTCACGTTATGATCGGTGTGTTTGTGAAGCGCGATTTAATATGTTAAAACTAGACGGCCCTGCACACGCGCCCGCGCACGCTTTGTGTTTGTTTTTACACTTACATTTAAAACAGATATCTTTGGCAGATTCTGCAACATCTTCCACTCTCTCCTTATGTAATCGACGCTGCCGACTATGACCACATGCTTCAACTCGTGGTAATGGAAGTTGGAAGCTCGGAGTGGCATCACCAAGTTTCGAAGACCTATCAATGGTGAGTCCGGGTCCGCGAACAGACACACTACCACGTGTCCGTTTAACACTGTCATAGCAGCTTGATTTCTATCCTGTTAGAGTAAATTGGACATAAAATACATACGAGTAATACAGATACATTCTTATTTCGTTAGTTTCATTATTATATCCTATCATAAATGTTGACTTATGTACATAGATTGAGTGTGAGTTTTTGTGAGTTTTTAAGTCTACTGTTGCGTTTCCGTATTCAATAAAAGTCTTATAAAAAAAAATGTTGCTTTATTTCCATAGGTAGGTTCATTTATTTCGTTAACAAGAACGCGATTGAAGCGTTAGAAACACACATTAGACACACAGAACTTCCAGAGTCCCTAATCAGATCAATGATATCTTGGTTTGTCTTTATTGATTTTTTAAGTGTGAGGTCACTATTTGTGAATCTTCTTTTTCTATTGGTAAAAGCTTTGTTAAGCTTCATAGCTTGCCTATTGCGACTTCAGCTTTCGCACTACCTATGCAAGTTTCTTTGATTCTTAGCCGACTTATTGATATCGGCTTTTTCTCAGCCGGTAGACGATCACTGCTGAAAGTAGGACTCCCCATATTTATCTACAAAGGCCGGCCCTGAGTCGCTGATGCCCACCGGTATTCTGCGGCTATAATCAAATCCGCTGTCCTCCTGGTAGGAGGCTGTCCCAAGTTGCAATTTCCTGAGCGACCATTCTTACCCATCATCAACGACTTCTTAGTGTGGATTCAGGGTTTACTTTACAGGGTTTGTGATTCTAGATCTAATTTCTAATTGCATGTTAAATTTTTATTACTTTACAATGAAATATTACTAAAACTTACTAAAATACAGTCCTCCAGATTTCTGGCGGGACTCCAATGGAACATTCCAGTAGAGTCATATTTCATTTCAGTCTTTTCAAAGTCAAAATCCTTGGATTGATCGTCTGCAAGGCCAGCTGGCAAACTAACACCATTGCTGTTTTGATTACCACCACTACTTCTACTCGTTGGCCTGTTAAAGATTTTAGAAAAATTTTAACAAAAAAAAAAAATAAGTACGGGTATAAAAAATATGCATGACAGACATTTTTGATTGCGTTTATTGTTGTATAACTTTTTTATCCATTTTTTCAAAAAGATTAGAAATTCAATAGTTCTTCAGCTTAGAAACTTGAAAAGAGTTTGAGATCTTGTGATGATTTAGTTCTTTATTTGTAATTTAATTATTACTAGTAAAAAAACACCAATAAACCCGAATCCAAAAAATAAAATAAAAATCAAACAGAAACTGCCTCCACCACTACATCGCTTGCGCTGTTTGTGTTTAAAGACCGACTAGTTTCTGTGCTGCAGCAAAATAAAATATTATTCACGGCTTTGCTTTAATTGCGTTATTATGTGTTTTTTAAAGTTCGCCTTTATCCGTCGTGTGTTTTAATTAGTAGGGGCCCTAAGCCCCATGACCTTGCACATCGTGATAAGAACATGAAACTTGGCACAGATGTTTATATCCTTTTTCCTTTTGAGGTTCGGAGCCCTAAATATATATAGAATATTTTGTCTACAGAAGACGCACTGTATCAGTGTAATATAGAAAGATATTCTCTGGGATGGACGAAAAAGAACAACCTGTGGGTGCCAACTTGGTCTACCAAACCCATACATCATCACAACTCGAGCTTATAAAGTGCAAATACAAAAAAAAATGCACAAACAGGTGCAAATGTAAAAAAGAAAATTAAAATACATGTAGCTTTGTTTGTGCGACGGCGACTGCGGTAAGGTAAAGCATGCATCATTGTGGCGCATTATGCGCGGTGTTTTATATTTTCGTATAGTTTATTTTATAAAATAACTATGTGTAATGTATACATATTAAAAAAACAGATAAATAAGGCTTTCTTTTAGTATTGTTTTATATTCGTAAATATATATCGGTTTTTTACCTAGAGCTCTTTGAACGTGAAAAAGACACATGCTTTTTCCCATATTTGTATAAATTTCTCCATAATTTACTATGAAAAGTAGCAATTAAGAGTTATTAAATGGATACCTTGTCATTTATTTACATGAAAAGGATCCAAAATTGTCATATTGGCTTCCAATCCTATCCAAGATCTTGTAGATTTTTTTTCCGACGCCCGGCGGAACCGCTCTTCGAACAAGCCCCTTCCCACCCCAGGAGCCCCCCGAGGGTAACTGGGCTTAATCAACTTGGTTCTACCTAATGAACATCTGTGCCAAGTTTCATAATCTTATCACGATCTGCAAGGTTTCCTTGCAAAATTGCCCCTAACTAACTTTATTACCTAAGTTACCACTAAGTAACTAAATTACCTAAGTTTGGTTTTTAAATTTTCGTATTTATGTTCAAATTTTGGCACTAATAAGATGGTTAACGTAAATTTACGCCTAGTGTGAGTCCTATATGCAAAAAATCTACGGTGCCAGTAATAAAATATGTTTTTCGTGCTGAAAAAAGTCCAAAGTTTTATGATTAATGTATTTAAAGTTGTTTTATAAATAAGCTTAATATCATTCCCTAAGTGCGCAATTAGAAAAAGAAAATAATACGTCTTATATATTTTGTACATACACTACTTATAAAATAACATTGAGGTGGAGCAATAATATCCAGAAATAAAAAGTGTCATTAAACATGCCTCATTATTAAGAAAAATATGAAATAGTGTATGTTTAACTTTACAAAAGACGCTATAAAGACACTGGATGTAATACTAGTTCCTAATGAAATAAAGGGAGATATCACTTTATTACACGTGTGTAACAGAAATGCAATAGTTAAAACATGACTTTATTATCTGATCATTTAGGATGTAGAATCTACAGTAGATATAATTGTGATAACAATAGGTAAATTCAGAAATTCGTCCATAAGAAGAAAGAAAAGAAAATAGGGTCAGCGAGGATTAAATCGGGATTTATTGAAAAAACACAAATTTAATGGCAATAAAAAAAATTAACGCAGAAACGAAAACATTTTAAAAAACTCATTATTTATTCTATAGTTTAAAACGAAATGTGAAAAGGAATTTGTAAATAGGTGTGTAGGTGGTTATGCCAAAGGGTTGTAATGTAACTGTACTGATATCTATAGTTTTACAATCATGCATGTTTATAAACTCGCATTAAATAAAAAAAAAGGAATCTACTACCTAGGCGCTTCAATCGTGCATAAAAATTGATTTTTTTGTCGAAACTTTAAAATACTCATGAGCAAATAAGTAAAGCAACTAGATAGAAATGGTAACGAAAACGTGTAGTGAAAAGCACTAAAACTATATAATATAATAAAAAGTAATTTCTCATTGACAAAATGCAATCAAATTTTTGTCATCAAAAGGTCAAAACTACTAATAAGAAATATGAAATTATCTAGCTGAATATCAGTATGAATTACATGAGTTTTTTCACTTCGTAGGCAAGATGGTAGGCTTGGTAATTCGTATCTTGGTCTGGCGGATTCCTGTAACACGGTCAAAGAATCGTCTCCATACTCGTTGCTCTCAATGATTCAATTGTAAAAACAGATAAATATCATGTGCAGCGAATATAATATTTTAAATATATGGTTCTACTACAATTCGTGCCAAGTGCCCATTGTGCTAAAGAAAAATAACGTGAAAATAGTAACATTTAAGGCTCATACATTGAATTCGTTTAACTATTACATTATCAAGCCGCGATAGATAGTAATACAAAAATATATCAATCAATGCAATCAGCACAAAAGGCTTTGTTTATAAAATGCATATTATTTATTATTATATTAGTATGGAATTCAGTTTATAGTAAAAAAAGCTAAATAGAATCGAAACCTTGTTCATTATAATGAACATAAACTTAAAAACTATGTGTATGGTTCATTATAATGAACAAATGTACTTACGTGTCGGCTGTGACTCTGTTCACGTTTGGTTTCACCTTGTTGACTTGTCTTGTGGTGGTGGTATTCATCAGTTGGTTGGCCATCGGCGATAACATAGCCGTGGGTGCTGCACTCCGGTGGTTTCGGTTTATTACTGAACGAAAATTATGGAATACATTGACAATCTTTAATACTAACAGCGTTTTGAATTCAAATTTTCGTGGTGGTGTAAAACTTTTGTAATAGTTAATCGGGTCTTACCACGATACGTTTTTAATTCACTAAAAATGGACAAGGTGGACAGCTTAGTGCTGAAATATCGGGAATAAAGAAAAAACATATCGTGTAAAGACCTGATTTACTATTTTTTTAAAATACAACAGAAAAAACAAACTGTTACAAAAAGTTTGAATGTGATTGTGTGTACTTACAACTTATATCTTCTCCTCTTTCTCTTGCGATTTCACCTGCAAGGGAAGTTAATTGTTTCAAAATCACATAAATACTTATATTATATTTTGAGAGTTAGGTAACGGGGTTTAGAATTAAATTATTAAGTACAGGTAAGATAAGGATTTATTTCCATATATTTGATTAAAAGTAAAGAGCTATTGAAATGATAGATGACAATATTAGTTAGAGTAATTAGTTATTACATAAAAAAAGTTTTAACTACTACAAAAGCACAGTAAACACATTACAAACTTCATTCAGGACACAAGTGCTTAAACAGATAGATGCGATGACATGAGGATGCAAGCTTACAACGAAAGTACAACCCAGTATGACCTGACCGCTTTAGAGTTTACCAAGAAGCATAAGGTCGGCGAAAATTGCTGTATCATTTACGAACTTTGTTTGTTTAGTAAAAGAAAAACTAAAGAAAGTTAAATAAGTATTTCTGATTTTAAATATTTAAATAAGATGGGGTCACGTTTTAACTTTTATTTCGCTTTTTTCTACAGTTCAGCTGGGATCATGCCTAAAAGCAATCATTTAATTTTCGCAAAGGCATTCTTGCCCAAGTTTATCAGTGCTGGCTATGAAAATGCGTGAAAAGCATCTAAGTGCGGGTAGTATCCGACAGCCTATGGACGAAGCACATTGCTGGTTTCCATGGGTAAGTGTGGGCCGATAACACAGGATTAAAAAGAAAACAAAACAGATGAAACACGCAGTCCTTTAGTCTGAGTACCTCGAACATGGACCTTCTTGGGTAACTCTGGCGGCGTGAAGGTGGGGGGAGGGTGGTGGTCATCTGCAAAACATCAGCACAGTTCGCATTCCGATACACCACTTAATAAATACCGTAAACACCTACTGGTACATCGCAAGTACAGCGTGTAACCCAAACCAAAAAATCACCATAATTTTAATTTTTCTTTAAATTTTGCTGAATTATATTTAAAATACATTCAGAATCACCTTTTTTATAAAACTGGCAAGAATAATAATTCCTAGAAAATTTAAAAGGTGACTTTGAATTCCTTCAAATATTGTTTTTTAAAATATAAAATATACATTTAAAACACTAATAAGAAAATATACAACACTTACATGCAACACACGATAGAAGTCAAAATACAAAAAATAAAAACTAACTAACAGACAAGCAAGTGTTCTAAGTACATTCTAAAAATATTTATAAACATGAATTTTACAACCCTATTCTTGATGGGAAATGAAAATATGAATGTATAGTTGTAAGATGGCACCGAATGTCTACTGATGCTCAAAGGCTTTAGCAAAATAAAATTTGAGGGACTTAGACCTACAACATTAAAATGATCATTAAATATACCGCAACACCCGGTGACAGCGACAAATTGCTGCGACAGCTTCAGAATTCTATGAAGGCGGGCCATCTAGCTATAAACATTCCCTAGGTAGAATGTATTAGTTAATGTCTCTTTTTTTTATAAGCAGATGCACTGAAAGTAAATTCAGTAACAGAATAGATACTAAAACTGTACGACATCAATATTCAGGGTCTATAAACGGCAAAATCAGGGTTTTTAATACTCCTAGAAAAATATTTAAGACCCATAATTACATAACAGTAAAATAAAGTTATAAATTTTGTATACAATTTATAAACATTGGCTAAAAGAGAGGCAAACATCTAATTGCTGAATGCACATTGATTAACGTATCAGACAAGACATCAACAGTACAAGAGATATAGCCCATAATTTTTTGATTGGCAACACCTCCACCCATATTGGACAAATAAGTATATAAAAAACATCACATCGACATTTACACTGAACCGCATAACAACTTAGGTTACGTACTTGCCCTGCCAACCATCTGGACGGCTCGTACGCCCTTCCTGAATGTGGCCACTGAACCGACAAACAACACCGTTTAAAAAGTCACCTTCATTAATTACAACTAATTAAGTTATTTTTGTTTAATAGTGGGCATCACAGAAGGATTAATGCAAATTATAGGCATTATGCAGACATAGATGCAAAGCCGAGCTTTTGGAGGTGTGTGACATGTTGATTTGATGAAGGGCGTATAATATAATGTTGTCCCTGCTACGAGTATGTTTTTTTTTCGAACTGTTAATGCCAAAACTGTCCGTTTTAATATTACTTTATTATTGTTTCTTTTAAATGAATTATACTTATTGCAATTGTTTCAGTTACAACGGAAAGTTTAGGCTTTACAATGCCTACTTGTTGATTTCGTTCATGATCATCATCTATGAATCCCCTATCTAATAGTTATTGGGGTCTCGTATCTTAAGAGGAGTGTCTCAATATATTATTATCGTTGTTAAGCGAATCTGTGGTTTAATTGCGTTGTGACATAGCCTTATTGTACTATTCTAGATCTTTGCGTGTTTAATTGTGATTAGCATTTTTACTGAGCTCAACGTTAATGAGCAAATGGTTAGTCGATGCAAACAAACTAAACGTGTTGTAAGGTACGGTAATATGAAGCTCCCATTTCGTTTCCGTACCGTCGAGACAACCACGATATGTATTAACATTTTGTTTCACCATCCCAGTCTGCATCATCATCATTCCGACATCTGGAAAAATCGAAACACTGACACATCGAATACGATCCTAACACTTTAGCGAAATGATATGTTTGATTTGACAGAATCAAATTTTTTTGTTTGGGCTATATTGTCCTTATAAAATACCAATTTAATTTGATTCTTTCAAAGAATGTGAAGGTGTGTAATGATTAGTGACTGTATTTTAGTTCCCTTGACCTTGCGTTAGTCACTGTTATGCCACAGAAAAGCTGAAACTGTCTTCTTAAGTCTTTATTTTGTCTAAAGCTCACTCTTAGTGTAAAGGGTCTTTTAGCTTATTGTGATTTTCTTCACACTCTGCTTCTGAGACATGCTTTCGTGGATTTTTACAATAAATAATTCTACGTGTTTCAGTAATAACGGTGCAATTTTGCTGTTTGCAATTCTACTTATCTTTAATATACGTATACATGCAATACTGTTTGTGTTGGGCTTTAAAGTGCATCATATCAACCTATATAATACCATAATTGCACCGAATTATATACAAAAAAAAATCTTAAAAGGATTGAAGTAGATAGATATTTTTTAACCTTGTAAATTTAGTTTGTATTGTATGATGCACTAAATCCGCATAATATTCAACAATTCAGAAAAGAGTGAAAAATAGTTTTAAGGCATAGAAAATGCTAAGTGTCAAGAGTGCTTTATCATGTGACCATTCATGAGCGAGCAGACATTACAATGATCGCTAAGGTTTAGAGGATGTGAACGAGCACGGGTCAAGAGAATGCTTTGCAGCTGAACCAGTCTGTGAGATATAGGACGCAACACCACTAAAGCAACTCAAAATTATAGACACGAAAAATAATCGGAAAACGACAATTTGTGTGGTTAAGTGTGGTGCAAGTTACCTAGGTCGGCTCCAACCTTCCGCTGATGGGCCGTCACTAAAAGTTCAGCCGAATAATATTTCATTAATGTCTTGGATATAAAGAAGATAGTGTTGAGAAAGGTCTTTTGTGAGTCTCATTGCGCAATGTGTTAAAATCGTACATGTGACACCATTTTAGTACACGTAGTGTTACATTGATTTGTACTTACAAGAAAGTTAGATAATAGAGTCATGACTGAGTTTTTTACATTGGCCGTATATTTTATGTTTTAAGAGCATAAAGTCACACATCTTATGTATTATTTACAAATTTTCATATATTGTAATATTTTTATTGGAAATTCTCTTATCTGACTTCCCTGTGTATATATCATGTCACGCAGTGTTACATGTGACATCGACTTGGCATAAAAAATAACTAGGTGTTATTTATGTGACATTAACTAGTTACTCGTATTTGAATTGTGATCGTAGCTTTAGAGGTAAATATGCGATCTTACAGATTTTTTTCCAAAAAGAATGTCACAGAATCAATTGTTAGACGTTAAGTTAATCCAAAGTGCATGTTTGGGGCTTGAAATTAAAATTAATTGGGTAATTAATACATATCTAAAAATAACAGTTAAAAAAATCAAAATGATTAAGATAATATTCACATGATCTTACAATTTTTGCATTTGCATTTCTTGATGAGAGTTTCGTCTTTGATGTCGTCGTGGCAAGCCTTGCAGTAGAACCAGGCTCTGCAGATATAAAAAATACTCTTGTAGTAAATAAATTAATTGCAATAAATAGATACATTTTAAATAGTCTGCTTTACTTATTACTTAATTATTACACATTATGATAGAAATAACGGAAGAAATATGGATGATTACTGACCTTTTGACTTCATCGGCGGACTGAGCTATAAAGAACCCTTGAGTGTTGGCATGTATCTTTGCACTGCGTGGATTGATGGAAATTTTGCTATCTATTCCTTCTTCGCCTTTGATTTCGATGGCCAGGAGCAGAAGTTTCAACTTTGTGAAGCATAACCTAGGACATAACGAATGCGGTCAGAAAGACTAGATTGTGTTGTTCAAATCCCTTTATTGGGTTTTAAAAAGTAAAAAAAAATATCATACAATTTAATCGTTTATTACATCAAAATTAATCTTTTGCCTATTAAACCATAAATGAATACAAAATAATTAATAATAGTGCTAAACATATATAAAATATTAAAGCCTAGTCTTTAATTCGTATTAAAGCCGAACCTGATGTTATTTCTGTGTTTTTTAAGGTTTTGGATGTTTACATTCTTTTTTGCAATTATCTATTGATGGGTTCTGTTATTCTTAAAAATACCCATTCCAATTTTAAAGAACCTGATTTGTGCAATTAATAAAGGCCAAAAGATCAGGTGATTTTTAGTTGTTGTGACTTGCACATGCTCATATAACTTGTCTACAATGAAGGCTAACATTTTACATAACACCAGAGATCAGCGCTATGGCGTTAGATGAAACTAATCAAAAGGAAGCCGTTTTCATGAGCTCTCATAAATATCGGCCTACATATGGTTAAAATTTTCATGTAGCTCATTTGTAAATCGTAACTTCTATTTAAATGTTAGCCCACATTATGCTGTGTATTAGTAAAATGTTAAGTGTCTTTGATGAAGCTAATGTAGGTGCGAGAACAACAAACATCACAGTGATCACACAAGCGGAAAAGATACAAGCATTATTTTATTTATAAAGCGTATGTGGTGAATGTGCATGATTTATTTCTAAAGAGAAAAACGTAATTTTAATTAATAATGCACTGTTTGACATTCAAGTTAAATATGGAACCGAATATCTAATATAATATTGTTCAAAATTAGAAAGAATTAACGTAAAATATATCGAAATTACAATTGAAATAAATATTGTTTAAATAGATCAAGATTCTACTGAAAGGTATTGTTTGAAAACAACGTACCACTACATTTTCTAAAGTCATATACCCACACATCATGCACAATCTAGTCTGAAAAGTCAAAAAATGTTTGTTAAAAGTATACAAACATTTAACCTACATGACGAGAACTAGTTATTAAGGATAGTGCACAATCAGTTATATAGTCTTGGCAACTTGGCACACAGTCTACTACGGTGCAAGGAAATGCAGGGAGTCAGGGATGGGATCTTACTCGCTCGCTTGCGCGAAGCTCATTCCCGTGAACGAAGTTGATAGCGTCTCTGTGTACATCTCGCAGCCAGTACCCTGCAGGTAATCGTTCTGCCAAGCTTGAGTGTCGGGGGACTGTAATCAACCAATAGTAGACGCTAAAACTTGTGCCAAGATAGTCACAGCAGAAGGAATCACCTTTTTGTTGCAGCATCCTAGACCTTTTGTTCCCTATTGTTGTAGTTTTTTAAGTGGTGTAGTAAATATATTATTCGTCAGCAACTTGTCAAACATTGTATTGATGAATTTATTGTTCAGTGCAAAATCAGAGAAATAAAACTATTTATGATGATAAAAAAAAAGGAAAGACATATCACCCACTAAGCCAGCAAAGTAAAAGTAACATCAAACACACTGAAAAATAAGCAATGCGTTTTTTCGTATTCGGTTAATGATTCACTCGACACCATCGAATAATGGGAATTGAGCTATGGAATGAATCAGTTGTAGGTAGAGTATAGAAGAGTTGTGTGACGTTGTCTTGTGTCACAGTTTGCAAGCTTCTTTTTGGCAACGCACTTACTCTGCGGCCATTGTGAATGGCATCCCGATAAAGGTAGTGCTTAGCGTCTCCGTGTACATCTCCATGCCCGTACCGCGCATGTAGTCATTAGTCCATATAGCCATGTCTTGGGACTGTGGAAATGCCGCATAAAAGACGTTAAAACAATGCAGTACAGTCGAAGATTCTGACTTCGTTTAAAAGGTTATAGTTTAATCTTCGAGTGTACCTACTTTTGGAGTAAAATAATTTACATCTATAAAGATCCCTAGCAAAAAAAGATTGCTGACCGTTTTAAAACTCCTCATGGCAAAGAGATTAGCCATCATTGTGGAGAAGCCAGGAGCTAGGCAGCTTTGAGCGATGAAGCCAAGTTTCAGTTCAGCTAAGCAAATGACGTCATCTCCCTGCTTCCAGTCCCATGATGGAATGTTTAGTAAGTAAGCCTGAAATTCATAAGAAATGTGTAATGAATAAAATGTAAAACGTGAATTCCATTTTAATATTTTGAAGTAACACTCATAAAATGTTTAGGAGTTTACATTCCTGAAATCTTAGTATCGAATAGTTTTGTAAGTGTGTTACAGAATTCTTACTTTATTTACATATTCAGTCATCCATAAAAATAAATAAGTAGTAATTAACCTTATTGTGATACTGCATTAATTGAATGATAACTCTAATGTCATCGGAGTAGTTTTTGATAGATATGACCCTCATAATATTAGCTGCATCTTCTGCATCGGGATCCTGGCAATATTTATTGGCTAGCACCAAGCATGCATCAGCTTCATGTACCTAGGGTATGAAAGTATCTTTAATAATAAATTCAAATTGCTAATTAGACAATAAACTTTTTAAACAAAAATTTGTTATTTTTCATGAGAATTACAATAAAAACTGGACTATGTCTACGTAATGTTTTATAAAAACACAGAGAGTAATTTGTTTAAGAATTTAGTCATTTGAGAGTGGATGTGTCGCAGGAAATTTGTAACCGTAAACTTATAAGTTACCTAGGAAACTTGTAAGCTTACAGAAAGTTGTTAACGGCTTTTTGAATTACATCTTTCCTGACAGATTTCAGGAAACTTACAAGATGACTGACCCGCTTTAATAAACTTGTAGGAGGACATTATTTTTGATATATTTCAGAGTTAAATAATCGATGTTTCAGAAAACTTACAAGTTTCCTAAACGTCGGGAGTAAATTTACGAATGTGGGGATGACGGACGGATAGTAAGGTACCCACGGGATCCGTGATTGTAATTCAAGCATATAAATATATACATCTATGTTTTTAGCAAAAATTCAGCACTGCTAAACCTGTTTTACTTGTATCAAGAGGTTGTTTTCGTGTTGAATTCATACGTAAACGTCGTCACGTTCTTTATATACCATCGCGGTACAATGGATCACTAATTACGTAGACCAGTGATTCTTTTCATTGAAAAAATTAGTGTCGGACAACCGTCCGGAATCGTGACAACTTGTGCCTTTCACTTTTTATGTCTGTCTCTCTCGCTCTTAGGCGGGCTAACCATGCCGCGTGCCTCTCACTCGCTCTCATTGTGAGCGCATAACGTGAGCGGAGCGTAACGCAGTTTCTTGAAGTGTCACCCGGCAAACCAATTTATAAGACGTTGTCACGTCAAAACATCGTAAAGAAAGAGCAGTTTTATAAAGTAGTACGAATCTACTACAACAGCCAAGCGAACGATAGGTATATAAAAACTTGAATAGGCATCAACAAGTACTAATTATTAGAGAAGTATATGCTGATTAAGTCGCAAAAACTGAAGTTTGTACTAATCATTTTTGACATCACCGTCAGCATTTTCAGTATACTAGATAAATTACTATTAACTCAAACATAAAGACCAGCCAAGTGCGTGTCATGGTTTATTAAGTACCACGATTTTATTTAGATTTTTAGAGCACGTGGTTTAAAGTTACATAATTTTTTTAACTTTGGAAGCCAATAACTGGCAAAATATTCATTATGGAGAAAAATCTAATGTATTTTTAAAGTTTTATCCTCACACGATGGAATGTGCAAAACAAAAAAATTCATCTCTCAGTTCCTCCAATTATTATGTATAGCCCTAAAATTTTTTTAAGTTTACGTATTTTACAAATTTCTTGCGACCGATGTTTTAGATGGCTACATTTAGAATTACCTATTTCGTAAAATTTATCTTTAAAATATAACAACACTGTATAGGTTATTACTACAAATAATTATACAAATGATGAAAAGAGTTTCAGTTACAGATCTTATTCAAAAGTAGTAATCTAAATTATTGTTAATACTTTAGTGAATAAAATACAAAGAAGCTGAAGATACAAATGTGTAAATTAAAATTAACTACGTTTATTTGACGAATAATCTAAACCGATACTACACACAAATGCGTTAAACAATTAGTTATTTAGTGAAGCTATTAAGTATGTGCTGCATAATTATATGTTAATCGTAATAGAAAATAGGATAGTTGACTAAATAACACAATAAAAATTCAAAACGCAAATAAAATTATGATATGTAAAAACGATTTATTTAACTCGATTAACTTTTCTCTATATGCAATTTTAAAAAAATCACCTTGTTCTATATTCAAATTAATTTTATTTATCTACTACTATATATAATACAAAATAAACTATAAATAAACTATTTTTTATTATGGCTTTATTCAGTCATAAAACTCTGTTTTCTAATGGATATTGCAAATTACCACTTAGTAAAATTTAAAACAATTGTCAACTACCCTATTGTGCAGTAAATGGTACTGTTAAAATAATAACCTGTTAAATGTAACACGAGGCCATGCATTTACTTAAATCACTTGACAATATAGACAATCGACAACGTACTTGCTACTACTAAATAGATTTAAAATTTTAAATAGGTACGGAAATTCTTTCTTCGGCAGCCATTTAAGCCAATGATTGTTAAATACGTACAAGTCATCGATATCGATTGTTTTCGTTTGAAACACACTGGCTAGCATTGCAAACAACACCCATTATATCGATTTTAGTACAGACAGTCACTAAGTTAGGGACAGTGAGATTATGAATGACAAACATGCACGCCCAGTCAGATCCAGTTCAGGAAATTATTTTATTATAGGCTTAATGCGTCTAGTTCAGACCCCACAGCAAAAACTAGAATGGAAAAATCATTCGTGAATCATTCGTTTGAGTATGCATCGGTGGTAGTTTATGTAATTCTAATTTTGTAAAATTTATGGACAAATTTATGGATATTAAGAAAAAGAAAACGGAACAGAATATCGCGGTGTGAAAATTTAAAATATAGACGGGAACCAACAAGTTAACAGATTAACATCATTAAAAATTATGTAAGACTGCGATATTATGCTGTCAAATTCTTTTTGTTTAAACTGATTTAAAAATAAGATTTAATTCAATTTTAGATAGTACACAGAGTTCAATAGGTTTTTGTGAAGTCATGGAATAGACGCAACGTGTATGCACTATAGTGTGAATACAAGACTGGGAAGTGCAAACACAGTGATAGCGATAGCACGAATAGAGGGCGCTCATGGCATTAAAAAAGGGATCTCACAGCACTCCACCAAAAACATCTCCACGTGTTAGAAGTGCGTGGAGGAGCTACGAGCATCGGTCTAAGTCTATTAGGAAAGACAGTCTGTACAATTTCAATCCGGTACCACTCCCAAAAGGTCACAATCGATGTGTGTTACTTACTTTTACCCTCTGAAGGTCGATTGGATTCATAATGGTGCCTTGAAAGAATTCCACAGTTGTAAAGTGTCTCTTGAACAGGCCTTCGAGCTCCAAGTCGGGCGGTTTCCTGTCATCAACTCTCAGTTAACACTACGGACCGACCAGAAGACATTCCGCCGCCAGTCGTGGGCTGACCTTACCATGCAACACTATTCAGTACCAAAATACGCAGTCGTGAAGAGAAACAGAAGCGGTTCCAGTGAATCGCAACAGTTTCCCCGTAAAAGCAATGATTGCATCAAAAATTTCAAAGTTACCAAAGTGAAAAAACCTAAAGTGACTAAATAGCATCTTTAAAGAAGTAAAATTCTTTATGCATAAAATAAAAATGTACGAAGTCGCATCTTAATATGAGGGCCGTGCTTTCATCTAAGACCTGCGCTACCGCTCATATGCTAGCTAACCTTGACTCGCTCAAGGTCGACGGCATTCATCATTGTACCCTGAAAAAACTCGACGGTGGTGTAGTGACGCTTCAGCAAACCCTCCAGCTCTAGATCGGGCTCTTTTCTGAAAGCGTCATTGGATACGCATGATGAATTAAGTCCGTCACAAGGAATTATAAGATGGAGTAATTCAGTGCAAAAGTTCTAGCTATTCAAAGTTAATATTATCGCTACTAATTTTGTTTACTGCTTTGTCATCATCAACGCCATCATCATCATGAAACTGTTTTATTGACTTCATATTTTCCGTATTTCCTTCAGAACGTTAGTTTTGAGTTGGTATTCATCCACTTATAAATTATACAACATACAACTATAATCATTGCTACCAACCTGTGTAAAAAAACAACCTCCACATCAACATCCTCTCTGTCCTCATGTAGGAAGTCTTTTAGAAAATGACTCACAGATTCGTATGTAATATGGCCACATACAACTATATGCCTGAAATTGTTCAAAACTTCATTATATTACCATTATCTGAATTAAAAAAAGCACTTAGAAAAGAAATCTAGGTACAACATCTTACGAAAAAAAGAAGCACTGAAGCGAATCCATTATAAAATCCAATAAATCTGTCAATTTGATTTTGACTGTTTGATTCAATATCTTAAGTATTAATTTTAAAAATAATTAAAAAGTACATTTTTAAAGACTTACATTTTCGCTTCATATTTAAAAATCTTAAAATAGCAAGTATGAAAGAAGCTCAAACATCAAGACAGGAAAAGAGAAACAGCAATTTGAAGTTTTATTTAATGCCCGGGACTGAATATAGTTTATAATACAAAAAATTTAAAATAGTCACTACAGGCTTAAACAAAACGAATAATGAATAAAGCGCGACTTTACTAAAAAACTACCACAACGTCTTCATTTTTAAGCCAATTAATTGTGAAACAAGAATTTAATTCATCTTTAGTTTTATTGGTTTAAGGACTAGTTTAATGTTTACAAATGAAGACACTGCACACATAACCTCCATAATTTACTTATATTTGTTCATCGATTTGTGGTTCGTTTTTAAATTGTTTTAATTTCTTAATTTTATTAATAAATTTACGTATTAATATTATTTACTTAAATTAATTTAAAACTTAAAAACATTTTTGTTTGAATAAACCCTGATTTGAGTATTTATCGATGACCACAAATAAACGAACAATTTTAATTAAATTGCTCAGTTTAGGTCAGGATGTGTGTGATTCTAACTACGAATAAGACTAGTAATATAAAACGATGCGATTACTAAAAAAAATGTACAAAAACTGTAAGTTACATTAAAAGGGACAAATTGTTTAAAGACACAAGATGCATTATTTAGAAAGATTTTAGATTAATAATTAAACTGGGGGATAAACAAGTATAAAACAATGAAAGGGATAGGCACACAACATCTTAAAATAAGTAGTTACACATTAATAACATATAAAAGCTTGCAATTCAGTACACTTTTTTTTATTTAATTGACAATTATTTCTATTCATGGTGAATGGATTTGTAATAAAGAAATTCAGTTTCTTATTAAGTTCAGTCGGTACAGGGTGGTGGGCGTATAAATATATGTGTAGAATGATGGAGGTTAATGACATTTTATTGAGGTAAATAAAGAAAATAAGGGAAGATTTGATAATAACACACAGATCATTTCAGAAGATGAAATTTAGATAAAGAGAAATAAAGAAGGAAGGTTAAAGGCGTCAGCTACATCATGCATGCTACTTGATTTAATCGTCTAAGGTGTGGCAAAGGAACTGATTTGTTTTTATTTATAATAAAACAATATTTCTATATAATTCAATAATGATAGCATGTACATTACAAACAAATTAAATTTCAAAATTTAGATAGAATGGATTGTGTATATCTTGCTAGATAAAATTTTAAATATGTTAAATGGTACGTCAGTTTTTTACTACATTTTACTACAATTTTGCATTAAAATGTCCTCAATGCACACAGCCTTGCCACGCTCTATTTACGCAAATACATTGAACTAAATTTACCGAGGGGGGTTTACAAAATTACATTACAAACAGTTACAAGTTGAACATTAAGAGTTAGATCAAGTACAGTACAGTTACAGTAGGTAGTCGTGCAGGCATGGAGGTGGGTAGAGAAGGAGCAGGCGGTTGGAATGCGGATGGCACTCACTAGGTACAATACAGTAGAGGACGGCCTCAACAGCGCCCCGGGCGCGCCCCTCTGCGGGCGCCACCCCTAGGGCTGTCGACGCCTGACTCTGACACACGAGCGACTCCAACAACACACTACAGTACCACTCAACATTTAACTCATGGTTACTAAAGTTTACTTAAAACATTCCTTATTAAATTACGAACGTATACTAACAGAACATAATCATGAAACCTATAATGACGAGCGATAACACTAGCCACTATCTGCTGTTCACTATTCAACTGAACTCAAATCAATTCAAAGGTAATTTAACAATCAAAATCGATTCAAAAAACAAAGACAACTTGCAGGACTTGCGTCCCGTCAAAGGTAAAGTGAGAACACAGAAGCGTGCTAAGAGAGGAAAAGGAAGATATAGATCACAACACGGAACACATTCAACGGACGCATGAAGACAGCGGCTCACCTGCGTCCCCGCTCATTCTTGAGGGTGCCGCCGTACTTGGGTCTAGTGCCAATTAAGTCAATTATCTCTGGGATACAACTGGCAAATATCGCCTAAACGCCGACAGACAAAACAAGACGTTCACATTCAGTGGAACAGTGAGTGTCGAGGGGCAGGGCAGAGAGCCACTGCAGCGACAGTCGCAACGCGTAACTTATCACTGGTGTCGCAGCCGTGGCTCCCTGCTGCCCCTCGGCGGGGTACAGCGGGTTCGTACAGTGGTGTCGCGCGAGTCGCGGCGGGCGCGGGGGGCGGGGTCACGAGCGGCGGCGCGCGGGCACTGGCTGTGTGTAGTCTTCGGGACTCTGTGATGTGCCGGAGTTAGCGCTACAGCGTGGCCACAGGCATCGTGTGCAAGCGAACAAACCAAACACTACTTCATTGACAGCATTACATAACTTTTAATCGGCTCTCTCCAAATCTAGTCTTATTAGAAGGATTAAAAAGCTTTATGTGTTTCAATATTAAAATTTACGATAAAAGGCATGTATTGATGCGTCGGCAGGCCGCGCGCCTGTCTCTGCTGTTAAAGGAGAGGGGCGCGGTCGCCGGGAGCTAACTCTTCGAGCATGCGCCACGGCACCGAGAGACCGATTCTAGTGAAGGATTAATAAAATTTAATTAGCAAACTCCGCATTCAATCAACCAAGTCAGATCGAAACCGTGAGAGGTAAGAAGGCAGGAAGGCGCGTGGAGCGGGGGCGTGGGAGCAGGGTACCTGCGGCGGATGTCCTTGCTGTACCGGCCGCCGTATTTGTTGCGCTGCGCCGCCAGCTCCGTGATCTCGGGGATCCAGCTGGCGAACACAGCCTACGATACACAGCAAACACCGTGAGGTGAGTGAACGGGACCCCGCGCGCCCGCCCCGCCCCGCCCGGCCCGCGGCCGCGAGTCCTCGCGCTCGCACAAGGCTGTGTGGTTGAGTGTCGTCTGTCTGCGTGGTGGCTGTGGCATGGAGTGGCTGAGGGTGCAGGACGTGGGTGCCGTGCCGAGCTGCGCTAGCGGGACGTGGGACCTACTGTGGCCGGGACCATGCAAAGCTTAGGGATCATACGCTCACTAATCAATGAACAGAACTTAAAAAGAAATTGACATCACCGGGTTCTAAACTAAAACGATAGGCATTCGGTATAGACGCTTGGTAGAGCGTGTACACGGGCGGACCGTCGCGATTGACTGCTAAAGAAGCACCTTGTTCTGACTCTACTACAAGTATAATTTTGGGAATTACACCCTATAGTGCTAGAACGAGGGACTTTTTACTGCCAGGTCGCGGGATCAGCGGGTGAACACGAGTAGATAACACAATACATCTGACGGCACTGAGCAAGCTTTGTATACGTGATGATTGTACATCGTGTTCGAGAGATCAAGCGATTCAAAGTCGCGAATTCCGCGAAATGAATCGCCTTCACTTTCGTCGATCAATTTATATATCAAACTGATACCTTTTTCCATGTTCACGCTTCAGCTCGCCACTGTACTTGGACCTACTTCCTACCAGCTCTATAATTTCAGGAATGCTACTAGCGAACATTGCCTGCAACAGACCATGGTGTTGATGGAACAACTAGTCTGGGCGCGAGAACCCATCGTGTGGTGCACGACAATGTTCACTTTAAGTTATAATATAACTATGGTGACGTAAGTTATAAAGTGTAGCCGGTAGCGGAGCAAAAACAAAATAAAATGAACGATAGTGTTTCTACTAGTGATGTGAGCAACTGAACACAGCCAGGCACAGTGCGGCATGCAGAGATCGCGAGGTGGGAGGGGGGTAACGCGGCGCGCGGGGGCGCCACCACAGGCCGGACGCCTCCACTCCGGACTAACACGTATGTCGAATCGTACCACTGTCCCCATATATATGTCTCCAATACTTAAGCACGGAAGGTACCTCCGGCAGCACAATTGTGATATCGCGTAACAAAGCAAAAGAAAAATAAAATACATCCATGCAGTTAAAAAAGTCACTCGACTTAAAGCTATGATGTGTTTGGCGACACTCGAGAGACTTGCTTTAAAGCTTAACGAGTCAAAGCAGCCAAGAAGTTAGAAGATAGATTGCAGAGTGAAGGCTGGCGAGGCGACGGCAGCCACGGCTGATGCCCGAGCGGAGCGGCGCAAGGCCTCTCCATAATTTTACCCAAGTTAACGTGTCATGCTATCTATAGAGGTGCACTAGTCAGGCCCACAACCATTCAAACAGCTGTGCATAGAGATCAGAACATTTAACTTTGTAATGCCCCGTATTTAAAGTAATCTGTTTCTTAGACTAGTAACATTAATATTTCCTTTTGCTTTGTTATAATTTTGACTATATGCAAGGAATTGCAAGCGTAGCATTTCGATTAAATAGCTGGAAGCTACTTGGAAGTCAGGCAGCTTAATGAATATTTTGTCATCAATGATAAAATTTTGGATTAGTTAAAAATTGAAGACGTTAAATCTTGCCTCTCCTTGCAAATCTAAATTAACTTTCCATATTAAAGTTAAATCAATATTATGACATGTGTTATTAAAGTAATAATTTGAATATATATAATATTAAAAAGAGGAAACTTACCAAGCCAACGAGGAGAAAAAAAACCAAAAATGTTCTGCCAAGAACCGTATGACAGAACACATCACCGTAACCTACAGTGGACATGGTCACTATAAGGAAGTACACACACGTCCAATAAGATAGTGGCTGGGCGTTTTCGAATTCCAGGGGATCACCAGAATTTTCCAGCTGTAAAAATATGAATTTCTTGATGAGTTTATTTAGTCTTTACAAAGTACAATATTATGTGATAATGCAAGACCAATAATTTGTACGTTTCAATTTTTGTTTATTATTAATTAAATTAGGTATTCTTGGCATGATGCCCTACCAACCAAACACAGAAACATAAAAAAATATTGGTTTGGATTTGAAAATGTCCCTGTTACCATACCTTCTTTGGAATATCTTAATTCTTGATAAAAAGAACCGGCCAAGTGCGAGTCGGACTCCCGCACCGAGGGTTCCGTACCTACCACTATTTACGTTTGCTTGTTTGTTTGTTTACAAACATAAAAAAAACAAAAAGTGTTCTTTACTGTTTTGCTGAATAATAGCTGGATGGCCCTGTAACGGTGTTTTAAGACGATACATGGCTCGGGCCCGGCTCACACTTGGCCTGTTTATTATTTATTGTTATACTTTAGAGCCAAACACATTATGATCATTACACATATAATGTGTTACTCTTTTTTCGATAGAGCAAGTAGTTGTAGTACCGCCAAGCGCCGCGTCCGAATTCAAACATAAATATTGTTATTATTTTGTAAGTATTAGTTATTTAGAATGTCATAATTTAATAAATAATAATATTTACAATGTTTCATGGTTCATAAACTTATCTCTAGTACCTGTTAGCTTTACCTTACCTTGTAATACAAGTACCAACTTCATCTAAGTACTTTTTAATGGAATTTATACTAAATTTTTACTTTTTCAAATATATTTTTTAAGTTAGTCGACCATTACTCATTAAGTAATAAAGCTTACTTAGCTATGATAGTTTTCTTTTTAATTTCGTTATATATGCCACTTTTATTATTTTTTTTACACACCCAAGAACAGGTATTTAGCTGGAAGTTTTTGCACTTTAAAGCCTTATATTTCGAAAACGCATCGCTAAATTTAAACATAGTTTTTAGATTTCCAGAATATTCTTAAACGAACTATCCCACGACACCCCACACTATTGGGTAGACAAGAAAAAATATTTATCCCCACTTGACGTGTAGGGGTGATCTATAAAATACTGTTTTATAAATTTTATGTTTAATTATTATTGTTTTATTATTATTTATTACTATTACATTTAAATCAGACAATGGCCATATTTGTTAGTAACAAATGTTTATACTTAAAAAAATGTTAAAGACTTATAAATTTAATACTCTCAAATTTCCAAAAAAAGTGATACCAATCAGTGCATGTGGAAGTAGCGAAACCTGTTTTTCGGCGCGACGAAATACTGCAAAAGGTTTCCTGATTTAGTCTTAAAATTTTGTATCAGTGAGACTAAATTTATTTTATTACTTTTTTAATTTAAGGATCATCTCTAAATAATTTAACCATATCTAAGTGTGTTTTTATCAAATGGTTTTGGACGTATTAGCTAATGTTGGATACAGTGCAAGGTTGTTAGCAAATCGTTAAAATGAAATTCATATATATATATCTGTCGACTTCATTATATTTTTTTTTATAGTTATTGTCTAAATTACTTCACTGTGGTTATAAATACTTTAACAGAGATTTTAGTTTGATCCATAATAGAAATCTGTGCCGTAAAAATATTATTTCTTGGATGATTTATTCTTAAACACAAATTATAACCATATTCACATACAACAATATGCATAGCATTGTACGTTTGAAACAGATTTTTTTAAGATATGTCATATTTATTGGGTATTATCCACAGCTAATATTTGACTAATCAGTTTAGTATTGAATAATTAAGCGACAGTAGGTAAAATACAGAGTAACCAAAAATATGCCTGTTGTAGGTATTTTTTTTGTATTTTGTACATTATATCTTTTGTGTTTCTTTATACACTTTTTTGGCAAATATTTACTTTGGCGACGGATAACTTTTTGAGCTGAAAATAAGTTCTAAATTTGTCTTATAATTTTAGAAACGTATTCTAATAAAAAATTTGCGGCGGAAACTTAAATAACAGTGATAAAAATGAAAAAAAACGTAAAATTGATATTTACGAGACTTGTAAATAACAGATCACAAATGTAGTTTTTTTTTATTTGTTATTAAATTTTGTTGCTAGCTTTAAAAAAGTTGTGAAAAAAAACGTCTAAAAAAACTAGTTGCGCCAGAAATCAAGTTAGCGGGGTAAAATATGATAAAAAAATCAAATTCGGCCAACCCCAACTTTACAAAACGAATAGACGCCGGGTTATATTTTTATACCCAGTCATCTTGTCAGGGCACCCCAACACGGCCGGGTTAGGTTAGAAGTTTAGGTTAGAAGCCTTAGCCTTCATGGTTATTTTTTTTATTTCTACCCAGTAATCTTATTAGGGCACCCCAACACGGCCGGTTTAGGTTAGAAGGTTAGGTTAGAAGCCTTAGCCTTCGTGGTTATTTTTTTTATTTCTACCCAGTAATCTTGTTAGGGCACCCCAACACGGCCGGGTTAGGTTAGAAGGTTCGCTTCGCTCCTGCCTTAGCCTTTCTGGTTTTTTTGTTTTATTTCTACCCAGTAATCTTGTTAGGGCACCCCAACAAACTAAAAACAGAATTCGTTACAACCCTAAATAGGTGCAAAGACTTTAAAGAACGTTAAGAGTGAAATTTGTTTAGGGTAGCAACATTGTACAGCTATTTCCGGTTGGTTGTTGGTTGTGAGATTTGTGAGTGAAGTTTTAAGTTTCTGTTATGGCTTCAACCTCGCGCGAAACTTTCAGTTGCAACGGCTGTAATTTGAAGTGTAGAGAAATTGGACATATTAGTTTTGTTGGTTCTGCAGGAGACTCTCAACTTCTTTTGATTTTTAAAAAAAAACACGGTGTCTTAGTGTTTAATAGGAATTGTGGTAAGTGCGGGAAAAAGTGCAATTTTAGTGCAGGCACAAATTTATTTAGGTGTGATAAAGCCAACTTGGAGATAGCTATTTGGACATTTCCACCAGAACTTATACGGACTGGGCGAGTTTTGTGCGCGAAGTAGTTGTCGATTGGAGTGTTTGTCATTCGCAAAAAATTGGTGGTGAAGGCGTTATTGTCGAAATTGACGAAGCTAAATTCGTTCGCCGTAAGTATAATCGCGGGCGTATTCTGTAAGGACAGTGGGTTTTTGGCGGAGTAGAAAGACTAGACAAGTGAAAACAGTTTTTTGTGCCTGTTCAAAAACGTGATAAGGACACTCTTATTCAATTAGTGAAAGACTATATTAAGCCGGGGTCGATTATATATAGTGACTGCTGGAAAGCCTATGAAATTTTGACGGAAGAAGGCTTCCAGCACTTGTGTGTGAATCACAGCGTGCATTTTGTTGATCCCGTAACAAGTGCACACACGCAAAATATAGAGAGACTTTATCGGGATTTGGGTGCGAATATTCCACAATATGGCCGCCGTGAGGCCTTTTTCGTGGGATATTTAGCTGAAGCGCGATTCCGACAAACTTTTAAAGTAGCTGGTGAACGTTTTCACCAATTTTGGACTGCAACTGGGATTCTCTTTCCTCCGCAGACGTAATACTATGTAAGTTTGTTGTAATTATTAATATTGTAGCGTATAAATTAGTAAAAAAAATTTTTTTTTTCTAACATTTTTTTTACGAAAATCTAGTCGTTTCCGATTTTTACGTTTCATCTGTGCATAAGGGGATGCCTTTCTATCGATTAAAATTTTTTTTACGTAAAAATACGATCCGTCGAGCAAAGTAAAAAAAAACCCTTTTTTTTAATTAATATTCTCGTAATCATAATCGTATTGTCAGTTATTCTTTCTAAATTTAATGTGCTGCTAAACTACTTGGATTATATAAAGAAGAAGGGAAAAGAAAAGACACTTTAACGTTTCATTTTCTAAATCTTTTCAATGAACTTGTGTGAATTTCATTCTTCTTGGCTTTCATTACGTTAGAAATGCCCTTGATAATTTAAATTGTTACCGACGAGATAACTTACCAGATGTATAATACCTGCAGCGGTCAACCACACGGATATAAATATAGAAACTAATTGCGCCAATCGTATAGAGCTCGATGTCTTTAATATATTGAGGTACTGCAAAATATCAGGCACGGTCATTAAGCGTAGAGCTCTGAGAAACCTTAGCCCTGAAAAAAAAGGTCCATTAGTAAAAAAAAAATTGCTAAAAGTTTGTCCATAATTTAAAAATCTAAGTACGAGTTAAAATTGACCTAAAACTAAGTTACTATGTAAGATAATGGTATGATTATGTAACAAGATACATTAAATTGCTTAAAAAATCAATAAAAAATATTTGTGTACAGATATATAATAACACATTTTTACATCTTAATGTAAGCTAGGACACAACCAACATTTGGAGAATCTAACAATATCAAATATGTGATCTTCATTTTCATTTGATAGATAGATATTGTTGGCAAATATAAATAAATGTACTGATAAAATTATGACACTCACCTATCCACGTTCTATCCAGGTATATTGATACAAAGGATGGGGGTATCGTGAAATAATCTACAAATGAATACATCTCGAGCATGAACCACAGTTTGTCACTAGCTGCTATAAACTGAAAAAGAAACTTATTAATATTATATGTTTATAAAATGCTAGTATTTAACTGTATATCCAAAAAGCCCAATCCTAATTAAAACTACTGATTGCACCGCAAAAAAAATGTACCTAAAAATATTATTATTTTAGCAACAATTTCAGTTCGTGACGCACAGATATTCATTAAAAAGTGGACCTTTTTTATGAACGCATATATAATATTGACCAGCGCACATTGAACTTTGTACTTCATTTCTGTTAAAACATATCTTCTATTTTTTAACGCATAAGGCAATTTATTTAAGCTAAACACTATTTCTCTTGTCATAATAATCTAATTTTTCGCTATATAACTGAGAAAGATCGTGACGTCCTTTCCCCGAAACTGTTCACAACTGCATTGACAGATTTGTTGTAGCTTTTGGAGTGGAAAGGATAAAGCGTCAACATAAATGGCGAATACATCACTCATCTTTGATTTGCTGAAAAAGTGTTCATGGCAGAATCGCTTGAAGACCTAGGCACGATTCTCAGAGACCTAAGCAAAGTTTCCCAACAGGATGGCCTTAAAATGAATATGGATAAAACGAAGACAATGTTCAACATCCATTATCCATGTTGCGCCAATACCGGTTGTCGTTAGGAATGCTACTCTCGAGGCTGTTGACGAATACACATACCTAGGGCAAGAAGTCCATTTAGGTAGGTCCAGCTTTGTAAAAGAGGTTAACCGAAGAATGAAGTTTGGGAAACTAAGCAACATCTTTTTGTCCAAAATACCTCAGTGCCCGAAAGTCTGCAGTCAGTGTGTGCTGTCAGTGAATACTTATGGTACAGAAACGTGGTTCCTAACTGTTGGCCTCTTAAATAAGCTCAGAGTTGCCCAGCGGGCTATGGAAAGAGCCATGCTCGTTGTTTCTTCTGTCTCGGCGCGACTTAATCCGAAACGAGGAAAAATGCCAAAAACCAAAGTTACCGCCATAGCTCAAACAGTTGATAAGCTAAAGTGGCAATGGAAAGGCCACATCGACATCTAACCTATGGGGTAGAAAGGCCACATCGACATCTAACCTATGGGGTAGAAAGGTTCTTAAGTTGCGACCACGGATCGAAAGGCGCAGCGTGAGACGGCCTCCTACTAGGGGGACAGACGACCTGGTTAGAGCCGCAGGAAGCTGATGGGCACGGGCGATCAGGATCAGCCGTTGTTGAAACATATGAGAGAGGCATACGTTTAGCAGTGTACGTCTTCCAGCTGTAACGACGAGTAAGATCTAAGGAACCACAACTGATATATTGAGCCATTCGCGGTTTCACCTTAATACGGCTTGCCCTAAAACATGCATGGCGTAATCTTCAGGACAAGCATATAAGTACTGGCAGGATGAACCAGGGAGCTGTCATTCTTTTATATAACATAGCTCCTACAAGCATCGGATCGCATTGATAATTTTCATCATAAATTTTGCCAACACCGTTATCAAAATTTCTAAGCGAGACTTGTCAATGCAAACTGTTTCAATGTTTTTTGAATAATCCACCGATTTCTGAGGTATCGCTAGAGGTAGGCTTACTCAGCGGCAACGTGATCGAAAGCATGCGAAATTAGTTTTCAGTATATTAGATCAACTTTAAAAGTGATGCTATATTGCCGGAAATTTTAAGACATATATTTTGAGCGAGTTTTAAATCCTTAATAGAAAACATGTTGCAAAAATAGTTATTTTTTCATATGAGTGAGTATTACGTTTGTACGCTCTGATTTATTTGATGTGCAATCCGTATATTGGATATAAAAATAATATTTTCGTACGTTAGACCACTTTTTTGTTGCGCATTAGAGGAAAAAATATCATATAGTATTGATACATATTTTGGATTATTTCTGTTAGTAGTTTTGTTAAAGATTTGGTTTGGTTGAATTACAATAATTATTTTGATGTAAAAATATTTAATTGATGTAAATAAATTGACGGATGATAAGCTTTTTGAAGTGCATTTAAAAATAAGTCTTTATAAAATAAAATAAGGTAGTATGGAGAACAAGTAATTTATTGTGAACCCTAGAAAAAAAAAATTGAAAACTTTATTAAAACAAAGCTTCCTAAACAAGGCTCCGATATGGGTAGTCAGCGTAAGCTGGCTTTAATCACTCTATGTTCCTGAGCACGCGCTTTCCTACCGCCGGGCCCGTTTTTAGTACATTTGCGTACGGCGCGTTCATACCTTATACGTAGTTAGAGTACCGCGTGAAGCTGCAAATTAATATTAACTTCCCGCTTGTATGTTTAGGTACAGTTTTGCATACAGGGGGAAATGTAGGCTATTAATGCTTTAGGTATGAAAGATTTTGTAGGGTGTGATTTATCTGGTTACGTGTGACGTAGGAGTGGTCTTGATGAATTGTTTAAATTCATTATAATGCCAATGTGGCATAGATAGGTACACAGAATGCCGCGTATCCACTGGATGACTTGAATATCAAGGGTATCACAGCGGAGCATTAGTTTCTGTCATATATATCATATCTAATAGCTAAACAAAGCTATTAGCTAACAGTTCGTACCTAACGTTAGATACGTAAATAATATCCAATTTAATGAAAAACTATGTAATAAACATGAAATGACTTACTCGTATAAAAAAGTAGACCATAAAAAATATGTTAAAGGCAAGGTCGATTTGCTGAGTAATATTGTCGCTCCATTTCTGGCATCGCTCCACATCTTCGCTGGAATTAGAAACAAAAGTTTATTTGCCATGTAATTAATAAGAGTGAACGATTAACGTTGTAACAGCTTCACATTTAAGCCAAACCTCTAATTGCCAACAAACTTGTGTGGTCATATCAAAAGGCGACAGTGTAACTAAAAGTAGCAAAAAAGTGTAATAAAATCGGTGTTTTTGTGCAAGTGTATTGCGATTATGTATTTCAATTATATTGTATGTAGTGCAAAATATATCTTAATATTGTATAGACTACTTCTACTATACAATAAGACAGTATATAAATATATTTGACTTGTATAGGCAACTTCAGTATTTTTAAAATAAAAATAAAAATCATTTCATTGCAATCACAAAATACATAATTTAAGTTATTTTGATAAATCTACGTTATAATTACCACTGAATCATCAATTTATAATCACTAAGCCACTTTTTCATATGTCGTGGATTTAGTTTACATACCACTTTTTTGTTCAATTAAACTTTAAGTGTAATCCTGCATAAATAAATTTTGGTTCTCAATTATGCCACCGGCACAAACAAGTTTGTTGACTTAAAAAAAAATCAGCAAAAAAATTAAAATAAGCAGACGATAACGGCTATTCGCAACGAACATGTTGAATCACATTGATGCATCATTGACTCACGTATTCCTTGTGATTCCAGCATTATATCAACATTAATATCGTTAAAATTATTGTTTTCATCCATACTAATGTTATAAAGGGAAAACATTTGTTTGGTCGTTTGAATGTAGGGAAAAATCTTTGCAACTACTAAACTAATGCTAAGAAATCTTATCCCTGAGTAACATAGGTTATTTTTTAGTTTTGATTGATATAACTGCATATTCCAAAATATTAAAATTTGTAAATCAAGTCGGGCAAAATGAGGTAGTACATCTTCACTTGCTAAGCAAACCAAGTATCGGAGTAAGCTGATTTTTGGTGCACGGATATCTTGAGGGAAAAGGAATACTTTTTATTCTGTGGATATGGGAAAGTTCCTACAAATAAAGTTTTTTGCGGTTCGCTATTTCTCGCGTCACGCGGTGCACAGCATTGTCTTGACTTTTTTGCACAGAGGACAAATCAGGACAAAGAATACTTTTATCACGATTGAGAGTTACCACGGGAATTGGTTTTTCTTTTTCTGCAGTTAACGAAACACATCTAGTTGAGTTGAGGATTAGTTAAGGAATTAAATGGATTTTTTTTTTTTTTACCTGGAGGCGTCGATGAAGTAGATGATGAGCGATGCTATACTCAGAATGAACACCAACACTACCTGGAAAGAATAAATAGTACTTTGGTACAATACACGAAAAAAAAGGTATCCATTTTTGCAATTTGACTATGGAACCCTAAAAACTGGCACGACGGCTTCTGTCGCGGTTCCTATGGAAGCTTGGAACACCATAACTCGCTTGTTGCCAACCATTTAAAACTATGATCACTGCCTCGTTGAAGAATCTCACTTCTAGAGCAATCCTCGGCTGGGAACTTGTTCCACAATTTCAGCGGTCGTGAAAGTAAGCATCTTTGAAACCGCACGTCTATTGACTATTTAGGTTTTGAGGTCTATTTAGATGTATAACAGTAAATCCCTCTGTTGTTCTTTCTTTCCCTCCTAAACACGCACCCTTCGAAAGCCTCGTTATACTCGTACCTAAATATATTTTCGCTGGTATAGCGTCACTTCCAGCACGCCATAATTCTATGCAAATTTCTATGTCTTGTTCAAAATCTACTAATTTAGAATTTATAGTACTGATTTACTCTGGTACTTTCAAAATAAAAGGGGTTTAACTACGAAATTGCTGTTTTAACGCCATGACCACTACTTTGAATAAAAATTCAACCTGCAGATTTTAGAGTAAAACTTTTTTCACACGAAAACTATAAGATTCTAAATTAAAAAATCTGATGTTCGACTGATGGATACAGCGAAAATCAGAGTAATTTCGAATACGAGGACTAACGCAGCAAAAACCGTGTTTAACCGCTTTTGTAGTGGAAACTTTGACCTCCACCAAATGAACCACGAGGAAGACCAGCCACTAAGATAAATAAAGATAATGGTGGAAGCCGTTCCGTGTCAAACTACTAAAAAATTAGCGAGCAGCATGGTTTGACATAAGAATACCTACAATTAGGGATTGCAAATCCGTACCATAATTGAAATCCGGATTTCAAATCAAATTAAACAATCATTTCAATATCAGTGACGTAAGCAGAAGCATCATAATGTAAAATATAAAAATAATAAATAAATAAACAAAATTTTATTTCAGAAATATTATTTCCATATATGGTTAGTAGGTTAATTAGTAACAATTGTACTTAAAAACTATGTTATTCAAATTCAATATAATTTATTCAATTTAGGCTACAATAATTGAGCACTTATGAGTGTCACTACGCCATCGGTTCGTTAGTCTACAGGGCGGGAGACCTTGTACTGAGAAGAACCGGCAAGAAACTCAGCAAGGGCATTTCTTTTCTCCCTTTCTCTTACAGCGTCCAATTCAGATACTGGAAAATGCCCTCCCTATCATAAAAGGACACTTTCCATTACAAACATAAAAAACATGAAATATAAAGCACAAGCACAACATAAAAAAGTATCTAATATAAACAAATGACAGTTTATGTATTCATCACTAAGAAATAATCAATGTCTTACAGTATTAATAAACAAAACAAAAAAGTAAGACTAAATACTAAGAATACAAAGAAGTTTGCAAGAGCAGACCAGCCTCCACAGGCGGCACCCGTTCACGAGTATGACACATGAATCAGCCATCGCTTCGCTCAACCATGTTTTAGGGAACGTAACGACCCGACACACACGCCACCACTGCAGAGACACTTTGAGAGAGCATGACACACTCAAGCAACTCCAATAAAACTTCGATTGTACTAGTTACAATGTGTGTAGTAAAGGAACAAAATATAAGAGGAGAAGATTGGAAGGTTCGTAATGCTTTACTACCGAGAAGCAAATAAACTCACTAGTTAATCTTTTATACATCATATAAAAATACAATATTTAGTAGTAATTGTTAGTTATTATTATTATATAAATGTATCTGTTGTCTTCGAGCTGTCTGCACCCAGTGCATCTGGATGGGGCAGTCAGGTCTAGCAGCTATCATCATCAGGATGCTGTTATCACTGGACTGGTAGTCGCTTGCAAAGGGAGACCGCTGTTACGAGCCTTCGCGAAGATACCCGATGCGCTGCAGCGCCACGGTAGTCCCAGCACCATCCTGAATGCATTATTGTACTGGACGAGTAGCACATTGTAAAGCCTACAAGCCTAATAGCTTAATTATAAAAAAAATAAAAACAAAAAAATTTGAAACCTATTTTTTTGTTTTTAATTTTTGAAATGAGGTCGTAAAAAAGAAATACCGTCAGTCGACTTATCACTCTGTTCGCTCCGGATTCTGTTAAAAAATTGTTTCACAGATAGAAGGCACGCGCTTTGAACCGTTTTTGTATAGGATTTAATTTTTTTTTGAACTTATCGTGTAGGGTATCTAATAGGGCTTCATAGGTCGGATCTAAAAATATACAAGACTACTTTACCTTTCAGCTACTTGTTTTTTAAAATTCCAAAAAATATTTTTAAGATACATATACTAAGTTTGGGCTCCTGGAGAGAAGAAGGCTGAGTCAATGTTTATTAAATATACCAACCTCCAATAATAGGTAATATAATCATATCTAACCGAAAGAAATTTTTTTTTTTTATATTTCTTTTAATTTTGACAGTGTGAGCTTTAAGAAACTATCCTTAACTTTGGTATTTATTAACTTATAGTAGTTGTAATTTTACTAACCAATTAACGAAAGCAGCTCAGTACCGTACCGTAAGTCTTGTAAAATACTGAAGCTTAAGGAACTGTCTCACATTGTAAATTTTTTTTTATATTAAATTAAAATATTTTTTTTAAATTGCTTATTGAGGTTAAATATGAGTATATTACCTATAATTTTAAGTATATTTTATATATTTTTACATTTGGCTTATTTGATACCCTACTCGCGAGGTTTCTTAAAAGATTTTTTTCAAATCCCATACAAAAATTGATGACGTCATAACTCATATCGTCATAAGGGAAATACGTTTAAGAACTGCGACTCAAAATAATTGTTTCAACTTACAGTACATGTGAGCCAAAGGGCTATGCTCTAACATCGATTTGCGTTTTTTTTGCGTAAGTACACCTTATACTAATATGCCCCACCGCTCGTGTCACGTCGCAATAGTCGCGCTGACTAATCCAGGCGACGCGCGTGGCGAACCACACGTAAAGCCCAATACCCATTGGTCCTTATAATTTTGGCCCAACATAGACAGGAACAAACAATATGTGTAATCAAAGTAATCATCGTATATGGCTTTGCAAGCTTAATGATTGAACTGAAAAAAGTAATGAACTATTTTATGTAATAATTTTAAAAATGACAAAACGCCATTCAAAATGTAAATAAAACCTTAATATTGCTTAGCTATTACAATAAAGCCTTATGGTTATGTTTTATTAGCTTCAAAACGATTTACTATTTAACATATTATTTAAAACTATCAAAAATAAAATACCTTAATCTTATTTATAAATGCGTCACTTGTCGATTTTGTCTTACAAAATCGATGTTAAACATTCTTATCGATTACTAGCCTTCATACACAGAAGTATGAAGAGTATTTTCAACAATAATCGATTGTTAAGAATTCATTAGTAATAGCAAAAGTAGTTTACAATGGCAACCCACAATGTATCAAATTCATAATTATTTGTATTTTTGTCCATGGCCAGGCCAGTGGGCCATTTATAGGCTAAGCCTTTGAATTTGGCAGAATAACTTCTAGTTTTTCTGACATGGAGACACGGATTGACATTCAGATTCCTTTTTAAAATTCGGATTTGAGAATTATATTGACTCATTTGCAGCAAATCCCATTATTGCTCTATGATAACGTGGAGTCTGGCCACACTGGTCTTGCAACAGTTTTAACACTACAAGAACTACAGTTAGAAATCGTCCGTTATCCTACATACACGTCGACTTTGCACCAACCGACTACCACTTTTTCCGTGTTTTCTTTTCCATTAAGCAGTACAAAATGCCTTCACTCAGTTTGTGTAATCCTGGACAAAGAGTTTTATCGGACAGGTTAAAGCGATCTTCCTAGTAGATGGCAGAAATGTATGGACAACGAGTGTGTTATTAAATAAATTTATTTTATCCACCAAAAAAATAATTTTAATTTTTCATAACGAAACTGCTTTTTTATACTTGAACTCCCAATAAACAGTGGTTTGTTGAGACAGGAAATAATATAATTTAGTTTAGTAAACAAAAAACGAATTGACTGTATTTAAAAGAAAAATTAAATTTAAAACTTGAAAAAACCTCCCACACAGAAAACTCCTAAGAAGTATACAAATAATAACCCAGTATTTTGATGCAAGACTCGACGCTCTGTCTCCACGTTTACATAAATGGGTGGATTTCCCAACGCCAAAATTTACGCGGCATGAATGAAATCGGTAGTGTGGAACGTTAATATACAATTCTAATATATTTTTTTTATGTTAGGGAGGTGGTTACCTGTACGAGGCAAGAATTATATTTGTTGATTAGGAATCCAGCTTAGAAAAAATAAATGTTGAAGCCCCAAATTTTTCATTTCGGTAGCTGTCCTCACAACAGTTTTTATTATAATTTCCCTCGAAAAACAAAAATTATTGGCTATTTAGGTATATGGCTATTGTTTTTATATTATATATTTTAATCTGAAATTGTTATAGTATTATCACAGAGTAATTTTATACTTACATCTACCCAGTTTAATAACTGACAAGTAAAAATTCACTTGTCCCAGGAAGTCCTCTAATTTCGGTGAGTTTTTGCATGGAACAACCCTAGCTTCCCCCTCAAGCGCTGAAAACTTTCGTATCAATGTCGCCTAGTGCTTGATTGTGTAGGATGCACGTAGCTTGCCTGCATGTTCCCGCCAAAAACGTAAATATTTCATATCGGTGTCTCCGGACAAATATAACTTGTCTTCCAATGACCTAGTATATTTCATTCAGTATTAGTGAGTGCAGTTATTGTACTACGTTTATTTGTGTAGCATTTATCACATCCTATAATAAATAGTTTTATTGTTATGATAATTTCTGTGCTTGGTTTTAGTATCGGTGTTTTCATTTCGGTTGATTCGGTGGGCTAAACTGTCAACCGAAATGATAAAAAACTCTATCATTTATGAGTTTAATTTTTTCATTCCGGTGCATAGTTTTATCATTTCAGTTGATTTTTATTTGATTTGATGAAAATCTAGACCAGCAGGTGAGCTTTTAAAATATTTAAAAATATTTTCTAATATCTTTTTTCAAGACCTGTACTTTTATATGATACTAGTTTTTAACAGCAGATTTGCCCACCCAGAATACGATTATCACGGTAAGAATTCTAAGTTAATACTCTAGACTAGAAAGATACATAGTACCTATAGCTATCCCTGAGCTAAAAATCTACTCGGTGATCAGTTGAAATGTAAACAATAGATTTTTTTGTGGAATACATATGGCAGAACAAAGGTAAGACAGTAGCAGTTTAGGCAAGGTGTTTTGTTGAAGTAAGCGTTTGCTCAGTAGTAAATAATATAGGCCTGACTGTATACGGTATCGGTGGATTTTAATTTCGGTGGACAGTTTCTTTCATTTCGGTAGGTAGTTATTTCATTTCGGTGAACGACTGCCTCATTTCAGTGACATTCAATTTTTAAACACTTATATCTAATAAGTTTATTAAGATATTTTAATGTCATTAAAAACTAGTATCAATATAGTCAAGAAGTATAATAAACCACAGTTAAAATTTGAAAAACTTAAAAACAAAAAAATCCACCGAAATGATTCTTTCATTTCGGTGGATTTTTTTGTTTTTAAGTTTTAAAAGCAACTTGTAGAAATTTACCCAGATACTTTTCGAGACGAGACACAAAATTGCAGTAGACAATTCTGCTTGTCGAAATCCGCTCATTCCACTAGATTAGTTAAACTACCATTTGCTATAAAAATCTTAATTTTTTTTCCTCGCCAGCCTTCATACGTCCCTACTAGACACGGCCTGCCCTCATAAGCGAGGGTGATTTGGGCCATAGTCCACACGCGGGCCCAGTGCGAATTGTGGACTTCACATACGTCTTTTTTTTTTCTTGACGTATGCAGGTTTCTCACGATGTTTTCTTCACCGAAAAAGACAGTGGTGTGAATAAATAACTCAGTGTACTTGAGAAACTAAGAAAAGACTTATACACGCTGAATCGGGTTCGAACCTCCGCCACTTAGGACGTGAAGTGAAATTTAAACCCCTCGACCACCACCGACTTTTCTTATCTTATCTTAAATACATATTAACTAAAGATTTGTTAGTACAAAAACGCACGTCGCGGGTTTATGACCAAGTATGATATGACTAAAGATGTTAAAGACCGTACGTCAAACATATTGTGGCTGTATTGAAATCCTTCCTATAACCTTTTAAAAGGAAAACAAAATACCAAAAATGCAATTTTCATATTTTATTTGTTACATATGATATGATTTTGAACGTACGTTTTCGCAAAAAAGTATGTACAGTGCTACGGTACAATTTCATATCTGCTGTAAGCTGAGGAGTTGGGTATTCCGCAGACTACTTAATGCTGCAAAATCAGCTCAAGGTTGTCATACCTTAGAAATACCACTAAAGTAATCGTACACCAAAATTTCTATCAATTAGACAAGTAAAAGTTAGTTAGAACCTTTTATCAAGCAGAAAATGAGCTGATGGGCTCCAACCTACTGAGCTGATATTTATGAATCATAGCTAAAAACCATCTCGATCACATCAGCTATCAAAAAAAAAACATCAAAATTGGTCAATTCGTTTGGGAGCTACGACGGAAAAACTGTATCCAAATCGGTTCACCTGTTTAAGAGAACGATGCCACAGACAGACAGACACACACACACACCTATGGGTCAAACTTATAACACCCATCTTTTTGCGTCAGGGGTTTAAAATACTGTTCAAAACGAATCCAAACACGGCATATCTTCTATTATTTTTGCAAAAGTATACCATTGTGTTGGATATCCTGCAGCATCAGCCCATGGATTTCATTATCTTGCATAGCTTTGGAGCATACATGGATATCTAAAACGTTAAGGTCACACATATGTTTGAAAGTAAAGTAACAACCCATTATGCATGAAGATCCCTACCGCAGCTAAAAAAAAAGCTGACGAGCATGAAACGGCTGAACCGATTTTGAAAAAACATGCCTAAGAACAACTGATAGAAAACCTGATTTCAAATAAAGAAAACCGCATCCAAATCGGTTCACCAGTTAAAGAGCTACGGTGCCACAGACAGATACACACACACACACACATAGCGGTCAAACTTATACCGCCCCTCTTTTTGCGTTGGAAGTTAAAAATGAGAACTGATGTTATCATTCAGGCATACGAAATCACTGAAAAGAAAAGATAAATATTTTATATCATAATCCAAACTTTTCTAAATTGTATTTACTTTTGTTATAATTTATACGTAAAATATAAAAGCAGTTGAGTAATATCTGAATCAAAACATTTCGGGATTTCGACATGTTTGATAAATTATAACGTAGTCCAGAACTTAGTCACTAGATTTTTTTTTAAAAAGCACTCTGTTTGATGTTTAAAGATATCGTTGAGGCAGACGGACAGACATAAGGTTTTCTGTTAGTCGAACGCATTTTTTTTTCGATAGTAGTTAGATGACGCTAGTACGTTTTTAGTGATAGATATTAGGCTATGTAGTTTACTGACGTATATTATATTAGTGGCAACGTTTATAATAAGGTGCTGCATTTATTTACATACCACTCCTATTGGCAAACAAGCTTACGGCCCACTTGATGCCGTAGAGTAGCCTGTAGACACTTGCAACAACACGGGCATTATTTGCGCGTTGCTGACTCGTAAAAAATATAATCAGTCCTTTCTTAAACAAACCATACTATAGTCTTTAGAGAAATATTGTATTTTAATATAAGTTATGTAATAAATAACTTAAATGGCTTTGTTACGTCAAAAGCAACAGATTTTTGCAAAGGATTTAGTGTGTCTTATACTCTGTAGATGTTTGTAGTTGAATGTCAAGGAAACAGAAATAAAATCTTAAAATAATTTAATTAAATAATTTAAATCATACATAATTATAAAGTACGTAAAGTCACATTGAGATACTGTACCTATATTCAAAAATAAATGGTAGATGACCTGCCTATATTACCTACAAAACCAATGATGAAAACGAAAAAATTGATTACAAAGGTGTAAACCTAGGTTTTTAGGGTTCCGTACGCAAAGTTTAAAAACGGGACTTTATTTTACTAAGACTCCGCTTGTTCGTCCGTCTGTCACCGGGCTGTATCTCATGAACCGTAACAGTAAAATAGTTGAAATTTTCATAGATGTTGTATTTCTGTTGCCGCCATAACAGCAGATACTAAAAAACAGAATAAAATAAATATTTAAGAGGGGCTCCTATACAACAAACGTGATTTTTTTGCCGTTTTTATAAATAATGGTACGGAACCCTTCGTGTGCGAGTCCAACTCGCACTTTGCCGATTTTTTTGGTAAGTACCTACATATATAACTTCTTATTGTGTTAATAATAAACACTTCACATTAATATTCAAACCCATTACCTGTGGCTATCAGCATAGTTCGGTTATCAGCATACTGCATTCTGCATACCACATTAATATATGATTTTAATGTTGACGCATCCGTCAGCATTTTGGAATGCAACTTGAATTAGTGATCGTTATATATGATGTCATTTAAAAGGATACGATTGAAGTGTTTTTAAGGCAGTACACTGCACTAGAGGGTGACTTTGGTTGCTCATTTTATAAAATCTATGCAGTATTTTTAAACTTTATGTGCATTTTTATACAATGATATTGTACTGCCTTAAGACAATATTCATTGGGCGCGTCGAGTTTTTCATTACTCAAAAGAAGGCAAAAAATCTTCATAAGAGGAGTTGTTTGAGTGCTGGTTCATATTACCTATCTATCTGACCGAAGATATCTCGAGTATCAGCAGCCGCGTAACGCCAGGGCAGAAGAATTGTTACTAAAACATCAAAACCGTACAGCCTAGTCAATCTTTCATTCAGTCTGCCATGGGCTGTTGGAAAGAATATCTCTTAGGGATATCCATATTAATACGGTCATGACATCTGTCTGTCTGTCTGTTTGTTTGTAACTCAATCACGCTGCTATGGAGCATCCAATTGAGCTTGAAACTTTGCACAAAGATAATTAAAGAGACGGAAAAGGACATAGGCTACTTTTTATCCCGGAAAAAGTCACAGGGGAACAACTATAACCGAATTCCTCTTAAACGAACTATAGCTGCAGCCATAGCTTGCTATAGTAAGCTTATTTAGCATAATCACGGAGCAGGCCCTCGTAATCTCACACCGATAACCAAATTTAGGGCGGGTGAAGCCGCTGGTAAAAGCTAGTACTTACAGTAACTCAATAAATTTCAAATCAGTCAAGCAAAAAATTGATTATTCTTATATTAGTAACGTCAAATTTCTTAAGCGCGGAAATTTATTAAAACTAAGAGGGAAATTGTATTAACTTTTCATCTCACTGTCAAAGCTAAAAGGAGGAAAATGTTTTAGCTTGAGCTCTTCGCGTAACTTGGCAGGCCTCCAAGGAAACTTAAGTCAGGAAGTGGAACGATGGAGATGATTTAAGTATTACTCGTATTTGCCGTCATATTAAATTATTTTCTGTTTGGATGACTCGGTAAATGCTCACTGCATTTACAGTATCGAGAGAGACAGGAGTTGTGAAGAAATAAAAAAGAAGAGAAACATAGATATACATATTTTACTAACCATATGAGTACTAGTCATTGTAGTAATATCGTAATTAATTAGTATGATAAACTAACTAAGCACTAAAATTGTTTAAAATAACTAAGAAAATAAAATTAAAATTTATAAATAAAAAATAAAAAGCAAGTCCTTACTGAAATCCAGACTTTTGTTGTAAAGTTACCACTTAAAATAATATCCTAATTTAGTTTTTTGTTTTTCAAATTACTTCATTTTAAATAAATTTATGGCCACCATGTTTGTTTTATGCTGACAGCATATATACAGCAGTTCCGGGATCAAGACGAATCTTACGACACCTCTTTTATACAAAGATTTGGACATGGTTTCATACGTACACTCAAAAGATTACCCTCGTTTTGGCAGTCTCGTATAAAGCTGTTCTCCTGTTTAAAATATCGGTAACTTTTTATGTCAGTCTTAAGTGACGGTTGGTATTTAGATATGACTTAATAGTGTTAGATAGTTATAGTATAGTATAGTAGAATAGTGAAGATACCACAGTAATTTTAAAAAAAACATAGCTAAATATGCTGCTGGCTGTGATGTTGGGCTGCTCCATATTTTTTTGGCAACAGCTTTATTAAAAATTATGCTTGCCTCAGCCATTATAGATGCCACTGGAGTAACACCAGCCTATCCTTGAAAGAGTACACCGGGCTGGCCAAATGCAAAATGCCGAACGTTTGTCGAGTTATTGTAACCTCTGCCAGTTTTCAAGCTGCCCATTAGGCCTCTGAATTGGCTTAGCGCCTGTTATCATGATAAGACAACACCATAGCAGAAAAATGTGCTAGACCCCGTATATAATAACCTCATAAGCTACATGTTTTTTAGCCTTGCCGTCGGATACCAACACACATTTTTTTACCTATCTTTAATGCACATTTTCTGCATTCGACTTCAAAACAAATAAATTATGTAGATCAATGTTTAGGGGGTTATTTATTTACTGATTAGTGGAAACTTGAATTCGGATTAATTTTAATATTTTTTTTTTTTTATAAATATTTAATTTTTTGTTGCCCGACTTAGAAGTAAAATTTTACCAACCCAAATTAGTCAAAAGGACGAATGAATAGACATAAAAAATTAAAAGGGATCGGTTTTTACTACACGGAACCCTATAAAAACAAGTTATTACACGAAAATATAAGCGGTAAATTTACTTTTTACCGTTTGCTTCCGTATTTATCCCTTTAAACTAATTTTTTAACCTTTCCGTATCTATATGTAAAAATCGTCAAATTCTGTTTTCAAACAGCAAAGATATCGTGGTATTAGAGTCGGTTACAAATACTTGGTCGCAGTAACAGTGTCGAACTGCATTAGGCAGATTCAAAACTATTCGTGGAAATAATACATTGTGTATTAACGGGGGTAAGGAGAAAATTACTAACTGTTTTCCATCCATTTGCGAGTAAATAAATAAAAATATAAGGTGAATAAATAAACTCACCAAAACACAATTGAAATGGCGGGAACGGAAGTTGAGAAAATAAAGCCGCCATATTTAGATAATTTATGAATTAAAAAGATTTCTTAGAGTTAAAAGTTTATAGGTAGGTAATTGCTCGCTTGTAATGTGATTATAGTTCATGTTTACAGCTCTTATATATACTTATAGAATATGCGCGTCATTACCGCCCGTGAGATCCATGAACGTGGAAGAAAATAAAATATACAAAGAAAAAGCCCGTGGGGGTAATTAAGGTCTTAGCCCCAGATTTACCTGCACGTAATGACACTGTTTACGAGAAAGTGTGATGAAAATGATATTAAGTTCAAGTTGGCAATGTTGGAATGCATGTTATTAGATTACACTGAGTCAGGGCGAGGGCGCCGCATGGGGATCAATGGAAGGGTAATGCAGTTATCAGGGTGTTATCCAATTATCCAGTCTTGTACGACATCTCTGTACCACCAGCCAAGGTTTATACCTTGACTCAGGGTGAGTGGCGATGAGTGGCTTGAGTCAAGGGTTAACTTTGTGTTACATAAATAACTGCATTGATTCTGACGATAATAGTTATATGTATATGTTAGAACTAAAGTAAAGCGTGAACTGAAAGTAGTTTAATTTATAGTAATGGACTAAAGATCCCAATGGTTTCACCTATTGAAAATCATATTCCTGTGGGAACTCACGATCATGATAAAAGTATTCTTGGTTTTCTCGGTCCCTACTGCTATCTCTGTACCAAAAATAACAATAATTATATGCAACGTTACACTAGGAATAGTGTCCCACAGAAAAAAACTCCTCCTGTGACCTATTAATCAGGATAAACAGTAGTCCCTCCAGAAATTCTTGAACCAAAAAACTGATTATAGGTAAGTACCGTTGCTTCGTTGCAATTAATTATAAGGAAAAGTGCATTTTTCTTTTATCTGACTCGGAGATGGAGCTGTGTGTGATATTTAGAACAATTTAACCTATTTTATTAAATAAAAACCATGTTTGAATTTATACTCCAGGTGGGCTAGAGTGAAATATGTTATGCCGGAAAAGGGAACAACTATGCCAGTAATGAACGACTCACCTACATAGAAATGTGACCCCGTGACCTAATTTCAGAAATAGAAATAAATGTCAGAGTCTCAGGTAAATTGTGATAGATTAGATCACACGAGGTGGAAAATGGTTTCGGGAAAAATGGGGATGTAAGTATTGTTGTTATGGTTGAACTGCTTTTCTTTTTGTAACAAGCTTATGAGTTGCAACTTTTAGATGTAGGTATGTGCAACAAACTTTTTTAACCTTCTGACCTTAATGTTTAATTGCTACCAAAATCACTATGGCGATCATATGGCTATTTCAAAATGGCGACTGAAGTTTTGATTTTTTCGCCACATGAGAAAAGTGTGTTTGCACTTATTTTTTGCTAGCTTGTCTTGTGTTAACTTTTTTTTTAATCATTCCTATTATTCGATCGATCTGGATCTGTTGCACTACTTTGATACACCCAGCAGATAAATTTGATGACAATACAATAATATGATAACTTCGACTTCATGTATATAGCAGTTTATTGCGCTTTTTATCATGTCGGGTTTAAGCTGTCTTAGAAAAAGCTTTTAGTATATGAATGAACACGTAGAATTATACGTAAGATGTAGGCAAACCTATATTTTTAAGTCTTTAATTTTATTTCAGTCCCTGGTTGTTTTTTTTGCGAAAATGTTTAATATGGGCGATATTAAATAGATAAAAAATCGAATAAGTGTAAGATTTAGGTTCCAATCTAAATAATTATATTTTTTTAAAAGTGAAAATGTATTTTTAATTAATGACTGTGTAGAAAGCGCCTTACAATATCGACGCTAATTTTTACTTTTCTCCAAATATCCTACGATATGCGACCATATCTTGATCAAGCTTCTTTGGGATAAATCGTACTTGCAGTACAGTATCAGAGAGTGTTTTATATTTGAATGGAAGGAACTTTTTAAACCCGAACCATAACTTAAGAGTTTTATTTAAATTTTGGACATGCACATCGAAAATAATGCGCCATTAAATTAATTTAAAAAAATAAAAAAAGAAATCGACATTTGAACGCGGCGAATTGACGGCAAAATTACCTAAACTATTTTTATTATTGTCAATACAGTTGTCAATATAATAAGTTTTTTTAAACGCATGTTTGAGAAAAGCACTATACAAGCCTTTGCGGGCCACGGCAGTAATGTACTGTTTTCTACGTCTGTCTCAGATGCAAAAAAATACTGACACTAAAGATTAGGGGAAACTTATTATCCCTTGCTCATAAAGTGACACTTTTAAAGGCAGAAACCAACCATTACAACCCAACAAGGCAATTCCAGCACTAGCGGCCTATCTGGCATAGGATAAAAATTTCGACCCCTCGGTCTTATTTTAGAGATGTAAGATTATGTATACAAAAACCACTTAGCTGGTACCTTGGCATATGACTGTCGCTTGTGTTGCGTTAATTCACATAGTTTCGATTTTTGCCACAAGGTCAGAAAAGTATGCCAATATGCGCCTTATCGCGTCCGGCCAACCAGAACACAAGCGCTCAGTAGCCATATCGTTCTGTGAGCCACACAGTTCTTGGTAAGACGTTCGTCAGTCTGTGCCATACATAAGCCGGAACAAGCCGCGAATTTAAGCGCATTTAAACGAAATCGTTCCTTATTGCTTTCAAGTTTCTGTTTTAGTAAAAATTACGTTGTGCTAGTATCAAAGCTAAGTAGTTTCCTCTAAAAATTAGAAAACATAAATGAACTCAATATTTCAACAACCTATCATCCGACCTTGTAAAGTTTGTTTTGTAATATCAATTCAAATCCCAGTTTCAGTTTATTCGACCATCCAAGGGAAGTTAAAAGCAAAACGGCGGCAATACCAAATAGAAAATACCTTTGTTAATCGTAAGCAGTTGTTTGAATCTAAAAGTGAACAAAGGTTGTACGGGAGCTGTGCTTCGTTAGTGAGAGCACTTTGAAAAAATAATAACAAGGTCTTATGTACTGCTTTAGGTAACGGAATAATAAAACAGAGGTTTAAAATAAATAATGCACCAGTTTTTGTACATGCACAAAGGGAGAGGCGTTTCAAATAGGGGTAGTTCATTGAACAGAATAGAACCATTACTCTACCTTTTAAACTTGATTTACATTTTCAAAATGGTTTTTTTTTATGGTATAAAGAACTAGTTTAAATAGATAGACAAATACATATATAATACAAGAAAATCAATATACCTACTTGGCAACATTTAACAAATTTTTACAAATTTTTAAGTTTAAATATAAAACAATTTTATTAAATTACCAAAAGGATATACCTGCTGGCGGCAGAGTTATTACAACATACCTATAGTCCCTAGCATATTTAAAATAAATTTTAAACCATACCATAAGGCAATATTAATTTAATATTTTGTTTAATATAATATTAATAATATATAATATATAAATTAATTAAAAAAAACCCTATGAGTAATTTAAATTAGTAATAAGATAATTTAAACAAAAGGCAAAAAAAAAATTTAAACTTCAGTATATCACTGTAAAAACCTAAATAATATTTTTACGCCTATTTTAATTAGTGCTTTTTTAATTTTAATAAAAATTATATACATATCATAATATGGAAATATTTAGACTGCGTCGCGAGCTAAGCCTCAGGGCTCCACTGAAAATCAGCGCTGTAGCTAGTAAGCTGCAGCATATGAGCGGCGTCCATGTTTCACATTGCACTACGACACCCATGATACAAAAACTACGACACCCATGATACAAAAACTACGACACCCATGATACAAAAACTCATATTTAACTGTGATTTGTTTATGTGTTCTTGTTTTTATGTGCTTAGTTTTGTTACTTTTCTTTGTGTAATGTGAAATAAATAATTGTCTATTGTCTATAAATTGTTAAAGAATTTTTGGCATGTTATATATTTGAAAACTTAGTAAATGACAATTTAAAACATACATGAAAAATAACAGTAATACGTAATAATGAATAGAGACTAAAAAACAAAAATATAAAAAGCAATTCAGAAACAAAGGTTTTTGAATTCCAATTAAAAAGTTATAATAATTGTATGTATCCAGCTTGCATTTTATGTTAGATGAACTACGAATATTATAAAATTAAAAAGCGAGAATAAGCAACTTTGTAATGTGGCTATGGATATTTTTACCTACTAAAACGAATGGAAGGAAGTCGTCAAAACTGAGGCGTCATTCGTTCTGGGTTCGAATCATAGACTAATAATATGTACCCATTATAAGGAAAGTCTTCGTCGTCCCTTTAACTATATATAAAAAGAACGTTATGAATTTGTATGTATGTAATAATGTTAGAATTGCAAAATGTTCATATATATTAGTCTATATGAAGCCTTCTAAGTAAATGTACCTTTCATAAAAATATGTATTTGTTCGTCCATGTGTTTCTTAGAATCTAGTGATCAGATCTTAGTAATTGTTTTTTTTTATTTATTTTCCTGTTGTCCTGTTGTACCACTCACTATAAAATCATGTCGTCGATATATAGGCGCAATTCTAACGCGGATGGTATTGTGTGTATGTTACCCGATATCGCCGCCGATTTTTTTCGCTTGCAACGCCATCTAGGGGCATTGCTCGTACATTAGCGACTCTTAAAAACTCTTATTACTCGTTTCTTAAAAATTCCCATATTTTTTAAATGTAAAATAATTTAATAAGTAAAACACCGCCAAGTAAAAGTAAATAAACCTACGCACATGAAATACTGCGATAAGTGTCAATTTCTCCTTAAAGTCGAATAAGAAATATTTGTAGAAGAGATACAAGTCAATTTTATTTTGGCATTGGACATCAAGGAGAAGAAAATCCTTACCAAGCTCAATTTTCTTTTCACTTTTTAGTAGGGTTAGTAGAGTACCGCCTGACGGTAAGCGGTCATCGTAGCAATCGTTCAAAAATCCAATAACTTCTTTCTTGAAGAACCCCATACTGTAGTCCTTACAGAAAACCTTGGCAGGGATCTCATTCCACAACTCAAGCGTTCGCGGGAGGAAGTTTCCCTGAAACCGCACTGTACGCGACCATTTCGGTTATAGAGTGTGAGAATGAATTCCCTGCCGATGCCGAGCGGTGCGATGGTAGAAAGTAGCCGTGGGCATAATTTCGAACAATTCCTCTTTTTAAATACTACACTTACAGTATTACCCAACGCATGTAGTAAGTAAATTTCAGAAATAATTGGTATAAATATTTAAATATGTGTAGGCTGAAACTAAAAACATATTGTATGACATGGCGAATATGTCGGTTTCCGAGTACTGAGCGATCACGGAGTTAAGCAGATGACACGCCTGAGAGGTAGTCGACTGTCGGGCGTGTTCCGTCCGAGCGGGATGTGAGACGAACAGAGCGCGCGGTCGACGCACTGGTCCCAAAGCACTGACCCGTGGTGTCAACACACCAAGATAGTTTAGCACGCTGGGGTTATCTACCTTATTGTGGAAGAGTAGATAAAAATGTTCCAGCAGTGCCATCTTACGTCTTAGCTCTAGGGTGTCTATTCCTACCATTCCCCCCACGAACAGTATGTATGTGATATTGTGTCCGCATTGTTTAAGGCCACCCACCAGTGTCAGAGGGTTTCCGTAAGAGCCAAAGTAATCAATAGGTTTGATTCTCTGCGCTAAATAACGAAAGCTTGCGTCATGTTTACCCTTGTTAGCCCAATTATATAACTTCCGGTTTCTATTTAACAATTTATAGTCCAATGCGATATGCATTGCGTGGCTATACTCAGCCTAAACGACCCACTTTTTAACTTCCGTCCTTAGTCTTAAGAGGTAGGAACAAAGCGTTAGCTATGCTAATGCTAGTTAACTATTCGAAATAGCTTTAGCAATGCTAGTTGAGAAATTATTGGTGCTAGTACCTGCAGTTGAAGCTAACCTACATGCCAGTAATAACTTTAATATGCGACAAATCATGAAGCGAGCTTTAAAGCTTGGTTATGGTTTCCAATCCATTAACTTTAACGTAGACAGGTAACTATTAAGTTTTATTTTTAGTATCCAATATGCGTAAAGAGACAAGTTCTCTTTCCGTTACCGACAAAAATGTTGTAATTTAAAATTGACGGATCCGTAGCTCAATGGGTAATGACCTGCCTGTGGAATCGAGGTGCGTGGGTTGGATTCCCGCACAGGACAAACATTTGTATTTGTCTTGCGTCTGTTTCATTCCACCAACCACTTTAGTTTAGTACTACGTTGGTGAGCCATTCTCCCTAACAGCTTCTGATAAAAAGACCAGATGCCATGACTAGCACATTGAATACCCCATAAGTCGTTAAGCACCAGCTTTAGAGAGTTATGTAGGTGGTAAAATAAAAGTCCAGGGACAAAAAAATATACCCCCTTTGCCAGTTTTCTGACGAACTTTAAAAAAGAATCCAGGATAGGACTGTGGGTCTTACCATTATAATTAACGAGTAAAGCATCTTTTTCTAGTAAAGTCCAAAAAACCGACGCCAGAGCTTTTTATCGTTCCGATCAAAATAAAAACAGTTTTTGTTCCCCGAACAAATAGTCAAACAACAAAAATCGAAAAATCGTTTGTTTTGATTGGAGACTCCATTAAAGCAAAATATTTTTTTATGGATTAGATGTTGTAGGTGGACAATAAGTGTCACACACACCTACGGAAGTTACGTCACCGTAATTACGCTACCGAGGGCGGCCCACTTTACGCTTCATCGTATTCGGTTGCCATTATGATACACCATGTCGAAAATAACGCGCCGTAATTTACGCGACGGAATTTGCGTGGCGAAATAAATGAAATCGGTTTTAGTATAACGATACCACTGGCTGCACTGAACTTTCGGTCGCGTATGCCACTTCCTATAGGAGGCGTCATCGCTAATGAACTTCCGTCTAACCGATATTTATGTACACTTACGCCAAAACGCGACGTCACTCCGGTCTTGTATATATATAATATCTGCTAATGTAAAAAGCATAGCAAGCATAATCACGCAGAATTTTCGTCGCGTATTTTCCATAGGTGCTTAGCAGGGAGCTTATTGTGAAAAAGTTGTGTGGGATGGCAATCTGTAATTCAGTGCTAAATAAACACGCTATTTCTCAAATGCTGCACGAATAAACTCACAACTCGTTGAAATATAAGGTACTTTACAATAGCGAAAGATTCAATATTGCCCAAGTACCTTTTACGGTTCAGTAAGCGTCAAGCTTTGATCTTTACAGCAGCAATTTCTGTTACACAACGCTGCTCTGGCACATCTTATTTTTCTGGGAATAAATGTATCGATGCAGAAACGATTTCAATTTGTTTCTGCATCACTATATTTTAGAATTGAAAACAAAACGGTCAAGTGCGAATTATGAACGCATTATTAGCGGTTCCAGCGGACATATCAACGCACAGTCCAAATTTCTGGGTATAGGAACTTGAGATTTGGCATGTGGGTTCTTTACATGTCGGCTCCACTAAAAAATCATCCTAAAATGGGTGTTGGAAGTTTGTATAAAAATCTGTGAACTTTAAAGCTTAATAAACTAAACAATTCCTCTTTAAATTTAATACTCTACTCATCGTAGTAAGTAACACAAGTTTCAGATTTGTCCCCTGTTTCAGACAGCAGAGCCAATTTGATATTTTTGGAAAAGTAACCCTTACAACGGTCCCATTGCATTTGGTGTTTGCTGGAAAAGATACAGACAATAGCCAAAGGATTTCAAAGTACCATTTTCGTACGGAACTCTAAAAATACTTATTGAACACCCGACTGCCAGCTGAGTTGCCCTAATTTCACACAAACCCATACGAGGACATATAACTTATCTCATAAATTACGCTACATCGTTCCACTTTACAAACTTTTACGTTATTTTTATGGTCGTGCGAAACGATTAAACTTTGATTTATTTCGTGCGGTGAATTCCTGTCTAATTAGTTTTTTTCTGTTAGTGCTGGTTTTTAACTTTATTTATTTATCGGTAACGTATGCTTACTACAGAGAGACATTAGCTACAAAGTCGCAAAGTTATGTATAAGTAATTGTAAAAAACTAGACAATATTTATGAAGCGACTTAAACATTTATGTACGACATGATAGAACTGTCATTAATAATCAAATAAGTACAAGTTTGTTTTGGTCGGGTTAGCTTATGTAGCTATTTTAAACTTAAAATTGAATTTTACTAAAGTGGTCATGAATAACAATAAACAAAGCTTTTTTTTTAGTTATAGATCCAAGCTGGCAAACAAGTTTACGGCCTGTCTGATGTTACTACCAAGGGCATCACTCACGTGTTGCCAACCTTTTAAAAATTTAATCACTTCCTTCTCGAAGCACCCCTGTAATCTCTAGAAAAAAGTTGCTTTTCATCTTACACTATAAATTTGGTTTTGAGTTACCACGGGATTAACTACGCGCCAACGTGGTCCACTATAGGAACTAGTTAATACTACGCAGGTAATTTTTGTAGTATATTCATGTTATTTTTTAGTATTCTAATTGTTTTACCAGAATTTTTGTCGTTATTCATTAAAATGCCACAAGCAATCACGTAAAAAGGCACATTTTTATTCCCTTTTCTTCCAGGTAATGCACCTTAGTAATATTTTTTCATTAACGTCTATGTGGCAGTTACAAATATCCCTTGTGCTAAAATTTCAGACCTGACTCCTATTGGTGTTTAAAATAATGTCTTGGATATCAAAACAAACGGATGGACAGTAATCTTAGAGTTATTAATAGAAATGTAAAACCTTAAAACAACTTTCAAATGTTGCAGGCACAGAGTATGTAACGCAATATGATGCTAATTTAACTGACTTCAAAAAAAGGAGGTTCTTAGTTAGACCCGTATGTTTGAATGTATGTATGTATGTTCTTCCGCGATTATTTTGCGTTTGGCTGAACCGATTTTGATGCGGTTTTCAGAAACGTATTTGTTACATTCTGGAGAAACAACAAACAACACACAAAACATGGTGTACAAAAAATGGATATTCATGGTCTTATGGTCATGAGGTCAAAATATATATATAGGATTCTGGAGAAATCAAGGGAACTCTTAAAAATTTTTTAGGCACACTTGAAGTGATTTTATTATACCAGTTTTTTTTTGTACTAAGGAGATAAAAAAGCTTACGGTTCGCCTGATGAAATCCTTGACGATGGCGACCGGTGTGATGGTAGCAAATAGCCGTTGGCATCATTTCCTTAGAACACATCCCACTATACAAGGGGTAGAACACACACACACACAAACACACACAAAGTCTCTACTTAGACTTAAGGGTTCGATACGGCTTGTGAATTTGGGATCGTCAAAATAAGCCACTAGGTCACTGAAAAGTAAAAAAAAAAAACCAACTTCAAACTGTAATTTTGATCAGATATTTTAAAATAATCATTTTTTACTTTTTAGTGTATCTTTTTGAAGTTGGTTCTTGTTTTTGTCAAAATGTTTTTTTACCACCGTAAACAAAAACAAAACTAGTGCCGCAAGTAAAAACTAGCTATAATGAAAAACAGCTGCCAATTGTACACCATTAGTTATTGATGATTGATGGATTTTAATTGCAGTAAACATGATTGATTAATGAGATGCTGATTGAATTGAAGATGTTTACGCCAAAGCTGTCGTCGCGTCGCTTAAAAATAAATGTGACCCACGCACCCTTAAAAATATTTAGGCTACGTCTATATTTAACCGATAATAAAATACGAAACAAAAACCTAACTTTAACGAGGGTAATGTTTTCGAACAAAGTTTGTGGCGTGGGATGAAACACGTCCGTTACTCCAATTAAAACCGTATTTAAAGTTTGAAGTACCTATCTTCAATTTATGGGGCAAACTGAAGAAACAGCAATTTAAATTTAACATTTTCTTCTTATTAAGAACAACCCTTTAGAATATTTATCCCTATCTAATCCCATACATAGTGCTGTTTAAGAGAAACTTCCTCCCTCCAATGCTTAGGTTGTGGAATAAGCACCCTGTCATGGTTTTCTCTTATACACCACAGTATAGGGATCTTCATGAAAGAAGTTATTACATTTTTGAAGGTTCGGCCACAGGTGTTGCAAGCGTCCATAAGCTGCGGACACAGGCGGACTGTAAGCTTGTTTGCCACCTTAGTGGTATAAAAAACTTACTTTTTCTCTCAAAGTCAAGTCAAAGTCGAAGTCAGAATTTTTTATTCAAATAATTTTTCTACAAACACCTGAATCGTCAAAGTTATGAAATACTATTTTTTAAATCTGGTTCACAATGTTGTTGATTTCTACTTTGAAGAATCCGGCAAGAAACTCGATAGTTAATCTTTTTTTAAAAAAAACATAAAAAATACAAATATAATCAATGTTTTTTTAAACAAAAATTTTAAGGCGTACAATTATAAATTATTTCCATTTTCTTTTGCGTCCTGTAATTGAGCATCTTCAGTTCCATTTTTTTTAATCATTTATATAGTCTTAAAACATTGAAGTATGCTTTTTTACAAAGTTGATGTTTGATTTTAAGATTTAAATTTATTTATTGATTGCTGTCAAATATTATAAGGAACTTTGTTGCAAAATTGTATTGCCCCATAAAAGAGTTACTAATTTTGTGTAGACGTGTATTATGCACCAACAGCTTTTTTTAGGATTCCGCACCCAAAGGGTAATTATTAGGGTTCCCTACCCAAAAGGTTACTAGCGGAACCCTATTACTAAGACTTCGCTGTCCGTCCGTCCGTCCATCCGTCTGTCACCAGGCTGTATCTCATGAACCGTGATAGTTAGACAGTTGAAAATTTCACAGAAGATGCATTTCTGTTGCCGCTATAACAGCAAATACTAAAAAACAGTATAAAATAAATATTTAAGGGTGCTCCCATACAACAAACGTGTTTTTTTTTTTGGCCGTTTTTATAGATAATAGTACGGAATACTTCGTACGCGAGACCGACTCGCACTTGGCCGACTTTTACTTCTAGTATTTACTTTGTAAACGTCACTTTTCTTGCTGAAACTATTGTTGTTTTATGTACATATAAAATCAAATCAAACAATATTTATTCTAAATTCTATAGGTTACTAAAAACACTTTTGAATCGTCAATGCAATGTAAAAGATTTGCATTTATGTATTGCGACGCTAGAGTTAAAATATTTACTTCCCTAAACCTATTCCTCAGATATATCCTAGATCCTAATTTGTAAATAGCACGAATTGCCCGTTTTTGTAACACAAATATTGTATTTACATCAGCAGCCCACAATTAGATACCATGTCATTAAACTATGGAACTAGCAAAAATATACTATTTCGACATCGGTCAATTGTCTTTTTTTCTTGATCGCATACAGAGCAGAGCTAAGTATTTTGAAGTCCAGCGTTATGCCTAAATATTTGGCTATTATTATATGTTCTTTCTTTATATAATTCATACGTATACTTTTATAAAAACTGGGGTCTTTATAGTTCGTCACTACGTTTATAGTAACTGGCAAAGGGCAAGGGCAAAATACGTATAATCTGTCCCTGTTCTTTTATTCTACCACTTATTGCCCTAAAGATGGTGATGGACACTAGGCGATTCTCGCGGTTTTACCCGCTAAAAAATCTATTTCTGTGGAAACCATCGATCGAGATAAAATATTTCTTTCTTTTTCTCGGTTTCTACTTTCTACAGCTTTGTGTTAAAATCAAGTTAAATGTAAGCATCGTTACGGTAGGAATATTATCCCCACAGAAATATATTCCGGTGGGAACTCTTGATCTGGATAATGAGTGATGTATATACTTTCCTAATCGTTCAGCTATCTTTATGCTAAAATCAGATCAGCCATTGCTTCGTTGCCGCGTTAAGTAAAAGTGTACTTAAGTACCGAGTTTAAGGATATTAAAAACGTATATTTTAGTTTTAATTGAAAACTATGAAATTTAACACAAAATATAGCCTATGTCCATCCTGAAAGTCCATTCTAAATATTGGCAAAAGAATTTTTGAATCGGATAATTAGTTCGAAAATTACATCCAACATTCAAACTTACAAACATTACCTCTTTATAACATTAGTATAGATAGATGTATAAACCAAGGACGGTTGTCCGGATGTATACGTTTGTCCGGATGTATACGTTTGTCCGGCTGTATCAAAAGTCGCAGCGACTATGGCTGACCACCGAGGGCGATTTGGGCCATAGTCCATTACGCGGGTGCAGTGTGGATTGTGGACTTCACATATGTTTTTTTTAAAGGTTTCTTACCCAAAGGGTAATTAGCGGATAATAGGGTTCCGTCCGTCGGTCCGTCTGTCACCAGGCTATATCTCATGAACCGTGATAGTTAGACAGTTGAAATTTTTACAGAAGGTGTATTTCTGTTGCCGCTATAACAACAAATACTAAAAAACTGAATAAAATAAATATTTAAGGGAGCTTCCGTACAACAAATGTGTTTTTTTGCTTGAATTTGCTCGATATTAATAAGGGCAACAGGTAGACGCTTAAAATATTCACAGAATATTAGTTATATTGTCACTTTAAAAATAAATAATTAAATTAAAATAAAACAAATATTTAAGAGGGGCTCCCCATACAACAAACGTGATTTTTTTGCCATTTTTATAGATAATAAATACGAAACCCTTCAAGTGCGAGTCCGACTCGCACTTGGCCGATTTTTGGACGTATGCAGGTTCCTCAAGTCGTTGTATCCTCACGATGTTTTCCTTCACTAAAAACTTAGCGGAATGAAATTAAGAAAAGACTAATTGGTACATGCTAGGCTTAAACCTTAGGACGTGCGACGAAATCGACACCCCTAGGCCACCACAGACAGGAAATCGACTGAAATAGCTACCAATTTGTCAAGAAGAAACGCAAGGACCCTCGTTACTCGCTACACTATCTTTAATTATCTAAAATCTCCCGTATATTTTAAATCTAGGTTACAATATCATTTACTCGAGTAATCAATCAGTGCCAGTACCTACTACGAACTTTTTCATCAAATAAGAAATATGATTGTACTTAAGGGAAGGGTTCTCTTGTGCAGCAGGTGTATAGGTAAAGCTCGTAGTAAAGGCTCAGTATCTTCTGTGCTTTACACTTGTAGCTTTTGCATTCGTGTCCTCGCTTTAGGCGAGGGTGAACTGGGCCATAGTGCCCATAGTCCATCGCGATGGTCCAGTGCGGTCTTCACATACATCTATTCGAAAAATGCAGGTTTTCTCACGGTGTTTTCCTTTATCAAATAAAACAAGGGCGTGAGTGAGTACAACAAGGTTCCGGAGGAATTTAGAAAAAGACTTTTTGGTAAGTTTACGCCGGGGCTCGAACGCCTGACCCTCAGACCAGTAGACCACCAACTTTCTTTCTTCAACTTTTGCATATTCTGCATTAAAAGCCGGAGCCCAAAGTGGCCGGTAGTTTTACACTGGCTCATAGTGAATTAAATTGCTGAAATGGCTAAAAATTAAATTAAATATAGTTTAATTCGGGTCTGGATCTGATACACTGACATGTTAACAGAACAGCTTGGTTTTACGACTTATAAAATAATAAGTATGTGCTTTATGCCTACATTAAAAAACAGTCTTACAATCTACGTAGTAACGAATAAATACATTTTATGTTTATTTGTGAGCATTTAAAATTTACATCCGCTGTTATATTATTTCAATAACACACATGAGAAGATAAATCGTGAAGTAAATAAACTACGCTAGTTTAATGTTGTAAGCGGTAACCTGATGTTAAGTGGTCACCGTAGCCTATGGACGCTTGCAACACCAAGGGCATCACTCGCGCGTTGCCGACACTTCAGAAATCTAATAACTTCTTTTTTGAATAACCCCATACTGTAGTCCTTAGAGAAAACCTTGGCAGGGAGCTCATTCCACAACCTAAGCGTTCGCGGGAGGAAGTTTCTCTGAAACCGCATTGTACGCGACCATTTCGGTTCTAAAGTGTGAGAATGAATTCCCTGCCGATGGCGAGCGGTGCGATGGTAGAAAGCAGCCGTGGGCATAATTACCCATTGTACAAGCGGTAGAACACACAAGGGAGGCAAAGTCTCTCCTCAGACTTAGGGAATGGTCGTAAAAAAAACAACAAATAATGTGTAAGTACGAAATACTTTTTAAATTATCATTGTGTTTTTAAAAAGTAGACGACATCTGTAGGGATTTTGGTATATATAACCTATAAGTTGTAACTACTTGAATAAAGTAATTAGCCCGAATGAACGTAAGTAAATGGGACTGACGGGTTTTCTACAGTAAACGTTTTACTCCATTTGTAATGATATAATAGAAACGTAATCAAATATTGTTATTACGCATCCATAAAGCTTATTATGTTAATAATACTTTTGTAAATCATTATTAAGTAAGTGATGTCTTTGTGAACTAAAATAATTTTAAGTTAACTTTTGATTTGAGAAAGTTAATGTTATATGCTGGTTTATACAAATAAACTTATTCTTATAAAAAAAATGGTTTCTCGAGGGCCCCTCGGTGCGCGAGTCCGACACGCATTTGGTTATTACTTTTTTAGACTCTTTTATTGTCAGTCTTATTAGTTTGTTGTCTCAGCAGAAAGACATCCGCTGCAAAATGTAAGCCTTTCATTATTTATTAATTCAAAAAATATATTTGCGACATAAAGTACTAAATAATACAAATGATCTTAGATGTTGTGACCCAGAAGTTACAAATGTCATTTCAAAATCAATCAAATTCAAAAGTTCTTTATTTGCTTTTATAAAACTTACTACATATAAAAAAAACTTTCATATTTGCCAATTCTCTTTCACATAATGTTTATTTGAAGAGCAGAAATAGATTCGTTTGCTTTGTTTTAAAAAAAAATGTGCAAAAATTAAAAACTACCAAAAGAAAAGCCATAAACGGTATTTATTCAGTTTTCCGAAGCGAATGTTACTTATTACTTAACTAACTTACTTAATAAGGATTACCTAATTACTGAAAGAAAAAAAACATTTTCAATTAAATGTTCATTTTATAAAAAAAACACTTAAAAAGTTACAATAGTCTTAATCTGCAAAATCAATGTGTCTGAAACTTTATTAGTTACCTGTATTTCTACGACTTTATATTAGCTACAAATGTTTTTTCAACAGGTTTCCCGTGTTTATGGGTATAATAAAGCATATTATAAAAGGGCTTTGACATTCCTATTTAAAGACTTATAAATATATTTATGAGTTTACTCTGTATCGATTGTGTAATAAATAGACGCCGCTTGGGAAATCTGGAGGCGAGGTTTTTGAGGACGCAGTGCTTGTATTGAAACGTTTGCCCAAGGAAATTGGTATTGAAAGAGGGAAAGGTCATGTTAAGAACACGGGGAAATGTTGGAAATGTAAAGAAATATATTTGCTTGAAAAGTAGCTCTTATTTGTAACTAGTTTTCTGAATTTATGTTGACAATAAAGCGAATTATAAAAGTGCTTCGACATTACTATTTAAGGACTCATAAAATATCCCTATCGGTTCCTATCTATTGTGCGATGAATTGACACCGCTTGGGAAATCTGGTGGCGAGGTTGTTGAGGACATAGTGCTAGTGTTAAAACGTTTGCTCAAGAAAATTGTTATTGAAAGAGGGTCAGGCCATGTTACGAACAAAAATAAATGCTGGAAATGTAAAGAAATATATTTTTCAACAAACTTGCTTGGCTAGTTGCTTTTACTTCTAACTAGTTTTCGAAATTTATGTTGCTACTAAACAAATTATAAAAGGGCTTCGACATACCTATTTCAAGGACCCATAAATATCTTTATGAGTTCACTCTGTATGGATTATGTAAAAAATAGACGCCGCTTGGGAAATCTGGAGGCGAGGTTGTTGAGGACGCAGTGTTTGTATTGAAACGTTTGCAAAAGGAAATTAGTATTGAAAGAGGAAAAGGTCATGTTACGAACAAAAATAAATGCTGAAAATGCATTTTTTAATACACTTGCTAGTAAAGAGGCTCGCTCCTTTTGCATCGCGTTTAAACCTAAGTTTATAAAACAATCTTATTTAATATATTTTTTTCATCTTAGCAAAGACTATTTATCTAAATTACGTTTCATTCGACGTTTTTCAACACACCTACTTTATAGGCAATAAAGTGTGTTAAAAAACGTAAGAAACGCGTGACAATTGGTCATTACACCCTCGCATTCAGCTCGTCTGTGATCATCAGAAACTCAAGCTCATATGTATATCACCTTTTCCACGGAATTTATTTTCAGTGTTTCCATTTGGAATATCATCCCCAAAGGGGGTAAAATAGGGGAAGAAAGTTTAGTGTAGGAGTTCCATTGCTTGACAGGACATTTCATCGGTAACTTTTTATTGGAACGGTTTTCATGTTCCCGTAAAACTGCTTGAAAGTCGTCAATTTTTACGGTAATTTAACATAGAATTTATCCATTTAGCAGAAAAAGAGTGGAGAAAAACTAGAGTTATGTTTTCCATTTATTATTATTACGTAGATAAGTTCAATATAAAAAAATGTGTAGTCATTATAAAATTTAAGAAAGTAAATAAAGCTTGTATCTACCGAGCAAAGTTCGAACGATGTCGCATGATGTGACACGCACGGCCGACTTAAATATAGCGCGACGAATATAGCGCGGTGTACCACGCGCACGAGCGCCGCATTCACACCGTTCAAATATGTAGCTTAACGAAAACTAATGTGCTTTTGGTTGTGTCTTAAATAGGCATGAATGAAATGTTGCTAAGATACATTTTTTTCCACCTAGCTTATATAGAGCTCTGGTAGCATGGGTTTGAAAATTGTGTAATTATCCTACTTGGTTGTAAATGGTTGTTTTTAATGTGCTAGTAAATAATTGATAACATATAGTGTTAAAATTTTTTTTTGATTATGTTGTAATTTTTTTGTTTGTAAATTAGCCCAACTACTTGGATTTTTTGGATGTTGCTTGACCTCAAATGCTGAGTTTTAAATTAGTTACAATTGTTATAAATAAACTAAATATAACTGTTGTGTATGTGTTTTTAAAATCTTAATGTTTTTTTTATAATAATTTAGTATACGAAGAACAACGTTACCAACGTGATAAAAAATGTTTTTTTTTTAATTTATGTCACCCCTAAGGATCAACACAAAGCAAACTATAAAAAAGAAGCTCTAAGAAAAGTCAAGTATAAATGTGTGAGTTGCAATTACAATATCAAATTGCTAATTGATATATTTTAAACGGTTTTATAAAGGTTTATTCCACATAATTGTTTGACTCTCTGATCCAAATCTTGTAATAGATTAATTTTAACTCACTTGCGATTCGATGGGGTGAGGAGCAGTAGAGGTCATTCCATGTCGACTTAGTCTCAAAATGATCCACTTTGGTATCCTTATTATTTCCTAGTTTTTGAGAAAATCGAACCGTTGAACTAAGACGTTTTTTAACCTTTATTTTTTTTATTATAATCTTGTGCTATTTTCTGCTGAGCCCAATTTAGTTATAATATCTGGTAAAAAAAGAAAAACAAGTATTCTCTTCTGTGTAAATGCGTCCTATCTAAGATTTGTCGCGAGTGAGGCGCTACTCTTTGTGCTCGTGTTTATTTAAAATGCATTTCAGCGTCGCGATTATCTTTTGATTCGCCTCTTGCACTATTTCGGCTCAGTTTCATTTCTAGGAGAATACGGTCTTTTATGTTCATTTGTAACTTTTAACTCAAAATAACCCAAAACGGGTTATTGTTTTTTGTTAGGTCTTTAGACATTTAGTACTCTAAATTAAAGCTTATACAAAGGTATGAAATTAAAACAAAAATAAAAACCGGCCAAGTGTGAGTTGGACTCGCGCACCGTATGTATTCTACAAACACAAACAAAAATATTTTTAAATTTGAGTTGATTGAATGAAAGGTAAATTGCGGTTTACGATTTATGACGTGTTAAAAAAAACTACTTACTAGATCTTGTTCAAACCAATTTTCATTGGAAGTTTGCATGGTAATGTAAGTCATATATTTTTTTTAGTTTTATCATTCTCTTATTTTAGAAGTTAAAGGGGGACGGACACAAATTTTACCACTTTGGAAGTGTCTCTCGCGCAATCTATTTAGTTTAGATAAAATGATATTAGAAACCTCAATATCATTCTTGAAGACCTATCCATAGGTATCCACACGTATGGGTTTGATGAAAAAAATATTTTTGAGTTTCAGTATGGGGAACCACAAAAATTTATTGTTTTTTTTCTATTTTTGTATGAAAATCTTAATACGGTTCACAGAATACATCTATTTACTAAGTTTCAACAGTATAGTTCTTATAGTTTCGAAAAAAAGTGGCTGTGTAATACGGACGGACAGACAGACAGACATTCGACGAATCTATACGGGTTCTGTTTTTTGCTATTTGGCTACGGAACCCTAAAAACGAACAACGAAAAAGATTATATGTATATGTTAAGATTTAAAAAAAGGCAACGCTTTTATAATCGAGGAATCAAACCTGCGCTAAGAAGCTTTGGCTTGGTCAAAAAACTTCTATCTTTATTCTTATATCCAATGATTAGTAATTTAGTTATAACTCTAGTCTTTGATTCTGGTTTTAGGAGACTCATAGTCTAGTCTAACAGCCACTAGTCGTAAGATTTTTTAATCTATTGTAAAATGATGAGAGTAAAATGAGAGTAGAAATATTTGTTTACAATGTTTCAAGAGATGACAAACGTGTTAAAAAACAAAACATGATGACTAATTTAATTTAATCTAATAAATAAATTATATATAGAGATACATTTGGTAGATATTAAGATTTTGTGTAAAATTTATAAAATTGAAAAACGAAAATACAGCACTTTTTTAGAACATTTGGTAGATATTAAGTTTTTGTGTAAAATTTATAAAATTGAAAAACCAAAATACAGCACTTGTGTAAATTTTAAAGCGTATACTTTATTTTATTGTACATAATAAAAGGGAGGGTTCTAGCAAAATCACACCAAATCCCATCTTAATTAGGGGTTAGGTTAGAAGATTAGCGTAAACCTTGTTATCTGCCCCATCATTACATGAATATCCATGGAGTGAATGTTGAGTTAGGAAAGGTAGTATCCCAGTATGAATAAATTCATTGTAGTGCACCCTAACGACGTAATGTTTTTAATATCTCCAAATGTCCTTGTCTAAATAATTAAAAATATACCTCACTCACTCACGTAATAGATGCCCCCTTACCTAAAAGTAAAACTTGACATGAAAACTACGAAAATGGACTTTAAAACTGTAAAAAAGGACAAGACATACTATTAAATACAATGAATTTCATTACAGGTAAGTACCTGGTGTAGAAGATTTAAGGGCGTACAGAGGGCAAAGGCAGATTGAAAGCTTTAGATTACACTGCAAAAATATGAAATTATATTAAAGTATAAAAAGTCGCAGACTAAAATTAGATGATAGATAAATTTAAAACAAAATCTGTTAGAATGTTAATGATGCCATTACGAGCAGCCATCATAAATTAGAAACGGCCGGGATCATTGCGTTTTCTTTTTATAGTTAAATGCGAATACATATAATATTCATATTAGTTCTAAGTTACACTTGTCTGAAATCATTGTTACCTACGGACAGGGCTGTAGCTAGAGTTGAATCCAAGCTGCCCTACAGCGGTGGTTTCATGCACGGGTACGGCGCAACTAATTTTCTATCTTTCATTATTTTATCTGCTTGTGAGCGTGATTAATTAAGGTAAAATGTAATTGGGTTGGATCGCGGGAAAACAAGAGTAAAATGGTATTGATTTATAGTACAGAAAAACAATTTATATATATTATACCTTAGTTTATGGTACTTTTAAGGTAGGGCACTAGTATTTTAAGGTAGGGCATTGCCCCACAATGCCCCCCCTTAATTACGGCCCTGCCTACGGAGCTAAAAGAACATAGGACATAAGTATGTAACTACATCTGTAATTCTTATTATATTATACAGTTGTGTAATTCTTTGAATTATGGCCAAACGGTACAAAAATAACCACCCTATCTGTGTATTACACACTGAGAACAAGAAAGAAAGTCAGCGAAAATAGAGTTCTCATGGAAACAGTAAAGTCGTCGGGTCACAACATTATGCGACGCACGAACTAGCATGGTATATGTTTGTGTGTGAGAAGGAGAGAAGTTAGATTCATAGATCTACCTACTCCTTTATGTATACTGATTTTTTTTTTTAAACTACGAAATGTACAGTTCGAACTCAAGAAGGTTGCAAGGTCATCTGCGCAGATCGCAGTCTCGTCTTCACCTATTGGTCCCTCACCGCGCATTGTATGCGTTAGCTGGCGTTCACCGATTGGTTTCGATTTGACGCGGGGCCGGGATTGGCTAATTGGTAATTTCATTTGAGTAAAGAAGTGTATAAAATCTTAATAATAAATAATGAATATGAATATTAACTACTTTTAAAACAGTTATGTAATCCAGTGTACATACGCATCATATTACCTTGAAACCCCTTGATCCGTGGTTCTAAGCGAACGTTAGAAAATAAGTATTGAGGGGTGCAAAATTATAATTTTGCCAGATCCGCTCTTGACCCTTGCTACGACACTGGGCCTTTGTTTTTCAGTAATTTTTTTTCTATGAATAGTCGTACTCTATCTTCTTTATCAGGTACTGTAGAAACTAATACTTTTCATAAAAAATATTAACCAAACACTATGCAAAGTTATAGACTGTACAACTGTACATAGGCAATATAACTTAGAAAATAAATAAGTACTGTTTTGCTTACGAAAAAGGGTATTTGTGGTCTTGGTAGGTTTATTCAATTAATATCATAATTAGTCGCACTTACATATTATTTTAAAGGTTTTTCGATTATTGTGTAGCCGACATAAGTAATTAGTGACTTATAAAAAGTCCAAAACCGTTCACTAACTTTTTTATGGTTCCGTACCATCTGCGTACTGAAAAAACAGCGGAACCCTTAATGATCACTCGTGTTTTGTCTGTCCATCTGTCCCAGCCACTTTGCTCCGAATCTACTCGACCGATTAAGTTCAAAACTGGAAAAGATATAGGTACTTCTGTGACTCAAACGCTAACTTGTGACGTTAATAAAAGAATTTTGAACATGGTTTGGGGGGAAATTAGAAAATAGAGAAATTTTAAAGTTTTGCAAACTGTACCGTGTAACATATCAAATGAAAGGGCTTGTGAGGATCTAAAAGTAAATAGTTTTAAAAATAGATTGAAATTGGCCATTATTTAAATTCTAAAACTACTGAGCCTAAAACATTTAAAAAAAATTACAGAAAATAGTTTCTTAATTATAGGAAAAACTATGATAATTCTATGGTATTAAAATAACATGGTAATTAACTTAAATTTGGGCGTAGGAACAAATCTACGAAATCAACAGTTTTTGTTTTAATAAAAAACTTTTTAGACATTGAGGTACGCGAGTTCTAGTCGCCGGTTTCTTATTTCCATTATATGGAACAACTGTTTTTTTTCGTTACCTACGTTTACGAGGCACATTAAAAAAATAGGACAATCCGGTCAAAACGTCGCTCTTCTATGGATTATCGGGTAAAATTGCAGCTAACATGAGAGTGTATATATGCTCGCTGAATTGCGGTCAAAGGGTGTGGCCTGGGAAATGTTGCCAGCCTTTGTTATCGGGACGATGACAGTTGTGTGTGACGAGCTTTAGAGCTTAGAATATTGGAAATTGAGTTCAGTGTATATACTATATAGGTACCAAGCTACATACCCACTAACAAAGCCACACAACGGCAGCGGCGGCCAGTCAAAATGGGTCAGACGGCTGTAACTATTTTTTCAGTTCAAAAGATATACTTTTTGTAATTAAGTAGAAGATAGATTTTATTTTTATGTTTTTTGATCATCTATATAAATAAATAAATCGATCAAGTGCGAGTCGGACTCACACATCGTGGGTTTCGTACCACCATTTACGTAATTTACGAATACAATCATATTCTGTGAAAATTTTAGGGTTTCTACCTTCTTTGATCTAAAAGAGAAAGCCCTTTAAGGCGCATATAGTAGCTAACTAGCGCCGCCATTAGATATCTTCAATTTTCTCTTCGTAGAAAACGAATTTCTAAAATCCAAATGTCACAAATATAAAGCTTTTATAGTATTTTTATTTTTAAGTCAGATAATGGTATTAAAGCCCAGAGTCGGTTGTCAGATAATGGTATTATGGCAATTATTGGAAAAAAAAAAGCATGTTTTTGTTGAGTTTTATTGCTCTGTCGTAAAAAAGTAATACGTACAAGGTCCTATGTCCAGCAATGGACGTCTATTAATAGCGGCTTATATAGATCCTATCCTACTAATATTAAAAATGTGAAACGTATGGATGTTTGTTACTAAATCACGCTTCAACCACTGGACGGATCGGGATGAAACTTGCCACAAAAATAGGTTAGGTCCTGGAATAGGGCAAAGGCTATTTTTTATCCCGAAAGATTCAAAAGTTCTCGCGGGAATAACTATAACCGCGCTTAAACTAACTATAGCTTCAGCTATGGCTTGCTATAGCAAACTTCACGCCGATAACTGAATTTAGGGCGGGCGGAGCTTCTGGCAAAGAATAAAATCAAGTTTATATGATGAAGCCACAAAGTATAACAAGTCTTTAATTATCTTGACACGTTGTCTTTCTCCATATTTTTAGCTAAATTGTCTGTGCGATATAAGCCTTCACAGTAATTTGTAATTGGGTATCGTGTTCGACTAGGACACGACAGCGGGACAACGGGGCGCCACCAGGAATAGGTCAGGCTTCCAGGTTTTACGTGGGCGAAATGGAAGCTAAAAGAGAAAATGCTATCAAGTTTTACTGTGAGTGAACAATATAATTGTGAATTATATTCCAAAGATCCGATAAAGGCAATTGTTAAATGTTTTTTATTTATCAGCTTCGCTTTTCAGCATGATATTTTAAGCCGCAAGACGTCCGATGCGGGACATAGGCATTTCTACGTATCATAATCTTATAACAGACAAAGAGAGCTACTTTAATCAAGCATAGCATTTTCCATAGCCCTCAGAACTTATGTATGAGGCTGGTGTCTTTTATCTCTACTTCATTTTTACCTAAATTTTGATGATTTTAATAAAAATTAAAGAAGGAAACATATAAGTAGTGTAAAAAAAACACTGTTCATAGTCTGGGATTCCGGAATTCAAAAATAATTTATTATACAAGCACAAATAACTAGCGGAACCAAAAATTCTGTAATATTTGTGATATGTCCCAGTTTGCCAATAGAATAAACTCCTATAGTACTCAGGGTCAGGCAGTTGGGACTTTGGGAGGCACTTATAACTCCCTTATGTCGATTAAAAAGCATATTTCTTAAAGGATTAGTCTGTAACAAAACAACTCTATTTCTATACTGAGTTGCATTTTTTAGAAATGTTAAAACTAACTAGTTTCAAGCTAAATAAAGACAGAATATTATAAAACCGTACACAGGGTTGTAAGATATTATCTTAGACCACTTTATAAAGCTTCCAAATTGTAATTGCTTTATAAGCTAGTCGATAAGCAATAAGTAAATATTATTAGCTAATATAGAATAATTTTTTTAGCCGTTTTGCTCTCTTTCACTAGAAGAGAGACTTAAAACTAGTACTCCTCTTTTGACAATAGATTGTCGAGCAGCAGACCGCCATTTAATTCAACTTAGTTAAAACTCCCTAGCTTTTAAGACGACTTAGATGTACATTGCCACTTTTCATCGTTAATCTTTAAATTCATAGTTAAGGATGCTAACTAAAAGAAAAATGTTTAAGAATAATTCCGTATGTTGATCACTAGTAACCTAGTACAAAATTGGGCCGCACTTTTAGTGCACGTGTCATTTTAAATTGGATTTGTTTGCGTTGATTTTTAGTTCACGCAGTGGTTTGGGCAGGCGGTAATCTGTTAGTCACTCAGTCTGGCATAATCATACATTTATATAGACTAGCTCTGCACGCAACTTCGCTTGCGAGAACAGTTGATTATGTCATAGTTTTAAAAGTACCTTATTATCCTAAATACTGAGCAAAGTTATGAGCTGTCATCAAGGTTGATTAAAAACACAAACAGATAGAAAGAAGACATATATTGTCCAGATATGTAACACTTGCCTGATCCGATCACCGTATCCGTATCACCTACCACGCGTATCATAATCGGATTTGTGGACGGGTGGTGATACGCAATTTTGATACGATATAGGATACGGCTCTCATACGCATCTCTATCAGTTTATGGCGGATCATTAAAACAAGTGCGGACACGATACATCGAGAGCTCACAAAGCTGTTGATTATTTAATACCTAATATAAAAATGATGCGGATTAAGCCGAGGCGTCCGCAACTAGGATAACGAAGCTTGACACGAGACGAGGATCGGGTAAATGATACATATCTAGACAAGTTTGTCTTTAGATACTCTTCTAAACTTTTAAAGATCAGACTTATAAACTGAATATAGGAATAAATCTTAAGAATTACCGCCTGAAGAGAATTTCTATAAATTCCAGAGTACACCGAATTCCAGACATTTCGTAGTTAGCCCTCTGGTACCTAATATTGTTTTTGATTGCACCGATCAGCTTGTAATAAGTGCAAATATCGCGCAGCCGTCACCACTTCCGAGAAACGTCACATTTATTTTCGAGAAAAAAACTGATACGTAGTTTGCTTGTGGTGTATTTATTTGCCATTGGCGCTGTAATAATTTTCTGTGAAATTATCTGCGGAACAGCTCAAAGACGTCTCTTTAACCTCTGAACCTGAAAGTTATTAGAAGTCAAAAGCGCGATTTCATTAATTTGTTTGTTTGTATTATAGAAGGTTTTTTCCGTCAAAGTAATTCCACCAATTACCAATTGCTTCTAATGAGTCTTTTTCTTAATTTTCTTACGTACGTATTATTTAATCCATTGGCAATTTGTATGGCAACTCTAAAAATCGATCACACGGCGTCTATGCGAGGAAATCTCGTATTCGAGACATATTTTTTACCTTATACCGTAGGGTTTCGACGAGATTCTCGAAACGATTTTATCGAATGCGATGTTCAGTGGCGCTCATGTTTACGTTGATTCGTTCACACGGACAAACTGCCTTCTCGTATACAAGACGCGCGCGGGGGTTTGTTTGTGACGTCTTTGGCGAAGGTCATGTTGGAGGACGGATTGCCGATTACGATCGAGTTATTCTATCGAGGATCGACCCATAACATGGGATAAATGATTCGACAACTATAAAAAAAATGGCGTGCTCACAACGACTGTCATTGTGGCGGCTGGCAAAGCGTAATGAATAGATGCTGTGTGAACGGCGGCCACGTATGCGGAAAGACCGCAGACATGAAAAAACCGAATGGACCTCGCACCGTGTGAACTACGCCGTCTTGTATACAGGAAAACCGTATGCGAGAAAATATCGAATCGAATAAGGGGCTTATAAAATGAAAAAGAAACTACAATGAACTTGGCTAGTATTTTGATAATGTATATGTCGTAGAAAAGGAATTGTGTCCAGTGTCGTGCTTTGATTATTTCAATTCAACAAAAATCTTTAACAATTTTGTGATTTATTTTTTTGGGTGTTGTTCGTGCCCGAAGAGCGGCCACAATACCCAAATGAAGTATGACTAGATAGGTTCTAAAGACATTCTTTTAGTTATAAAAAACATTTTTTACCGTGCAACTAATATTCTATGAAGATATTTTAAATAACATTAGCATTTGGTTTCGATGTTACGTGAGAAAAATATACATTTTCATAGTCGGATACACATAATGACTTTTGAAACCAATTTCGATCACAAAATGCTACTAGAGTTTCGATAAATATGCATAAACCTACTACTAAATAAAACGTGTGTATTAATTTATAAAATTTATTTTAGGACTAAATAATTCAGTTTAAATCGCAAAGTCCTACGGTAATCGCCTGAAATGCAAATTAGTAGTTCTAAGTAAGTATATATATACTTACTACTCATATGTATTTCATGCGATTATCGTTACGCGTATTTCTAAATCGCCCTGAGACTGTGCGATTCAATTTGGTTTAAAGTATAAGCATGCTCTGTTAGTTTGAGTATAACCTATTTCTTATGCTATTTAAAAGACTACGACAGTCGAACAAATATTAGCATGGAGTCAAGAAGTTAATGGAGATAATTCATCTTTCAATATTTACTTTGCCATTATACCACAGAATAAGAAATAATACTTATATACACGTACTAAGAAAATGTTAAGGTTTTATGTAAAAAAAAAAAAAATCTAAAAAATGTTGCTTTGATGAATGTTAAATCAGAAAAAGCTCAATATAGTATTTTAGTACTTGTTATTATTTTGTTCACTGAGATTTAGATTTATTTTACTAAAAATGTCAAGCTCAAAGTTAGGATTATGTGTCATGATGTGTAATATACAATTTTACAGGTATTATCAAACGGGCCGCAAAGCATATACCAAATTAGGCCGGCCGCATACTACGAGCAATCCGATAGAAAAAATCTCGTACGCGCCGGACGGCGGGCACTCTGTGCATACATTCACGAGAAATTTTCGTACAGTATGCGGGGTCTAGTACAAAATGTATGCACGGAGTTTTTCTATCGAAAATTTCAAGTAGGTAATGTGCGCTCGGCCTAATCCGCCACGTAACAATGCGACTCTGTAGTAGATTTTTTTGATAACTCATATAAACTTAATGAGTCATTTGTGCCAAATAGGTTTACGCTCACAGACTATTGTGTGCCTAAACAAAAATGCAGGTCAAGTATGATGCCACTGAGAATGGAAGTGGAAATAATATGATTACCTAACCTGTGTAAAACTTCCGGGATTACCGTAAATGTGGCCAGTTACAGAAGTTTTCACAAAGACTAGTTGAGAATTCAATTAGCAATAAGTTCATATTTTTATCCAAATTCTAAAAAGAAGGAGATTCGGATTTCTATATATTTTTTTATGTTCGGGCAAAACTCCGTCATATATAGACGGATTTGCAAAATTATTTAGTTCAAAAGGGGTTTATTCCAAAATAGTCCCATTTAAATTTTATATGTATCTGATAATGAGTTTCGGAGACAGACAACGGAACTGTTCAGAAAATTACAGCAAATCAACCGCGATTGCTGCTATCGCATAAATATACATTGTTTACGCACAAATCACGCCTGTACACTCGAAAGCTATTATATTAAAGCTATACTATTTTGTTAAAAAGTTTTCATTTTTACTTTTGAGTGACGAATTGCTTTTTCTGTAGCCTAGAAACATCTATACTCGTATCAAAATGTTATACTATCATCAACATAAAAGGCGTTGAACTAGTTTCAAATTAACACCAATTATTTTTTATTGACCAAAAGTTTTAGTTTTAAATTCACTACATTAATATGGGACCAACTAGCAAGTATATCCTGTCGAATAAAAAAAAAATCAATCGGTTCAAAAAGTAAATCAGTTCATAAACAAAAAAGTTATGGCTGAACATCCATAAAAAAAATATATATATTCAGTCGAATTGAAAACAACTTCTAAAAGATGCACTAAAAAGTTAAAAATAATTAATTATTTCCAAAAATCTGTAATTCATACACCAACTTCAAACTGTAATTCAGATCAGGATACATATACGGCCTACAACTGATATCAGTTACAATCGTAAAATCCTACGGCGATTGAGAAATCTACTAAATTGGTACTCTTGAACCGAGATATCCTATACAAATATTAAGAAATGTCAAAATTCTAAATAAACAAAACAAAACTATCGCTACGAAGATTTAACTTTCACTTTAATTTTTAATAGTTTCAGTATTGTTTTTATATTTTGTGATTTGTGATTTCGAAATGTGTGCAATCCCAATTTCAATCTAATCGCAATTTGGTTTAGGAGTACCGATGGAGATCGAGTGTAAGCTTGCCACGAAATTGGATTGAAACTGGATTGGGTATGAAACTGATATCAGTTGTAGCCCTCCAGATTATTTTTAAAAAGGTTTTAAGGTATTACGCTTTTCGTCGAAATTAGTGGAATTAGAAAAACGTGAGAATCCTAATCGAAATCCTGAATCGAAAGTGCATTTGTTTGTTTATTATTTTTTTGCGTCGTAAAGAATCATCCGATTAGCCTGAATTTTGATAAAAGGATAGCTGAAGGGACAAAGAATATCACAAAATTATTATTAGAAATTTATTCTGAGTCAATGACCAGAATCCTTATTCGTAAGGTTTAAATTCTTAAGGTCTTTTTTAAAGAGTCGGCAAGATATACGATACGGGTATCGCTTGGCATTAGGCGGGCCGTTACCTTGTTAACCACATAAGTTCTGCTGCAGTTAATTAATAATTTCTGCCATATTAGAAAATGTTCAACAATCAAGCCGTGAGAAAACAATTAAAATAAAAAACCTTTGGGGAGGGCAACTAAGTTTTCTTGAAAAGACATGGTTTTAAAAATCACCCTCAAAATCTAGATACGTTATACGCGAGCTGGCACAAATAAAAACTCCAGTCAAATAAAGAATCGAACACAAGGCTTTTGCCATCAATTTGATGATACAAGCAGCAGGTGATGCATCAAATGAAAAGTTTCGTATATCCACAAGCGATAATATATCAAAACAAACATACACAATGCTATTAATAATATGCATAATAATAATCATGAGTGGACGTGGGGACAGCTGAGATGGCAGGGGGCCAACCGAGTCATTTTACTATGCCAATTTCTGAACGTACGCCTGTGACGTCATCTACGCATCGCATGTCCCTATGGCACGTCGACGCGAGACGCCACGCTTGTAACCGTGACGGTTTGATGGTCGTCAAATTAGCTGATAAGCTGGCATTCAAGTCGAAGTAAAAAATAGGATTTAAGTAAAATGGACAGTTCATTAGTATTTAATTTTTATTATTTCTTTTTAATATCGGGCAACCGGCACATTCAGAATTATGGTTAGCCAGGTTTATAGAAAATTACTGCATGCTTAATTATTCATTACAAAACTTTTGAAGGAAGCCTATGCTCAGCAGTGAAATGATGATGACTGATTATAAGTGTCGTGTCAACGTGTGATAGATTGGTTGTAAAACGTACGAATGCATCTAATAGTAGGTACGTAAACGTAGATATATCGTACGGACTATACGTGTAACATAACTGTAATACCTACATAGTGTGAAGGCCAATCAGACTCATGAGGCTATAGTCTATAATGATAATTAGATATCATATATGGAAAAACGTACTAACATTACCTATGATTAATATATTACGTACTATTACTACTTTTTGTATTATATTCGCTAATAGATATACTTTGCTAATGGTATTTCTTCGTAAAGTAAAGAATTAAGCAAAAATTAAGTAAGGTGGACCACGTATTTACGTAGTTAACGTACATACTGATACCAAACGAGCAAGGGAGCGGATTATTAACGTTTACGCGGTAGATAGCAATAGTACTTTAACCAACACAATACCTTGTACATACCTTTAAACCTCGTAAACAATTTGCGTTTACATACCAAGCAAAAATGGATAGTACGGATTTTTTTTTTGTTTTCAGAATCTTTGACAATGTAATTTTTATTACGACAGCTTTACACTAAAATATTTCCTTTCACGTTATGCGGAATGAATTAATTAACTACACTAAAAAACTAGCCAAGGTTCTGTACCATTATCTATAAAAACGAGCAAAAAAATCAAGTTTGTTGTAAGGGGGACTCCCTTAAGTATTTATTTTATTCAGTTTTTTAGTATTTGTTGTTATAGCGATCTGTGAAAAATTCAACTGTCTAACTATCACGGTTCATGAGATACAGCATGGTGACAGACGGTTGGACAGCGAAGTCTTAGTAATAGGGTACCGTTTTTTACCTTTTTGGATACGGAACCCTAGAAATGAATAAAAAAAAATTTCAACCGAGTAGACAATTAACGGTTGTCAAACATATGGAGTCGTCGTAATATTGGTAAATTTGACTTCGAGGTAGCGTAGTGATACTGTGCGCCTTATAGTGGCGTTATAATGTCATAAGGCAGCGGGTCAAAACAGTGGCGAACAGCACAAACGCACAAGACAGAGGGTAGATAGAAAAATCTGCCCAATGTAGCCAATGCGATCCGTGCACGCCTACGTTTTATTAAACTATGCCAAAATTACAGAAGCGAAAATAAACGTATCGCGGAAATACATGTTTAGTTTAATAATGACAAAATAAATAACTTAAAGTAGTTGAATCAATATAATAAACAACTACCTTCTGTTACATCTTATACATTTCTTTAAACTACAAATGCAAAAATAAAAAATGCACTGCAATCGGAACATCTCATTTTAGTAGGTTAAATATTACAGAAATATGATGCCTTCCGAAAGCTCATATTCACCTAAATAATATTTCTAACATCTAGTTAAACAAAAACATTTGAGAAAAGTAATATTGTTTTCTTCACGTCCACTGCGGCCTCAGCTATAAATAACCAATCCAATTCCAATAACACAGTCATTTTTATAAAAATGACAGTAGAATGGAGCATCTAAGAAGGTCGTTAGTAGACAAAATAGCGAGTGCCGAGTTCCTGTGAACGTCGCAAGTGTCGGCACGGCAATCGATAGGACTCCGCCCCTTGACCTATTTTGCGAGATTAGGGGGGAGCGTCTCTAGCTTTGGAGCTGTCTAGTGTGAAGCAAGCTTTACAATGTCGACCTAACGCGTGAGTAATTGTTGTGCGGTAAACAGTTGTGTGTCATTACTTTTAGTGGTATTTTCAGGTGTAGTTTTTCTGTTGAAACGTGTGATTACATTACATTAGTTGTAATCACGGTTCATCCATATAACATTATACAAACTGTTAAGGTAATTCTTACTTAAAATATCATCATAAAGATAATTTACGAAAGCGTTGTTCACTCGATTTAATAGCTTTCAAAAGCCTCGTTTTTTGCCCAAAATTTTTGAAGTTAATTTTGGCTGTCTTCTCGTTACTATGGATCGTACTGTTATTTTGCATACAGTTTGGATTTATGTTTTCTTTGTAATCTTTGAAGTCAAAGTTTTGTTCATGTATACGGACGGAACGGACATGGACGGACTGGATCATTGAAAGGGATTTAACCCATAAAACAAGTTTCGCGATCTTAAATATATCCTTACTAGCCTCATACGTCCTAACTGTTGGGACACGGTCGGTGCTCACCGAGGGCGATTAAACGTCTACTACATTAAAAAATAACAAACATACAGACAGACAGCGATTACTATCGAAAAAGACGAAATGAATGAAGAAATAATGTCTGAATTCTGAAACAATGCTTTACTCTTATCCTATCTCACACTAAATGCAAAATTTCACTTTGAAAGCAGTTAAATTACATAGCGATGCAAGCGAGATAAAGTGCAGAAATATATCCTGTATATCTATCTACTCACAAATAAAAAGGTACATAGTACATTGTATACTGCACAACGTGAAAAAGAACGTAGGAAGTCTTTTGTGCTAACGTCCGTTAAGGACTGGGTACTTTTACAATCTCTTTGTGAGATTTCTTAGAAGACACTTTTAAGTTTTGCGATTCTTTCTCTAAGAGGATCCTGGAAGTATAATGCCCGTTTAACGAATAGGAAAATAGATAGATGTAATATTATACGAAGTGTATATGTCTTATAACGCCTATGTTTTATTGGTTGTTTAAATAAATCAGATTTATAATTATATAAAGGTAATTTCATGTGATCACTGATATGCAGAATTTTAGAACCACCATTTACAAGTAAAAACAAGAAGTGTGTCGCTAAGCGGTCACCCATCTAACGACTAACCAAGCCCGACGTTGCTTAACTTTGATTATCGTTTCCAATAAATAAATGTGTAACTGTTTCTCTTAATAATCTGGACTATTTTCACTAGTCGCTGATCGGCAATGGCTCGAGGCCGTCTCACACTTGGCCAGTTTTTATTATTATTTGATGTTATATATTATAGTTTCAAGTTTGTATGTATTACTGTTACGATCATAGACATAGGCTGTTTTCACTAAGGTTACGATAGAGCAAAAAATTTTTTTTGCAATGATCCTGGAAATAGTTCGAAAAATTATAAAACTCATCCATTCCAATTGTCCGGTCGTTTGCAAACGTCCTACGAATTTCGCAATAATCAGTTTTTCGATTATCCTGCGATATATATTTGACACTGACAGCTTGTTGTAATATCCCATCTTGGACTCGTTTAGGATAGAAAAAATAAGAAATGATAATAGAGGCGTTTTGTACCTAGAGGGGCCGCGACGTAACCAAATGTAAAAAGAATTACAGCCTGCCTAACACAAAGGTTGCTATTGAGGCAATGTATCATTTAGAGATAGAGAAAAATCTGGACAGTAAATAAATTAACAAATGCACGTTACGTATTACGTGCTATGGTTGATTCTACAAAAAAATACTACTAACATATGCGGAATAGGATCTAAAACTAGGAAATTCATCGATTTTTATATACCATTAATATAGAAAACAAGATAACATAATACGGTGCTCCAAATATTGAGCTGTTACTGAAACCTATGGACTCGTAAACCTTCAACAACCTAAGTTTCCACGAAAAGCGCCTCTGATGAAACTGCACATTGCGTGATAAATTAGATTCTAAGGTAACTTTCCCAGGTTATCTATGACACCGATGGCAAGTGTTAATTAATGTTTTGACGTGACAACGTCTTATAAATTGGTTTGCCGGGTGACTCTTCAAGAAACTGCGTTACGCTCCGCTCACGTTATGCGCTCACAATGAGAGCGAGTGAGAGGCACGCGGCATGGTTAGCCCGCCTAAGAGCGAGAGAGACAGACATAAAAAGTGAAAGGCACAAGTTGTCACGATTCCGGACGGTTGTCCGACACTAAATGTTTTTAGTTTAATGTTTAATGTTTTTAGTTTAATGTTTTTAGTTTTCATGTTATTTGGTTTTGAAATGAAGACCAGGTAGATCTAATATCAGGTTAAGTAGAGAGCTGGTGACGTTGACGGAAAGACACACGGTGTGAAAATCAAAAAGGAACATTTTCCGTTCAGCGATGACCATACTTACGTATACTATGAGGTGTGACGTGTACTGAATGAAGTTTCAACCTGCACCCTAACAATTCCATACGAAAGCTGAGTGATCAATTGTTACTAATTGCGTAAACTTTGCGCGGAGCGGTGAGACCAACACTTGAGAGTATCGAAGAGTGACTATTCTGGTTCTAGTGATATTACTTACACTGTGGTAAGGTCCAGTGTATTGCTCTTAGAATAAGTGCCGCGAAGTACTTCTCAATTTTTAATAGGCTGAATAGTAATAGAATAGTTACAACTGATGTATGAGAGCGTATGCACCGCCTGATTTTTTTATCGGCCGATAGTTCATACAAATTCGAGACAAAAACTATCGGCCGATTACAAAAACGGGCAGTGTGCGGCAAGGCTTAGCCAGCTGAAATGGCTATAGGCCGGTCATATTCTTATTTGTCCCAGAACCGATGGCTGTTGAGAAAGACGTCTATAAGAGTGGGTCTTACAAGGGATCGGTAGGCGCCGGCTTCAGCCAGGTGGACCGATAACCTAAGAAAGGTAGCCGGAAATGACTGGATAAAAAGGTGGAAGACCGAGTGTGGTGGCGTTTATTGAAAAAGGCCTATGGACTAACAGTGGACTGCTGTAGACTTGTTGATTGAAGGTGTTGCATGGAGGCGTCACGAAATATTTACAATTTTAAACGAAAACCGGTATCTTTGCTGGGAAATTGCCAAGTAAGTAGTAACTAGAAGGGGAATGACCGAGACCATAATTAACCATAGTCGTAGTTATAAAGCTAGAAAGTTTTTTAGTACAATGGCATGCCAAAGCCATCGGCGTGTAACAGTCACCACTGTGTCTGGTGATAGAATTGGGTCGTCGCCACGGGGTCATAGTGGAGACACAATGATTCCTACTTTTCTTGACCTTAACTAAAAAAAAAAAAATACTAACTAGTCATGAACTATTTTTACAACGTTTTGTATCGTTTGTATGACATGTATATGAGTTCTTATTCGGGTATTGGCTAAAGACATAATACAGACATAATCAACAAACAATAAGAAACATTCTCAACATAGTTTATGACTAGTATTTTTAGTAGTTTTTAGTTTTTCGCTTTTTTAAAATAAGCTTTGTACGAAGAAGAAATAAACAATATCTAGTGACGGCGCTTGGGTGCTGTATATGTTGCTTTAACGAAATATGCCAAAAGTTTTTGAACACTGAAAAAAAAACCATATTGTCCTAAATATATTCAAACTAAAATACAATTCCGCTAAATCACATTGTAGAAAGCTTATTAAATTCTAAAAAAAATAAACAAATTGCTTCGTTAACTATAAGGTTATTGAAAAAAAAACTTTTGAACTAGACGGTGTTAAATATTCACTAGCCGATTTAAATAAAGGAAGGTTATATGTTTACCTGTGAATATTATATATTATGTATTATAATGTTTGTAAGTATGTACTCTATTTTCTCCGAAACTTCTTTACCGATTGTTAATTAATTAGCAATCTATCTTCTATATATAAAAATCAATTGACAGTTTGTTAGTCTCACAAAAACTTAGGAAGCTGGACCGATATGTATAATTCTTTTTTTGTTGTGTTGGTTATTGTTAGAGCAAGATATATATGTAATAAAGAAGGGTCAAGTGCGGGTCTGGCTCACGTAAACCTATTGTAATGAAATTTTGGTAAGTAGTTGTGCCGGGGTTTCTGAGAGAGAAAAAACTGACCAAGTGCAAGTTGGACTATCGTACTAAGGGTTATAAATAAAAAAAAATTTTTCGACTTTACACATAGCGCCGTCTGTCCGTCCGTAAATACATACATATCATACATAAGTACACCCAGACACAAGACAAACATAAATATTTACCATATGAATGTTTGTCCAGTGCGGGAATCGAACCCTCTGCACAGCAGCCGACCACACCAATACCAACTAGGCTGCGAGGAAGTCGAATATTAAGTCGGCAAACCGATTGTAATGAAAAATTGTTGTGCACACGCCGGGGAAGGTTTCTGAAGTAGTACAAATTAAAGTAACAACGTTCGCCGGGTCAGCTAATGCTATATAAAATTTCTATCACACTGTGTGTTTAAAAAATTAATAAGGTTATAAGTTAATAGTAAAAAAAAAAATTATGAACTTTAACTAGTATTTTACTCTTCATATCAAAAGCTTATAGTCAAGGATGTACAACTTTATAAAGCTGTTATTAGCAACGTTTCGAACTTAGTAATCGATAAACTATATAAAAAATAATCATCAATTTTATTTATAAATTTATTTTATTACTGTATCAAGTGTATCCCGTTTCGACCTGACCTATTAAAGTTTCAGACTTAATCCGAAATTGAATATGGGTCAGCGATGTTCCATATGGATCTGACCTTTTATACGTATATACGCATTTTAAATAGAATAACTATATGTACTCATCCTAGTACATCATCTTCATCTATTCTTTTCTATCTTCACAAATTATAAAAAAATATTTATTAAGTGCAATTATTAATTAAAAAATGCAAAGATATCTTGTTTAGGTGTTGGATATGAAATAATATTAATAAGAAGTCTTTTAGAACGTTTAAATTTAACCAATTTTTGTTCTAGTTAAATTAGTCATTAATTGTATGAACCGGGTTTTGACTAGTCAATCCTCAGATTCGCCCTTTGACTAGGTATAACATTTCACAAATTTTCTCTATACTGACGCGCAACGACAAGATAAAAACATGAATAGAAGGTACGGAGATGGACGTTGAAAACAAACCTAGAAACATAAGCTTAGGCAGAATTTAAATTATAGTAGTATAGGTATAAGAGTCCCGATATAATTTGGCAAAGCTCTAAAGTTAGGTGACTACAATGGGCTTGGAAGTTGAAAGTTAGGTTTTTTTTGAAAAATTACAAAAACCGCATCAGGGAACTGAATACTAACAGCATTCCCAATTTCAATCGTATGGCGAGCCATAAATTTCGTGTCAAAGCCAAAAGTATCTCGTGTACAATCACAATGGGCAATCTTAAAGTATCAAGTGTATAAGCCAAATGGCAATGTTAAAGTATGTCGCGTAAAAGGCTAATGGCAATGTTAAAGTATCTCGTGTAAAACCCAAATGGCAATGTTTAAGTATCTCGTGTAAAACCCAAATGGCAATGTTAAATTATGTCGCGTAAAAGGCAAATGGCAATGTTAAAGTATCTCGTGTAAAACCCAAATGGCAATGTTAAAGTATGTCGCGTAAAAGGCAAATGGCAATGTTAAAGTATCTCGTGTAAAACCCAAATGGCAATGTTAAAGTATGTCGCGTAAAAGGCAAATGGCAATCTTAAAGTATCAAGTGTAAAAGCCAAATGGCAATGTTAAAGTATGTCACGTAAAAGGCAAATGGCAATGTTAAAGTATCTCGTGTAAAACCCAAATGGCAATGTTAAAGTATCTCGTGTACAATCCCAATTAGCAAATTTAAAGTACCATCAAGTGTAAAAGCCAAATGGCAATCTTAATTTATCTCGTGAAAAAGCCAATATATGATACAACATATTTGATTTTATGGCATAAAATATGTTATACCTGGTCTATTTAAAGGTAGATATCTCCGGACGTACCTACGGCACCGTATGAAAACTCTATCCTAAACTACACACAACAAACATGTTTTGAAATTCTAGACTTAAAATATTTACTAAGGAAAGCAAGTGTAAAAAAGTAAAACTTATTTCGTATTCCGAATTCAAACAACAGTGTGCTAGAAAATTTAGTTTGAAATTAAATAAGAATGAGGCACTCACGAAAGGTTAGTTTGACTTGTCGGGTGCGGGTTTTGTAAATACTTTAATAGAATTCAATTCGAATATATTTCAACTAAGCGTGGATTCTGCGGTAGTTTGCAACTTTAATGAATAATAAAAATTAAAGGTGAATTGTGAAAATAGAAATGATTTTAACTATTGGCGGATAAATAATCACATATAGTACAGCAGTCGTAGCTCACCCATTCTTTGCCTCGACCGATTAAAAATATTAAGAATTCTCTCGTTTTCTTTTAGTTTATTTTTTTTAGAAAATTCGTGCACTTATAAATATTTCGAACAACCTTGATTGATTTTTTAAAATTTGTGTTTATGTTTCCACTATTACGACGAATTTGGTTATTGGTAACCTTCTTGCGCCTGATTATGAAATGACTTTATTTTAGTAATTTGTATAATTTTTTTTCCATTGTATAGCATTAAAAGTGTAGTTTTTTTAAAAAAAATCATTATATTTATCAATAGAATATTAGTATATATATACATATATACACTTATACATAGAATTGTAACTACTGTTTATAATGGTTAACTTTATTTTAGCTGGCTCTTCAAGTGAAGATTAGCACTGTGAACTGAACAATTTTGTTTTTAAAAAAAAACAACATTTAATTTATTTTTTTAAATCTCTTAAATATTTGTAATATAAGAATATATTTTGACTAAGACACGCTCTTAGTTAATTCCACTTAAATACCTACAAATTCTCAGCGATACAACGATAAAATACAATGTAATTAAAATATAAAAAAAAATAACAAACAGTTAAATAAAACACTGCAATGCCGCATGTTACAACGTAAGGCGCCTTTACACAAAACTACTTTTTATAGTGCGCTATCACGCGACGTTTTGGGCATTTTTATTTTGTAAATCAATAATGTAAACCTTGTTAACTATCGTTCATCTGTCTTGAGGACACAAGTATGAACTAAAAGTTATATACTTAGTTATGTAATGTATAACGTAACGGTTTTAAGCCCAAGTAACTAGTGGTTGCATACACAGTTACAACATAATGTAGGTAATCCATACTAATATTATAAATGTAAAAGTAACTCTGTTTGTCTATTACCTCTCCACGCTTAAAACGCTGAACTAATTTAGATTAAATTTGGTATGGAGATAGTTCAAGTTTGAGGACATAGGATAGTTTTTTATTCCAAAAAATTCAATAGTTCCCGAGCTATAGCAAACTGCGTTAGTGTAATTAAGGAGTTGACGTAAAATCCCACTCCCACAAATCAAATTTAGGGCAGGTGAAGCAACTGGCAAAAGCTAGTGCATTATAAGTCACTAACATCAAGGGAAAATAATAATTCACTACCTTTTTGTATGCTCCTCCATACAATTTGTTTTCCACTTCAACTTTCTACATATTTCCGCATGTCCTACACGAGAGGGTTTAACCTATTACAGTACCTCCTACCTTTTTACGATAATGTTTTTTGTAATATTTACTCATTTATTGATGATATAGCCATAGATTAAATATCGTCTTTGTGATATGTTTTCTTTGAAAAATCTAACCTTAATGGAATCTCAAGCGAGGTAAGATTATTTGTATGTATGTATATTTATCATGTATTTCTTAATTCTATGAAGATTTGTGTATTTGTAAGAGTGATATACTGGGACTTCATAAGTCTAGTGGTTGTGTGTTTATTCTATAATAAATAATTTTTATAGTAGAATAACTTTTCTGACCCGATGATCATAAGTCAAAACTACAGTCGCCATACTGAAATAGTGTGAACTTACAACGACACTAGTGACCATACAACTAAGGTCAGAAGGTCAGAAAAGTTTGCTGCACTGTACATGTAAGCCAAACCTAAAAGTTGTAAAAGGGAAATATTAATTCAAAACAATTCAAAAAGATTATCAATTACATAATCTGAAATATATTATTATTATTATTTGTAGCTAGCGGCACTCTATACACTTTCTTTAATATAAAGATAAACAGTATGTCTGAGTTTTAACAATCATTCTTCATATACATTTAATCATTTGTTTTTGACATTAACTGATCAATCACTGTGAAATTTCTTAGTCATAATCCCAACCTAGGTCTGTAGTTTTTCCAAAATCTTGTAAAACGTTCTATAAACTAGAAATCTTTTAAAAACCATTTGTATGAAAAACTAGAATCCTTTATAATTTTTGGTCTATAAAATTTTATAGAAAATTGGCACACTGCAGACTTATATATTTTTTACTAGAACATGTCTTCAAAATTTCGTGGTGTTTGAACAACAAGAGTCGAAAATAAGTAAAAAATTCGTTTGTATGAAGCCCGCTGCGAGGCGCCGCGAAGTGTATCCTCTTAAATGTTTCGCTTTGTATATCATTGTTTTGTTAGTTTAAAACACAAATAGTTACACAACTTACCTACACAAAACAGTCGAGCGTGCGTTGAAGTCTTTTCAAGGGCAAGTTTATTCACTAAACAGACCGGTTGTGTTAGTCCATACTTCCATACTAATAATAAAAATGCGAAAATAAATCTGTCTGTCTGTCTTTTATATCTTAACGCTAAAACCACTGTACCGATTAAGATAAAATTTGGCATAGTAAGTAAGTGACACAAGTCACTTGAAAACGTCAAGTGATTAGGTTTTTTTTCTATAATTGAGGAGTTGCCGTTGAAATCCTACACTGAAAACCGAATTTTGTGCGGGTAGAACCGCGGGCAAAAGCTAGTTTACTATAAATATTCAATTATAAATATGAATAATATAAATATATAAGTCTTATCTAAATATTTAATACATGGTAACAGACGATAACAATATTTTTTGCTAATTTTTTTTTATAAAAGAACTTAGGTACTACTGTATATTACTCAATTTCCCATGGTGTGTAGCATTTTGTAATTTAGTTTCTAAAAATTGAATATAATTGTATAATATCCTTGTATACATTATCTATGCGTATCACAAAACTCAACGTCTCTCTGTCTGTTTGTCCGTTTATATTATTTTTGGAATCACTTATTCACACATTTTATTTTTAACTAAAACCAAATTAAAATGAAAATAATGTTAAATTGTATGGCCTACAATCTACTAATATAATAAATGTGAAAGTTTGTATGTCTGGATGGATGTTTGTTACTCAATTACGCTTCAAACACTTAACGGATCGGGATAAAACTTAGGTTAGGTCCAGGAAAAGCATGTAGGCTACTTTGTATCCCCAAAAATGCAAAAGTTCCTGCGGAATAACAAAAGCAGATTTAAACGAACTATTGCTGAACCTATAGCATGCTATAACAATTTATTAGTATAACTAATTAATTAATTAATTGGAGTTAATCAAGGAGTTCCATGCTGATAACCGAATTTAGGGCGGGCGGAGCCGCTAGCAAAGTTTAGTAACAATATTATATTATACTAAAAACTGTTTATTGTATATTTTAGATTATAACTGTATATTGAACAATATGTTAAAATTGTGTTATTTTTTTTTATTTGTAACATTGATGATTAAATTGGAATTTTTTAAGTGTACTAGTTATATTGTTAATCAATTTGTTTAAAAGAGTAACTTTCAAGTTTTTTGCCGGATTCTTCTCGATAGAAATCTACATTGTGATTTTGAGGGTGAGTGGAAGGTTTCAAAAAATGGTATTCAATAAATTTGACGAATCAAAAGTGTTTGTAGAAACCTAATTTGAATTAAAAAATGTACTTTGACTTTGACTTATTATCTATAAGAACTGTGATTAAAGTTACAAATACATCATCTAATTAATATATCAAAATAGCAAATCGTATGTACATAGGAAGTCAGGGCATCGAACTGCGCTCGAGCTATTCATAAGTGAGTCAGCCTGACTAACAGGTCTGTTTCGTCATTTACAAAAAACTACAGTATTGTTAGTAGTCGATTGCTGATGTGATTTTTTTTAAAAAGAATTTGGATTTTGATATTTTGAACGTAGTACGGGCGAAAATCATTAAATTTTAATAAATCGAATATTATTATTTGTATTGAAAATTAATATAAAAACACCCCTAGCTTTTATATTATGCAATATTATTATAAAATTTCAGCTAAATTATATGTACTGATATAAAAATAAAACCGAAATTGGCACAAAATCAAAGGTAAAACTTTGTGATTTTTTCTATCGAGAAAATCATAATCATGTATATGCTAATATTAGACCTTGGAATTATAATGTAGTATCTTTTATATTTATATTTATTTGGACTCAAAATTCATTTCTGCTATGAGCAATTTCTCTGTATGCCCCCTTAACTCATCCTCAAGGCCCTGGTAAAACGCGAACTACCTAATAGAGATATTCCCCACAGTCTAACCCGCATAATATAGGTGTATTTATAGCCTTAGAAACTTTGAGACTTTGATTTTGTTTATAACTGTGATATATATAGAATACTGGGACAGAAAAGCACGTGGTCAGATTGGATGGGTGACCGGGTGAAAAATTTTTTTTTTAGCCTCCGTGATTCTAATAGTTTGGCTTTCTGGCTACTAGCTATACAATATCTGCCAGCTCGCTATGGCTTAAGCCTCCATTCTCTAAGAAGATGCTGGTGCCTCTGTAGTGGCAACTGTGGCCTTACCCTGCACAAGTTTATATATATATATATTTATATACTAGCTGACCGGGCAGACGTTGTCTTGCATGATATCTACTGCAGCGCCATCTGCCGGGCTGATTTGTCAATCTAAACCATGCCGGGCGCCACCCAAACGCATACAAAAACATTTATTCAAATCGGTCCAGCCGTTTAGGAGGAGTACAGTGACATACACACGTACAGTAGAATTTTTTAGAATAATTTTTATAAATCTTGTTTTAAGGAGCTGAAAGCTAATTTATATACAAAATAGGCATTTTAACCGGATTTAGGCGACGTAATACTTCTTGACTTCACTCAAGAAATTTATTCAAACTCTGAGCATTAGCATAATTTAATTGAATACTTGGAACCAACCGAAATGCCTAGCCACGAGTGTTAAAATGCTTTAAAGAAAATACGACCCAGCCCTTCCATTAATGAATCTGGTCCCCGCCTGAACGTTTCAATAAGATCTTAAATTTTTAACGGTAACAGTATGGTACATTTTTTTTTAATTTTAAAGATGACACATTTTTCTTGAATGTTATAACAAGATTATTTTAATGGCCCTAAAACGAGCCGTGGAAATGTTGACGATACGAAACTCAGAACCGGTATCAAGTGATCAGATTTTTCTCGAATGTTATAACAAGATTATTTTGATGGCCCTAAAACGAGCCGTGGAAATGTTGACGATACGAAACTCAGAACCGGTATCAAATGACTTTAGTTCCCTGTGTGTGTTCCATACCTTGTATAATATAAGGAATTCAGTGTAATCATTTCTACGGCAAACTCTAGAAATTAAATGGTCACGCACAATGCGGTTTAAGAGGAACTTCCGCCCATGAACGCTTAGGTTGTGGAATGAGCTCTCTGCAAAGGTTTTCTCTAGTAACTACAGTATTGAATTCTTTAAGAAAAGAGTGATTAAATTTTGAAAAGGTCGGTAACGTACTCGTAATTCTCATAGTGTTACAAATGTCTGTAAGCTAAAGGAACCACGTAACACCACAAGGGCCGAAAGCTTGTTTCCCGCCTTAGCTGCAGTATACAAAAAGAAGGTTTCACTGGCAATATTGAAAATAATAGTAGGACAAATATGTTTATCTATATCGTTACGGTTCAATTTTCCGAAGAGGATAACCAGTGGCTAAACACACACTGACATGGTAATGTGGGGGATAGCCACATTTCACCATTGGTGAGCCCATAGCCGCAACACTGCTTCTTATTCAGTGTCTATAATAAGCTGGTAGTGTGGCCAGCTGCTGTGCAGAGGGTGTGGGTTCGATTCCCGCACTGGACAAACATTTATGTCATAATATAAACATTTTTGTTTATCTTGAGTCTGGGTTTATTTATGTATGATATGTATGTATTTACAAAAAAAAGTAATTTATATCCGTTGTCTGGTACCCATAACACTAACTTTGGCCATATAATAATATTATAAGAATAATATTATATCCCCCTCCCCCTTTTGCCAGTTCCTGACAGACTATAAGAAAGAATTAAGTCAGGATTGGACGCGCTATAGACTAATTACAATATAGGTTTAAGAAAATTTTGAATATTTTTCAACATGTGCACAATTGTCTATTTATTACTTAATTATAAATTTATTTAAGCTCAGACTAAGTATTTATCAACAAGTTTCGTTTTTTCAATCCAATTAATTAATTATACTTAACTCCCCCGTCCAACAAGGAAACATTTTGAAAGGTTTCTTACCACAACAAATGCTTAATTTATTTCGTGCACTTAGGTACCTATGAGCTCACGCTTCCGATGCATCTTTAGTTGGTCAGACAGTGCCAAAGATCAAATCAATTCGTTTGCATTACATCATTCATATTCGCAATAAAAGCACTTCTGAATAAATGTGACGAATCTCTGACCTACCTCGGTTTTCCAAGATCATTTGTCATAATCAGCAGACATATTGAATTTGCTGTTCCTTAGTGGCTGTATAGTGCAACAAACTTTTCTGATTTGGTTTATGGTCGCTAGTATCGTAAAGTTCACACCATTTTTATATAGCGATTGCAGTTTTGATTTTTGAGCACCAATTTAGAAGTGTTTGTTGCACTGTACATTATCCGTTTGACGATTGTATGGTTTCGTGTAGGGATGTGATAAAAATGATTTTTTAAATAATCGTTTTTTTCTCACAACTAGTTTCGTGTTGTATTTCTGACTAATTTTATTATATCAGCTATTACGTTGTCCCAGTTACTAGTGTTGACTTAGGAAAGGTATTTATTTAAACTCTGCCCTAAATATGATATTCTTCTAATCCGTCACTAGGTTATAGTGGTGCTAATTACTGGTGGTGGATGCTGGGTTTTATGAAGTATCCCCACTGAGCATGAAATTGTTTCCGGGCAGTAAGGAAATTACAAATTCGAGTCATTAAAGCCTTCGGCCTTCAACCTTAGGCTTATAAACAGCCTCTCGTTAGTAATTTTCTCCTTACGGCCCTTAATACACAATGCACTATTGTATCTGTATGTTTTTTTTTCTTAACTACCAAAAAAAGAGGTACCTAATTTTTTGGAATTTTGCAGTGCCCTGCTTAGTTATAAGAAGGCCATGTCAAAAAAGCAAAACATACAAACAAAGTGATTGTGTATATCTATTATACAAGAAAAAAAAATACAAAAATCCAAAGATGAAACAGGGGTATATTTCCTCTTAATGTACACTAAAAAGAAATATATTTATTCTGAAAAAAATTATATTTAACATTAAGTTAACGTTAGGCAAACTTTTGCATACAATCACCAATAATATCTTTAAGTAATAATTACTGAAGCCTACATTTATATTCCAAAGTTCAGTAATGAATGGTAGGCGAAAGTGATGACGTAGATACGCAGGGAGCAGGGCTTCCCATTAATAAGACAATCTGGGTCAGGGGCGTTCCATAACGCCTCTTGTGCTTACTCTGTGAAGGAATCTCTAGGCGCACGCTGTAATGGATTAGAAATTGATGAAGATGAAGGATATCGGGAGTAATTTATGATAAGTGACTTTCGATGGAAGTTTTGCATAAGTACCTACCTACTTATAATTTTGTTGTACCTACAAAGTATATATGCGCGTGTAAGACTTTTTGCGTTGCTTGTGTTTTGTTTTAGAGCCAGTGTTACTTCGCGGTAACCTGTAATAAAATAAAAACCACGCGATCTGTAACTATGCGTGCGTGAGTAGTGCAGCTACATCTTAACTCACCTATGTTTCCATTGTAAACGAGATATAATTTAATAAACTGCAGTGCTATATAAGGGTTATAGTAAAATTTAAAATTTGAAATAGAAAACAATAACTAGGTTGTATTCCAAAACCCATTCGGCAGAACTTTTAAAACCACCCTAGGCCCTTCCATTATCTAAAGAATGTACCGGGAAGAAAGGAAGGCTGGAATTAAAGTGATAGCCTTTAAAAAGGAAATTTATTTCTTAAATGTATGTTGTTGTTCGTAGGTTCTTATAATTTTTTTTTGTTTTGTAATATTAGGAACATGTTAGTAGCGAAACATTGTGTAGTGAAAGCAAACTATATGTATATAAGGTGAGTTAATTTCCCATAATCTGTGGCAAAAATCAGACTGCATACTTAGAAAAAAAAAATACTTTCTTCACGCACCTTAGAATTCCTCGTTTTCCTTAGAATTCTACTTTTGAACCACTCGCTACACACGTGATACTCAGTCCTCCTCCTCAATTAAAATTAATTTTTTTTTTGTGAATTCTATAATTATTTTAAAGGTTGAAATAACAATCACGTCTAGCACGTACAAAGGTGTTAAAAGGGTCAAGGTAGAAAGTTTTTTTTAGTGGACAAATGTATGTACTTTAATTGTTGTGTCACTTTGTCAGGGTTTGAGTTATTAATCCTTAGGACATGATCAATACATTTCAGTCGGGTATTTTCAGATCCTTCTTTGGATCCAAAAAAATATATAATTTAGAACATATAGCTGGCAACAAATGGCTCTTAATTCTGTTTACAACGTGAAACATGAACGTAGTATGAGTAAAACACATTAAATATTAATAATAACTCGAATAATATTATTTGTATTAAAAATTAGTTCGGTAGCAAGTCCTGCACGAGCAACTTCTCTTGAGATTTTTTTTTTTTGTATTTGATAATTTATACAGGAACATTATTATTGCGTCTTTAAAACAAATCAGTGTTTTAGCGATAAAAACAAACAGCTGGACTGATTATACTCAAACTCAGAAGAACTCTTTTCAGATCTAAGTCATGACGTGGGGTATTGATTGATATGGTCACGAGAGCAATTTGGTTCAATAGTTCTTGAGATATCGAGGGGCACAAAAACTGACATACATAAATAAGTTGAACTCTTAAAACTTATGGCAAACGATTCTCAAGGTCTCACAACGTAAAGAAAACGCAAATTTAGATTATTACGATTTTCGGACCTATTATAACTTCCCTCAAGAGAAGTTAATAAAAACCCCAAATAGCTAAAGTTGCTCATTGTAGCTTTGTTGTTTATAAAAAAAGTAGTGAATTTTTAAAATCGGTCTAGTGCTTGCAAAGATTACCCCCTTTCTGCAAACAAACAGACAAATATTTATATCTACAAACGTAGCAGTAGCAAAATGTAATAATTCTAGTTTAAATCGTTGACAAATACCCTAAAATACAAAAATTTAAACGATTTTGATGGGTTCCCACGGGAAATCTGCGTAAGGCCGCATGAAAACGCTATTAAATACAGATAAAGACTTAAAAAATAAAAAAATACAAAAGAGAAACGAATATACAAAGATTTAACGCTAAATACGCTCCAGAGCGGTAACTGGGGCGCCAGGTACGTCCAAGTTGACCGATGTCACGGGCGTGACAGGCCTAATGCTTTCCGTTTGTCCTGAAAATAAATGAGGAAGAAAGGGTAAAAACACCCTTCAGCGTGGAAATTGCATTAACCATTCTAAAAATGTTATTCTAGGGTGCTTTAAGAACATTGTTTGTCAATAAAAATATTAAATGAAAAGCAAAATGTTACTTTTGAACAGTAGGTACATTGTGTATTAAGTGTGGTAAGGAGAAAATTACTATATTACTAAGGCTTTAATGACTCGAGTTTGTAATTTCCGTAGCGCCCGTGTTACACACGATGTCTTTAATCATATTTGCGAGTAACTCCTCACTGATTATGGTATACTTACAAACAATTATTTTTACACAGAAGTAAAAAGAACCCATTATACAAAAACTGAAATCATCCTAAACCGTTTTTTGTTATGAAAATTGTTGTATTTTTAAGATCATGTATATATACATTAATGTTTTTGTAATTATGTTTCATAATAAGGCGCAGTAACTACCTAACTAGCCCCACCAGAAGATATTAGTTATTTCCTCTTTGTACAAAACACATGTACAAACAATGTTACAAACCAATTATTAAGAATTAGTGACAAACTATTTTTAGAACGTTATTTTTTGTATCTGGAATATACCTCTGTGTTGAGATAGCGTTTCTGCTAAAAACGGCCACTTTTAGCAAAAACGCTATCTATAACTCACATGTCTAGAAACGACATTAAAAAAATTGCAAACCCATGAAAAAAAAATTCATCCCGCAACTTTGAAAACAATTGAAACTATGGGTTCAACAAAATTCGCCATTTTTGTTTTGCAATCTACTATTTAATTTGATCCTCTAATTTTTAAACCATTCTAGGAATAATTCAAATACGAGGTAGGTTTCTAGTTTTCGATAAAAGCTTCGAAAAAAATGTACATAAGTACATTTAATGGGAAATCGATTATATAATTGAATTAGTTTCGAGTAATATATTTTAAAAGTGTGAGTGTGATTTAGGACTTTTGGCAATAGAACCTTTTCTGCGCGGACCCAACCCGCACCTTGCTTTTTTATATTAATTAGCTCTTTATCCAAAGTCAACATAAAGAGGTATGTCTTTAGACTGTGGTATATGCGACTATGAAATTAAATGTCTTTAGCAGTGTTATCTCTACAAAAATAATTAAATTCTATGTTTCTCAATACAAAATTCAGATTTTAGTGTTTTTGGTTACGTTCAAGTAGTCAATACCATACTTCAACTGAAATTTATTTTTTGATGATAGAATACCTATAAATATAATAATTATATTGTTACTAATTGCTTTAAATCACCAACATATTGGTATTTGTTTTACAGTCAAAATATGCCCGTTAGCATTGGTTTTTTTATAGAACTTCTTACTTATATTAAACACAATACTTGATCCACGTTTTTAAGCGAATCAGTTCAGTTTACTAAATATTCAACGAAAAGAAACAAAGGTGTTTGTAAAAAACAGTAGCTTTTCATAGCTCACCCGTTACGGAAAACATTAAATAAAACATGAAGATAATGACAAAACTAACTCTTATTCGACATAGTAAAAAAGAAATATACTATTTAAACTAATTTGAGTAATTCTTAAAGTGAGACCGATTTATATTTACTGTCATACAAACTTTGGAGCACTTAATATCTATAACTCGTCAGTCAAGTGTGTTACTGTTGCGCAGTTTGTATGAAGAAAATTAAGCCAAAATCACCTTAACTTGACAAAATGTAAAACCCTTGTCATTCTCAACTAAAACTAGTAAACACGTCATTGCTTAACCTAGGTAACAAAGTGGAGGTAATCTCTTATGATAACATTAATAATGTAAGGTAGAAACAAATAAGTTTATCTACAATGAATGCTTATTATAATAATGATAAGAATTAATAGTTCGTATGTAATAATGAGGGATAGATAAAGAGGGTTGAAGGGTGGAGTCCTAGTGATGGCTCGCACAATGTTATCGATAATCTATGACGTCACTCGATGCCCAAATTGCCTATATCTCATCAATAATGATTGGAGTTTCGGGTTTCATACAAATATATATATATATATATATATATATATATATATATATATGTCACTGTGACTATATTTTGTGAATAATAAATAAATATTGGTTTCAATAACTACGAGTGTATAGGATTTGGGATAACATTGACACTAATGAAGGTGTTTAGTTTTGAATACTGATATTGAATTTGTTTAGTGACACCCACGAATGTATAAAAGTTATCTGACGAATGTTTATTTTTAATATAATTTTAGGATTTACGCTTAGATTTCCGTGATACTCATGTAAAGGGTTTCAAAGTGGTGTTGGTACCTGGTGGTGTCAAACCAATTGTGAAATTACTGACCAGTATTCGTCCCGTGGTGGTCTGTCCGGAGATGAGCTCGCCAGCCCAGTCCTTCGCCTCGGTCATGAAGGTGCCCTCGAACTCCTGCTTGCCCTGGCGCGCCGCCTTCTGCTCCTTCTGCTTGGGGTCGTTGGGAGACAGCTCCGGCTCGCGGCGGCAGCAGACGAACGCGCAAGCGCGCCATACCAGCACCACGAGCAGCCCCGCCAAGAACGTGAAAATCGACGACAGCAGAAAGCACCACCATTTTCTGACACTGAGACATTCATTTTCAGAGTCAGGAATCGACACAGTAGTCGCCTCTTCCTCGGACGAAGCCATTCCCCGAGGGCTCGAGACATCCAGTCAGGCGCGCCATGCACGTTAGCGATGCGGGCGCTCGCACGCTCTGCCCGCGCGCGACTGTCCCCGTGTCCGCGCATCGATGTCGATGCCGATCGATCCGCGCAACCGCACTACGTGCCGTGCTACGCGCCCGCTACGAAACGACCCTGCGCTACGAACTTCGTGCTTTCTTGTTATATGGACCAACCCTGCGCTGTAACTTTCTAGTTTCCTTTTTTCTCTTCCTTCCTCTTAGACCACTTCTCTGTGTTTCCTTTTTATTTCCTCAATTAAGTTTAATAAGCATTCTTTTATTTTTAATGTTCCGTATCAAATTTAGAAAAGCAAAACGTTACCTGATGAAAAATTATATTGTTTTTATTTTGTTCCTAAATACTATACTGTGGTTTATTAAATAAATACTAACATTTCAAACGATATTACTATTATATTTATATATACATTAAGCTTATACTACTTATTTATTTGATGTATTTATTATTTGATAAATGTAATTTGATTAAAGTAAATCTAAATTATCAAAGCTTTGCTATCAGGCTATGAACAAATAACTTAATAAAATAATTTTATAGTGGTATAAGAATCCATACTATTATTATAGATGCGAAAGTAACTCTGTCGGTCTGTCTGTTACCTCCTTACGTTGAAACCGCTAAACTGATTGAGATTAAATATGGTATGGAGATAGTTTAAGTGCCAGGGAAGGACATATAATAGTTTTAATCACGAAAAAATCAAAAGTTATATAGCAACTGCTTTAACAAACTTTATTAGTATAATAAAGGAGTTGACGTAGAAATTCCACACCGATAACTGAATTAGGGCGGGCGGAGCCGCTGGGAGAATCTAGTAACATATAAATAATATTATAATGGTTTCTTGTTAAATTAGGTAGGAGAAACAGGGGTAGTTTTTCTGTAATGCGCATAAAAGATTATAGACGGAAAAACAAAAAAAAAATCTAAGGATACCTCATTGTTTTGACTTCGATTTGTTTTATAAACTGAGAGTCTCACAGTAATTTTCTTAATTTTTTTTATGAACAGTCGACATTAGCACATTACATTATCATTAGCGCATAAAAACGCGGTAGCGTGTCAAGCCAAGTTCAAGTAACAGAACTGGCGAGCAGCACCTTGTGTAATTTTACACGAACCATTTGGACCCACTTTTGACCCCCTGATAACTCAAAAAATATTTCACATTAACGTGTCAAATTTGGCTCATATATTGAGACTTCTGAGATACATATGTGCTTCAAATTTCATAAGCACATCTCAAACGGTTTTTTAGATATTAACGTTCAAAAATCGTCATTTTTATCACTGACTGACCTATAGATCAAAACTCTAACCCATTTCCAGATGACCTAGTAAGTTCAAATTTGTCATGCGGATAGATAATTAGGTGAATACAAAGGAATAAATCAGAAACTAGTAAATTTTTATCATTTTATTATAATTTTTCACTTAACCTTTAAGCGGGAGCGCGGTCATTTGTAACGGCAGCGGTCGCGAGTAAGAATAATGACCGTCAAGGTTTTTAAGAATTAAAAAGACAAATTATTAAATTATTTGAATAACAATAAACTTAAACACATTCCCTTTGGATAGAATAAAAAAAATGATTGGCAGAAAACCTACAAAAAGTTTATATTAAAGCTCTTTTACGAAGCGAATCTTCAATGACGTCAGACGCGCGTTTACTTTACAAAACCTACGCAGCATACACAACGAAAGATATAATTTAGATTAAGCAATGCGCACAAAAAGGAAGAATCCATTGTTTTAAGTTCACAATGAACCTAAGAGAGGCTACTAATATTGGCAAACATGAGTGATAATAATATACGAATTTATTACCGAAAATAGGGTTAGATTCGACGCCGCGCGACCGCTTGAAGATTCGTTTCCATTAGGAACACTTAACTTATAAAAACTGTAATGTAAGAATCCGCAATCAGCAATCAAAACTTATGACAGCCGGTCTTTATGTGGGTTTTAAGGTTTCACGTGAATATATAACGAGTTGAATACTACCCTTAATTTGTTTTTAATCCAAATGTTTCCGTTTTAGTACTTATAACTAAGACTATAGTCGACTTTCGTATTTATTACGTTATAAACTGGGATTTAGTATTAGTTATTGTTTCAATATTTAGCGCACATCAATAGTGTAAGATATTTATCAATAGTTATAAATAATTAAATAATAGCCATTTTAGTACATGGCGCGCGGTGCAACGTTTCCCAAGCGAGTGGCAGCCGCGCTCGGTCATAAGCGCTAGCGCTGTTTTGCTGTCCGGTTTTCTCTCGATATCTGACCTATAAGGTTGCGATTTATGCTACGAAATTCATAGGTTTTCTTAAAAAATACTTATATATTTGTGGATATATTATTATTACAATTCTTTTAGTAAGTACGTATGGTATAGGCAATAGTTTAAATCAAAAGTTAATAATAATTTTAGTATAGTTGTTATAAGAGTTATAAGTAGGTATGTATACTTAACTCTCAATGAGTTTGAGAATGAGAACTTATTGGTAACAAATTATTTTTCTTGAAAATTCAATAGATAACAGGTAATTTGTTTCGTAATCGTCTTAAATAATTATCTTTTTATTACGTATTTTGTACAATGAATCGTACAACAGAATTACGGGTGGGTAACACACTTACCTTACACCGAATTATTCCAATGCCTCCCGATGGAAGCTGCCTATTCCATTCGATTGCATATTCTTTGTTTGAGTATAGTAATATACAACAAACAAATAGGTTGCGTGAAACTATAGTAGAGTATGTATGTCGTAAACCTAGGAATATACAGTAGTTTAACAAAAACCATTTGGTATAAATTTTGTTGTAAAAAAGTACCTACTAATAATTTATGTTCAAAAAGTAATGAAATCCCATCAAAAACATAAATATGAAATGAGAGCCAAGTTAAATATTATGAAATATGCCTTGGATGTTGACTTCAACGACAAATAAGTGAGATCTAAATGGGTGCCAAGTTCAATGGTCAGTCCTGAAATTTATTTATAACAACATAAAATATCATTCCTTCTTATAACTTAGGATAATATATTGTAGCCTAAGGTCTGACTTGGCTAGTTTCTCATATATGAATTATATTATAGCCTGCGCAAGTTCTAAATCTATTACTTGTCGGTGGAAACTAGCCATCGTACATAATAATTCGTATATGAGAACTAGCCAAGTCAGACCTTAGGCTACAATATATTATCCTAAGTTATAAGAAGGAATGATATTTTATGTTGTTATAAATAAATTTCAGGACTGACCATTGAACTTGGCACCCATTTAGATCTCACTTCTTTTTTCGTTGAAGTCAACATCCAAGAAATATATCATAATATTGAACTTGGCTCTCATTTTACATTTATGTTTTTGATGGGATTATCATTAGCGCATAAAATTGGCTCTATTTTATTTTCAACCAGTTAAGTGCGAGTTGAACTAGCGCGCTGAGGGTAAACGCTACTTTACCGATTTAAAAAATTCTATCAGGTATAGAAAGCTACATTATCATCAGCGAATAACATTGGCTGTATTTTATTTTGAACCAGTTAAGTGCGAGGCGAACTAACGATCTAAGGGTAAACGCTACTTAGCCGATTGAAAAAAATATTTCACCTAAAGAAAGTCCGCGGCTCGGAGAGGGAATATAGCGAAATAATATCTACATTCTCATGCAAATTTTCATCGCCTATTTTGCCGTCAAGGTGATAATTTTCTAAAAACGTGTATCGGATCATATAGTAGCACTACAAGCAAGGCTGATGTCACGCGTCCTACATCGCGCCATTAAAGTTTCTTCGGCATTGCAGCATATATAGAAACAAAAGCGCAATTAATGTGGATTACAGCTGTCCCCAGGCATAACACCACACCTGGCAGTAGATCTCCTCTTTGCCGCCGCTCCACATTGGTGACCCCGAGCTGAACATTTGACGCACCTTCCGCAGCAGCAGCCTTCTCCTTCACACGGACCGGTGTTCAACCGTATGCTTCGCATCACAGAGCTTCATCAGGACCTATTGCACAACTTCAGCGATTCCTAGTTACTGCAGCTCCACTCCAGCGACGCAACTGTACATCATTCCACCACACCCTATTGAGAACTTACACTGCAGCGTGTGGCACTTCCTTTGTACAGCATCACACCACCCTGTCGAGTACTCACACTCCAGCGTGCTCTGCACGTCGCTTCTGCCGCTAACTCAGGCCAGTGTCCCGATTCAAAGGGACACACAGCCAACCATTCTATGGACCGACTTGCTGTGGCCATACGCAATCACCATGCCAGCACTCGCCAGTGTCTCGACTCATTGCAGACACACAGCCAGCAACTTACTACTCTCGACTCACCGCAGACTGTAAATATTCGGCATGCGCTACGCGCCCTCCCGACTCACTGTGGACGGTGCCAAACTCGTACCGCTACTAGCAAGGCTGACGTCACGCGCCACATCGCGCTATTAAAGTTTCTTCGGCAGTTCACCGTAAATAGAAACCGAACAGCAATTTAAGTGGAACACGGCGATCTCCTCTTTGCCGCCGCTCCACAAACGGTAGAACACATCAATCGTATTTTTTAACCATAAAGCCAAATATCAAATTTTATGCAATTAGCTTCAAAAATTATGGGTTTTCACACACGCTTCCAATCCCCTTTTATCCCTTCGAAAGATGAATTCTGCAAATTTTTTTTCTAAATGCTTGCATAATAATATATGTTACAACACAAACATGTGTGCAAAATTTCAAGTCTCTAGACACAAAAATAATATTGAAATTCTCATTCTAGGGTATTTTACCCTCTAGGTACTGATACTCTAGATACTTTTCCATAAACGGTACAACGTCAATCTTAATATTCAACCTTAAGAGGCTGCCCAATGCCAAGTGACACTTTTTTAAATGGAAAAAATTGGTACTTGTAGTCAGTATTTTAGGTTAAAAATTTAACCCTATATAGAAGAACATATACTAATGGCTTGTACTACCAAATACGCGATAGCATTAATTTATTTCGATAGAAATAAATCTGTAGAATTTTCTATTTTTTTGTTTTAAGCTGCTTATCGTTAACGTATGACTTTAAAATTCATATTAATGGCTAGCTAAGTAGATAGTCCATAGTTGTTTCTACTGAAATCTAAAAAATCGAGCTAGTTTTTAAGTAAATACCTAAAAACCAATTTGACGCTCACGTGCCCTTATACTGAAAACCGCTGCATTGTTTGTCTCGCTCAAGTGCACGTGATAATAAACAGCTGTGTTTCAAACTGTACTATGCGGTGGGCGGGTAAATCCTGAAATTTATAGTCAGGGTACCGGGTCTTAAGCTAAATACCAAATTTTATGCATATAAGTCCGGAAATTACGAATTTATGTACACATTTTGAACCCCCATTTAACCCTCTACGGCATAAATTTTGCCAACTTTGTTCAAAATTCCAAGTCTAGACAGAAAAATATCGCAATTCAAATACAAATTTTTATCCCCTTTTTTGCGCTCTAGGGTATGATTTTTCGAAACGGGCGAATGTAGGTACTTGCCACGGTACTTGCATACATTTTCCTCTCGAATTCCAGAGTCCGAATAGCTCGAGACTTTTCCGATTAAGCTCCCTGTAAGGTCAAATACCAAGTTTTATGCATTTAGCTTTAAAATTGACCAAGTTTCAAATAAACTCCCAACCCCTATTTTACCCCCTTAGGGATTATTGAAAAATCTTTACTTAGTGCACACTTACGTCATTTAAGAAATGTTTGTGCAAAATTTCATGCTTCTAGACCCAGCGCTTTCAGCTGTGCGTTAATCGATCAGTAAGTGAATTAATCTGTCAGTTTCTCGTTAATATATACGTTCAAAAACATTGATTTGTATAGAACTGCACAGTATTTTAATCAATATATACCTAGATCGGCTTTCGAAGTCATGCACTGGATCTGGGTTATAGAAATCTAGGGACCGGTACCGGCTCTGCGTGCTCTACACTTACACAAAATTATGTATTTATCGCAATGCTTACACATCACACAATGGTACACCACACCACACAATCATATATATGTCTTAAAAATTGCTCCGGCAGCAACTATAGCAGGAGTATGTGTCTTGTCAAAGAATTTTGGCAATTGAATTTTAAAAACTGTAAAAAAATTCGATGTAGTACCCTTGAATATCCAATAGAACTTGTTTCATGATTGAAATCGAATAATTTTTCCAAAAATTGGAAAAATAGCGCCATATTGGATCTGCCATCATGATTTTTGACCGATATAAGATTTGGATAGTCGCAAATAATTCCCCGGGTCATAAACCATAAAAAAAAAACGAGTTGCACTCCGGGAGTGCCGGCAGAAGTAAAAACCTTTACACACGATTCGCGCTTAACACTCAAATATGTCACAAGACATGTCTTTGACATTGTCAAGAAATAATAATGTTTGTTTATTTACTTTTTTGACGTAGTATATTTGACATCGCAATCTGTCATAGAATTAAAATTCCATATCCAACCTCCCTGTACTACTCATAATCGCGAATACTAAAAATAAAAATTATAATAGGCGTGGCATAACGGTTTCCGTCTTACGAATTTCCACGATTAGGACACGTGACCTGACGCGATTTTATCATTTTTTACCCATACCAAAAAAAGTGCACAACGCCGCTAAAGAAGTTTTCACTTCAAAAATATAGAAAATTTCTCATCTTAAAGGGAAGTAAATTATATATATATAATTAAATTTTTTATTTCCAATGTTATAAATACTATAGTATAAAAATACTACGCGAACACAATTTTGCCTATATTTTCCCCAAAGGCATATATTCCTTTCTGACTGGGGTGCTACGAAATTCGTAGATGTCTACAGCGCACTGCGTAGAATACACAAAAGTACGATATGCTCACACCGCACTAGCGCTTTTAAGTTCGGTGATTGAGCAACTGTAAATCGCTGAAATGCCGATTTAAGTTTAGTTTAGTTTTGTTATTTTGACAAAGCAGCACTAGACTCTATGAGCTTACCTGCCACCGCATACTAGCAACTTTCATTTGCGCAATTAAGGCCTTGGCTTTAGCAACTGTGAGTTGCTAATAATCTCCATAAGTTGCAATTGGCGTTCTCAGTCCGGGACAGGTTTATTTGATTAATACACTTATGGCTTGGGGTCTCGGTATGAGCTGACCCTAAGACTATAAGTGTGAAAAACTCACTCAAACTCACACTACACTCTGCCGACCGGTCGGCCCGGTACACACGGGCAAAGTTTTTAAACTCGGTTAAATAAAAATGCTTGCAACATAACTACAAATTTGAATTGATCCTAACATCATTTTTGTATTTTTTTAGTAGGTACTTTTGACTGCATCTCACCTGATAGAATGTGACGTTGCATTCGAGGATGGTACACGCAAACCCAAATAATATCTATTCACTCTTGCATTGAAAGTCCCTAAGTCGTAAGAATTGGAGGAAAACTGACGGAGTTAAGGACTTCCACTTCCTTGCCGTCCGAATAATGAACTTCCTCAAATAACGCTTCGTGCGAATAGGCGGAATATCCACAACAAAGGGGTGGAATTCCTCACTTCGTGTCTTCGACCAAAGGTGGACTGCAGTTCTTGCACACATCCTCCGCAATAAATCCGATAAAACACCAATAGACGGTTTTTGACATCGTCGTCGCCAGATTTTCCTGGCTTTATTTTATTAATTTTAATTTGCTAATATGTGCTCCTAACATAGGACAAACTTGCCCAACCCCAGCCTATTGGCTTTGCCCGCCCACGTATGTGTGAGAAAGACTTAAATTGTTTTCATATTTCTGAATCTACTATCTAGCGGTCTAGCCCTCATGAGGCACACACAATCCCTTGGTCAGCTGGTAGCAACCCAGCTAACACGGGCATCGCGACAGAGTTGGTTGACCTAAATGCGTTAGTTAGAAAGTATAGAGTTCATTGCCAATTTTTTTTCGGTGAACCGGAGGGTGGACCCTCTTGGTCTTCACCAAAATTATAGGCTACCAGACGTTATATAAGGCCCCCCGAGATGTCCAAAAGGACCAGCTGCACATACTTGATGGTAATGGTTCTAGATATGTTTGGCGCATAGCTGACCACTGATGTTGAGCGGCCTTGCCTGAACCCGTGTTGACAGATCGACTTCGCCTGCTACGCTGCTCAAACTATCTGTTCGAAAATCTTTCTGTATACTGACAGCTACGTTAAAGGTCTTGCGGCAAATAAGCTTACGGTTCGCCTGATGGTAAGCTGTCATCGCAGCCTATGGACGCTTAACAACACCTCGTCGCTAAAATTCTTAATTATGCCATACACCAATTCGCAACTGTTGTCATACAAAACTTGTTAGTAAAAAACTATAAATTTCTGAAATTTGCTTTTTTATTCAATGGTAAATTACGAACTACTACACATTAATATAAGTAAAATATAGTGACTATTTTGAGAATTTCCAGGGTGAAAACCTAGCATAGTTTCCCATCAATTTCCACGACTTTGAAAATTGGCGTATGGCACTAATGAGCATTATAGCGCCGATCTGGGGCATCACTCGCGCGTTACCGACCCTTCAAAAATCTAATAACTTCTTTCTTGAAGAACCCTATACTGTAGTCCTTAGAGAAAACCTTGGCAGGGAGCTCATTCCACAACCCAAGCGTTCGCAGGAGGAAGTTCCTCTAAAACCGCAATCCCCATAGGCCTTTAGATCCCAGAACGGTTTGTACCTTTCAGCAGTACCTACCTACAACCTTTTATGCATTTCTCGTACATTGTACATACTTACTTCTGTGCAAACTTCCAAACTTCTTTATTATCCTGGCCGTAATTCCACACTGGACTAACGTTTGGGAGAGAGTCGATGATCTTTTCAACTTCCACTTTATTTTGTTTAGTTAGTTAGTTGGAGGCATACGTCCAACATTAGATGTCTTCCGGCCTGCGACTGGGACTACGAACTGAAGCTGGTGAATAAGGAAAAGTTTGTATGGAATTTCCATTTTTAGTATGTAACTAAGTGATGTATCATGTGAAGTAAATAAAATGCGACCTAAATCAAGTTTAACTAGGAAATTTTTCGTTGAAATGAACAGTCATTTTCCAAAATGTGAGCAATTCAATGTAACAAAATCTTTTTACAAAAGGGTGGCGGAACAACTTCATCAAAAATCACAAAACCGTATGACGAATTGGATTCCAATACGTCTAATAATTATGTGACAAAAATTAAAAGACATTAGGTACTTCCAATATCAACTTAATAAAATTGTCCATATTTATCATATCTGTATTGTTTTCCTTCCAAATACAATTCTATAAAATCTTATATCCATAATCGAAACCGATATAATATTTTTAAGATATCCAAATCCGTAATCACACATCGTAACATCTCTGGTAAATACAATAATAACCTAATACTTGCAATCTAAGCTAAAAGAAAAAAATGCACATAACTATTTATGTACTAAGCCATTGCCTGCGGCTTTGCACGCTTAAAGTTCGGCCATCGCTGAGAACCCTTTGTCAAACGGGGTTTAATAGTGTTCTTATTAATCTCTCTCCCTCCCTTTGCCAAAAAAATCAAGTCAATTCATTTTGCAGCATTATGTGAAGGCGGAATAGTGCCCCGCAGAAATAATTATTTATATTCAATGGGATTTCTCATTCGGAATCAAAAAGTATTCTATGTCCTCGGTATCTCCAGCTATCGCTGTGCTGAAAATCAGATTATTGTGTTGATCCTTTATAACGTAAACGAATAGTGCCCCGCGGAAAGGCCTAGGAATCTCTTTCTAGGTTGTGCTGCGTTTTTTTACAGGAATGTCGCCGCGGGGCACTATTTCTTTACATAACAACGACGGAACGGATGACCTGATTAATGGAACAAGTAGCCAAATATTCCATTTTTGTCCCGGGTCGCAACGGTTTCCGTAGGGTTGATGGAATCCCGCTAGTGATATTTGGTCCAAAGCAAATAAATAGGTACTACAAATATTCTTATAAACTTAAGTACTTTAATAAAAACACTGTCTGTCCTTAATACTTAAAACTAAAAAACACATTTTACATACAATATTTATGACACAAACAATAATTATTATTAATCGTACCTACATCTCCAATACCTTACTAAAACTACCAAAATTAATTATAGTAAGAGTTCAGAGCATTGAACGATTGTGTGATATACCTACTGCTTGGATGATTGGGTGTGTTTTAAAGAATTGTTTGAAATGATGCCAACACGATTACTTTCTACCATTGCACCGCTTAGCATCGATGAAAGCTAATCCTGACACCTAAGAACCCAAACAGTCATCCACTGTGCTGTTCCAGAGATGCTTTTGGGGAAATAAACTAAGTATACGTCGAGGACTAGGAACTATATAATAGATTTATTAAAAAGCGGAGTGATTAGATTTTTAAATGGTTATATGAGGCACAACGTAAGCTTGTTTGCCACTTTGGTGGTTTAAGAAAAGGTAGATTCATATTCCGCTCTAGTATTTCATTAACATACTTTTCCCTTATGATTTTTGTATTCAATGTAAATTCTTAAACACAGATAATACAATAGCATACGTACGTTGTTTAGAATAACAAAACTCTAATCTATATTAAAGTTAGGTGTACTATGGAGATTCATTCACACATGTGAATTCATTTAAGGGGGTTTTCGATACAACAAACGTGATTTTTTTGCTCGTTTTTGCTGGATATTGATAAAGGCAACAGGTAGACGCTTAAAATATTCACAGTATATTTAGTTATACATATATTCACTTTAAAAATAAATAATTAAATTAAAATAAAACAAAAATTTAAGCGGGGCTCCCATACAACAAACGTGATTTTTTTGCCGTTTTTATAGATAATAGTACGAAACCCTTCTTGCGCGAGTCCGGTTCGCACTTGGCAGTTTTTTTTTCGTTTTATTCGCAAAGTTTGTTGCATATTAAATGACAGTTTTGCTGTGTAGGTATTTGGGTGAAAATTCTTTTTAAGGTCTATAAAATCGTCCCTTGTACATTCTTACGCATAATTTCTTACTTATTTGGATAATATAAAAAAAAAAAAAAATTTAATACAGAATGACAAACGCATACCCGAATGATGACTTCTATCGAAACATTTGGGCTAAAATTAAAAAGATACTTGTTTGGTAACGCAGTGGACATTATTTTATAGGGGTCATGGGGAGGTAACGCAGTGGTAATTTTGTACCAAATAAGACTTTTCTGTAGTAAAAAACCTAGGAGGGTTGGGAAAGTAAAAATACTAGGAAAATATTTCGAGAAATCTATAATTTTGTAAGTGTTTATAAAAAAAGAATTTTGGCCCATTTACTACACACAAACACATTAAGGTGTTTTGTAGGATGTGCCAAGGTTTTGTAGATGCACTATACCTATTTTTGTATCAAACATTGCGTACATTTTGTTTTTTAAATATCACTAATATAGCTATGGTTATTTACTGACCTGGTTAAATACAGAATACATAATTGGATGTAATAATAGAAATATTTATAGACTAGTAACTTGACACGGAGATATATTATACTGTTATGTAGATTGCAACAATCTAGAAACAATAAGCTACTCTTCGGTGAAGACGAGATGTTTTACGTCATCACAGAAGCAGTTCTAATGCCAACTAAATTTGCTACTACATGTTAATCTGACATTTTTTTTATTTCACACAACAAAGAAAAGTAATTTGTGAATGTAAGTAATTGTGAATCCTTAAAAATTTATAATGAATCAACTACCTATATTTTACACACCTTTATAACTGTTGTATTAAAAATAAACTTAAAAACTATATAAGTACCACACATTTATCCACTTTCTGGAACAGAATCTCCAATCCATTTTAAGTAAGGTGGATTTCCATTTTTGATGGGAAGCGAAATTACTTCGCATACTTCGTAGGGATGATTTTCGCGCACGTACTTTGTCAGTTTATCCACCATTGATGTTCGCGTTTTTATCATCAAAAGAGCCTGAAATTCATAAAAAAAAATATTATTATGAATTCATTTTACGCACAAATATAAGTTATTTACAACAGATAAGCCCCTTGCGAGTCCGAATTGTGCACTAACATTTTAAATATAAAATTAAAAAAAACCGGCCATGTGCGAGTCTGTCTCACGCACCCAGGGGTCCGTACAAACTTATTAACTTATTATATGTATATAATTCTTCCATCATGAGATCAAGTCTCACAGGTTGATGTCTTAACTATTAGTTCTTGGATTTTTCCCTATATTTGTGATGTAACATCTTGCTTCTTGCAAAATTTCCTGATTCTAGGTCGACGAGAAGTACCTAATAGGTTTTGATTTATTTTGTGAAAGTCAAAATATGTGTCAAAATGGCCTTGTATCAGCCGTATTTTTTTATTGCGGTGACTTAATAGCTTGATTTTGTTACAGCCTTAAGTATTTGATTTTAATTTCAACTTAATACCATAACGCGTTCCTAAGAAAAAGGGTCATCAAAAACAGATAGATGGACGGTAAGTGATCCTATAAGGGTTCCTTTTTTCCTTATGAGGTGCGGAACCCTACATAATTTAACAAGCCTGTTAATTCAACAACATATAGGTAACAAATTATCACGCTACTTAGCATAATGTCTTTTATAGTTTTTTCTATTTTTATGAAAGATTGTGATTAACAAAAAATGTTAATATATGCAGTTCTGGACTATAAATAATAACGGTATCATAGGGTGCATCCTTTTGCTAACCAATGCTAAAAAAAGGTATAGAGGGAAATGTTTTTAACTTCGTAACTTTGTTTGTATAGTTTGTATAGTGTGTGTTTGTACGGAGAGTACTTAGATGATGGCAGAAGGAAAGTTTGGAATATTGAGTAGCGATCGTGTCTCTGACAAATAGTTGCCTAATTGTCAAAACATCACAGATTTTGTACAAATCAGTAGTGGGATAGCGAAATAGCTTAAATGTTATGACTTTGAGTAGGGCCCTATTCGCTTGCTACAATTTGATTAAATGTGATTTACGTGCTCCACCCCATGAGGTGATACAATATGTGAAGATATATCTTGCTATAGCATAGTAGATGTTTTCACTGTTTGAAGTTTGCAATATGGCGTAATGTTTTCAAGACTATCTGTGCTAATAAGTCTATTTGAGGCTTCCATGACAAGGTTTCATCAAGTAAGACTCCAAGATATTTGATTATTGCAGTTTTAGTAATACATATGATGCATCCGCAACACAAGTTATGCATATGACTGTTTTGACTTTTGTTTGTCAGGACTTGTTCATTTAGTATTTCTAAATGTCATATATTTTGTTTTTGACAATACCCTTTGCAAACCCGTTTCGGCCAGATCTCTTACTTCTTGCCACCTCGACCCATACAAAATGAGGGCAGTGTCATCAGCAAATGTAGTTATCTTGCAATAATCCACTTTGAAGTTACATAGTTCATTGATTTACAGTAAGAGAGTAATACTGAGAACACTACCTTGGGGTACCACATAAAAAAGTATGTGTCTGTAAGTATCTGTGCTACAGTTATCTGCTTGTCTTCACTCTCTGTGAGCGATTCGTAATATAGTCTTTAAATAGTGCCTGTGCCTTCCCCTGAATCCTAACTATTTCCATTTTATCAAGAAGAGCCGTAACAGACACCGCTTCAAATGCCAGAAATATCCCCACGCATTTTTCTTTTGCATATAAACGTGTGGCTTCGTATTCTGTGAGTGTTAGAACCGCTTCAACCGTTCTAAAACCAAACTGATTTGGCGACAGAATATTTTCTGAATATGACACGAGTCTTTTGTTAATATTTTCTTCTAAAAATTTTGAAACAGCCTTCAAAATGGAAATATGGCGATAATTACTAATACAGTCTCTGTCCCCAGCTTTGTGAATGGGACGGATAATTGCTATTTTAAATGCCTGGGGAAAAACACCTGTATTTATACACTGGTTTTTAATATGTGTCAGTAGTGGCACTAGTAAAACTTTTAAAACCTTAGTGGGAAAGTGGGCATATTATTCCACCCCGTCGCTTTTTTTGATGTTGATAATTAAACCCCATTTTTGATGTTGTTGATTAAACTTTCGACTTCTTGTTCCGTTGTTTCAAACACAACCATAGAATTCAGGGGGCTTTGTGATTGAGAGATGGGGTCAGAGTTACGGACGTTTGTACCAATCGAAGATGTTATTTTATCTGCCTTTACCTTTTAAAAAGTAAAGTCTTTACCTATATTTAAAAAGTAGTTATTTTCGTGTTCAATAGCAAGTTCAGGGGTGTCTCTTAATTTTGGAAGATAGGTTTGAAAGTGTTTTTTGTGTTTGTGTTAGTTATTTTTTTAATAGTTTTCCATATATTTTTAGGGTACTCAGCGATTTTTACAGGCTCATTTCGTTCATGTTCTCCTTTGAGCTTTCTAAGTAATAACCTACAAGAGTTTTTGTATCGGTTATAGGTGATAGTAAGTATAAGATTAATAGGTTCTTTTTTCCATTTTTGGTGCATTTGGTCTCGATTTCTTATACCTAGCTCCTATCCCTAGATGGATTGCAATCCCGCGGGATTGATATGCGGGATTACTCAATCCCGCGGGGAATCACGTGGGATCCCGCATCTTTGAAATTATGTTATAAAATCAAATTGAAACTACAGATTTTTGTGTAAAAATCAACTTTAATTAAACATTTCTTACCTTAAGCAACATAAATTATTTCTTTTCTATTAATTATCTATAAGTAATTAGTGATCTGTTTTCTTAGATTCATCTTGAAATGATTGGCATGGTTAGTTAGTTTTGTTTAATTTTACCCTAACTCCTAACAACTGTTTTATATTTTTAAATTACAGTCTTATTCATATAATGACTAATAATCAAATCACAACTTTGTCTTAGATGCTACTCCGACGATATCAACCTATGTTGATAACTTATGAAAATACGCTCTAAGAAGCAAATGGCATTTATTGTTTCGCTATATTAAACGCCGGACGGTGAATAAGTAAATAAAACACTCGTCACCTAAAGAAAGACGTGTGCAGGCGCAGCGCAGTGCCATATATGAACAACTGAAACGTCGCACTCGCGATTTACGCGAATGTTTCACGCGCTTTGAAGGTGCGGAATTGAAGCAGATTAATAAAGGCGGCGGGATCCCGCGGGAGTGCGTGTCTCGTTTTGCGGGATTGCAATCCCTATATTTATCGTACTAGGCCAGGTGTTATCAAAGGCTTAAGGTATCGGAACTTTCTAGGCGTTAGAACTTTAAGAGTGTATTTCTGGATAATTTCTGATAGGGAACTAACAAGCTTGTTGGCGAACCAATTTCTAAATTTCGAAATGTCTTGATTGTCAAGGTCACTGGTTTCAATTTCCGTGACAATCGCGTCGTCGTTAATTTTCCGTATGGTAAATATTTTATCGTGCTCAATTTCACAATGTAAATCAATACTGGTGAGGACAGCTGAGTGATCTGTTAAGGGTGATTTAAGTACCACAATTGTTGCTGGGAGTTTTGTTCTCATCATTGCATGGTTTTATCAATAAAATTGTTACCTCTGGTCGGACTATTGTGATCAAGTAAAATTCTATGGCTTGCCAATAAATTTAACTTATCAACGGAATTTCGATCGTTAGTTCCTTGTTTTACATCTATATTTATGACACCCACTATCACTGTATGTTTAATTTTTTGTAATAAGTTAAGATTTTTTTAAGGAGTTATTTAATTTAAGGGTTAGGGTGATGTGTATATACCAAGTATGACTATATCAGTATTTAATATTATAATAGATATAACTTCTTTAAAACTAAACTACACCGAAGCTGTAAAACTAGATCCGACTCATAGTTCTCTGTGTGAAGAGAAACTTGATTGAGGAAAGATTCTTATCATCAATCAAAAAGTCATGCAATAACTTGTGCTTCATATTTGGTAAATGAGATGATAATATTAGGTATGCTTTTATTGGAAAATTGTAGAGGAAACCTTATAATGATAAAACATAAGTGTAATAAGTTACCTCATTGTCTTCATTGATTTCATTCTTCCACTCATATATTGATGTGACTTGAGGTATAATATTGACACACGCTGCCAATTTATTCTTCACAAGTCCATGGCCAATGGTTTTGCCTACTTCTGTGTTCGGCACTGTCACATATGCTACTGAGTACACATCTGAAACTAATAAAATATGCAATTTGATTATAATGAAGTGCTTGTAAGTTACAGTATATTTAAGGTAAATTACTCCATCAGTAGTGATTTTCATCATTGATAGCACTCTAGTATAATTTTTCCTAATGTTTTCAAACTATTTTCCCTTTATTTTTTGATCATTCTGCATGTCAAAGCCACTGTTATACCTCTTAAAGAATCACATACACTTACTTTTTCTTTTTTATGTATGTAACCTGTCAATGACTGCATGGTCTGTTTTAACCTTTTCTCATTGTTAAGTTTACAACCTTATATAACTGTATCTTATATACAATACAATAATAATAAAGTTTGTATATTTCCAAGGTAATTTACACATACAATATTTCAGCATTAGTTATTTCCAGCTTTTACTTATTCTATGTGAGTAAATTATATATTATTTGTTTAAGGTAAGATGGGGTCCTAATCTGGGTAAAAGCCTCAGTCTCGTTCTATTTTTGCCTGTTGTTGGCAGTACTTGTTGATCACATGCACATTGTCTACCCACCAGTATTTAGGTCTGTCTGTGTTACTTAATCCAAATAACAATGGGCAGGACAATCTCAGGTCAGGCAGGTCTATATATCTAATCATATTAGTCAAATTAGATTGTTATTTATTTTATTAGCTTGCCTGGGCTATAGCAGATGATTGAAAAAAGCATTATATTAAGCAATGAAATCATAAATGGAAAATGAAATGACAGTTGATGTTACCGAGTTTTGTAATTTTTCTCTAAAATTAGGGGTTCTGACCAACATAATAATCCAGTTTTAATATACGACTTTCAGAGCTTAACTGGATATAATGAAAGAATCCAGATCACTGTAAATAATTTATTTTTACCTGCAAATAGCATGTCCATTTTGTACTTTCTTAATTTAGCCATAAGTTCAGCAATTTGTGATCTTGTTATTATTTTATTTATCTCTATACTTACATAAATATTTACTTCAGCTTTTATTATTATACACCATAGGACCTAAACAAAACATATCAGGGACAAATGTTATCAAAATAGTGAAATGTATGAAACATGTTAACTTTACCCAATAGTTTTTTCCTTAAGCACCTCCTTAGTCCACTCGCACACACACTCACAGCTTCCTACACTGGACTAGATTACCTAAGTAAAGTCTAGTTTAGATGAGGCAAATTTATTGTATGTTCAATCAATAAACTGAAGTCAACTTAAAATTGAATTCAACATTTTCAACACTCCAAACAGAGTGTAAATAATGACTGTTAATTCTTGCTTTTATCTTCAGCTGATGAGCCTGTACTCATGAAACTTTTCACCATTTTCTTTTTAGAGTAATATTGGGTTCTTAAATTTGTAATTTTACATTTCTAATTTCTTATGGGCCAAATAAAAATATGGATTTTTGCCTTCATAGCTTTGGAGCTTTTTATGCCTTGTGCATGTCTTTTCTCCAAATTTATTCTAATAGTTATCTTATTCATAAATAAAATATGAATGGATCTGGGCACAAACCAGTGTCAAAACATTTTTAAAATTAAGAAATTGTAACAATATTGGTTGCCCTTTACTGGGAATTACTTTAACTGGGAATTACTAATTTACTGGGAAACCTGGGTCCTTTGGCATAGCCACACACTCTATCACTGCACCCCGTGGTCCTCAAAGTATATTGATATATTATTATCTGTCAAAAGGGATTTTGTTTGTCTTTCCTGCACATCAAAATGGAGCAAAAACAAAAATATGTATTTCTCATGCGGGACTAGAAACGGAACATTGTGTGTGGCTATAATATATTATGTCAGAATTTTGATTGTAATATACCTTGATATAGGTTGGTACTGTAATATGCCTTGCTATAATTTATGGTAAATTTTTACAGTGCTGCACCAAGTTATTTTTTGGTAAATTAATTGGTAATTTAATTGATAGAGAGAGTAGCACCCCCTTATACACAAACGAAATAAAACAGTCGGCAGAAAAGAATAGATTTTGAAGAAAAAAAATTTAAAATAATAAGTTTATACTGAAATACTAGTGCTAGGTTAGGGTTAGTTGTTTTTTTGACACAGAGGGGTGTGTTTGCTACATACCAAGCAAAATTTTTCAAAAAATCTATATTAAAATTTTTTGTGTAAGAAGTCCATACAAAAAACAATTTTCGGCCGTCGATTTCTGCATTCCAATTGGGTAAAGGATGCATTCAATAATATCATTTTTACGCAAAAATGACGAGGTGCAGAGAAGTAAAAAATTACCTAATTTATTTATTATAGCTTCGTGTGTGACGGGCTATTTTAATATCAATAATGAAAATGTAATTATTACGATTCCTCTTCGACTAAACATATTTGTTTACTTACCAGCATCTATTGTCCCAGTTGACATACTGTTATGCGTAATAACGATATACGGTCTTAAAATTGACAAATATAAAGTTAGAAACGTCTTTCTGCCTAACATTATTTTTAGAAACTCAAAAATCAGAAAGCAGCTATTCAAAATAAACAAAACAAATTCGTCAGAATGGAAAAGACTCAAAAGACTACTCGAACCAAATTCCTGTGCTAAGTTCCTTTTTAAAATTATTCTACTCTTTGGTGCTAAGTTTTTTTTTTCATTTGCGGTTCGATTACGTAAGTCGTTCACCGTAAGAATAGACTGCGTGAACGGACTTTTAAAAGGCAAAACCGGACTAGAAAGAGAAACATGCATATAGGGCCTCTCTAACTTTGTTTAGTAGAGGCTTCTCAGTTGAAAGCATGTCAAAAGTGATAAAAAAGGGAAATGAATAGATGTGTGCATTAAGTTGGTTGTAGGTACCTTACTAAGTGAAAAAAACAAAGTTTTGAACACATTTATGCGCTTCTATTATCGAAAGTTATCTGACTAGCTTTGAACCGATATTTGAAGCCTAATTTAAATATTTAAAAACAAGTAACTTGATTTCTGGTAGTGAGTCGGTTTCATTTAAAAAAAAATCCACTTTACCTGTTCCTAAAGGTCGAACTATACTAGAGCAGTGCTTCGTGTCGCGGCGTCAATATATTGTGTTGAACATTTTGTATAGAGCATACCGCACATGTCTCGCGTCATAGTTGACCCCGAAAATATAATATGAAGCACAGCGACACGACGCGCTGTGACGCGAGGCTAAAACGGTATAGCATGCGGCGCGGAACGTCCCCTTAGTCTGCGCGCTGCGTTTGATGAAATGGCAACAGAAATGAAGATGAACGATAAGAAATTATTTTGATATTTGAGTTTAGTATTTCTTTTGTTTAATAATTCGTTATTGTTCTGCACATAACAAAGATGTGATGTCACCCATTTCCCAATGCGGCGCGCAGACGAATAAGTTAAAAAAATAAATAAAAATACCTGACTGCAAAAACATTAGGAACTAAAAAGAAATAATCAAGCCTACTTATAGTTAAATATTTGATATGTTTTAGGTGCAATAGTTTATTTCTTTTTAGTTCTTAATGATTTTGCAGTTGGGGTTTATTATTTATTTGTTTTACAGCTTTTTAGTTTTACTTTTTTCGACTCGCTTTTACTATTTTATGTACCGTATAACAATCGGGAGATGAATACCTTCCATTTGAGACCTAATTCATCGAAATCGGACGCCGTTTAGGCTACAGGATATCACAATGGAACGGACATACATACATACATACGTGTGTACTTGCTGGGTCAGTCGAGTAAAAAGATGGTCAATATGTTTCATTTTTGTTGTGAAAATTGATTAGGGTGACCAAAAGTGAAAGAAAAATATGACCTACATAATTTTTGGAAATATTTTTATTTATGTTTAGAATCTTAGAATAACAATAAATCTAATCAAGTGTGACTAGAATGGATTTCTTTACTAAAGTATTTAGGTCAAACTATTTCCACCAAAAGATATTATGGATTCATGCAGAATATTATGGAAACTAAAACGCTGAAGACCAATTAAAAGACATCTAAGTACTCAGCAATATTGTAAAAGTTGAAAGGAACGTGTTCAACGTTATATTTTACATTAAATTTTTTCATGTGTAATAAACATGAAATATTCAAATGAGTAAAATTAGGCCAAAACTGTGAATGCGATGCCACGACCTGCTTTCCATAAACTTCTGCAACCACGAACTATGCAGCACTTTCCTTATTTTTATAATTAACTCTAAAATTCACACAAAAGTCTACAAGAAAATTTGTAATCGAAATAACACAATACACATCTGTCGGCTTAGTATGACACTGTAAAAAAATAAATACTGTACCCAATACGTGCACCTTATCAGCCTCATACGTTACTACTGTTTGGGCCCGGCCTACTCTCACCGAAGGTGATGTGGGCCATATGTTACCGGCCAAAACAGATTTCAGGCCAAATTAGTTTGTCCTAGGCCAAACGGGTTTATCCTTAGCGTGTCATGATAGACTAGTTTAGCCTTAATACTTTGCTTAACTAGTTTGGCCTAAGTCGAACTGATTTTGAATTATCATTTTTTAAAAGGCAATATATTCAAACATAATATTTAGGGCGGGAAGAGCCGCTGGCAAAATCTAGTATTAGATAAATTAGAAATGAGGTGCGAAGTTTTGAATAATAGTTCCAAAGGCAAATTACGATTAGAAAACAAGATGTTATGTAGTTGATATTTTTCTAGGGTAAGCTGGGCTTTCGGGCTTGTATAAAGGTAGGTACTACTGCCACTGACTAACATAAATTATTTTGCAGAAAAATACGACTTATTCAGAAAGTTATGCGTTGATTTTGTTTACACCAAACAATGTAAACAAAATACAAATAATATGTTTTTAATCAATATTCAATAAGACTGACATTTAGTCAACGAGGCTGAATCTAATGTTGCTACAATTTTATTATCAAATTCAGTAGCTAGCTAAAAGGCCGTGTCCAATGTGTTTCTATATTTATATACGACATAAAGGGACATAATACATTGTAATTTTGAGTAATTATTGTGTAGGTACATTTTAATTTCTTTATAATTTTCTTTATATCTATTATCAGATATTTACCTAATAAGAATACGCCAAATGTTAATTTATAATTTGTGATGAGTCTGTTGTAAAACTAGTTTTGTATTTAAAAAAGTCAAAATAATAAAAAATAATCATTAAAACTAGTACTTGAATATTCTTTACATCAAACTTGAAGTTTCCAAACAAAATTTTTTTTCAAATGATTTCAATAGTTGAAAAATTTCATCAAATTTGCCTCTCCCAACTCTGTGACAGACAGACGGACGGACATGAGAGTGATCTCAGAAAGGTTCTGTTTTTCCTTTTATGGTACAGAACCCTAAAAATATAGGAAAACTATTTACCTACTAAAGTTTTAAAAAAACATTTAAAAAAATCCCGATTGTAATTTATTTTATTATTAGCACAGCGATTACTCGATCGATTAAGTCAACCGAACAATGAGAGCAGTCCGAACTGGGGAAGTACCTCCACCTTACAGAAAACCGCGGCCATAATAACAATAAATAGTGTTTTGTTTCTGGCGGTGAGTAAGGTTACCAGAGCGCTTCAGGATTCGCTGCGCGGACAGCGGAGGACCGGTGGTGCTCGTTGCTGCCGTTGCTCGGCATAGACATGGCGTGCTGGTACGGCGGTCAGGGAGACCTGATAAAACGGCTGACCGCTGGCCACCCGCAGGTTGAACGAGTTCCCGAACCCAGGTATTACGTAATCTCCGCCCTGGGAGTCTGAACCGCCAGCCTGTGTTAAGTCTCTGAAGTAGTACTCGTGCCGGAGAAGGCGACCCGGACCCTGTTACTACGACAAAGAGGGTTCAGGGGCCGTGCCAGCAACCGTATTATCTGTGCTGAGCTTTGGCAGTTCTAGTATCGCACCTAGTACTATAGTAGTCCTCTAAGTTGTCTGCGCAGTGAATCCTCACCTTTAGTCTAAGTAACTTTTTTTAACATGGCAAGAAAAAAACGAAAAGAGTTTTTTCAGCGGCCACTCCATCCACATTCAATGTGGATCTCTGCAATATCAGAGGTATACCTTAACGCAGTTCACCATCATCTAGAAACTGCGAAGCCCACCATTCTCTTTTTAACGGAGATACATCATACCTTCATTATCCCAGCTACAAACTCAAGCACAATTTTGTGAGTCGTACCGGTGTATGTATGTTCGTCCGGGAGCATATTTGCTGTCGCCGCTTTCATAGCCTTGAAGAAAGGGCGTGTCGATATTTTGGGTGCGCGTAGATCACGGTGGCCACACTCGTATCTACGCGTGCCTTAACAGGTCTCCTAGCGGTGACACGGACGGTTCGATCGGGTCTGGCACCGGGTCTTCTATCGAAGTTACCATTTCACGGAGTGCCCGAGGGATGTGCAAATGGATGGTTAGCCCTTTTTTCCGGCAAAAGCATACGAGCCGTAGTTGACGGTAGTTGCTCTGATAGCATGGACGTTAATGCTGGTGTCTCGCAAGGCTGTTTGCTATCTTCTACGACGTTTTTACTGCATATCAATGACATGTTGAACACCAAAAACATACATTGCTTTGCAGATGACAGTACTGAGTCGCTTATTACACGGACCGTGCTGACATCCGTTGTGGAGGAAAAGCGTGCAGAACTCGTGTCTCAAATCGACACACTGGGGACGGGAAAACTTGGTCCAATTCAACCCTACAAAGACACAAGTCTGCGCGTTCACCGCTGAGAAAACTCCATTCACCGTGGTTCCACAATTCCAGAACACTCCCCTCTCCATCTCCAAGAGCATTAAGTTCCTTACTGTTGACATCTCTACTGATGTTCAGTTCCGAGATCATTTGCAAGAAAAGGTGAAGCTGGCGTCTAAAAAACTTGGTGTACTCTACAGAACGAAGCAGAACTTCTCGTCGGGGCAAAGGTTGCTGCTTAACAAGTCGCAAGTTAGGCAGCAAATAAAGTACTGCTGCCATCTATAGGCGGGTGCACCCGGATATCAGCTTGGCCCTTTTGAATCGTTTCAACGACGAGCTGTGAGAATTGTCGACGATCCCAAACACACTTGCAGTATCGAGCCCTTAAGTCTGAGGAGCGACTTTGCCACTTGTACGATGGGATCTACCGTTTGTACAATGGGATGTATTCTGAAGAATTGTTCGAAATGATGCCCACGGCTACTATCTACGATCGCACTGCTCGCCATCGGCAGGGAATTCATTCTCACACTTTAGAACCGAAATGGTCGCGCACAGTGCGGTTTCAGAGAAACTCCCTCAAGAAAGAAGCTATTAGATTCTTGAAGGGTCAGCAACGCACGAGTGATACCCCTAGTGTTGCAAGCGTCCATAGGCTACGGTGACCGTTTACCGTCAGACGGACCGTAACCTTGTCTGCCACCTTAGTGGTATAAATAAAAAAAATCTTATCATCAGGGTGACCATCAATTTGGGCCTCAAATATTCGTACTGCGCTCTCCAGTGGTAGGTAATATATATAGTTTTTTACTTGAGAGCTATAACATCGCATCGGCATTGAAATCGTTCCGTTTACCAAGTGTAAACAAACAATTTGGTCGTTTATTATTTTGACAGCGCATTCACTGCTCTAGTTCCCGAGCATGTGCAGTCATTGCGTTGAATGAGTCCTGCAACTGACGCCATATTCAGCATAAAGCATATTCATTTTTGAGCTAATACGCGTATAAGGAGAAAAATGCGAAAATAAATCGCGTTGAAACTCTTAATTGGAATAAAAACTAGCCTATGTTATTATACCTACTATCAGGCAAATAAACTATCTTTATGCAACTCGTTGGTTTGTTGCTCCGTTGCTAATGTATGGTAGGACAACGGACAACACACTTCCACATTTAAAATATTAGTGGTTTAGTAAGTGTGAATATAATCTTATGCTCATCGCAAGCTAAGTAAGTGGCTAAGAAGATATTTACGTATTGTTTAAAGTTCCGTACCGCAAAAGGAAAAATCATATGTAAGTATATGTTAGTCTACGGTTTCTTGGAGCTGAAAAAAATCAGGCTTCTGAATCGATGCAATTAGGAACCGGCCATTTGCATATTTCGACATTCGCCAATAAAAAAAACTTATGAGTTACTTCCCGTTGACCTAGAATCATGAAATTTAGCAAGAAGCAAGATTTCACAGTTAAATTGAAGGAAAATTCCGAAAAACGTAAATTAGCTGTCAAATCATAAAAAAATATATTCATTACAAACTTCCATTTGTACTTGACATACACTCGCGAGCAAAACTATGGAATCACTTACTTGCAATTGACTACGTGCGATCTTGAGTACTTAATAACTAGTTAAGAACAATAAAAAGCTACCATTTTAAAGGTTAAACTGTTAACTTTAAATTGATACCAAATTAATTCAAATCACACTAGTATTTAAGGAGCTATCTCGGATTAAGTGAAGGAGTTAGGAAAAATAATAAATGAAGAAAATTTATTAATAAAAATTTTATTTGGTCTTGAAATCAAGTTTCAATATTTTGTGTTCCCTCCTCTTGCCCTAATAACTGCTCAAAGACGGTTCTTCATTGACCTAATCAGCTTTTAAATCGATTCTTGTGGGATACCTTTCCCACTCCTCTATCAAAGCCGATTTCAGCTCATTCACACTTGAAGGAGCAGGATTTCTGGAACGAACCCTCCTCTTCAGTTGTGATGTGATTTAAATGAATTTGGTATTAATTTAAAGTTAACAGTTTAACCTTAAAAATGGTACCATTTTTATTATTCTGAACTAGTTATTAAGGTACTCAAGTTCGCGCGGAGTCAATTCCAAGCAAGTGATTCCATAGTTTCGTTCGCAAGTGTATATCGATGTCTGGAAAAACATTTTTCAGCTACAAAGTTTTTGTCCTCATTAAATTTTGGGAGAAAGCCTTAAATTTATTTGAAAAAAAAAAACAGGCAGAAATATTTCGAGACTTAATTTATCGTCACGGACGAACTATTAATAATTTTACATCTCTTGCCAGCCTTCATACGTCCCTACTGTTCGGGACGGCCTACCCTCATAAGCGAGGGTGATTTGGCCACACGACTTCACATACATTGTATGCAGGTTTCCTCAAAAGTCGGTTTTTTTTATCTTAAAACTAAAAACATTGTCGTTTCGACATTACTTCAAAATTAAGATTGATGTTTTTACCGTTTTTGGAAAATTATCCCCAGAGGGCAGAATAATAGGACATGAAAGTTTGTACGATATTTCAATTATAAAAACAATTAATTAATATACCTACTAAGATATTTTTAAGCTAATTATAAAAAAAGTGTGTGCCCGCGCGCTACAGTTCCCTTCTGTATCGGAATACTTATTATCTGAGCGAGAAATGAGCCAGCCCTCTTGGCGCCAAAAGCAGCTTCTAAACGCGGTAAAATTGATTTAAAAAAATAATGAGCAGATGCACCCCATGGGCCGAGCGTTTCTTCCGCAAACGGCACAAATATGTAACCCGAAAGTAATTTACTATTTTTGAGCCGCTTGTTACACTCTGCATTTTCGGCAGTCGCCGCGGCTTTTGCACTCGTTTCCCTAAGATATGGTCGTGCCATGGTATCTAGGCAAGTGGCGTCCCATAATAAAGCTGGGCCACGCTCCTAGGGAACGAGTGTCATACCATCGGACCCTTTACCATCATCACGCACTACACCAACAGGCTCTAGAACAGAAGGTACGTTAATTGTGGCAAGGGCTCTTTTGATCACATCATTAAGTCAGCCGCGACGGGAGACTCTGCCGGCACTTCGACATGAAAGTCCATGGAGTCCAAACTGATCAATATCGCTACCACACGAGCATCTGTGAGGACAGCATATTGCAACCCCGAGGCGAATACAAACAGCTGCTCTGAAGCCATCACTGTCAAGCAGTGTACCCACATTGCATGACAGTATGGTGTGAATCAAATAGCCAGATTCTTTTTGCGAGACTGCTAGTAAGCGGGCTTTATCTGAAATATTATTAAAATTTTGATGTAAAAGAGTATGAGCACTAAGTACTAGTGGAGTGTCCTAAAGTTTTTGTTCATTTGGTTCCTTTGGTATATCTCCACCGGGACAAAGTGTCTTCCACTCTTCTGTACCTTCTAACAAAAAAGGTATCTTGATTGTATTATTCAATATTTTTTTACATAAGCATTGTACACTGTGTACGGAGAAGAGATACACTAGAAATTTTGAGAATGCCAATACCACCAAAATTAATTGGAAAAGTTGCTTGAGACCCAGCGGAATCGGTAAGTGATAAATTTACTATATGTATATTCGACGGTTAATTTAAGGCTGGCATCCATTTCTTCCAAAATATTATGAAATTTCCAAATTGGGCTACAATTTGGAAATTGCAAAGCCCAATTTGGAAACTTCCAAACTTTGGAACAAAATGACAGTGGTTTAATATAGTGAAAGCTACATCAGAATCCAAAATACCTAATCTATTAGAACAATCAGTATTTTTTTTGATTTAAATGTCTAAAAGCGATTTAATACTTTCTAAAAATAATGTAATTACTAAGAGTGTGAGTTTATCTAAAATATGAATATTAGGAGCAATGTTTTTAATCTGCTAACTTATTTCGTTTTTTTTCGCAATTTGAGAATCTATCAGAAATATGTAATTCGCATTTTGTAAATTTGAGTTCAATGTTTTAAATTTTTTAATAATGTTATTAAGATCATTTTTGACTTGATCAACTGTACCTACTAGGGTTCCGTCGTCTAAATCAAAGTCAAATAAATGAACAAATTTCCGCATCACATACAAAACACTCAGTTTACATCTCAAGTATTGTCAAGGTAATGTAAAAGCAAGGAAACTTGAGCGTTTGAAGTTCCTCTGAAACAGCAAAAAAAAAAAATATCACACCCTCCATTTTACTCTAGATAATAAAAAGAAAACTAGCCAAGTGCGAGTCGGACTCGTATCGTTCCGTATCTACCTACCACCATTTACGTAATTTACAAACACTAACAAAAACAAAAAGTGTGCCGCTAACATGCCGCTAAGCGGTAACGCATCCTTTTACTACCCATGCCCGACGTTGCCTAACTTTGAAAATCGTTTGCAACAAACAAACGTGTTACTGTTTTGTTTATATATACCTACACTTGGCCGGTTTTTATTATTTGTAGTTATATTAAAGAGTTCTCACACACTATTATCACTGTAATATTGAAGCTTGTTTGTGATACTGTTTTTACGTTAGAGCAACTAGATTACCACCAAGCGCCGCGCCCGGATCTGAACGTAAATATATTGTTATTAATTTTGTAAGTGTTAGGTCAGTAGATAATATTCAGAAAGTTATAATTTTATTTTTCTATAATGTTAAATGGTTCATAAACTTATATATTTAATACATGTTTTACACAAGTAACAACTGAGTGGTAGCCAAGTAACCTTTTAATGGAATTTGTACGTAATTTTAACTTATCCAACTACATTTTAATATTTCGCTAACATATCGCGAATCGAAAAATGGTTATCACACACCTTCAATATTAAACGAGCTATCCAAAGACAACTCACACTATGACGACGAGAAAAAAATGAAAAATATTCATCCCCACTTTACGAGTAGGGTACCCTTAAAAACTTTTTTTTTAATTTTATATCCACTTTGTTGGCCTAATTAATGTGTATACCCATGCCAAATTACAGCTTTCTAGTACTAATGATCTCTGAGCTAAGCCGCGGACAGACAGACGGACGGGCATGGTGAAACTTTAAGGGTTCCTTGTTGACTAAGGAATTGGTCATGGTCATGCCAACTCCAGACTGGTAAGCAATCCTAACTAATATTAACACTCGAGTGTGTGCGTATGAAGATTACGATTTAAGAGAGGTAGGGCACTGCAAGTACTCGCTGGAATAAGCCACCCGAACAACTAAGCAGGGCATAGCGAGTACTTGCTCGAATGAGCGGCCCGAACTGGCGAAGTACCTCCACCTTACAGAAAACCGCGGCTATAATAACACTAACATTGAGTAGTGTTGTGTTCCTGGCGGTGAGTAAGGTTGCCAGAGCTCTTTGAGGATTCGCTGCGCGGACAGCGGAGGACCGGCGGTGCTTGTTGCTGTCATACTCGGCGTAGACGCGGCGTGCTGGTTCGGCGGTCAGGGAGACCTGATGAAACGGCTGACCGCTGGCCGCCCGCAGGTTGAACGGGATCCCGAACCCAGGGATCACTTAATCTCCGCCCTGGGAGGCTGATTCGCCAGCCTGTGTAAAGTATCTGAAGTGGTAGTCGTGCCGGAGAAGGAGACCGGAGTGGACCCGGCTACTACAACAGAGGGGGATCAGGGGCCCTTCCGCCCGCCGTGCCAGCAACCGTATCATCTGTGGCGAGCTTCGGCAGTCTTAGAGCCGCACCCTTTGTCCTCTATGCTGTCTGTGCAGTGAATCCTCATCCTTAGTCTTAGTAACTTTTTTTTATATATATTATGGCCAGAAGACAGAAAAAGAAAAGAGTTTGCACAGCGGCTACTCCATCCACATATAATGTGGATTTTTGCAACATCAGGGGTATTCACGCAAATCTTAACGCAGTCCACCACCATCTCGAAACTGCGCAGCCGACCATTCTTTTTCTAACGGAGACGCAGATATCCTGCCCAGCCGACACATCATACCTTCATTATCCCGGCTACAAACTCGAACACAATTTTATGAGTCGTGCCGGTGTAGGTATGTTCGTCCGGGAGGATATCTGCTGTCGCCGCCTTCATAGCCTTGAAGACAGGGACCTGTCGATATTGTGGGTGCACGTAGATTACGGCGGCCACACTCGTATCTATGCGTGCCTATACAGGTCTCATAGCGGTGACACGGACGTAACTCGACTCTTCACGCACCTGAGTTTGACGACTGACAAAGTTCTAGAGCAATATCCCACAGCAGAACTAGTTATTTTGGGAGACTTTAACGCCCACCATCGCGAGTGGCTCAGTTCTCGAACCAATAACTATGCTGGGATATCTGCTCATGAATTTGCTCTGACCTATGGATTCTCTCAGCTGGTACTTTCTCCAACGAGAATACCAGATATAGAGGAACATACGAGCTCCTTACTGGACCTTCTGCTGACTACTCGTCCTGACGGGTACTCCGTCTCAGTGGATGCGCCTCTTGGCTCCTCGGACCACTGTCTCGTTCGGACTCAAGTGTCATGCACACAACCTGATCCTTCTGGGCCAACTAACTGGCGTCGTGTGTGGCACTATAAGTCGGCAGACTGGGATGGATTGCGTGAATTTTACGCATCGTACCCGTGGAGGCAGATCTGCTTTAACTCAGAAGATCCTGACGTCTGCGCAGCCGCAGTCACTGAGACAATCCTTGCTGGTATGGAATGCTATATTCCTAACCCGCGAGTAGCTGCCGGCGTCAAAAAACGACCGTGGTTTAATAGGTCTTGCAGAAAAGCTAAAATTCTTAAGCAAAATGCATATGAGGCTTGGACCACGGCTCGTTTTAATAAGGATCCGAATATTTCTGAGTTAAAACGCAAATTAAATGCTGCCTCGAGGTTCAGTAAGAAAGCAACTGCCAGAGCAAAATTCCAATTCATCGGCAAAATAGGTGGGCGACTTGCGAGCTATCCTTCTGGGAGTCGTGCTTTCTGGTCGCTTGCCAAAGCTGCCGAAGGGAACTTCTGCCAGTCGTCGTTACCACCACTGCGAAAGACCGATGGTCACTTGGCCCATAGTGCTAAAGAGAAAGCCGATCTACTGGGCAGTCTCTCTGCCTCGAACTCGAATATGAACGATGAAGGCGCTGTACCACCTACTATACCGTGGTGCGGTAAGTCCATGCCGGAAATCTCCATAACGCAGCGGGAGGTCAGGCGGGCGTTGCTTTCTCTAGACGTTCATAAGTCGAGTGGGCCAGACGGTATACCGGCAGTGGTGCTTAAGCAGTGTGCTCCTGAGTTATGTCCTGTACTCACGCGCCTCTTCGCGCTTTCCTACCACACTAGGCAATTTCCGTCTACATGGAAGACTGCGAATGTGCACCCGGTGCCCAAAAAGGGCGATAGATCAGATCCATCGAATTACAGGCCTATCGCTATTACCTCTCTCCTCTCTAAGGTGATGGAGCGTGTGATCAACACACAGCTTCTAAGATACCTAGAAGTACACGATCTGGTCAGTGACCGTCAATATGGCTTTCGCCACGGTCGCTCGACTGGTGACCTTCTAGTGTATCTCACACACCGATGGGCACTAGCCATTGAGAGTCAGGGGGAGGCATTGGCATGTAGCCTGGACATAGCGAAGGCGTTCGATCGGGTCTGGCACCGCGGTCTTCTATCGAAGTTGCCATCTTACGGAGTGCCCGAGGGTTTGTGCAAATGGGTGGCTAGCTTTTTGTCCGGCAGACGCATACGAACCGTAGTTGACGGTAGTTGCTCTGATAGCATGGACATTAATGCTGGTGTCCCGCAAGGCTCTGTGCTGTCTCCTACGCTGTTTCTACTGCATATCAATGACATGTTGGACATCAACAACATACATTGCTATGCAGATGACAGTACTGGAGACGCTTTTTACACGGGTCGTGCAAACATCCCTCGTTCCGTTGTGGAGGAAAACCGCGGAGAACTTGTGTCTCAAATCGAGACCACACTGTCCCAGGTCTCTGACTGGGGACGGGTAAACTTGGTCCGATTCAACCCTACAAAGACACAAGTGTGCGCGTTCACCGCTAAGAAAACTCCATTCACTGTGGTCCCACAATTCCAGAACACTCCCCTCTCCATCTCCAAGAGCATTGGGATCCTTGGTGTCGACATCTCCAGCGATGTTCAGTTCCGAGATCATTTACAAGATAAGGTAAAGCTGGCGTCCAAAAAACTTGGTGTACTCAACAGAGCGAAGCAGTACTTCACGTCGGGGCAAAGGTTGTTACTTTACAAGTCGCAAGTTAGGCCCCATATGGAGTACTGCTGCCATCTCTGGGCAGGTGCACCCGGATACCAGCTTGGCCCTTTTGACTCGGTTCAACGACGGGCTGTGAGAATTGTCGACGATTCCAAACTCACTTGCGGTATCGAGCCCTTAAGTCTGAGGAGAGACTTTGCCTCACTGTGTGTGTTCTACCGCTTGTACAATGGGTTGTGTTCTGAGGAATTGTTCGAAATGATGCCCACGGCTTCTTTCTACCATTGCACCGCTCGCCATCGGCAGGGAATTCATTCTCACACTTTAGAACCTAAATGGTCGCGTACAGTGCGGTTTCAGAGAAACTTCCTCCCGCGAACGCTTAAGTTGTGGAATGAGCTCCCTGCCAAGGTTTTCTGCAAGGACTACAGTATGGAGTTCTTCAAGAAAGAAGTTATTAGATTTCTGAAGGGTCGGCAACGCGCAAGTGATACCCCTGGTGTTGCAAGCGTCCATAGGCTACGGTGACCGCTTACCATCAGGCGGGCCGTAAGCTTGTTTGCCACCTTAGTGGTATAAAAAAAAAAAAAAAAAAAAAATAGATGGAAGGACCAAAAAAGATGGAATACTTTTTGTTCCGAGTTAGTCAGAGGCACCTAGTATTATTCCTTCAAACCTTAATGGAGCATCAAAATGACTGTTTTGATCGATTTCTTTCTGGCCACTCAGAATAAATATGTGGGATACATTTTTATCCGTATTAAGACTTCCCACAGACATAAATTTTTTCATGTGACACTGTTCTCTTTAGTTGAAGCAGAGTAATAGGATCACCTAATTTGCCAGTGCTAAGAATGCCACTCCGATTATAGTTCGCGCCATGTAAGTTGAACTAAAATGGCGGCCGTCTGCGCAGGTGCAGTACGAACAAATGTACTGACGAACCAAAAATGTGTTACTGCGCAGGTTCAACTTACGTGGCGCGATTTATACCAGCGTGGGCAAAAGCTTGGTAATAAAATTTGCAAATGATAACAAATATACGAAAAAATCCAAATAATTAAGGCATAAACCTGTAAGACCTGATCTCATGATGAAAAAACTATCTATATATAATACGTTTGTCCGGACCGCTTTTAAGCGCGAGCCAGACTCGCACTTGGCCAGCAACATTACTTAAGAAAATAAAAATATTAACCTTACTTTCTTTTACAATAATGAATGCCATAATGAAACGTCTTTAATATTTTTCATTTATTTACAATTGAGAATTACTAGCCAGTTACATAATCTAGTATAGTATAGTAGTAATCTAGTATAGTTTACAAAGCAAATAGAATTTAAAAAAAATGATTGTACTTTAACTTTCGAAAAATGCGAAATGTAAAGCCGACGAAAAACAACGGCAAAAAAAAGGTATTGTTAACAAACTAGTCGCATATTGCCATCTATCTATGTTTTTCTACTACCCATGTAATTCGCACCTTAAGAGCGTTTTAGATGACAGTAACAACAGCCAACAAGCTTCATTAGTTTTCTGATGATCGTTGCTTTTTCCATCACCAAAACTGATGTGTAGGTATGTTTTTGGTCGCAAGTTGCATTAAAGCCAGATGGACCAACGAATCTCTGGCAACACTCCCCTATATTCCTGAAAGCGAGAATAAAATTTCGAAAACAGCCAAACGCCTCTAGATCTTACCATAAATGAATGGGGCGACTCGACTTCTAGTGAGTACAAGCTAGACTTCGGTGTACGCCAGGGTGGGCTGACCTCTCCGGACCTCTTCAGACTCTACGTACATGACCTCATTGGAGAGCTGTGAAACACCAAAGTCGGATGTCATGTCGGGGGTGTTTGCGTAAACAACCTCTGTTATGCGGACGACAATGTGTTGCTCAGTCCCTCAATCAGCGGTCTAAGAAGGTTGCTTACGATCTGTGAGCGCTATGCAGAGGCTCACGGTCTAAAGTACATCGTTCTGAAGACAGAGATGATGGTCTTTAGGTCTGGTAGGGGACCGGAGAGGGTACAGCCTGTGTTCCTTGATGGAGCCCGGTTCAGCTTGTCGAACGTTTTAGATACCTTGGCCACATTCTCACGCAAAACCTCAGTAACGATGAAGACATCGAGCGCGAAAGAAGAGCCTATTGTGTCTGGGCGAACATGCTTGCGCGCATATTCTATAGGTGTGACGGAGAAGTCAAAAAGATGCTGTATCGTGCTTACTGTCAAAACCGTTATACGTGCCATCTGTGGTAAATACACACGTAAAGCTTAAAGCAACATGAGAGTGCAGTATTCTGACGCACACCGTATTCTCATGAGAAAGCCGAGATTCTGCAGCGCGTCAGGCATGGTCGCGGAAGCGGGACTGTCAGACTTCTTTGCAGTCAGACTTCGAGCTACATCTTTCTGGTCCAGACTACGCGATACGGAAAACGCTATCCTAGACCGCGTACCGGACGGCGAAGCCATGCCACTAGCCCAATGGACGAACTGACCTTAACTGATGGCCAGCATTGGCTGGAAGCGGAAGGTAGAGAACCGGCAGAAATGGCGCGCCTCCTCCTGATAGGATAATGAAGATGAATAAAATGTAGGTACTTATGAAACTCACACACATTTTCTCGTTTTAAATATTTGTAATGGTTTTTGTTCGTGGTTCAATACAAAGTACCATTTGCCATTTGTATCTGATACTGCAAAAGGTACGGTCACCTGCAAACATAGAACAAATTAAAGTAAGACAATGGAATTAGTTTTTAAAAACGGTAATATCTGTGATCGGAATGAACAGACGAATAAGTTGAAAAGTGATTTTGTTTGAGTTATACAAACAGTTTTTATCCGAAAAAAACCTACATACACTGGTGTAAAAGGATATTTTTCGATAAACAGAGAAGGTTAAAGTGTAAAAAACAATGTATGCAGATTTTTCCGATCAAAACTGTCTGTATGACTCAACATCACAAATTTTCGACTTTATACACTTTGACCTAATGGCGCGGAATCAAAATTAGGTACTAACATTCGCTTAGTTTGTATGGCTAAAAACGTTTAATTTATTTTTCACTTTGTCTATTTAATTTATTTTTTAAGTTTTTTGTTAATATTAATGATTACATCAGATTTCAAAAGAGCTATTTTTGTTGTTAACAGTTAGACAGTACAGATTCAGTTACTGTTAAAGTGCTAGTAGTGTTTTTGCGCAAGTATATTAAAAATGTCGTACGAAACGCGTGAGCATTGGTCATTACACACTTGGTTCTATGACACCTTTGCCTGTAGGTGCCTGTAGGCTCCGGCTGCAATTGTGCTTCGTAAGTTATAATAATGACCCACGATTACTTGTATCATAAATAATTTGTATCCGTTGTACACATAACACAAGCATTGCTTACTTTGAGGCCTGACGGCGCTGTGTGTAATGTCATAAAATATTTATATTTATTTAAATTGAATGTTACCAGCTCTTCGGTGACACACGTTTCCTTTTCTTCTTCAACTTGTTCCAAGGAATCAGATGACATCTTGTCGTACATAAATTTTTGAGACAGGAAAGGCATCTGTCGGATATATTTTTTAATATTATGGATACATAAGGAAATGCACTCTATTTTTAGAGTTCCGTACGTCCGAATAAAAAAAAGGAGGACCCTTATAGGATCACTCCTGTGTCAGACTGCCCGTCTGTCACAGCCAATTTGTTCCGAATCTACTGGACCGGTAAGGTTGAAATTTGGTTAACATATGTATGTTACATGTATGTAACAAGAGATTACAATCCCGCAGCTTATTCAATACCGCGCGGGACCACGCGGGATCCCGCATTTTGAAATTATGGTATAAAAAGAAATTGAAACTACAGATTTTTGTGTAAAAATCAGCTTTTATTAATCATTTCTTACATTAGGAAACAGAAATTATTTGTTTTCTATCAATTAAGTATAAGTAATTAGTAATCTGTTTTCTTAGATTCGTCTTTAAATGTTTTGCATAGTTAATTAGTTCTGTTTAATTTTACCCTTACTCCTAACAACAGTTTTATATTATTAATTCAGTCTTATTCATATAATGACTAATAATCAAGTCATCTTCTCTCTTAGATATATATACTATGATATCAACCTATGGTGATAACTTTTAAATACGATTCGGAACGCCTCTCAGCGTGCTTTATACAAACGAATTTTTCACTTAGTTTTGTCACTTGCTGATAAACCACCACGAAATTTTGAAGACATGTTTTAGTAATAAATATTTAGGTCTGCTAGTGTAGTTTTCTGTTAAATTTTATAGTACAAAAGTTATACAGGATTCTAGTTTTTTATACAAATGGTTTAAAAAAGATTTCTACTTAATAAAAACATTTTACAAAATTTTGGAACAGACATATGTATTCGGTTTGGGATTATGACTATAAATTTTACAGTGATTGATCAGTAAATGTCATAACAAATGAGAAAATTCGTTTGTATAAAACCCGCTGCGAGGTACCGCGAATCGTATCCTCTTAAAAAGCAAATGACATTAATTGTATCGCTAAATTAAGCGCCGGACGTTGAATACGAAATCAAAACACTCTTCACCTACAGAAAGATGTGTGCAGTCACAGCGCAGTGCCATTTATGAACAACTGAAACATCGCACTCGTGCTACACGCAATTTACGCAAATGTTTAAGTGCCAAATTTTCCCAATTAGAAAAAAAAATTGAAAACAATACAGAAAATAGTTAAAAACGTATAAATAACTTTTATGTTTTAAATCGTTTTAAGTAAACATGGCAAATCTCTTAATACTGTGCGTAAGTACAAACTTATTAAATCAACAGTTTTTGTGTAGTAAAAAAATCTTTTATGGGATCCTATTAAGACCGGTTTGTTTTTACTTGTCTTATGTTCTAATAAAAAAACTCCGATCTTAAAATGAAGAAACTTATGATTTTGGACTCAAAATAAAACTTTTCAGAATCCTATTAAGTACGGAACCCTCGGTGCGTCCAAGTCGCACTTCACCGATTTTTATACTCGTCTTATTTTGTAAGGAAAAAACTTATGAGACTAGAAATCGATAAAATTATGGTTTGGGCTAAAATATGAGAAAGGGAAACAACGCTACAAATTCAGAAATGAGAGATTTAATTACATGCAATTTTCCTTATGGCATTTCTTATTTGATCCATAATCATAGTTTTCGATATTCATCATTATAATATTTTACTATTCATAATTAAACCCTTTTATGGGTTTATTGAAAGAACCTGGGCGACCCATTTTTTTAATAAAAATACAGCTACCTACATAGATAAACTTAAAAAGCAAAACCCTATTTAATACAAAATTTCATCCAAATCGTTAGAATCATTTCTTAGATACGTAAATATATGTAGATAATATATAAAGTCAAAGTCAAAATATTCAAATAGGTTTTTACAAACACTTTAGAATCGTCAAAGTTATGAAATACTATTTTTTGTACATATATATGTACAAGAATTGCTCGTTCATATATGTATATTAAAATATGTAAATTTAGTAAATAATGAAGTCATATAGCAAATACTGTACCTTATTTAATATTCTGGCAACTTGTTTTTTAGGGTAATTGATGGGTATTCTTTCACACATTCTTTTATTTTTACACTCTTCTGGGATGATTGGCACTAAATCTTTTATGGCTTCGAGATTTGGTTCTGAAATTAAATGTTACCGTGAAACATGTTTCTTTCTACAAATTTGTTCACTTGGATATTTGAGTTATTTTTTTGGAGATGCTAGATAAAAACATTGTATTCAACTTGCAAGTGGATATACCATTATGTTATTTTAGGAATGCCTATTTTAAAAGAAAGAGAAACACATTTGTTTGAATAACAAGAGACAAGATTACTCGTACAATAAATCCCTAGTAATACTATAAATGCGAAAGTCTGTTTGTCTGTCTGTTCCTTCTCTGTCCTCTTCACGCCTTATCTACTGTACGGATGAAGATAAAATTTGGCATGAAAATAGTCTGAGTCCCGGAAAGGACATAGGCTACTTGAAAACGTCAATTGTGAGTCGGTTTTTGTATTCTTATAAAATTCTTCTGTACGTGTGTTTGTCACCTAACTCCTCCTAATCGGCTGGAACGATTTGGGTAAAAATGTTGTCTGAATATTTAAATGGGTTCTTGTATGGTTTGAAAACACAATTGGACCCGGGAGGTGGCGCTGCAGCCGGGGTGACATTGATCTTCTCCTTAACAGCAGGGACGATTTCATTAATATTTTTTGTGTACGTTCGAGTTTGAAAATATAATTGGACCCGGTAGATGGCTCTGTAGTTGGTGTGTCACTGATCTTCTTCTAAACGTCAGGGAGGATTTTAATGATATTTTAGGATACGTACGAGTGGGTCCCTGCAAGGTTTTATAACACAATTGTATCCGGTAGGATGCAATGCAGTCGGTGAGTCACTGATCTCCCAAACGGCAAAGATTGAATCGTAAAAAAACACGTGTGTGTCGGTTTTTTTGACGTGACAACGTCTTATAAATTGGTTTGCCGGGTGACACTTCAAGAAACTGCGTTACGCTCCGCTCACGTTATGCGCTCACAATGAGAGCGAGTGAGAGGCACGCGCCCGCCTAAGAGCGAGAGAGACAGACATAAAATCATTGTCACGTAAAACTTTCGCCCGTATACCGACTTTACAGGCAACCAGTTTTTTTTTCTATAGTTGCGGAGTTGCCGTTGAAATCCTACCCCGATAACCGAATTAAGGGCGGGTGAAACCGCGGAAAAACCTAGTATATAGTAAAACTATATATAATTAATGTACAATGTATCAGTACCACATGATTATCTCAGTTATACAATTGTAAAATAATTGTAATATGTTTTGTGTAATGTTTCGGCAAAATACGAGCAGGAGACGCGGCTTTAATCTATCAAATATAAAAATCGCTTCCTGTAGATTTGTAAATGTTAAATGTTGTAGGTACCTTCACATAGTTTGATGGACTAGGTTTAATTAAAACGGATCCTTTAAAGTAGAAATATTTTTATCTTTTTAGTTTTATTAAAGTAAATTTGTTTAAGGGGGAGGGGGAGGGGGGAGTTAAAAATACTTACTAAATTATATAAAAAAACAAAACTCTATTAAAATTTTGTGACCATAGTCGCAGAAATTGATCCAGGTGTCGCATTTGATGTAAGCACTTACACGGATTGTAAGGATAAAGTCGGCGTTACTTACACAACGTATGGATATGGAAACTTTTCATAAAAAAAGCAAACGTCGAAATTAAGTGTTTAGTTGCTGTTGCTTATATTTTATCCTGAAGAGCAACTAAGACATTAAGATAGCTTTTCAGTTATGTAATAAAGCGCAATGTAAAAAAATGGTTTTTTGAATTCATGCTTCAGATATCTTTTTACAGGATTTGGGCTTAAAATTGCATTTATATCCTTCAGTTTTAGTAATATTTTTCTTTTGGTTCAAGTTTTATTTCCTACACTAAAGTTTACCACCATTAAGTTTTCTTTAAGTATCAACGCTTTATATTGCTAGATGATTTAATTATGCTGTAAAGTTTCAATTTTGTTCAAATCAACTTAACTTGGATTCTGAGTTAAGAGAAGACTATATCAGCATAAGTTTGTTGGATTATCGCAGCTCTTAGTGAGAGTGAGCCATGGGTCAAATTTAAATGTAAATGAACAAAACGCTGCTAGACCAGCACGCAGTGATAAATTTTTGATTCACGGGTCACTATTTCATTTCAAAAGTATAGTTATATAGTGTTAATCCCTAAAATCCCGGGTTTTTGGTTTTCCAATCTAAGGATTTCTGAATCAGAAAATCTTTTAGTGACAAACTAAATTTCGAATTATTTTAATAATACAGAATCTAATATAGCTAAAAATTCTAAACATTGCTGGTCATTTGTCAAGTCATAAAGAGGTGTAACAAGCTCCCAGTCTCAATGACTCTGTAATTTATTCGTACATTTTTTCTCATCAGTGTGTGATGAAATATTTTTTCTCATCTTTAGTAATCAGTGATGACAAGATACTGAACAAATTGGATAGTCTAGACACCAAAAAAGGCCCTGGTCCAAAATTTTTTCACCAACATTTATAGTAAAAGGTGCTCGTAGCTTTGTAAATACCCTTTATTTAATTTATAACAAGTCACCGACCCCAGGTGTTTGTTTTTCGCAATGGAAAATTTCACGTGTAGTTCCTATTTACAAAGTTGATAACATAACACTAATCGGTAATCAGTTGATGACATAACACTAATCAGTAATTATAGACCTATCTTCATCGCATCTATTTTGAAAAAATACTGGAGTCTATAATATTTTCCTTTATACAAAATCACATGGAACAATACCTACATGACCACTCATCAACATGGTTTTCTGAAATCACGGTCAACTAGCACATCAATCTGTCACTTTTGCGGAGCTATTGATAAATTGGGCATCTTCAGTCCCATGAATGTTAATCATTTATAAAGTCTGAAACTTTGTAGTAATCCTTTCTACAAAATTTTTGTGTGATAATAGATTTAAATTTACTTATAGCTTTTGAATAGTAATTGATTTTTTTTCTCACAAGAAATGTTGTTGTGTGGTTAATTACAGATGACCGTTATCAATGTATCGGAAGTTCGGTACGCATTGCCGAAATGTTTGTTCTTTTATTTTACAGAGCGGTGATTGACGTTAGGCGGGAAAGGATAGGTGTCGAAAAAATGCCTAAAACGTAACAAATCTGTATTGAAGTCCTTTTTTACTAAGGATACGATATCACTTGCAAATTGCAATCAACTTTTGACAATTCTGTTTAAATTTTACGAAGTTTTATTAATATCGGAATCCCGGTATTTGTTAACTTATAACGGTATTGAAAAAAGGCTCTTAAAAAGATGGGATTCTGCGATCCCGATCGTATTGGAAACCCTAGTTCTATGTATGTGTGATAATGCAATACTTTATTGTTAAGGGCATAAAAAGAGAGACGTTCTTACCCATAAAGTATTAGTTTTCGATTTTGCAAATAAGCTCACTCGAAAAAATAGTTACTTTATAAATTTAAACATTGGATTTACGCTTTATCAACTGTATGACTAGGTATATAAACATGTATGTTGCCTTGTTTGTTGGTATTCGTTAAATTGCGTTGAATCTTTGGTGAGGTTTATGGTTGGAAAGGTTTTTGAATAAGTAAATTGATAGCCTAAAGGCAAAACAGGGACAAGAGTGATAGGGTAAAAATAGATTTTTCAAACATAAATATTAATAGGAAGAATAATCGGTATCAATGATCAATTATCAACATCGTCCCGGCACTAGGTCTGTTACTTTGACAGCTGTCGCAGAACTCAAACTATATTCTACAAGGTATCCCTATGGTTGAAAGATTAGATGCAAACTCACCATAACTAAATGATTGATTGTTGTATAATGAGGAATTGTGGTTTCTTTTATAGTTGTGTCTGCAGTTTATAGTACTTATCTGAAACTAAAAATAGTTTTATCCAAAGGAAATATCGTGTAAATTTATGCGATACTGCAGAAACTTACGTGGCCGGTGCAATAGTATATTACCGCCGCGGCCCGTTAACGTAGCATAACCGGAGATAGTGAGTATGCGGGCCGAGGCACGCATCCCAGAGTTCGGTTATGTTCAGTTGTGGCCAAGGCTTGTATAGTAATTTTCTCAAATATGCGTGTAAAAAACTTATTGTATTGAAAACTGTATTGACAATAATAAAAATAGATGAGGTAATTTTGCCGCCAATTCGCCGCGTTCAAATGTCGATCTCTTATTTTACTTTTTTAAATTAATTTAATGGCGCATTCTTTTTGGTGTGCCAGTCTGAAATTAATGTTCTGGTTTAAAAAGTTCGTTCCATTATTACATTTCATATTGGACCGCTCGAGCACTCCAGCAGTCAAGTATGAAGCATTGTGAGTCGCTCTCTGATACTGTACTGCAAGTACGGTTTAAACCAAAGAAGCTTGTGCAAGATATAGTCGCATACCGTAATTACCTAAAATCTAGCTTATTTAACGGTTCCATCTATCTAGACTAGGGAATGTAATATCGGAAGGTTTTCAATTCCGATATTGATTTCCGATATTAGCTTTTAATATCAGAATTACGATACTAATATCGGAATTGAGCATATTTTTATAAAGTTGTATTAGATACAAGATGTATAAATATAAAACAACTTCTGGGATGATTAACTATGAAAAAAACATAAAACTAAAATCAATCCTGATAAATATATTAAAAATAGCACAACTTATGAACAATACCTAAATTAAAAATCCCTTCTGAAATAACTTCACTAAAATACGTAATCAAAAATTGAGAAAAATTAACAAGAGAATAAAACTACTTATCCTGTACTATTTATTTATTTTTTAGAAAACCACCTCTTTTCTTCATAATGCGTTCATAGTCCTCTACTCCGCTACTCTTCTCCTACTAATTGACTAAACAAACTCAAAATCATCTAAATACAAACAAATGGAACGAAACTACTTTTTTACTAATATTATGTATATGTTTTTAAGAGAGAAACTTGATAGTGCATTCTCAATACATTAAAGGCTTCTAGCATTTTAGCAAAAGCAAACTTCGGGCAATGCATCAAAAATATTCAGCTGACGAAAAACACGCTTACTTTCAACACTAAGGCAAAACTTATGTAAAATACAAACGCTCTGTACGCATGTTATATAAATACTAATCCCTCCTTCCGTTTGTGTATCCTGTACGACAGTTTGTAGGACTTTGGTGGAAGAAAGTAAGAAAGCTGTAATAGCATTCTGTAACTATTTAGCAGCTCAATAAGAAGGTATTGAGACAACATCAAATCGCCGGACAACGGAGCGCAGGCTGGCAATATTTACGTCTTATTTTAAAATTTAAACAAAATATTTGGCTAATTCCGATATTACGATATTGGACTACTCAGTATCGGAATTATAATATCGGACTTAACGTTCCGAGATTCCGGTATTTCGATATTCCGAGATTGCGATATTCATGCCCTAATCTAGACACGTATTAAATATTATCTGCATTTTTTTTAAATAGAGACAATTTTAATTTGTAAATAAATTATATAAGTGAAAATAATACTCACAAAATATAAAATCATCAAAATATAGCGCACTGAAGTTAGCACCATTGTGAAGTACAAACACTATTGTTAAATAATTGGCACTACTGCAAATGTAATGAAACGTTAGGTACTGTACATAGCATGGTACAATTTCGACCATGACAGTATCGCCAGATTGCTAGCTTTAAATCAAAATACCACCAAGTGGTATAATGAAACGAAACGAAACTGAAACGAAGTAATTTCAGTTTACACACTAGTACGTATTTAAGATTTGTCTGATAACATATTCAGGTTCAATAATTAAAAAACTCTATTATTGTTTTCAAAATATAATATGCATTTATATATATGTTATATATTGTATACTTTTTATCCCTCATTTTTGAAAAAAAAAAGGTCTATAAGTAGCCATTTTTGATTACGTGCGTGAGATGGCCATACGGGCACGCAAGTTTTACAATTGAAGCAAATTGCAAGTAGATAGCATTTGTAATAGCTCAAAAAACCAGCTATCACATATATGCAGACTCGGAACTCTCACTATAATCCTATTATTTTAGTTTGGAACCCTAAAAATGAATTAAACTTTCGAGCAAGATTAAATTTACACCCATAAATCTTTCCAAAGACCTTGTTCTTAAAATCTCTCTGACCGTTTCAAAATTTGAATGAAAACCTTTAAACTGGCAACACCAGTTTTACGTGTACTATATACTATCACAACCGTTACTAATTAGATTGCTGAATGAAGCTTATTATAAAAAATAAACTTTATCACTTTGGAAACAAAGTTCAAGGGCTTTTAGAATTAATTAGTTTTAATCTGACATGCTGCAACTGGATTTTGTATTATTATTTATTACAATATTAACTTGTAATTTAGAAATGATGATTACTGAATTAATAAATTATAAGAATAATATATGTTGCTTTGTGTATGACACTACCGGAGATATGCCGTAAATATTCCTCGTTCAGTCGCGAAAGTCAGCCACAGGAACTTGTGTTTGAATCTTTCACTGTGGTTTCTTAATTTCAGAAGACACGTACCCGTCACCTAAGAGCATTGGAATCTTTAGCGACGTCTAGTACCGAGACCATCGGCTAGTAGAAAAAAAAACCACTAAGCCATCATAGGAAACTTTTTGTAAAAGTGATACTAAAGGTACTTGTAAGTCTAACGTAGAATACTGGTAATGAAATCAAACGGATATAATAAAATTTGCTGAATATAAATGTTGTCTTTTGGTTTTGTAATATTTCCTATACTGTTTTTTTGTTTCAACCATATATTTGGTAGCGATAACTTAACCATCATATAGAAAAATTCTGTCAAAGATATATTGTCGATATCACTTAAGATACTAGTAAACTGAACGTAAAATACAGGAAAATTAAACAAAAGGATATAAAAACATTTACTAAATATGTTTGTTGTTTATGTTTTTGTAATATTTATTAAGCTGTTTCTTTGCTTCAATCACATTTCTGGTAGTGATCACTAAGCCATCATTTGTGTTAAAGTGTTATCGTAGATAATACTAAAGGTACTAATAAATCTAACGTAGAATACAGGTAATAAAAACAAAAGGATATAATAAACCTTATTTAATTAAGACTTTAGAATTAAGAAGGACAGACGGATATGGCGAAACTATAATTAAGAGAATTAAGAAGGTCAGGCGGATATGGCGAAACTATAAGGGTTTGTTATTGCCTACGGAACCTTAAAAATTAGACTCCTTATCATCCGTCCGTAGCCCTTTTGCGTCACATTTTTTAAAAAAAATTTGACCCGTAGGGTTGATTACCACTTCGTGCTGCAATTTTGCCTGCACCATGGGTTTAGGTGACATGATTATAATGCAATGATATGCAATAAAAAGACTGTCTGCCTGCGTCAAATGTTTAAAAAAATTTTTAAAAATCTTTTTTAGTTTAGACTTACACAACTAAAAAAACAGATATTGAATTTACACGAATAAAACGGTGTATTAGTGTATGATCAGCCGTCAAACCTCATTGTAAAAGTTTTCAAACTGTCTGTCCATCGACTGAAGCCGTCTGACGTGGATTAATGGACTGCCATTGTACGACATTTACCGGTATACTAGCAATAGATAGCAGTTTTGAAAGCAATCGCTTACATATTCGAATAGATTGTGTGTAAGTCAGTTTTTGTATTACAATTACATCCTATTTATTATCTAGATTATGAAATTAATAATTCACAGTACCCAGCGATATTCAAAGGTGTTAAAAAACCAAAAGAGTACAAGTTAAAATAAATAGAAGATGCATATGACTTCCTTGAGGAGTTCCTCTCCCGTAGCAGATTTCTGGCAGCCGACCATTTGACCATCGCTGACGTAGCAGCTATTCCCACGACTATGGGTCTTAGCAGCCATCATATCGCTGGATAACAAGAAGTACTTACTTCTGTCTTACGTCTGTAAATATTTGCCTAAATGATTTTTGGATAAAAAATATTCACTCACCTGTACTACTACCCAGTGTAGTAGGGTGGGTAGGGCGATTAAGACCTTGCTTCGTGTCAAATTTCATGATTCTAGGATAACGGGAAGTAACCCATAGGTTTTGATTTATTTGTAAATCCCAAAATATGCGACAAAAATGGCCGTATTTCGGCTGTATTTTTTATATGCGTTGGCTTACTAGCATGATTTTTCTACAGCTGCAAGGAACCGGAGACTTTAGTATTTGTTATTAATTTTAATTTGATACCTTCACGCGTTCCTGAGAAAAAGGGTCTTGACAGACAGACGGACGGCGGAAAAAGGTAGTTTTTGAATCAATAAAAAAGTGTATACAAAAACCGTATTAGGTAGTGTGTGGTGCTCGCTTTATTTTGTTTTTTTTTACCTAAGAAAAGCGAGGACAGCAAACAAAGGATGTGTTTAAAATGTACCAATTTTTTTTTTTTATTTAATACTCAAATAAAAACTGCCGATCTATGAATGCCATCTGGGGTGAGGTGATGCTCCTTGATTGATTGAAATTGTTTTTACAAGAAAATTACTGGTTGCAGAGAGATAAAAAAATGTTCTACTATAAATATAACAACGAAACTTTAGAGTACATATCTCCCTTTTTTTTTTTGAAATTTGTGTGGCTAGGTTAAGAAAGATAGGACAGATTATAGGATAGATTGGTCAGTAATTGGGTGGGTAACCGCTTAGCGGCACACTTTTCGTTTTTGTTTTGGTGCGCAAGTCCGATTCGCACTTGGCCGGTTTTTTTCTTGACATTTCGAAACAAAATCGTTTAAGTTACGCATTTAATATATGTTGCATGTTTAAAGCACTCTCTGCACCACACTTGAAAAATACATATGTATAGATACTAGTTAAAACCTATTAAGTGTAAGAAAACATTTTTGCCGAAGTTACTTAGCTGAACTCTGTTTTTTCTATTATTCATCTATCTACATATAAATAAACCAAATAAACTCTGAAAGTTTTCAGTTATTTATTTAAGATAAATTGTTTGTGTGCATTTGACATTTAAATTAATTTTGTTTTACACAGATACCCAAAAACGCAAGCGTGGATGAAAGAAATGGAGCAGCAATCTTTTTACCAGAAATCCAATTTGCCAGGAGCGACCGGCTACGCAAAGATATTGAAAGAAAATCCGAATATGTAAAAATACCAAATAGAACTTACCTTTCTAGTTTTAATTTTAACCAGTATTTCACTACCGAAATTTGTAAATAAATATGATTGTTGGTTCCAACGCGATAGCAGCCAAATATTATTATGTATTGTATGTTAAATACTACTATACTGCTCTCCAAATAAAGTCAATATCGATAATCGATCTTATATATAAAATTGTTGCATTAAAAATCTAAAAAGCGTAAAATAATATAAACCTTTTTGGTTGAGCTAAGCTTCTATACTAATGAAACTAATTTTTGGATCAGCGCTTTTCGTTGGTATATTTTGAATACTTATTTTAAATACTTTGAATATTTTGAATAACCTTGCACGCTAATATTGTAAATTTTTTTTGCTACTTTTCACATTTTTAGCACGAGCCCTACTCACACTTGCCTATTACGATATGCAAGTGTGAGTAGGGCTCGTGCCTATTACGATAGGCAAGTGTGAGTAGGGATCGTGCTAAAAATGTGAAAAGTAGCACTAATTTACAATATAAGCGACCTAGCGAAAATATGTATTACTATCTGTCCTGGCAAATGTTGTTTCGCGATGGCTTACACTTGAAAAAATGTTATAAATTGTATACAACCTTTACCGCCTATCTTCTCTCTCCTCCCTATCATCTTTATAATCTTCTCCATTTTAATCCCGCTCTACCCCTCAAACCCAACTATCCGCACTCAATTCACACAGAAAACAAACAAACTGCAGCTCAACTCGCACTCATTTTGTAAAATGATATAGTAGTTATTAAGATACATCAGTTTTTATTGCAATCAGGCGACCGCGTAAAAAATGACCTAAAATTTTATATATAAGATGAAACTATTAGGATCCCAAATCTGAAACTGTATCACTAAATAAACTGGATATTACAATTACACACAGCGCCATCCGACCTCAGATTAAGTGAAGTTTGTACATGAAGTGGATGGCTAAGCGGTGCTTGTACTAAGGATACCAGATAACGGATACATTATCAATGTAAATCAATATTTTTCATAGCAAAGATTCAGACGAAAGTTTACCCTCGAGCCAGGATTTAAACCTGCAACAATCCTTACATTCCGTCTAAGTGCTCTACCAATTTGAGCTATTGAGGTACAAGTCTGGCCGGTGAAAACCCAAACTACATCTGTGCTTTGCATTTATTTTAGATAACGGATACAAATATTCTATTTTTATCCTATTTTTTAAAAAGTATATAAATGTTTATTACAATTATTTATTGGTTTAGTTCAGCAAAATAGTGCGTTTTGTAGATAAACGGACTGATGCATATAGAATTTAATAAAACATGATATTTTTTGTAAGTTTTATTTTCACAAAAAAATAGGTATAAATTCTTATCATCATATTTCATTAGTATGTATTTTAAATTTATTACATTTCAACATAAAGCCTTACGTAACAAAAATAACCATTAAAACGTATTTACTGCGTATTCTTAAGGTTGTCGCACACACATAAGTTTGATAGCACCTTGCCATAATCTTCTAATCCTAGTCCTAGCGCTTTTTCTGACAGGGATTCTTAAATACATTTTAAATCCAAAAATACAAGAGTCCATAATTGTTGAGCAAAAAATCGCAATCGTATAGGCTGTGCAATCTTCGAAGAAAACATACCATAAAAATCATATATATGGCTATATCATCAATATAAAGAATTGTTTTCATTTTTCTCATAGCTCATAGCCCAATTGACTATTCTGCCTATTTTTTTTTAATTTATAAATAAAAGATTTTTTTTAAAACTCAATTTTGATGATAATCACATTATTAAAAATTGATTAAATTAGAGCAGTTTAAAGTTGGCTTTTTAAGTGCGTGAGCAACAGCAAAATGCTAGCTCTAAAAGTAAAATGTAAAATGACGTCACAGCGCTTGAGACCGCGCAAACCTAGCATAGTTTACACTGCAAATTGCTATAGAAACGCGCACTAATCTACAGAACGAGAGTTGATTAATATAAATTACAATAAAAAAAACAGGTCATATAATAAACATAAATATTGTGTTGTTCCAAAATGCAAGTCAACAACTTTATCTACACCGGAAAAAATATTTGTAATGGTGCCTAAAGAAGTAAATGTTAGAAAATAATGTCATGAGAAGGGATGAGCTCTCTTCAAAAACAAGAGCATATTGCTGAAAAGACCATATCGACGTAAGTGTTTATTTAGATACCTACCAACTAGGCAATTTTGAGGGTATACTTAGATTGCTATGATATACCTGCTTTTTGTATCGGGTTAATCTTTTAAAGATAGATACCCGGTCTCTTGGGGTAGGAAATCGGATTATATTACACAAAAGTGTACCTACGGACGATGATTGAAATGAGATTGATTACACTTATATTGGCAAGACCTTTTTGTTACCTACTTGCTTTGAGAGAAATAACCACAGTAGGTAGTTTAGTGCGCGGCAAAAGGCGGCAAACAAATACATACACTTTCTCGCAAAATGTTTTGTTTTGCGTTTAATTATTAAAATTAACAAAGCAAATAATGACATGGGATAGAAACCACCTCCAAACATTACAATAAGCTATTTATTATAGCAAGTAATAATCTGCTTCCCGTAAAATTCTGGTATTTATATAAAAAAAAAGCTAGTAATTTTTTATGATCAGCAAGAATGCTCATCTTCCATAAATAATGTGTTTTTTTTATCAGTCGTACATAAAATCTTGAACGCAACTCACAAAGAAGGTAGTTTTGTACTTGCGCCATGTAAAAATTATCTTAATTTCATAACAGTAGCATAAATATAGCTATATTACAAAATAAATATTATTTACTTACGTTAAATTTGACTTTTATGATTGGTCAAAAAACCGGACTAGTCCGTATAGTCCGAACAAACTGCTTTTTTTATTATATGTATTTACAACACGTTAACACTAATAACTTACACTAATGGATTAATACATTAATGGAAAATGTATTCAATGCACACAGCGAGCCAAAACTCTATGTAGTAACATAGAATATAGTATATAGAAATGCTTAAGCGAGCGGCGGATCTTAAGTGCTGTGACGTCAGCCGAGGGACGGTCATCCGTTTCGCCCGTTTTGCGGGTCGGGCATTTTACCAAAAACTTTGATTGTTTATATCTCGGTCAGTTTTTGGTATTTTTTAATAATTTAAAAAGTTTTATTTACACAAGATTACTGTCAAATCAAATTGCTTATTCAATTAATACTTCTAAACTTAGTGGAATAGTTAATTGGTAGGTACAGCTTTTACATGGACTGCAAATCTTGGCTCAAGAATAATCTTTTGGCTGCATTGTTTGCTATGAATGCATTTATTTATATTGAGGATATCAAAAAGCGTATTCCAAATGGAAGTATTCTTCTCTAATCGTCTTGTTGGGTAAAATAAAAGGTACAACAACTAGGAACCCATATCGGGGTCGTTTTAATTTCTTCATTATCACCAATGGTAAGTACGTCACGAAGCATAAACTTCTGTTCGCATATCCCCTTCCGATATACATGTAAAACACTTAAATTTGGTTCTTTGCTTCTGGAATCATATATTAAAGTCATTGATTAATATAAATATATATAGTAAAAGAGCAATCTAAACCATGCATGCACATACTCACACACGTTTTATATCACGAAGTAGCCCATCTCCTACACGATAGTCCAGCAACAGATGCACACCATTTAACTTACCGTCCCTTCGGAAACAAGCCTAAGGGAAGAAGAAGTGACAAGAAACTTAAACGGTGTACTCCTGTTGCTATCAATCACGCAGGAACGAGGCCACCAAATACACAAAATCCATGCAAATATGTGTAAACAAACATGCATGGACACGTCTAAGTTCCACACCCAACCCCATCCAGAATCCCCCCAACACACAAGCAGCCAATGGCGGACGACTTTCCAGGGTGCAAAGGGGATGCACCGTAATGTGTCATTAATTCTCAACTATATAAGTTAAAGATGGATGTTCAGTATTGAGCCCAGTAAGTTAAGTTGTTATTGTGTATAAATTAGATATAAGATTAGCCCTTTACTTTCCCAGTGCCTAAATATAATAATAATAAATAAATATTTTTGGACATTACACACAGCGCCGTCTGGCCCCAAGCAAAGCTTGTGTTATGGGTACCAGACAACGGATATAAATACATATATATTCCTTTTTATGTAAATATATACACATCATACATAAGTACACCCAGACTCAAGACAAACACAATATATATAAAAAGATTTACAATATACCTATTATAAAGATCCCTGCATTTTTGTTGTATGATCCCTAAGTCCCTAAGCAGGTGCCGTCAGTACTTAAAATATTACTTACTTGCATTTCTGAAACTTAAATTTTTGCAATGGTGGGTCTCCGTTCACTATTAAATGAGAAATGTTGAACACATCTCGTCCCAATGTAGCTTCTACTACCTACAAACATTTCCAAGAAGATTATTCGAAATATGCAATTGGTGAGTACTACAATGCGTCTCTTAAGGTTCATTTACACTACGTTAAGTAAAATTTGTTGGTGACATAAGAATTATGAAATAAGAATCAAAAGAATATCACTCTTAGTTTTCTAAACAATTTGAATTAAAGCCCAAAAATAGAGTGTCAATATTTATTTTTTTATAACGGTTTTAATAGCCAAATTATTGTAATATTGGCAAATCCACTTAATAAAGGTTTGAACTATAACATATGCTTTATTCAAGTCAAAAAGCGTATTAAGGACTGTAAAAAAATTAATAAAATTCTTTCAAACTTTGCTTGTTTGGGCATGCCATCACCTTAACAGCTGGTATCGAGGTGATGTGATTTTATTTTTACACAATCTGACAACAATGTCCAATTTATGACATACAAACCTAAACTACAATGAGTCATAGGCCGTTTCTAATGAACGCGACAAAACCTGATCCTCTGCCTTTCTCATCCAGCCACTTACGGTTCCCTTTCTAGGTCATCAGTCCACCTGGTATTTCAGATACATCTCCAATTGACTTATAAAGTCCTAGTATATAAATCTTACAAGCACACACAATTTTTCATAGAACTAAAATATACAATATACAGGATGAAAACGCTAAGTCATTTGATTTTTTCTAAACCATACACGATGTCGAAATACTGATTATTGATCCAGAAAGTGCTTCATGAGCTCTATCCAATGGTATCAATAATGGTATACAGGGCTGTAGCCAGAGTTGAATCTAAGATAGGGCAGCGGTGGTTTCATACACGGGTTCGGCGCAAGTAATTTTTCTGTCTTTCATTATTTTACCTGCTTGTGAGCGTGAGTAATTAAGGTAGAAGGTAATTGGGTGGGATCGCGGGAAAACAAGAGCAAAATGGTATTAATTTATAGTGCGGGAAAACAATTTATATATATTATTCATTAGTTTGTGGCACTTTTAAGGTAGGGCATTGCCCGACAATGCCCCTCCTTAGCTACGGCCCTGATGGTATATAAAATAAACTGAATCTATCCGAAAATTTGATGTTTTTAGCTTAGGTGTTCTAAAAATTGGCGCGGGGCTTTTTTTAACTTTCTTTAAAGAAGTTTTTGATATTCAGATACTGACCAAACATTGAGAAATTTTGTAGACATGCTCTCAAGCCATTAATATCTATATGTGAGGTTTTCCAAATTCCTGAATTTTTATTCAGCAACTTGGAATCTTAGTCAATACTATTTCTATTAAAAACCAGAATCCTCTATAACTTTTAACTTCCACAATTTAATTAAAAAAAAAGAGCACACAGCATAGTTCCAACAGTACCTAGACATTAATGCCAAACACATGTCTTCTCAAGCTTAGTAAGTGTTTACATATTTTCAAGGTTTTCAGGTATTTATGAAGCAAACAAGCAGTTTTATTATATAGAGTGAGTGAAGGATGGGCGGCTAAAATTGTCAATTTTTTACGTCGCACCGAAGAAACGTGATAGCTTTCATTTTAGCTGCTGAAACTGAAGGCACTCAAACGACGCAGGTAGACCCGTGAGAAAAACCTAGGTTGAAAATACGTACTTGTTCAACAAAATCGCACAACTCTGATCCTAAATTTAAAGAAAGCTCGTCGTCCCTATCTAAAATAATGTTGTTGTCGTTGTAGAGATTGTACTGAAAAAAAAAGAACAAAATATATGGTTTAATAAATACAATTAAAAAAATTAAGCGTACTTCCTAATTCGTTGTAAAATATGGAGCCCTTTAAATGTCGGGCGGACGAACAGACAGACGGACAGCGTAAGCTTAGTAATGGCGCACAGTCGGCACCCTTTGGGTACGAAACCGTAAAAAGATAGAGTCTGCCAATCAAAAGGTGAAAATGTGGTTTTAATATTAATTTTTCATGGCAACCCTAAACAGTGTTTGACATTACTGTGAAATTTATTTGCTTATTACATTATTTATTATAAATTGGATACTAGCTTTTCTACAAATCATTTTTTGAAGTTTTTAGCATTTAGATCATGGTGGTAGTCCAATTTTTCCAGAGTTCCAGTCAGTATCCATTTTCGATTCAGTGCAAAAAATTAACAGTGCATTGGCAGATTGGATACAAATCAACGTAAGTATCTCCTTTTTAAATACAAGCCTTGATTTAGTTTTACCTGTCTCGTTGAATGTAATCAAATCTTGTTAGTTAAATTTGTTCCACTTCCCGGTGTTCGATTGAGCTGAAATTTTGCACACACATGTAAATCTGATAACATTGCCATATAATAAAGACATAAAGCTAGTCTGATGATGGAGCTGGAACGTGGCCATAGGATCTCTGTAACGAAACCCTACTACCCCATTGAGTTACAAGGACTCTGGTCTTAAACGATAACAAAGGTCTGATGAAGACTTGTTTTTTGTAAATTTTTTTTACCTATTTCTTGTTACAATAAAACTTTTTTATATAACTAATAGCATAAATATCAAAGTGGCCAAGTTTGTTACCGTATGGACTTATTTTCCCCGGAGTTTCCCAGATGCTTTTATTGACTACACCTTCTTCGATTTATTCATAATAACGAGACACAAAAAAGGAAAAATTTAATAAGCAAATGGATAACAGACTAAATATGTCAGATAATATTTAGGGTAACCACAGAGGTGGATTAAAAGTCGAGAGTGCCCTAGCCAAGCATCTCATCGGCGCCCCTCAAGCGGACATAGATTGAAAATTATAACTTGTACTAGTAGTGTTTAGTAAAGATTTATTAAGTTGGACCGCGGCGCGTGACAAGGTTAATAGGATTGTCACTACTCTGGGTGGACCGGCATCTCAGTCAGTCACATATAATCCTTTGACAGGTCGCGGCGTATGTACATTGTTTTGTATATGATAATTTATAATTAAGTTCGGTTTGCGTGAAAAAACCTACACATACACAACATATACAGACACCACACCACATATTCAGACAAAAACGTTATACAAATCTATCGCCAAAATTGGGTAAGGCCATGCAATTTTTCTTAAGGCCTACGTTGGCCCAGTTTTTACGATCCAAGTAGTAAAAAGTATACATTGCTTGCGTATCGGTTGCTTATAAGGCTACTAATTGGAAAAGTTTTGAAGTAGGGTTATAAAGTACAATTAATTTAAAAGTACCGCTTCGTAATGTAGAAAATTAGAAATAGAAGTAGCATTCATTATATACAACAATCGACATGCAATATACTTTGTCTTTGAAAAAGAAACAAAGAAAAAAAATGGCACCAAACAAGGTCACTATAAGGCAAAAAATACTTAATAACTTTAAGCAGAAATTAAGAATGTTCCGCAAAATCCATGTATGCCAATTTACGACAGCTATTGCAATACAGCAGAACTAGTTATTTTGGGAGACTTTAACGCCCACCATCGCGAGTGGCTCAGTTCTCGAACCAATAACTATGCTGGGATATCTGCTCATGAATTTGCTCTGACCTATGGATTCTCTCAGCTGGTACTTTCTCCAACGAGAATACCAGATATAGAGGAACATACGAGCTCCTTACTGGACCTTCTGCTGACTACTCGTCCGGACGGGTACTCCGTCTCAGTGGATGCGCCTCTTGGCTCCTCGGACCACTGTCTCGTTCGGACTCAAGTGTCATGCACACAACCTGATCCTTCTGGGCCAACTAATTGGCGTCGTGTGTGGCACTATAAGTCGGCAGACTGGGATGGATTGCGAGAATTTTACGCATCGTACCCGTGGAGGCAGATCTGCTTTAACTCAGAAGATCCTGACGTCTGCGCAGCCGCAGTCACTGAGACAATCCTTGCTGGTATGGAATGCTATATTCCTAACCCGCGAGTAGCTGCCGGCGTCAAAAAACGACCGTGGTTTAATAGGTCTTGCAGAAAAGCTAAAATTCTTAAGCAAAATGCATATGAGGCTTGGACCACGGCTCGTTTTAATAAGGATCCGAATATTTCTGAGTTAAAACGCAAATTAAATGCTGCCTCGAGGTTCAGTAAGAAAGCAACTGCCAGAGCAAAATTCCAATTCATCGGCAAAATAGGTGGGCGACTTGCGAGCTATCCTTCTGGGAGTCGTGCTTTCTGGTCGCTTGCCAAAGCTGCCGAAGGGAACTTCTGCCAGTCGTCGTTACCACCACTGCGAAAGACCGATGGTGACTTGGCCCATAGTGCTAAAGAGAAAGCCGATCTACTGGGCAGTCTCTTTGCCTCGAACTCGAATATGTACGATGAAGGCGCTGTACCACCTACTATACCGTGGTGCGGTAAGACCATGCCGGAAATCTCCATAACGCAGCGGGAGGTCAGGCGGGCGTTGCTTTCTCTAGACGTTCATAAGTCGAGTGGGCCAGACGGTATACCAGCAGTGGTGCTTAAGCAGTGTGCTCCTGAGTTATGTCCTGTACTCACGCGCCTCTTCGCGCTTTCCTACCATACTAGGCAATTTCCGTCTTCATGGAAGACTGCGAATGTGCACCCGGTGCCCAAAAAGGGCGATAGATCAGATCCATCGAAGTACAGGCCTATCGCTATTATCTCTCTCCTCTCTAAGGTGATGGAGCGTGTGATCAACACACAGCTTCTAAGATACCTAGAAGTACACAATCTGGTCAGTGACCGTCAATATGGTTTTGCCACGGTCGCTCAACTGGTGACCTTCTAGTGTATCTCACACACCGATGGGCCTAGCCATTGAGAGTCAGGGGGAGGCATTGGCATGTAGCCTGGACATAGCGAAGGCGTTCGATCGGGTCTGGCACCGCGGTCTTCTATCGAAGTTGCCATCTTACGGAGTGCCCGAGGGTTTGTGCAAATGGGTGGCTAGCTTTTTGTCCGGCAGACGCATACGAACCGTAGTTGACGGTAGTTGCTCTGATAGCATGGACATTAATGCTGGTGTCCCGCAAGGCTCTACTCTCCTACGCTGTTTCTACTGCATATCAATGACATGTTGGACATCAACAACATACATTGCTATGCAGATGACAGTACTGGAGACGCTTTTTACACGGGTCGTGCAAACATCCCTCGTTCCGTTGTGGAGGAAAACCGCGGAGAACTTGTGTCTCAAATCGAGACCACACTGTCCCAGGTCTCTGACTGGGGACGGGTAAACTTGGTCCGATTCAACCCTACAAAGACACACGTGTGCGCGTTCACCGCTAAGAAAACTCCATTCACTGTGGTCCCACAATTCCAGAACACTCCCCTCTCCATCTCCAAGAGCATTGGGATCCTTGGTGTCGACATCTCCAGCGACGTTCAGTTCCGAGATCATTTACAAGATAAGGTGAAGCTGGCGTCCAAAAAACTTGGTGTACTCAACAGAGCGAAGCAGTGCTTCACGTCGGGACAAAGGTTGTTACTCTACAAGTCGCAAGTTCGGCCCCATATGGAGTACTGCTGCCATCTCTGGGCAGGTGCACCCGGATACCAGCTTGGCCCTTTTGACTCGGTTCAACGACGGGCTGTGAGAATTGTCGACGATTCCAAACTCACTTGCGGTATCGAGCCCTTAAGTCTGAGGAGAGACTTTGCCTCACTGTGTGTGTTGTACCGCTTGTACAATGGGTTGTGTTCTGAGGAATTGTTCGAAATGATGCCCACGGCTACTTTCTACCATCGCACCGCTCGCCATCGGCAGGGAATTCATTCTCACACTTTAGAACCTAAATGGTCGCGTACAGTGCGGTTTCAGAGAAACTTCCTCCCGCGAACGCTTAAGTTGTGGAATGAGCTCCCTGCCAAGGTTTTCTGCAAGGACTACAGTATGGAGTTCTTCAAGAAAGAAGTTATTAGATTTCTGAAGGGTCGGCAACGCGCAAGTGATACCCCTGGTGTTGCAAGCGTCCATAGGCTACGGTGACCGCTTACCATCAGGCGGGCCGTAAGCTTGTTTGTCACCCTAGTGGTATAAAAAAAAAAAAAAAAATATTTTTCACGCACCCCATCATGTATTTTAATGCATTATTTAAGAAGCATTTATGGTTTTTAAATATATTTTTTCTAATATTTATATTTTGCAAGTTATTGGCTTCCGAAGCAAAAAAAAATTTTGCCCGCCCTCTAAAATTTAAACCCCGTGATCTAAAAATCTGAAAAAAGTCAAGATAATAGGGATCATAAATACTACCAAGGAAAATTGTTTTGAACAAAATCCGTTCATAAGTATTTTAGATTTTTCAAAAGTAATAAGTGCGTAAAATAACAGAAGTTTGTTAAAAAAAACCTTTTTAGTTAATATTTTTGCACTAATTATATTGTCCACCTAAAAGTTAGAAATTGATCACTATACCACACCCGGGTAATTTAAAAAAAGTCAAGATAATAGGGATCATAAATACTACCAAAGAAAATTGTTTTGAACAAAATCCGTTCATAAGTATTTTAGATATTTCAAAAGTAATAAGTGCGTAAAATAACAGAAGTTTGTTAAAAAAAACCTTTTTAGTTAATATTTTTGCACTAATTATATTGTCCACCTAAAAGTTAGAAATTGATCACTATGCCACACTCGGGTAATTTTTAATCTGCGATATCTTCTAGGATATTTATTGTAGGAGATACTTAATGCTAATGATTGTAAAGAAGAAATTTTATTAGCATTAAATGCCCAACTTACTTATTTAGATAAGTAAGTTTAGGTTAAGTTTAGGATTAATAATTTATTGTTTAAAATAACTACAAAAGGATAACCCATAAAAAATAAATATCAATTGCATAAAAATGGTTCCTGTGGATTATCCGGAGAATATAGACATATGCCATCACGGACTTTTATCCTAGTTATTTATAAGATACACAATTCTGTATTACTTCATTTTTTACGTTGTTTTTTACGTAAAGTTTAGTCAGCGTAAGCAAAAAAGCGCACAGAAACATATGTTTTTAAGAAACGTTAAACTTTTTGTTTTCTGTATGTATAAAATGTATGTATTATTCCTATAAACCACCCGTAAGCAATTATCTGAATGACAGTGAAAACAGTCTCAAAATCCGTTGCGTACCTAATTTAGATAATCTACGTAAATACAGTATGCGGTAAACGACTTTGTTTTATACTATGACTAGCGGTCCCGTCGAACGTTGTTCCGCTACCGTCCCACTGTAACCCGGCGAACGTTGGTTTTTACCTAAAGTGCCCGAGTCCGGCTCGCACTTGACAGATCGAAAAAAAAAACTATTCTATCTTTTAAGTTGGATCAAATAACAGATAGCTGACACGGAGAACGTTTTTTCTGTTTTTTAAATTAACTGGCGCGCCACCTTTTTTGAAGGGTTGTACTAATTTAGAAACCCCAGCGTATGCTTGACCAATTTTTATTTCTCAAAAACCTTCCTCGGCGGTGTACACAACCATTAACCAAAATTTCATTACAATAGGATAACCAGTAGTGCGCCGGTCCGACTCCCACTTGACTCTTTTTTATATCATATAAACCTTGCCCTAACAATAATAAACACAACATAAATTATCCAATTCGGTGCAGTCGTTTATATATAAATAGATTTTTAACATAGCACTATCTATCTATCAATGCAGTTAACAGATATCGCCATCTGTTAGAATCGTTTGGAGCTAACAGATAATTGTGACACGTGGTGGTTATACTATTAAATTGAAGCTTATGTGAAACGTTTGTATTTTTAACATAGCGCCATCTATCTTTTAAGTTGGATGAAATAACAGATAGTTACGAAGTTTTATCAAAATCGGTTCAGTAGTTTAGGTGTCCATTGCGGACAAACAACGTGACACGTAATTTTTATATATAAAGATATTGGTACATACGAATGTTCAGGCGTTGTGGGAATAATCAAGATGTTATGGTGTCATCAATTTTTTGTATGGGATTTAAAATTTTTTTTTCAGAAACACATCGTGTGGGGTATCAATTGAAAGGGCTTAATGAGCCGGTTCTAAGAATATACCACACTATTATCTTTGGGCTACTTTTTTTCCTTAGAATCCATAAAGTATTTTCAAAACATATCAAGTTTGGGCCCCTCCAGGTAGAAGACTGCTAAGTATTTTTCACCTGAAAGCAATGTGGAAAATATGTAACTGAAAACAATGTGAAATTTTAAATCCCATACAAAGGACTAGTTCCTATATCAACAGGCACGATTGACAGCCTAGTTGGTGATCTAGATGTCGTTAACGTCTGCTACAATTCGACTATGAATAGTCACTCCCAAAAATATATTTTATAAGTTTACCTTGTCGATAATTTTCTTTGACTGTTGTTTATGATTTTCATCAGTGGTTTGACAAAAGCCTCTTAAAAGCTCACACTCTCCATCAAGGGGTCCAGTAGCTGAAATAGCATATAAATCTAGTGAAATAAATTGCAGTTTTAATAAGTTAGGTTTTATAAGCGATAAGTGTCCATTCATTGACGAACGTATCGTACCATTCTAGATTACAGGTTCGAATACTGGTCACATTTTTTTCAATTAATTCAAAACCTTCGTACGACTAAAGTGGGTACGTTGGTATATATATAATGTTTGTTCACAGTATAATGCTCGTTTCCAGTGTGCAGTGTCAGGCTCATTTATCTGTCTTCCAATCAATCAAAAAACCCTTTATATATTTGTAGGTTCTTGACGGAAGAACAGACTTTGTTAGATGAGGTAGTTTCAACACCTTTTTTTAGTAAATTAAAAAAGGGCAAAGCTGTGCCAAACAGATGTAAAAAGAAATATTCTACGCGAAAGTGCGAATCGAGCCATTTTGTAACATTGAAAACACAGCTTTTGTTTCTTGTTTGCAAACGACGATGTTATCGTGCAAAATACTTGTTTTTTGCCATTTAAAAAATTGAGAAGAGGAGACTGTTACCTAATATATTGTAATCTTTAAAGAAAAATATAAGCCAGCCATCTTGTTCCGCAGCGGTGATAAAACGAGGCGTAATCCCTTTTATAAATGGGTTGGATGATGGACCTTCTGGACCATGCATCTCAACAACGGCACAAATAAATAGTAGTTCACCAATCTATACTAATATTATAGAGTAGTAAAGCTTTGTTGATTGTATAAAGGTATAAATTTTGCAACAGTTTAACCGATTATATAATAAACAATATTAGTAAAAGAAGAAAGAAGTTAAAGTGAAAGAAAGTAAGCTACAATACCCCCTTAGTAACATAGGCCATAAATTGTGTTGATAAGAATAAGTTTTGTTGTAATATCGTTATTTGTAAATCAAGTCGTAAGAAAAAAGGCATTATTCCTTCAAAATGCCACGACTTTATTTTTTTTAACTGCGAAGAGACCAACTTTTCTACTCTAGTGTATTCTAGACGGATTAAAGTGGAATTTAAAACGGAATCTAATCCATCAATAGATTAGACATAGAACAATTCTTCTACTATAATCCTGTTTCCAATATTTACTGCAAATTAGGTAAAATAGGATTAAAAGCAGAACCTAATTTAATAAATTTGACTGTTGGATAGAGTGAATAAAGGATATAGAATACTTTTATCCCGATCGAGAGTTTCTACGATAATAGTTTGTTTCTCATGTGCGTCGTAACAGTGCTTACTGTTTTCTTGGTTTTTGGCACTGGCATAAGTAGCTGTAGGGACAGAGAAGGATATATTAATATAGAATATTTTAATCCTGATTGAATCTTTCCACGTAAATAGTTTTTTCTGCGAGTGTAACCGAGCAGTTGAGCAAGTTACTTAAAATTAGAAATTTTACGTTAACATTTTCGCAAACATCCAATTTTGCTAAGCCATTAGCTTGCATACGCTTCAAGTTTTAAATCAATTTTTGTTTCCCCCCTTTAACTTTTAAGCCGCATGTTCAAAACATCTGATATACTTTTTTAACGATTTTTTTTAAGTACATTTGGTTCACATATTTCTCAGATATCCACAATCATTTTCATTCTACGAAACTTTATCTTAATGCGTGTATGATGCGCACTTGGCCAGTTTTTTTATTTAAGCATCCAAATACGAGTAGGTTAGCAATGAAATACTTCTTATCTTGGTTGTGTTCTGTGTAAAAAAAATAAAAACAAAAAATACCCTATTTTCCAAATTATTCATAAGTAAACACGCAAATAGGTACAATCAACAAAAACTTTGCCGAACTATCCCTAATTTTTCTCTCCCAAGTGGAGGATGGGGCGAACCATACGCTGAAAGTGTGAGCTTAATTTTACTCAAATGGGTAAACGAATAGCGGAACAACATTGTTTCTTGTTATTGGCGTGTTATTTTTGTAACTAAAAATCAGCCAAGTGCGAGTCGGACTCGCTCAAGAAGGGTTCCTTACCATTATCTATATAATTAACTGAAATTTATTAATAAGTGCTAAGTTGTAGTAGTATTAAAATGAAGTTTTTAAATGATAATCAAATCATTAAAAACTGAACTTTCTAAGCGGAAATTGAAAACTTATCTAGGCGTTTTTCATCTTCGAGACATCCAAACAACATGAGCGATTTTATCCTACCAATTTATCGGCTTGATCAATGTGTCCCTGCCAAATTGCAGCTTTCTCTTGATGGTAGTTTTTGAAGTAAGCCGCGGACAGACAGACGGACGGACGGTTTTTTTTTTCTGAACTGACAATGCAGTTGGCTGTTGCAGCCATTACTGCTTCACCGGGCTTTTGAGGCGAGACTCTGAAGGGGTTGTCGCTCTCGGGGAACGGACGGACGGACGGACACGGCTAAAAATGGGGACCTGGTCCATGCGCTGTTATCAGGTGCAGAGAATTATTTTCTTAAATAGTCTACCAGCGAATTGGATTGTACATATAACAAATAAAAAATGTGTACCTCTTCTGAATTCAAAGACGTGTGTTTTCTCATGGATTTCTAATTCTTCGGAAACATGTTGGATTAAGTTATCCTCGATATGCGACTCGAATTCTTTAAAGCTGAAATTTTCATCAGATTTCGCGGAGATGGTAACTCTGCTGTCATTCTCGGGACTTCTCCTCGTTGCGTCGTAACATTTCTGTACATTGGCGGCAACGGATAGTAAACCGTTTTTGGGATAGCATACATCCCAGTGTTTTAGAGATGATGTTTGATAGGTATATGTCGCCTGAAACAATAATTTAAACAACTTAATTAGATGCACGAAAATCGAATCCGTCGCAGAACTGAATTGTTAGTGCGAATTTTTAACTATTACTATGCATTTTTTTGCAATATTTGACATACTAGTACTATGACCTCAGTTGGTTCCATTAAAAGAAACATAGACGCCAGTGACCTTGCCCAAAAATAAAGGAGATTAAATATATTGACCACCAAAAAATATTTCGACACCCTAAGCTCTCTTACCAAAAAAATGTACTAAACACCAAACAACGAAACATGTACCAAAAAAAGAAAGTCTAAAATTACATTGGTTCTAGCTGTTTTAGTCAAGATTGCACTTTAAATTGTATTCAAAGACCGAATGTGGTAAATTATCACCAAATTACTACCTAAATAAACCACTATGATTGCCATAAAATGTAGACATGTTACCAAATAAAGTATAATGACGCCAAATTATGTTAAATCTCGCGTCTTAGAAGCCCTTGCCGCTTGACTCCCGGACACCTCAGCCGCCCGAACCGGGGCCTTATTGGGAACAATCTCGAGCTGTCCGAACACTGGAATCGTTACAAAAATGTACGGAAGTCTGACTTACCTCTCGTAACTCGTGAATGTACGAAGTGAAGGGGGGACGTCGAAGGGAATGTGAAAATTGGATTTTCGGAAGAAAATTTATGATTATGCAAAGCGCACAGGAATTTATCAAAACTAAGAAGACTGGTCAGTACAAAAAGTTATTACAAATTTTCAAAATTTTAATAAAGGATTATTGAAATTGTATGAGTTTAATTTTTGGACCTCATGAGCAATTGGTTGAATAAACGCTCAATAGTAATAATGTTATTTGGTAGTGGCACAGATTATATCTTAATATATATAAATCGCGTGTCACAATGTTTGTCCTCAATGGACTCCTAAACTACTGAACCGATTTTGATCAAACTTCGTAAATATCTGTTATTTGATCCAACTTAAAAGATAGGATAGTTTTTATCTCGATATGTCAAGTGCGAGCCGGACTCGGGCACTATAGGTAAAAACCAACTTTCGCCGGGTACAGAGGGACGGCAGCGGAACAACGTTCGCCGGGACAGCTAGTAATACTATATAATACAGATGCTTCATCCCATACAATGAAATGGGACCGCCGTAACTCGGGCTATTTTTCGGGCTGTTTTGTTTAGCCGCTAGATGCCGTAAGTAGCAGCGGGTCGAAAATATTAGCTAACGACATCTAGCGTTTCTCGTTGAATACTTACTGTTATACTTGTAACTGGTTCTTTGAAGTCAATAGATGGCGGTCTAATACCTAGCTACATATCGAGCCGATCCGACATATTTTTATCATAAAGTAGGAAGACGAGGAAGTTTATTGCGAAAAAGTCTTGAGTACTCGGGTCTTGCCTTTTTCTGGGGAATGTAAATGTAAATGGAAGTACATCTTACCTCTCAAGATTTAGAAAAAAAGGTCTTAAGAGGAGAGTTGCAATTCCATAAATTTGCCCCCCGCAATAAGCTCTAAGATTTCAGTCAATTAAATATTATCTGGGTAATGTTAGTAGTTAGTAGTAAATAAGATTTTTTCAACAAGTTATTCAAATTTAAAATCATAATGTTAAAGAAGATATGGCATGAAAATATATACCTACCTATTATTTTACAGTATTTTTTATAACCAATCGGCAACGATTCGAAATGCAGATATTTATGCAAGTTAAGAAAATTACTAGGTAGGTACCTAATAAATATGTAAAAGGAGGTAGGTACATAATAAAATTATAATCGAAAGCTAAAACGCTACAGTTAGGAGCAGTATATTTTTTTCGTTATATTTTTTTACAACCGGTACGGATTAGGGGGTTAAAGGTGTTTAAAAGTTTCTACCGAATTCCTTTGTTTACGTCAGGTAATTTACAGGAAATTTGGTATTGAGGTTTAAGATTAAAAATATGTGATGATGGAAGCTTTTTCAAGTACGAAATAAGGGGGCCAAAAGGTGGGTTTAATTAGTTTTAAGTGTAGGTATGTGAAAATCGCAAATTAAATAAAAAAAATATATTTTAGGAGCATAAAATGTTATGACAATTTTTGGGCTAGTTTATAATTTAAAATAGTTTATTCATGAAAAGATTCTCACCAAACGTACGGATGTAAAAAACCCAAAGGTTAAATTATTACTAAATGACAGATGTTTTGTGATCAAATTCTTTTTTGAAAATCCTATGTTTTTGTGTTAGTTGCTAGTATTTAGTGGGTGTTGAGATTAAAATTTTAAAATGAATTCGTATTATCATAAATATATGTAATAATACTTACAAAAGAGTCGTGATAAGGAGACCGAAAGGTGGTTGAATGTGTAGGTATCTATAAAATTCCTGAGATATTTTTTACTAGCTTTTGCCCGTGATACCGTAAAATAACGTAGCTATCGTCGAAATGCACATTTGGTTAGGGCACGTGACTAAACCTACAGACTGATAGGTTCAAACAACGCGCGCTAGAGAGAGCACTACTACAAGCACGGGTATGTGTGCGTGACCTGTCACTGACACGGCGCGCGTTAGTTGGAAAAAGAAATCAAAAGGAAATTTCCTTTTTTACATACCTAAAAGATCTTGACGGGTAAATATCTATATTTTTTTATTCTAAGTTGGCTCAATAATTACTTTAGAAAGATGAATCTTAAAAAACGTAGGTACGTATGTAGGTACCTACGATAATAATGATACATATAAACATGCATATATTAATGTATATGCATAATTATATTATTGGTATCTCCCTATTGAATACAAATCAAATCAGAGATCTTTGTTAGGGTTCCATAGCCAAATGGCAAAAAGATCCCTTATAAATCCATCATATACTTTCGTCTAACCGTATGTCACAGCGTTATAATTCCGCTATCTTTGCATACGTAGATTGTGATGAAATTTTACAGGAAAGTCTTATGTGAACCACCAAACAGATTTGTAATGAAGTTAAGAAAAAATATTTAGGTGTAGCTCCATACATTAAACTGAGGTACGAAATCGATATCAGCTATCTATTAATTTAATTTACTAAATGTGTCAGTTGAAAACACTACCAGCTTAGGAATGATTCTTGAAACGTTGTTCTAAGCTATCACTCTGGTGGGTTATTTAGTCATGTGGTTAGGGGGTCTAGTAAGCCACATTTACCTATGCTATGCATATGCATTTCTATCCGACAGCCAAGTTAAGAATAAGTGACTTCAAGTCGCAACCGCTAGTGGCAGGTGTACAACGGCAATTTCGCTCGAAAACCGCAAATCGATGTAGAGTTTAGCCGTTTGGCACACAGGTACTTTAGGGCAAAACAATAATTTTGAGCCGCAGTTCCTCAAAATATTTCCCTTAAGCAATTTGGAAAATATTAAAATTTAGTATTTTTTTTTAAATTTTTGAATATTGCAATGTGAGACGGTTCCTTAAACTTCAGATCTTTATGAGACTTTATGTGAACTGTACTGTACCCTGCTGCTTCTGTTAATATTTTGAGGAACTGCGGCTCAAAATTATTGTTTCTCTACATCGATTTGCGGTTTTTTTTTTGCGTACACCCAGGACTACGCCACCTGCCAGCGGGTCGAACGAAACATGTTTTTTTTACTTCGCCGCTATCCTTTTCACAAAACAACTGTTTAAGAACTTAGACGCAATCGACCCAGGATAAAACTAAAAGAAACAAATCTTACTGAGGTCGAAGTTCACGCTTGCGTGTGTTTGTTTTATAATATTTCTAAGTATTAGGTGGGTAGATACCAATTTTTTTTTTAATTTGGTTGGCAAGTACCTATACCTATTCAAATTATTCAGTGACACTGTTGTGTGTCGCTGTCAAACTCAGAACATGCGAACAGCGTCATCTATCAATCAATAGTGAAAATTTATTAACTAAACCGGCACGTAGTTCAATTTATTGCCGTTTAAAGTACAACGAACTCATTCAATTTATGTAAAATTTCAAAAATTTTTTAAAGGCGCCCATTACTTCATTTTTGTTAGCTTAAGGGATTCGTTTTGATTTTAAAACAATATTTTTTAAGGGTCGGTTACTTTTCTTTTTCAATAAAATAACAACCTTAATAACAAATCGATACACACAACGCCATCTATTGATAAGAACTTAAATCATTTCTGTTTTGTTTGGGATAAGACCCCGTGGTAGTGGTTTATTAATTTAGACTTTAAAGCTAAAATTTTAGTGAACATTTTACCATAGTATAGGGTTAAACTTTAGGACTTCATTTACTATGCTTGGATAAACATTGATTTATCGAGAGTAATTTTCTTTTATAGGATAGCGACATGATAAATATTTGGATGACATTTTAAATTAAAATATAGTAAAAATTTTGGTGGTCATTTACTATTTTAAGGTTGACAATGATTGAGTTTGGTAATGTTTGCTTTAAAAGAATAGCTAAATTAAAATTTTTGTATATAATTTCACACTAAAATGGGATTTAATTTGTTGGTGATCATTTACTATATTTGTCATTAAAAAGTTTTTTTTTGTCGTTATATTTAACTATATCCGGTGGTAAGTTAAACATAAGCCAAAATAAAGCATTGCATATCACGTCTTATGTTACTTACGGGTAGCGCGACAAATTACAAAAGAAATAGGCTTAATATAGAAATTCTAGCCAATTTTTCTTTAATTATAAATTTTATTCGCAATCAACGACTTTATGTTTACTACGATTTCTTATGGTTTATTTTCTTAATTTCTGAATATCTGTATGGGCCACATGTTCTTAGTCACTGGCTGTCTGTTGTAGCCCATTCCTATAATAAAAATAAAGTTATCTGCCAAATCTGTGACGACAGTTTGTTTATAGCGTCTCCTCTAGTGAAATGTAAAAGCTTAATGGTAATAGGAGCGTTTTGTTGACAAGCATTATACGCATTGAATGTGCACTATGTTCTCTATGCGCACATTGGATCGTCCTGTTGGCCAAAAACGTATGCGCTATGTACATACTCGGGAAGTAGAGTAACTAGTGGGTGCGCTGTAATAGTAAACAGCCATATTGTTTGTTTATTTATCATGCTTAGTTATGCCATACGCCAATGTTCAAAGTTGTGGAAATTGATGGGAAACCATTTTTCACCCTGGGAATTGCCAAAGTAGTGACACTCTTATAAGAATGTGTAGTAATTTCTTATTTAATGATTAAAAAATGAAGCATATCTCAGATGGTTACAGATTTTTTTACTATCATAAGTTTTGTATGACATAGCAACAGTTTTGTGAATTGGCTTATAGCACAAATAAGCATAATAGCGACGATTTGGTGAACAAAACTATTTCAATGCCTATGCGATGTCATATATTGCTCTTAATGACGTCAAGAAAACGCAGCTAATATAAATCAAACAAATTAGCTCGTTCATTAACACTGGAAGTTAGGTAACAGTTATTTTCTGCAAAATGTTATTTTCCTCTAACTGACGAATGATAAACCAGGTGTATATTATGTGTATTATGCATTAGTTATTTTTCAAAAATCTTCCTGCTAATGTCATAGTTATATGTTAATTTATCAATTACTTACAGTTGCATATATATATATATATATTTAGCTCATTAGCTTTAATTGCATTATATAAGCAGATAAACCTAAAGTGAAGTAGGTTTTATTTTCCTTTATTTGTGTCTAATTAAAATTTTATAATTTAATTGTTACCTATACACGCAGTATTTTTGTGTGGAATAATATTATATTATTGTTTATCAAAATGTAAAATGTACTTGATTGCATTATGAAAAACCAGTTTAAATTACGTAATTGTTTAGATTTACAACTCATAGGTGCAAATATGTTCAAAAAAGATATATGAATGACAAATGTATCATGTAACACAAATATGTTTAGCCTTTCTAATTAACGCCAGCTTTATTTTATTTGGGAAGATGCAAAATAAAATTCAAAACATTACTGGCAAGAGAACTACTCTTTTTTTGAATTTAGACTTATAAGAAAATTTAATTATGGTGTTTCTTAAGCTACCTCTCTCGGGCCAATTTCGTTCCTAATATATATTTCTACATCAAATTGATTAAATGATTTAAATTGAAAATTACACAGGTGCAACATACAGAGGTACATTGCTTTGCGCATGTATCCTAAACCTAAACAATGGCTTAGTAGGTACCTACTCTTGACGTCACTTTGTCTAAGAAAGGACTAAATTTGCATCGAGATAAGCTTGATGAGGTATGCATGTACCAACCCTTCCATTCAATTTATCAATTAATTATTTTTTTCCTCAAAATTTGTTTCGTGCCGCTTTTTTCGTTCATCTTTTCAATATACCTAAACCACCTTAATATACCTTTCTCAAACTTTATCACTTACATATACATCAACATCATCAACGTGTCATCTCAGACAGCTTCTGTCTGACTGCTTACAATGTCACTCTCACATTTTAAATCTCTTGAAAACAAAGATCTTAAGTATACAAAATCTCAGACTTGTTTCATTTTCTTATTTTTTGACATAACATTGCATTTTATAATAGCTAAATTTCTTTCGAAAATTTCCTTAATTACATTGACGTCCATTCCATTTATTTTCAGTGATTCATCTACAATAGTTACTAGATCAACTTCTCTTCTGCCGATACAAGAATGTCCAAAAACTCGTAATTTGCAATTAAAATTGGTCCAACTCTATAAAATATGAAACTGACTGACAGACTGACTGGTTCAAGGCTAAAAACTTTCTGTTATTACATAGGCGAGCACTAAGAAAGGATTTTACAAAAACATTCCCTAAGGGAGTAAAATACGAGTTGGAAGTTTGTATAAAAATCCGTCTTTGTTTGAAGCATATACATTAAACTTAGTATTTAGCCTGAACTTGAAAATAAAGATTTGAATTTGGAAAATCTTCCCCTAAAGGGCAAAATAGGGGATGAAAATTTGCAAAACAGTCATGTGCGGCATTGCATTGTGCCGGCTTATTAAAGCCTGAGCCTAAAATTACTCACTACACGTCGTTAGGTCACCTAAAATCAGTCCCGTCCGCGTCTACCTACTTTCGCAGCGGAGACCTGCGCGGTGAGATCGACGTGGAAGATCGCTGATCGGGCTCTGGGGTGAAGAAACTGATTGTATATTCTGTCTTAAATATATTCTTGAAAACCGCACACTTAGAAATCTGTGTAGGCAGGCAAACGGTTTTTCTATCTTTCTGTTTAGTTAGGTAATTCTCTACTAATGTAAAATAGATAGTTACTGTTTAAATATATTAAGGGTTGAGAATCACCTTATGTGATTAGGTTACTACTGACCATTAAATATTGTTATTATAAACGGTGGAAGAGTATAGTTTATAACCTGTCTACCCTTGAAAAGTATTTTCTTTACTTGCCTCTGAACCTACTCTACCTAAATCTCTATCTCCTGAGCACCTAGCCGGTGCATTCGGTAACAGGATACTCCTACTCTATGCTCTCCTGTTATAACGGAACAAAACAATCTCGCATCCCAGGCAGATCGGATCTGACTGAGGAACGCCATCCGAGCCGGGGAAGAGTCGAAGGATGCGACCACGCCTCCAGAGAAAAGGTGGCATATTTATCTCCTTGACCAGGACAAGATCACCCACTTTTGCAGGTTCAGTTTTATGCGACCAACGCACTCGCTGCTGCAAGAGATGAAGATACTCAAGAGAAAACTCTTTCCAAAAGTTCTGAGACATCTGTTGCAGCAGTTGAAACCGTGCCAAACGTTTGAGTGAAATATCTTGTGAGAGATACTTGGGCAAGGCCGTCAAGGGCCACCAAATCATTCGGCGGACCGAGGGGCCTCGAATTGAGCAGCGCCCCAATTTTACAGAAGACTGTAGATAGCTGTCTATGCGGCGAAGATGTGTCTTTGCTACTTTTACCACCGCTTCGAAAATTCCTGTACAAGAAGGATATGCGGGGGATCGAAAATTCACTTTATTCCCTTGCAGGAAAGAACAACATGGAACTGGTATACGTCTCTTAGATAACGATCATTATAGTTGGTGCCGCAATCTGAACGGATGATATTTGGCAATCCACAGCGGCTAACGAAGCAAGAAAGACAGGCAATGAAAGCCTCAGTGGAATGAGAGGAGACTACCTCAAAGCGGACAGCCTTCGTAGCAAGACATACAAATACGCAGAAGCATGCCTTGTCTTCCTTGGTGATGCGCAAGGTAGAAGTTTTAATGTTAAAGGGACCTGTTAAATCAGTTTCAACATTAGAAAAGACTCGAGCGGGGTTTACTCGATCAGGAGACAAATCTCCCACTGACTGAGTCAAAGTTGCCTTGAGCCTAAAACAGGGTATGCACTTAAAGAGCATACTAATAATAACCTTTCGAGCCGAGACAATCCAAAACTCTCGTTGGAGTATGGCAAGAAGACTGCTGAGTCTCGCATGAGAATTTCTCAAATGGCGGTCCTGAATCAACAGCAAGGGCAAGTGGCTATCCTTAGGAAATAATAGCAGATGCCGAGCTCCGTAAGGCAAGTTTGCATTACATTATCGGCCACCTACACGAATGAGTATGCGATCGTCGAGAAATGGGTTAAGTGTGATAAAGATCGCCTATAAAGTCCTAAAGTACTCTTGTTGTACATTTCTCACTAAAATATGGAGCGCTTGTTCACGTCCTGAAGGCGATAAGACTAGTTCAGAATCCCGAATCGTAGGTCTATGGGCGTTGTTGACAAATTGGTAAATCCAGCCAATCACTCCGACCAATTTTTCAAGAGAGCTGAACCTAGTCAAAAACGAATCTGAACAAAGCGAAAGGTCAATCGTTGCCGCTAGAACTGTAAGAAGATCCACCAACTCCGGACTAGAAAATGACCACGCTGACTCTGGTCCGAAAAGTCATTCAGGTACCCGCCCAATGATCGACCAAAACAGAAGCCATCAGCCACGGGAAGCAATGTCGGCTACATTTTATTCCCCTGGGACTCCAAAATCTTGGAAAACATGTTCGCCAAAAAGGGCTCTAATGAATGGACGGAAGATTTAAGCCGGGCGAGCACAATCTGGCTGTCAGTCCAAGCGTAGACATGGGAAATGGGTACAAATTGACCCAAGCTCAAAACCACGTGATTGAGCAATTGGCTCAAATAGTAGCACCACACAATTTCATCTTTGGAATCGTAAGACGGAGGTGATCTTAGTCTTGGCGGTGACCAAATTAAGAAGGACCAAACCATCGGGCAGCACGAAGATAAAAATCATAGCCGCATAGCGAGACTCAGAAGCGTCACAGAAGCCGTGGAGAGTGACACTAGATTGACCTAGGGCTAAAAAGCACCTAGGAATACGCACATGATGAAGATTCTGAATGCACGCAATGTATTTGTAAAAAAAATATGTAAGAGCCTTCTGCGGAATATCAGACCAATCTGTATCATGTAAAACTCTCTTTAAAGAGCTGCGAATTCTCACACTGTGTTCTTTGTACATTTATGAGATGTGTATTTTTGTACGTAAATATCCTTACTTGTTTGAGAAAGCTGAGAAAGTTAACAATGTCAATAACAGAATACATAAAAAACAAAACAGATTAAAAAAACAAAACTTTCTGGCTTAAAATAAGTGGAAACAGTGTTATCTTTATGTCAACAAAAATATACAATAGCATACCATGATATAGCTGCATTACCTACCCCAAAATTCAAAAAATATTGGTTCATCAAAAAATGATTTTACGACATTAAAGATCTACTGCTCTACGTATGACGTATCCACTTATTTTTAATTTTTAATTTTGTATATTTTTTAATTTCGCAATTCTGTATTTAGTAAAACATTTTTAATTTTTTATTATTATTTTAAATTTAACTTTTATTTTGACATTGTAATTATGCATGTGCTTTATATAATGTTGTCATTTATTGTATCTTATTTAAGTAAAAGCTGAATTAAAAGTAAGCAAATTGTTATAATATTTGTTTAATTTTTATTATTGAGTTCTGTATGTTCGAAAGAGCAAATTATGGCCCATAATTATGGAATAAATAAATTGAATTGAATGGAATTGAATAACCCATCCAGGATACCTATAAATCACCAGTAAGAGGGGTCCAAGATCTCAAGATCTTTTTTCCAGCCACAGGTTTTTAAATGACACTTGGCCACACAAAACAAACAAGCTCTAACAGGGTCAAAAAAGGGACGAACGGACTGGAGCGAAGACCATAACTATTGGTTTTCAACTCAAAGACGGTCATGGGTAACGCAGGATCTTCTCGCCAGGGAATTAATTAATACCTGCGATCTTCCTTATGAATCACCGTCTGAAGAAACATCATACGGATAGCAGCTACCACAACTACCTGATATCTCCGAAAATTGGTCATGATGTCATGAATATCCCGGTGCAATTTGGATCCCGAGTGAAGACACTGATTAAGAGACACACCGTTTAAACTAGGAGCCGAACCATCGAAGAGTTGTAGAAGGCTTTTCAAGTTCCCAAAAGCGCTGTACTGCATCAGTGAGGGACATACCGAGGAGCCTAACAGGGTCAGTCTGAAGAGGGGCACAAATTGGAAGTGCAGGGCCCATTATAGCATGACCAAAAATCTGTGGAAAGTGCCACCAACCCACTGGCCTGAAGAAGCTTAGCCGGTCCTAAGTTGCATTGACCCAGAAAATCGGCTCCGAGGAGCAAGATAATGATCAGGATTAGCCAATGCCAGACCCGTTGACAATTTAGTAATTTTCGGGGTAAGAAAAACCAGAGGATGATCACCCAAGATATCATCCATCACCATGGCTTAAATAGTCCAACGAATAAGAGAATTATGGAGGGAAGAAATAACCTTTTTTTTCTATATTTGTAATGCTGACCTTGCTTCGTGTTAAATTTCATGATTCTAAGTCAACGGGAAGTGCCCATAGGTTTCGAATTGTTTGTGTCACAATGTGGGACAAAAATGACCGTATTTTGGGCAATTTTTTTTTATTGCATTGACTTAGAAGCTTGATTTTTTTACAACTTTTAGTGACCGTAGACTTTGGTATTTGATATTAATTTTGACTCGATACCTCCATGCGTTCCTAAGTAAAAGGGTCTGGACAGACAGACTAACTTTTTTTAATGTGTTATAACTACAAATTGACGAATTTTGGTTTTTTTTTCCTATATTTGTGTTGCTTCGTGTCAAATTTTATGATTCTAGGACAATAATAGGTTTTGATTTATTTGTGAATGCCAAAATATGCGACAAAAATGGCCGTATTTCGGCCGTATTTTTTTATTGCGTTGACTTAGAAGCATGTTTTTTTTACAGCTTCAAGGGACCGTAGATTTAGTCTTTAGTAATAATTTCAACTTAAAAAGGGTCTTGACAGACAAAAAGATATACTTTCATATTTGTAATATTAGTAGGATTAATTTATTTACTTCTGTACTTCTATACTAGAGGAAATTTGGATCAAGGACGTGGCGATAAGCTTGTGGTGCTGGTGAGTAAAGAGAAATTTAAATAGATTTCCTGTCAAATTACGTACATCCTTACATTCAGCCAGGAGATGCAGTAAATTTCGATAGCAATAAAATTACAACATTTCATCAGGTACTTACCGGGACAGCAATGAAAAAATTTATAATTTTTTTGGTTGCACCTACCAGGAATCAAACCCGGGTCCTTCGACTCGCCTGCCCTACGTACTACTTTGGTAGCTAAAAAAAAAACAATTATATTAAAAACTTACCATAGCAATCATAAAAAGACAATGTAATCGGGCCATATTTATGTAATAAGCACACGTGTCAACCGTGGTGGTAACATGTAAACTGATATGTTTATTTGTTACTGACGAATGATATAGAGCAGCCTATAACATTACGGGGTAAGTAGGTGTAGCTATATACAATAAAATATCGATATCGAGGTAACGTCATTCTAGAAAAACCCAACTGTGAAGTTTTCAGCAAATCGGCCATAATTTGTATTTGGTTTGCGCCTACTTCATTAACAATGTCATATTATTACAAATTAAAAAAAAAGGGTTTTCACGAATGCGAGCGCGTTGCTAGTTTTCCATATTTTCATGTTAGTATTGCATAAATAAGAGAGTAAAAGGGGAGTAAAGAGAGTAAATATATATATATTTACTATACCTATATTACAGCTTTACTATAAAGAGTTAGTTTTTAAAGAAGAGTGTTTGTTATGTTAATCACGATCAAACGCCGTAAATAATAAAATTATTTTGGAAGAATCATATATAATTTTGTGTTATAGTAAAATATACAACAGTAACAGGTATATTTCTGTTGTTATTTTTTATCTTTTTTTTTATTTTTGGAAAATGAATATAGGTATTTATAGCAAACGCCATCTATTGTCAAGTAGCTTTAGTGTTGCTGTGTCGGTAAAACTAATAGTATTACTACTCGCCCACAGATGCCAGGAAGAGTCATATTTCTTAGTTTATCTTTGCCTAAAATAAGTACTGTATAGCTGATCCTTTACGACTTATAAAACATATATGAAAAATCTCTAGTAATCTAGTAAAACTGTAGGTACCAGTTCCGCTTAACCACCAGTATTATGTGTGTATCCAGCCACTGGTTACTTTCTTTCTTTAAGAAATTAATACTGTGACGTTATACTTACAATATAATAAGTTCAACATAATAAGTTCTTCTTGGTAGTGGTCTTGTGTTGGAAGTGCCTCGATATCAATAGTTTTACAGTAGATTGTTTTAATACACTATGTTTGCAGATATTTTATCGAATTGATTTAGATATCCTTAAAGGAAAACTATAATATTTACGAATGTTATCGTATTTAAGTATACTGTTATGTATTTAGATATTTCTTTATCTTTAATATAAGAGTATTCTGAATTACCAAAAAACCAAAAACTTAAATAGAATATATAACCAACCAAAAAATTAAACTTAAAATAAAATAAAAATATTTTACAAGCTCTACCTAATATAAAGCTTAGTTATTGCTACATAACACACATGTTTTTCAAACAAATAAATCTTAAATTACGAGTTGTTTCGCAAATTAAATTTTTTTACAAAGCACTAATATGTTAAAAAAATACATTTACAGCCTGATTTTTTAAACAAATTCAAAACTCGGCAAATTGAGCCAAAATTAACAATTGCTGTATAACGCTTCGGAATTGTTGACTATGTATTTTGCTTTGTTAATTATTATTAAAAACTAGCTTCTGCCTGTGAATTTGACGCATGATATTTGGAAATAAGTCCCTATATTTCTTTATCTTTACATGAAAGAAAAAACTCATTTACACACGTCAAACATATCGTGTTTGATATAATTATAGATAGATTTAGACAAATAATGAACAAATCAGATTCCTAAAGATTTTTAGGAGGTAAAATTTTTTGTGTAGATGGGTGCCCTATGGGTAGGGTTGCCAAATCTAAAATCTGGCAACTAGGACAAGAAGCGTGAAAACCACGGACTTGTGTGCTCAGAACCGGGACATGGCAATGGTTTATTTCCTGAAGCTACTTAGAAAAAAAATTAAACCAAATTTAGTCTTATGAAACGTTTTAAGATACTGTTAGAAGTCTTGATATATTTTTTACTCTATTGCCAAAACGAAATGTTTTTAAAGTTTTTTGGAACTTTTAAACCCGGACTATAAATGAAACCCCGTCCGGACGCTCCCCGGACGCCCTCTAAACTAGTACAAATCCGGGAAAACCTGGACGGATGGCAACCCTATTTATAAGTCACTTGAGACTGCCAACCCAAGCGATACGTGGAAATTTCTTAAGGCTCTTGGGGTAGCAAGTAACACTGTATTAAACAATAACTTTGACTTGGATATTAATGTTCTCAATAAGCATTTCTCAGCCTCTCCTGTTTCTTAAGATGGTAAGATTAAGAGTATACACTAGATCAGCTTGCAACACAGCCCGCACCTAAGTGTAGTCCGTTTATTTTTAAAGAGATCACCGAGCATGACGTAAAAAAAGTTTCCTTTCTATATCTTCTAAGGCTGTAGGTTGTGACATTTTTGCCTACAAATGATTACTCCTATTTTCGAATTTATTGCACCCATTTTAACTCACATTTTAAATTATTCATTAAAAGCTTGCAAATTTCCTTCCTCTTGGAAAAAGGAATTTGTTGTACCACTGCCAAAAATATCATATCCTGTTTCTGGCACAAATTTTAGACCGATATCAATTTTACCTATTCTATCGTAGGTATTTGAGAATATTGTCAGTAAACAATTGTCAAATTACTTACACCTACATCAACTTCTTAGTCAACTACAATTTGGTTTTTGCCCGGCCATAGCACAGTTACGGCCTTAATTAAAGTGACTGATGATATACGCTTGGCTATGGACAATTAATTACATACTCTCTTAGTCCTTTTAGATTTGAGTAGTGCTTTTAACTCAGTGGATTTGACATTTTATTAAGTATTTTACAACCTTTACATTCCTGAGTGGGCTAAATTTTTTGGATATCCAGTAAAATTGCAGGCAAAATCGCACCATAATGCCACAAATAGTTTAAGATAATGTTCCTATTATTTAAACAGATGTAGTGAAAAATCTAGGGGTGACCTTTGATAGCCACTTATCCTGGTCTAACCAGGATAACAGTACATTTCAGTTGTAATTTCCTCAAACGCTTACAAATTTTTCTTACTTTTGACGCCAAAGTACCTCTTGCCCAATCCTTATTGCTCCCTATTTTAGACTACGCTGACACTTGTTACCTAAATGCCAATGAAGAAAATATTGACAAATAAGAACTTTATCTTTGGCCTTCGTAAATTTGATCACGTTTCCTGTTTTAGGTTTAACCTAAAATGGCTTCCTATCGAACTTCGGAATAATATGCACATATTTTGCTGTGTTTATAATATCCTTAACACTTCCTCCTTCCCTCTGTATCTTAGAGATCGCTTTAATTTTCTATTTCCAAGAGACAGACCTCTTTGATCGCATACTACCTCACTTATTAAAATACCAGCACATAACACTTTGTTTTATGGTGACTCTTTTGTTGTTTGTGGAGCAAAACTTTGAAACTTCTTTCCCGGTGTAATACGTGATAGCACATCACTTAATATTTTCAAAAATAGACTTAAAGAGCATTATTCATCCCTATGAATTTACATATGATATTTACATTATTAATTGTTTTTAATTTTAATTAGTTTATGAATAAAGTTGTACTTACACTCCTACCTTTCCTCCTACTTTTCTATGTTTATTACCTCTTACACACTTAGGTTTGCTGTGAGAAATCTCTTTTAAGGGATAAGCTCACCTTTGTACTTATACGATTTCTTTTGTTTATGTGTTAATATGTGTTGTATCGTACAATTGTACAATAAAGAATTAAAGAAATATATGAAATGTATACAATTCCTTGGAAATTGTATATAATAATTTGTATTAGATTCTACAATAGATACACGTCCTAGGACATGTGTTTCTTAGGCATCGTGTGCAATTTCTAAATAGTACAAGGTATTGTAGAGAACATATTTATAACTTGAAAAATAAATGAAAATAAAACAGAGATAAACTAAGAATCTATTCGATTTTGGATATATGTAGGCCTCTGACCGGAAAAATCAACTCCAAAATAAAGTGTAAAATGAAGACTAGGTTTTTTTGGTTTCCGGCTAAGGTGACAAACAGATAAAATTGTGATTTTTTTTTATTAAAGCTCACACTGTATTATTCAAAATATTTAGATCACTACCAAATAAACTATAAAAGATAAAAATCTCAGAAGTAATGAACCTTTTTATTGTTGCAGTCACTAAAAAAAGTATACCTACATTTTATTTTCGAGCACAGACATGTTGATTAAAAACAGATTTAAACTAAGCACAGGCAGTGTATTTTCGCAACCGTAACAGTATTCCTCCTCGCCGCTTATATGTTTAACCTTCATTTCGTTTAAATACATTTCCGATTGTTGCTTAGAAAATCCTTTTTGTTTTTTTTTTTATTTCTTACGAATTTAATACGTTTAAACGAGCAATTCTTGTATTTATGTATATATATATTTATATAATCTGAATATCGGAAAAGGCTCCAACGATTTTCATGAAATTTAGTATGCAGGGGTTTCGGGGGCGATAAAGCGATCTAGCTATTTTATTTTTAGAAAACGTCATTTTATTCGTGTTAGCAATTATTAAATATGACTTCCTGACATCTATTGGCGAGTAGTAATACTATTATTTTTACCAACACAGTAACGATTAGGTATATGGCGTTATTAAGCAACACTAAAGCTACTTGACAATAGATGGCATTGTTAATAAAAAACAAGCAGAGCTCAGTCTTCCAGGTACTTCTATATAATGACGAAATAATAATAAGCCTACATTCATTTGGTACCTTTCTACAACTTTCTACCGCGAACAAAGTGTCATCGTATTAATTACACTTTTCCTGTTTTTTGCTTATAGTTAAAAGCATGAGTTGCCGACTGCCGCATTGGGTACTAATTACTTTTATTCATTACTAATTACTTTTATCGTCTCATTAATTTAATCAATAAATAGTTCAATTTAATTGTGACTGAAATATTAATTCAATTTGCGTTCTTGCCTTGTTTTGCGCTTATACTCCATAATACTTGGTTTAAACCTTCCACATAATTATGTTAATTGATTTAGTTATATGTATTTATGGATTTACCTAAATGTAGGTATACCGTCATGGTTTGAATTCTTAAACGCGCTTACCAGTTCGTACTTACAAAGAAAGTAGGAGCAAAATGTTTCGTGATCTGAATAATGGTTTACAATTGACCAAATGTCCAGCTCACAGAGGGACAAAATGCATCTCTTTTGTATTTTAAATTTCTATTAAAAATCTACTGAATAAACTTAAAGAATAATGCAGCACTGCAATATCTATGGCTTGCATGGCAGCTTGTTTTGTAGCCACTTGTGTGGTTAACCTAAACGCATATAAAAACCTGTCCAACTTATTACATATGAATTTAATGTAGCATTTTCAATTAATATTTTTGTCGATTTTTACTCTTAGAAATGAAAAGTAAATTACCTACCTTGAATCAATACCTTTAAAATTTTATGAGTGTCAATATAAATTTTCTTATTTTGTCCGAAATAATATTAATTTCGTTTGAGAAATATTAATGACTAAATTGTTTTATGTAACAATGTTTTATGTGTAATTTTTAATAATGCCATATTTATTTCATTTTCTAATTCGGCCACAGATTTGGTTTTAATTTAGAGAATTGTATCGTCGGAGAATAAAATGCAATCATCAACGTGATATTTGGTAAATCATTCATTTACATCAAAAATAGCAAGGGGCCGAATACCCTAAGGAAAAAAAAATAGTATTTCACAACTTTTCAATAAAAAACTGCAAAAACTAAATTTGATAAAAAAAAAATTGAATTTGACTTTGAACTCGGCACTCCTTTGTTCAGTATTTTGACTTGTACCTTATTTATGTATGCAACGTGTTGTTTTATTGCATTGTTCCATTTTACTTACTTAACGTAACTTTGTATCCATTCTAAAGCTTTTCCCCGTATCCCATAATTGTAAAGTTAGTTTGTTGAAATTCTGTGGGACATAATATGGTCAGTTAGTCGCCTATTGCATATCTAGAAAAGTGACAGCTACATGTAAAGTACAGCTTTAAAACAGCAACTAGGCCTTGTTTTTTGCCAATGATGACAGGTACAATTAAACTGATGTACCTAAATAGACGAAGACTGTCTGTTCTATGGCTTCTAAGGGGACCTAAGGAAGACCTAAATTACAGTTTAACTAAAAGAGGACATAAAACGTATGGTCAAGATCTAACTTAAGTAGTAATACAAATAGAAAAATATTACCTTGTCCGTGGGGTCCTCACTAAACAATGGCACATCAATTTTACTTTTTACACTTTTATATAAGTAATGAATATTACAACGCAATACTACATTAGGTATGTGCGTTTTTCTATATAATTAACAAACACAATACTTATAATAGGTTACTAATTTTCAATTCGTGCAGACTAATGACAATCACAAAAGTATACAGTGTTGCCCGAAACACAATTTGTGCGTAAGGCGTGGCCCCAATAGCAACGGTACAAAACACCTAGCAAAAATGAATAGATAATACTTAGTACCATTGATCTAATCATGAAAACTCCCTTTTCATTGATAAGGTTAAGCATCGTCAACTTGGCAACTTGTATCCAATTATTCCAGGTGAAACATTAAAAAGTGTAGCAACCTTGTTTAGCTGAGTAAACTATTAAAACGCCAATTTAATAACGGTTCCTCTAAATGTTTACATGCATGCTTTTATCACAGCTTTTATACGAAAACTTACAGTTGATTTCTTTAACAATTTATCATTAATAACCGTATAAATGTATAAGTAGAAAAGTCATGTGAAAAGTTAATCAGAAGTAAGAGTTGCTTTTGATCTATAAGGGTACCATGATATACTTAAGGTGTGCCTTGTGTAATCTATTTAAATGGTTTTACTGCAGTATAGTGAAAAGACTGATTATTACTATACAATTAAACCCAAATATTTCTCCAACCATTGTTACATTCTTTGAGTGAACCGCAATATATCTTTTGTCTCTATTGATGTTTACTTGAATTCTTTAAATGCCAGCAATACAACAAAGTGTAAATTTTAAGGCCGCAACACCCATATTTTGTTCCCTCTAAAATGTTTTTGTACAGCATTTAATATGAAAGCTGACTATAAGCGTCATCATTATTACTTATAACACTAAAAGTTACACGAAAGATTATTTTTACACTTTTAAACATGCTTTATTCAACTTTTATTTAGCTTTTTTTAGGTGAACAACTAATTATAATATTGTGCGACTGGGGAATGATCAATTTTTATCTCTAAAGTAGATAATATATGTATTTAAGTATAAATCTGGGTAAAAATCTAGGAAATAGATAAATTATCTGTAATTTTCAAGGAAATAAAAAATAATTTTGAGTAATTACCTCAACCGTTGTACGCCCTGGAGAAACACAGCCCTTTTTCTTGGAGAACGAGGCAACAGGCGCTGGCCCAGTACGAATTGCCTGACGATTATGGATGAATGGCGACTTAACTGTCAGTTTTCAAGCCGTACCTTGAGGTCCCGGATTTGGATTAACGACTTCTGCCATATGAAACATAACATGGCAGGACCGACGGTGTAATGTGCCCTCTGAAGCATGAAGGAGCTTAGAAAATTGCCGCTTGCCGATCACCCATCACGAATGCATCCGGGCCACGTGCTACTTGAGTTTTTCAGAATCAAAAAATAAATTAAAATTCCTTTTAAGTACAAAAAACCTCGATGTATAAGTCTTACTTGCACTTGACCGGTCTATATCAGCGAATTGTAATTTTAGTCGGATTGACGTCGTGTCACCGTTTTTGGTAAGTCATCCCCTAGAGGGCAAAATACGGAATGAAAATTCGTGAATGGATTCAGTTAAAAGCTTTCGTTATTTTTATTTCCACGCTGACGAATAAGCTAGTACAGATATACATCGTTAAAGCGACCGTGGAACTAGCTCGTAGGTGCACAGATTCAATTTGTGGTCCCATGGTTTTAAATGAAAACATAGTATAAACCTCACAAAGTTTATTTTCGTAAAGTGCCACGTGACTGCTCTTAAATAACAAGCTTTTTGAAACATTAACATAAGTAACAGGTTTTTTTTAAAATTAATAGGGGTGTACAAAAGCGTTATTAAATTTATCGATAAGGGCGCGTTAATTAACCTTTCATTAGCTTTAACGTTTGTAACACAATATTTGCATTCAGTTTTTATCAGTCTATCGACAATGAACTTGATTTCGGGGAACATTATTTATTTAATTTTGGTGAGTTTTATAGTTTTAAATCAATAATCATTTTTTACAATTATTACCGGTTAATCAATTTTTTTTTATACAAAATACTTTTTTTTTGCAGACTTTAACATCAATTTATGGTTTCTTTAATTTGAGCATTGAGACTGAAATTCACAAACTTTCTACCAAAAAATCCGTATCATTATACAGAAAAAGTTTGAATTTTAATAAAGTGCCTAAGGATTTTACAGATGAAACGTTAAAAAAACAATTATTGGAAGCCCAAGATGCAGGTAGTCATATTTTTCGTTTATTATTGTAGTAGCTTGTAGTTTATTGACTTAATTTTTTTTTATTTGAAAAATAAAAAACCATTGCATTGCATCACTCAACTTTTTTTTTTATTTTATAAGTACGTAAAGTATTTTTTTATAAAGAGTTGTTTAATATCGCATTTTATAAAACATCAAATTTTCGAATAAATCCAGTTTATTTTATAAAACATTATTGATACCATTGGATAGAGCTCGTGAAGCACTTTCAGTTTCACAATCGTGTGAGATCCCAATTATAAGAATAAGAAATTTATTGCATAACAAACATTACAGCATAGGAAAAACACAATAGGAAATAAGGTGGTTACAATGTAATCTAGTTACAAAACAGTAAATTTCGCAATTAAAAATAATCGTGCGTGATCACGTAGCGTTTCCACCTTGTTTACAGAAAAAATAGATTATTAGCTGTTCCCAGCGGTTTCAGTAGCTTTAATTCAATGCTTTGCCCGTAAGTTAAAACTTTCTCAAGAATTGGTCTATTATTTGATATTTACAAGCATAAAGATTTGTTCGAATCCGACTGGTAGTTTCAGAGAACACATTTATCAGCTTTATTGAATTAGAATAGATTATATCTCACGTGTCACATTTTACTAAATATTTCAGACTTAAGCAAGAGGAGAAATCTAATCATTCCAGGTTCCACCGCACATAAAAGTATTTGTGGTGAGGATCCCAAAACTTTTATACCGGATATTGATGATGAGTGCAAGAAGCATAACGTCTGCCGAAGTGTTACGAACTATCCAGTGAAATGTGCTGATCATCTCATCCAAAAGGTGAGGAGTAAATTTTATTTTGGTAATATGCATGTATTGCGCAACAAGCTTTTCTGACCCAGTGGTCAAAAATCAAACCTTCATTCGCCATATTGGAGTGGCGTGTATTTACAACCACACTAGCGATCAAACACCTAAGGTTAGAAAGTCAGAAAAAATTGTTGCACAGTAATAAGTATATTTTTTGAGTAACCTCGTACTAAATACTCGTATCTGTCTTTACTAATCAAGAAGAGGCAGGTATATAGGTTTAACATTATTCGACGTGGCTCAATACGTAGAAAAAACTAATTAAACCAATTAAAGAGTTACTTATTGTTAATATTGGTTAATAAAAAAATGATAGTATGTTAAAGCTTTCGTCAGCGGCACCACTCTCACTTAATTCGGTTATAAGCATGGGCGTTCTACAGCAAGTCTTTGATTGTAGTAACAAAGTTTCTCCGTAGCAATGTTAAGCTATAACAAAGTTACAGACTTACACAAGTGAAAGAGCTCGAGGCTCAGTGATATTCGTCAATCGGAAACGATATGCGAAATTTAGCAACATCGATCGTGGTTACTACTTGGATGGATAACCGCCACTACTATGTACCACTACATTCTTCTGAGCTCCTCCGTGTTTCGGAGGGTACATAAAGTCAGAGGCCTTATGTGCCGGGCGGCAACGTCCGACACGCCGCACTAGACCAGTTTAGTAGACTGTGCCTTACATCTGCAGTGGAGCGTATAATGGTTGAGGCAAGTCTTACGAAAATATATTATTAGTTTGGATAGCTTTAAGTTGTATATAAGGTGCTTGACCGCGTTTTTCCTTTTTTCTTTTTAAAAAGTTGTGGAAATCAAATAAACTGGTATTACTATAGTTTACGATAATCGATCCAGATAACGATGTTACATGAAATAAAGTTGTCAGTTTATACGAAGTGGGTTATTATTAAAATGATATTAATTGACTGAAATGTGATATTTATGGATCTCAACGATCTTGTGGAGTTGGAAAATATACAGGCGACAAGAGCCCACACCGATAGTAGGGGCAATACGAGCCAATCCATGTCGACAAGTTCGTGTAGTGTAGTTGGGAGAATGCTGCTAGTAAATACTAGCATCAGTTGCGAAGTTGGCTCGTGAAAACGTTTTTGGATGACGAAATTATCCAATCCAAAAATAATCAAATTTACTAAAGAGCCCTGTCTGGATATTTAAGTATACATATTTTTGTAATTTATTTATTTATGTGTTTAAAATTGTTGTATTAATTCTTTATAAAAATTAAACAAAAAAACTGTTTTATTAATTATTTGTAACAATTTAACAAAAACATGAATAAAATATTTCAACTTTTGACTCCTTCACAGTTTTATCTAGTCTCACCATTAATATTTATAAATCGCATTGCGTCTCTTAATATAAAACATTAACATTTTGTTATGCAGATGGGGATATCGAATCTTGATGATAAAACTGAAGGGACCAGTCTTGAGTTTGAATTAGAACCGGATCGAGATGATCAATTCTGTGAAGAGTCTATAGAGGTAATTTAATTTTTATCACACTTACTCATAAACAGTGACATTACGTGCAGTTAAAGCGGGTGCTTACCTTAAGTGCTTAAAACCTTTATAAGTCCCACGGGCTTTTTCTTTGTAAAATTTACTTTTCTTAATTTTTTTTTTTTTGTTTTTATACCACTAAGGTGGCAAACAAGGTTACGGTCCGCCTGATGGTAAGCGGTCACCGTAGCCTATGGACGCTTGCAACACCATACTACCATACTGTAGTCCTTGCAGAAAACCTTGGCAGGGAGCTCATTCCACAACTTAAACGTTCACGAGAGGAAGTTTCTCTGAAACCGCACTGTACGCGACCATTTAGGTTGTTGCTGGCTGTTCATAGAACTCAAAGGCGGTAATGACGCGCGAATTCTATACGTATAAAAGCTATCTGTTCAAAATATGAACTGCGAGCACACAACGAGCGAGCAATTACAAGTTTTAACTTCATCCAAAACTGTTTTTATTCATAAATTCTCTTGATATCTAGCGCCATCTGGCGGTGGCGTTGTTTTCTCTACTTCTATTCCCGCCATTTCAATTTTATTGTGTTATAACATTTCCAATCGTAGCTAATCGGGTTTTTTGTTTGTGTTGTTGTTTTAGTTGGCAATTTATTTTTACCCCACTACGGTGATGCAAAGAGAGGGTTATGGTTTTGATGACCGGTAGGTTCATCTGTTGCATAATAACTTCTAAAATTCTGATAATAATTTGACAAATGAGGTATTGTTGGAAGCGTGTTAATCGTCCGCTTGTTATAGGCTATGTGACGTCAGATTGAATTGAATATTGCGCCTAAAGGTCATAATGAACTAAAAAATATTTTTTTAATGATGCCGTGTTATGTATCAAACTAAAGGGCTTAACACATTCTAAAAAATATATATATTGTTAGCTGTAGCTTGTGGCTTTGCTTGCATACACCCGATTATTGAGAATAATTACCAAAAACCAAAATACATATTTAATAATAAATATGTGTACTATGGAATATGGCACAGATGTCAAAATAACATGAAAAAACCAAACGTGGGGTTATAAACAAAAATAATAATGACATTGGCTGGGGGTATCTCCACGCGGTGAAGGCGTTATCAGTAATAGGGCATGTAATATCGGAAGGTTTTCAATTCAGATATTGGATTTAAATATTAAAATTGCAAATATTTGATATAAAGTTAGTTTAGATACGAAAAGAAAGGTATTTAAACCAAGTTCTTTTAATTTTCAACATAAGAAACACAATATAATCACTTTGGTGATTAAACAATGACAAAAAACATAAAATAAAAAGTCATGCAATGAAAGATATTCAAAAATAATTTGTCATATTATGTAACTTACGCTTATGTTATTGTTTTATTTAACAGAAGATTTAACCATAAGACTAACGTCGGGCAGGCGATGGACCGGGTGTGTAAGTATTCATTAGGTAAGGTATACATATATATATATATTGACTGGTTGATATTTGGTGATGAGACTTACCCATCTTGCCGCGGACCTTACATTTCGTCGGGTGCGCTCGCCCCATGAACAAAATATTATTACTAAATCAGATAACTCGAAAATATTGTAGGAAATTAGTTTATGTTTTACTTACAACGTGTTATAGTAGGTACTTATAGTATGTACTATGTTTAAAATCATAGACATTATGATTATTATATTATATCATAATTTATTACAAATAAATTATTATAATATATTCTCAATAATTTAAGACTAAACTCAGAATTAGCTACAGTAAAATAATAAATAAAATTATTAATATTATTTTATTTTTCTATCTTTTAGAAAACGTACGTTTCGAAGAAACTCCTGCACTCCTATTTTTATTCTTCTAATAAAATAAAAAAAACTCAAAATCATAAAGATAAATTATAAATAGTGGGAATCAAATGAAATAAATCTATTTATGTAGTAATAAAGTTATGTACACGTTTCTTCGACAGAAATTTGGTTAATTTTTAAAAATGTTAAGGCATTTATTTTATTTATCTGAAGATGAACTTCAAACAACACTACAAAAATATTCAGTTGACGAAAAACACGTTTACTTTTAACACTCCTTGGCAAAACCGATATAAGATACGTACATGCCTGTATCAGATACACTTATTTCTCAGGCAATTTTTGTCATTAGGCTAGGTTGCACAAAGTAAACATCAAGGGACTCTCAAAACGAAAGTATTAAAGCAGAATACGTGGGCTGTAATGGTTTTCTGTAACTCTTTAATGTTAATGTTGTCTTCTAAGACAACATTACGTGGGACACTCAGAAAGTTTTGAGACAATAAGAATTAACCTTTATGGATAAAATATTTCAATTAAATCTTTTCAAACAACTCTCTACCTGCCTGTATACAAAGTTTCAAGCGTCTGAATCAATTTTTGTAACATTTTTTTCAGTCCGCCGCAGACACCTCTTCCACAGATTTCTCGAACGCTGCTAGCGCGTCTTCCGGCGATGAAAATTGTTTCAGCTGATTTTTATTTTAGGGAATAAAAGGATGTCACACGGTGCCAGATCAGGACTGTAAGGAGGGTGACCCAAGACTCTAACTGGTGTGGTGTCCAAGAAGTCCCTCGTTTTAAGCGCTGAGTGGGCGGGCGCGTTGTCATAGTGAAGCATTATCTCGCGGAGCCCGATGTTAGGTCGCTTGTTGCTCATTGCAGACAAAATTTATGGCAGGCATTTTATGGTATACCATTCGGCGTTGATGCTGCTTTGGTCTCGTAATGGAAATGAAACCAAATAAATTATTACTTATTATTATTATTACTTACATATTTTTTGTATCATTATTTATAAGATTTACAGCATTAGAGATATCAGAGACGTGACAGTGTCGGTGAAGCTGCAAATCATCAGCATAAAGATGATAGAGTGATGAAATAACAGAAGAGATGGAATTAATAAACATAGAAACTAGAAGAGGAGAAAGAACACCACCTTGAGGTACGCCAGCTGATAAGTCACACCAATCTGAAAATAATTGACCTTTTCGTAAACATTGCGAACGTCCTCGAAGATAAGAAGTGAACCAATTAATGGCAGAATCAGATACATTGAGAGAAGCAAGTATGCCTGTTAAAATTTCATAGTTAACAGAATTAAAGGCACTACTAAAATCTAAAAGAACAAGAATTGTAAGTTGTTTATTCTTCATTGCAAGGCGAATATCATCCATGACTTTGAGCAAAGCTATTACTGTGCAAAAACCAGATTGAAGACAATTAAATAAATTATTTGTATTGAGATAAATGGTCAACTGGTCATTGACTATCATTTCTAGAATTTGGGATAAAATGGGTAAAATGGAAATCGGCCTAAAATCCATGGAAGATTTGGGTAAAAAGATGACGTGCGTTTTTTTCCATATTGCTTGATTCTAGCGAGTAATTAAAAATATGAGTAAGTATTAGCAAAAGCTCAGTGATAATAGGAGATAGCATACGGGGGCTTAGTTCATCATGACCAGCGGCTGTAGAAATTAAGGATAGAAAATGTTTTTTAACAACACCTTCCAATATGGGTTGTATATAAAAGGCTTCACACTGTAGTAGTGGTAAATCAGCTAAGTAAAAGCTTAGAAGCTAAGGGTTTGATTTTTAGTGAACTCTGACAAAGATAATGGAAGATGAAAACTGCCTGTTAAGTGAATTGAGTTCAATATTCCAATGGGTAGTATTAGGAGTTTTCCCGATACCAATAGATTTATGAAGTTTCCAAAGCTGTGAATAATTTAAATTTTGAATAGAATTAGATATGTGTTATCTTTTAGCAATTTTAGCAAGAAAAGTGAAAAATGAAATGCATTTCAAGAAGGGCGCTTAAATTTCAACTTAAACTCCATATACTTCACAGAAGATATGCGCTCCCCATGTGAGTGTAGGCCTTCATAAAATACAACATACAGCAATATAAAATAACAACAATTCCACAACAAACAAAAACAACTTGACCAATTGTACGAATGTATGGGTAAATGGACGATATTATAGAAGAATTGTGGATCGCGTTATAGTCTTTATTAGCTATGTTAGATACCTATAGCTAGTTTTGTAGGAGTATATAGTTTTACACAACGCCGTTATAAGGTTATAATAGTAGTAATGTCTGTCAGAGTGCTACAAGAAAAAACAAAAACCTATAAAGTGGACCCTTTTGCGGGCTAATAAGAGCTTATAAAATCGTTATAAGTATACTAAAATGGTTCTGGAATAGCAATGAAACTTATTTTTGCTCGTTATATATTTATTATACGTTATATAGTATTTTCAATGAACAGAAACGCGGTTCCTACTGTTTTATTATATTTTTATTAGTTACTACCTGGACAGGTCTTCCCCTTTCGCTAGATGGCGCAATGACTTTGATTTGTCCCTATATAAGAAAAGCTAGACAGAAGAGGTCGTTTGGAAGAAGGCCAATGATCAGATGGCGAATATGAGCCATTTTGGTGCATAAATATATAATATATAAATTACTTAACCAGAGCGCCAGCTATAGGACTTTTCTAATTTTTTCCGTAGAAACTTTAAAAATATTTAATTCAAATATTTTTTCAGAATATTGTTCCGATGGCAGTACGTGCGTTAGCATCTGACTACCCTGCAGTAGAAGGCGAGTGGTATTTTGTACTAAACAACGTGAAAAAGCCTGTGCTTGAATACCAAGCCACATTATGCAAGTTAGTACTCTGAGCTTTCTTTTATAGATCCCTATGATTTCCATATTAGCTTAGGTCAATTTAAAACTTCATACTAAAAAAACTAAAAAATAAAATAAAAATATAAATGCAAAATTCAAATTCAATATAATTTATTCAGTTTAGGCGACAATCATTGAGCACTTATGAATGTCACTATGCCATCGGTTCGTAAGTCTATAGGGCGGGTCTATAAACTCAGCAAGGGCATTTCTTTTCTCCCTTTCTCTTACAGCGTCCAATTAAAATATTGGAAAATGCCCTCCCTATCATAAAAGGACACTTTCCATTACAAACATAAAAAACATTTAATATAAAGCACAAGCACAACATAAGAAAAGTATCTAATATAAAAAAAAAGAGACAGTTTATGTATTCATCACTAAGAAATAATCAATGTCTTATAGTATTAATAAACAAAATAAAAAAGTAAGACTAAATACTAAGAATACAAAGAAGTTTGCAAGAGCAGACCAGCCTCCACAGGCGGCACCCGTTCACGAGTATGACACATGAATCACGCATCGCTTCGCTCAACCATGTTTTAGGGAACGTAACGACCCGAGACACACGCCACCACCGCAGATACAGTTTGAGAGAGCATGACACACTCAAGCAACTCCAATAAAACTTGATTGTACTAGTTACAATGTGTGTAGTAAAGGAACAAAATATAAGAGAAGCAGATTGGAAGGTTCGTAATGCTTTACTACCGAGAAGAACCGGCAATAAACTCAGCAGTTAATCTTTTATACATCATATAAAAATACAATATAGCCTTAGACTAGGTAATAACAAAATATACAATGTTTTAATTTAAAAAAATATTTCAAATGCCCCAATACAAATCAATTAAGTTCTAATTTTTCCAAGCATTTTTATCATTTATGTATTCATCAACTTTGTAATAGCTTTTTTTCATTAAACTATCTTTGACATATATTATATTTGACATATCGTTTATCCTTTCATTCGATACAAATTTTGCTTACGATCTAGAGCTTTAACTTAATTTACAGGTTAAAGTTGCACAAATGAAAGTAGTACAGAAATGTAGTACAAAGATACTAGCGAATGATGTAAGTTTGATATTTGTGCGTTTACGCAATACAGAGTTATAACGAGCTTGGTTTTAAAGTTTTATATTTTTACCCGTTTGCAAACTCGTTATCTTATTGAATTTATAATGTACTATATACTAATATAGTAATGTCTAGTAATAAGCTACAATAATAAAAAGGTTTAAAACAATAATAAGTGAAACAAATATAAAAAAGTTTTAAAAATACAAAAATGCCATTTTTTCCTTAAACACCTAATATTTATAGCGTCAAAGCTATGTTTTATTTACATACATTGTCGGTGTATATAAATACAGTAATAACACTGATTTAGAGACATTACAGTACATTGATTATGTAATTTTTATAAAATTACCCGATACACAATGACATCCCACAACTCACCACGAGTTGTATACTTAATTTTGATATAGTCGTTTTAGTGCGTCATATGACGTCTGAATGCAAATATATGAATTTAAAACGAATATATTAACCTACCTAGCTATGAATTACGATTCTACAGAGTTATTTACAACACTTCCCATAGTATGCATATGCTTACTGATCAGTGAACAAAGCTAAAATGAAAATCGAGGCTAAAATTCCAGGCGTTCACAGTGGCGGGCATATGTTAGTACAACAAATATTTTTTTCTTAAACAAGATTTAATATTTCCAAATGGATTAATAATTCAAATGTAGCGCAGCAACATTCGTCTATCAGGAATGAAGTTAAGTAATTTCGAAGTTAAAAATATATAAAAGTGGTTCTGATTTAAATTACAGGAGTAAAACATCATGCAATAATACTAAAAAAGAGTGTGGATGTTCCTGCCGCCAGGGTTATTACCGAGGCACCCTTTTTGCGATTAGCAGGAGTGGAACAAGTATAACGATTTGGGCCGATTTCATTGGTTGCTGCGAGTGTCGGTGTAAATTATGCACTTAAACTTAAACTATGTTAATTTATGGCGATTTAATAAACATATCTACTTAAAGTTTTTTAATAATTGTAAAATTAAAAAAAAATCTGTCAAGGTGAGTCGTACTCGCGCACCGAGGGTTCCGTTAAAGGTAGACTGTGTTGAGGGACATACTTAACTTTGCCGTTGGACGACTATTGTCCCAATAAATCGACATAGAAAGCTTTTACCCGTGGTTTTCCTATTTAATCTATACTATCCATACTAATATTATAAATGCGAAAGTAACTCTGTCTGTCTGTTACCATTTCACGCTTAAACCGCTGAACTGATTTAGATGAAATTTAGTCAAATCAAACAATTTTTATTGAAATGGGTTTCTGAGAACACTTTTGAACCGTCAATACAATGTAAACAATGTTAATTTCTGCCAAAAAGAGCTAGCAAGAAGTTCTATTTAAAGTAATAATACAATACTTTTATAAATTAGCTAAAGAGTATACAATATGTACCGAAAAACTTATAAAGTAATAAAAATAAGTTAGTAAGCTACTAAAAACAAAGTTAAACATGTCAATTATTATTTTTTTGTTTTTATAAAGCATAGGGGGCGCACCATGTCAAGCGTCAAATATCGTCAATCGTGTGAATATTTAAGAGTATTCCGATATTTAATAGTACTAGTAGCATTAGCGCCATCATAATTATATTTTTGCACAATCATATTTACATACATATACTTAAAACTATCCAAACTATCCATGAATATAATATAATAATAAATATTATAAATGCGAAAATAAATCTGTCTGTTACCTCTTCACGCTCAAACCGCTGTACCGAATAAGATGATACCGAATAAGTACCGGGGAAGGACATAGTTTTTATCCCTAAAAGTTCTAAAGTTCCCGCGAGAATAACTTTGACCGTGCTTAAACGAACTCGCTACAGTTATAGCAACTTCATCAGTATAATTAAGGTGTTGACGTAGAAATTCCACGCCGATAACTGGGATAAGGGCGGGTGGAGCCGCTGGAAAAATCCAGTGCTTTATAATATACGATCTTAAGAATATGGTACACGGTATTATATTTAAATTTTACTCAATACCTCCTCCGCGTTTCTGAGAAAAGGTGTCATGATTGAACTACATACAAGTTCACAGTTTTTGATTTTTCCCTCCGTTTCTGCTCTAAAACCTTGATTTCTGCCTAATTTAATAATTCTAGGTCAACATAAACTACCCTAAAGGTTTTAATTTATTCACAAGTGTTAATGTATACAATATATACTGTAATGCGGCATAAAAGTAGTCGTAAATTTTGATTGCGATGACTGACATGTTTGATGTATTAAACATACAACTTCAAGGGACCGTAGATTTAAGTATTTGATATTAATTTCAACTTGATAACTCTACGACGCGTTCCTAGGAAAATTGACCTTGACAGAGAGATGGACAACGAAGTGATCCTTTAAGGGTTCCGAAGGAGGTGATGTTAAAAACGAAATCCTTATAAATTCTTCAAATCCGTCCGTTCGTCCGTCCGTATTTCACAGCAATAGAATCCCGTATTTGGGTAGATTCTAATGAAATTTAAGATTTGAGATGTGTTTTTTATGCACTGTCATACAGATTTGTTATAAAATTGAGAAAATAGTTATTTGTTCAGTAAGTAAAGTTGTTTGTTGGTATTAGTGCCGATTTTAAATCCCGAGCTAGACTATACTGAGCACAGTCAGGGTAGAAATAGGATCAAATCCGAAAGGTTAATTTTGCTTTGTCTTACGATTGCACCAAAAATAAAGTTTGCTCACTGTTTTTTAATACCAAAATTGGCCTTATTGTGCTAGAGAGGTAAAAATATTTTTTAGGCTCTCCTACTAGTTCTATGGGACCCTTAACTTGCTAATGCGTGTATGATACACACTAAAGGCCAGTTTTTTTAACTTTTGTGGTACAAAACCATATTAACAAACTAACGTACTTACTCTCCATTTACCATATTTCATATTCTAAACTTTCATAAACTTAAAAAAAAACACAACAATAAAATTGGTATATGAAATTAAATAGAAAAACTACATGAGAATTTCATCCTTGGGCATCACTGATCAAAACTTTATCCTTTTTCATTGATCAAAACTTTATCCTTGGTCACTTAACAAAACCTTATCCTTGGTCACTGATCAAAACTTCATCCTTGGTCACTGATCAAAACTTTATCCTTGGTCACTGATCAAAACTTTATCCTTGGTCACTTAACAAAACCTTATCCTTGGTCACTGATCAAAACTTCATCCTTGGTCACTGATCAAAACTTTATCCTTGGTCACTGATCAAAACTTCTATATCAAATGCTAAACATGAAACGAGTTTTTTAGTTGAGGCATTGATATAAAAGATAAAGATATGGCTAATCGAATATTAAAGAATTTAATTTTTACACTAAGAAAAATAGCACAGAATGAAATTACGTTTTTAGCACCGTAAGAACAAAAAGCTACGTCCACTTGAAGGAGTTTAAATTCAGACAGGCTTCATCTTCAGACCCTAGAAAAAATCGAGGGCTAAAGTACTTAGTCCTTGATTAGTTCTAACCAAACACGAAAAAGGTAAGTTGCGTAAATGACAAGTTACTGTAGCAACCTTCGAGCTTTATAATCAGATGGCACCATATTACGAATATATGGGTACATATATGCATTAATATTTAAGGATGAGGTGTTCGTTAGGTAATGAAATACAATTTGTCAATACTAAACAGAACACAAGAATATTTTTTTAATTTTTTTTTTAAAAGCTTCAAAAAAATATCACATAGGTATGAGTACGTCTATTCACTGGATTATATATCTAAGGTTTCTTTTAAGGCTTTTCCGAATGCAGCTGTACCCGGCACATTACATTTTTGATAAAAGGTTTCCTTTTCCATTTCTCTCAACCAATTGTTGATTTTTGGATACCTATAAAAGTAACACAATGAACATAAAGACGGTTATAACAAAAATTTTATAAAATACAAAATATATAAGACAAGTAAGAAAAAGCCACTTTCTGTTTCTTACGTATTATATATTATAACTAACTGACCCAGTGAACGTTGTTTCTGTCTTTAAACAACTGCCGCACCAACCTATTACGAACGGGTTGTACTAATTCGGGAACCTTCCCTGGCATGTGCAAACAACTTACCAAAATTTCGTTACAATCGGTTTACCCTTATTGCGCGAGTCCGACTCGCACTTGACCCTGTCTGACTCGCACTTGACCCTGTCTGACTCGCACTTGGCCCTTTTTCTTACTCAGAAACCTTCTCCTGCGTGTGCATAACAACTTCCAAAATTTCATTACCATCGGTTTACGCTTATGGCGCGAGTCAGACTCGCACTTGACCCTGTCCGAATCGCACTACCATCAATTCTGTTAAAAAAGGATTATGCAAAATTTTAAGTAGATTGGACAAAGGAATCACGTGGTCCCATACAAACTTTGACCCCCTTTTTCACCCCCTTAGGGGTAGAATTTCAGAAAATCCTTTCTTATCGAATGCCTACGTCATACAAAGAACACACCCTCTAAGTTTCAGGTCTCTACGATCAGCGGTTTAGGCTGTGCGTTGATCCATCAGTCATTCAGGAAAAAGCATTTTATATGTATAGATTATCTAGTATAGATAAAAAACCATTTATCTGTTCCACTGTTGCGCGCGGGCGTATTGAATGGTGTACAAAACCTACGCGAGCAGCAATAGAAATAAAAATAGCTTCAAAACGATTACCATGGAGTTACAAAATCACCCGGCGGGCCTTAATTAACTATCACAATCAATACCTATCAAACATATCGTAGTTTTAGTACGTATTGCAGCGAGCGGGGGCGTAATGCTGCTTTAACTATAAAATCCCATTTGGTACGGGATCTATCTGCTTTAGTGAAACTAGGCATATTAGGAAGATCTTTTGTATTTTTTTATCGTTCTTTTATAATCTGAGGCGATTATCATCATGTTAATATTCCTATACTTAAATAACATTATACAAAGATAATACTTAGTTCTTAACTTCTTTGGTTTCCAGCGGCATCCTTCATTTATATTATATTATATTTATATGTAGATGTTACGACCTCTGGATAGGTTTAAAGGAAGTAGAAAGACTAGCGAACGTTTTATCGCAGTAAATACTTCATCGTGATATTACGGAGCTGTAAGGGACAGTAGTAGATATTTTGAATAAAAAGATCTCCATTCTCCCTAATCTGCCTAGTTTCTTTTTAGCAGATAGATCCCGTACCTAGAGGTATTTTATAGTTAAGCAGCATTACGCTCCCGCTCGCTGCAGTACCTATGTAAGAAACATTTATAGGCAATTTTGGCGCCTTCTTTCCTTCTGTTATTACAATCTGTTCTGTTCTGTTTAATAGATAGTACCGTCAACATTCTCACAATGAGTAACGCCAAAATAAAATGAGAACTCTTCAATTCTATGTATGTATATGGACAGTTAAATAAATAAATATATGTTACAAGTATACATATATTTATATCTAAGTAATGTTCTTTTTTACCACGTTGTTTCTAATATTTCCTAAGTTTATCGTTCTATTAAATTTTACGTTTTCGTTAATCAATCAATCAATATCATTTTTTCAATTAGGGCTACAATAATTGAGCACTTATGAATGTCACTACGCTATCGGTTCGTAAGTCTATAGGGCGGGATATCTTGTACTGAGAAGAACCGGCAATTTCATTTCTTTTACAGCGTCCAATTAAAATATTGGAAAATGCCCTCCCTATCATAGAAGAACACTTTCCATTACAAACATAAAAATATAAAGCACAAGCAGAACATAAAAAGAGTATTTGCAAAATATAAAAAAAGTCAGTTTATTTTTTATCTTATTGGCTTACTTCTTGGGTTCGATTGGAATAATCAGATCATATCCTGTTATTGTGGCCACGGCTGCGATGTCGGCGATCGTTAGCTGATCTCCCGTCAGGTACTTGGAACGAGACAGGAATTCTTCAAGGAAACCATACGCTTCTTCCAAATCCTGAAGTTGTCTTTTACTTGGATTCCTTACGCCTTCCACCAAAGCTGCGTACTTTAACCATAATATTATTTGTTACAGAAAATTGCAAAATATTTAAATTTAAAGTAGAATTAGTGATATGCTTTAAAAGTTTACTCAAAAATATCCTCTGTTAATCGTTTTCAAGTCCATTTAGGTACCTGTTCCATTGTTAAGCCTGTACGTATTGAATAGTGTTCAATGGAAATGAAAATGGGATTTAAAACGATCACCATTGGAGTAACAAAATCATACAGCGGGTCTAGTCTTAGATAACTACCGCCGAAGACTTTTCAGTACTTTTCACTACAGTCAAAGTAATCATAGTATTAGTAGGTAGGTATGTAAGGAAAAATGAGATGGCGTCTTTTCTTTCTGTTTTTACAACGGTTCTAAAACTAAAATTGTTCTTTAAAGAATTCTTAATGTAAATCTTTTACCAGAGAAGGCTTCTAATTTGGTTTGGTAGAATATGGTACACTAACGGTAACAGATCTCAATTTGGTTTGGTAGAATATGGTACACTAACGGTAACAGATCTCAATTTGGTTTGGTAGAATATGGTACACTAACGGTAACAGATCTCAATTTGGTTTGGTAGAATATGGTACACTAACGGTAACAGATCTCAATTTGGTTTGGTAGAATATGGTACACTAACGGTAACAGATCTCAGTCTTGGAAATAATATGGAGTCGTCAAAGAACAGCTTCTGATTGACAAGTGCTCGCTGTTTTACGTCTTTTGGGTAAAGGTCATCAGTCTTTCCATACATATCAACTAAGTACATCATCATGGCATGGCTGAAAGGTTAAAAATCGTTTTTTAACTTTGATCGTGGTTATTATATAATACAAACTAAGTTAAATTAATACTTTTCAGTATGGATTTCTGGATCGTTCTTATCGGTAGAAAAACATTTTTGAAATTACCTTAAAATCACATTAAATAATAAATAAATATTTTTGGACATTACACACAGCGCTGTCTGACCCCATAGTAAGCAGAGCTTATGTTATGGGTACCAGACAACGGATACAGTTACATATATATATTACTTTTTTTTTGTAAATACATACATATCATACATAAATACACCAAGACTCAAGACAAACACAAATATTTATCACATATTTTTTTGTCCAGTGCGGGAATCGAAACCACACCCTCTGCACAGCAATCGGCCACACTACCAACTAGGCTGCTAGGTTCAGTATCTGGTCCTCGTTTTCTGTTCAAGTTTTGGTACTCACATAAATGTAAGCCTCACTTACCTGTCATGTAGAAAAATGTCATTTTCGGTGTCTTCTAAAACAGGAATAGTATGAAGTGGATTTTTCTGAAATTAGTAAAATAAATAACAGTATTTTTCAGGCATTACTACTGCCAATAATATTATGTTAAACTACAGGATTCATAATTCAAAAACTCGATGATGGCAGTATTTGAAAATAAACTTCACTCTTTTCAGAAGGATATATGTACATATAAGTATATATAATAATAATAATAAAAAATTATTTTGGACGTTACACAACGTTCGGCCACAAAGTAAGCAAAGCTTGTGTTATAGGTACCAGATAACGGATACAAATACATAAATATTACTTTTTTAAAATACATTTCTAGTTAATACATACATATCATACATATATACACCCAAGCGTAAATGTTTATATTATGACATAAATGTTTGTTCAGTGCGGGAATCGAACCAACACCCTCTGCACAGCAACTGGCCACACTAGCAACTAGGCTGCGAGGGAGTCACTGAGGGAGATATATAATGATATATTAGTTCTGTAGCTTGATATTAATTCTAGATAGAAAAAGAATTACGATGGACAAGACAGGTAGATGGAAACTAAACTAAAAATGGTATTGATCAATTTATTTATAATAAATTAGCATTTTCTCGCGACCCACGCAAAGTTAAGTAATCAGCGTGGTATTCCTACGGAATTCGGTTATGGTTATCCTTGCGGGAACTTTTGAATTTTCTGAGATAAATGTATATAATTAAGTACATGTAGCATGTTTGTTGCTCCACACGCTACAAAAACTGAACCGATTTGGCTGAAATTCGTCTCACAATCTTTCACATGTATAATATAAGGAGGATAAAATTACTAAGAACAAATACTTTTAAATATGCCGGCGATCGGTGCTCCATCTCTTTGAAGTTTAGGTCAACCATGTCGACCTCGAGACCCAGCAAGTCGCACACCATCATGGCAGCTCGAGCCGGGGGGCTCAGGTCTATTTTGTACAATTTTAACGGCATCTGCAATGTTTAAGATGGTAATAAAGTTCGACATACTATATTACTATGAAGGGTTATAATTTTAACAGTCTACCTATATGTATGTTTGTTCATTTGTTCCCTTCATAATTCCTAAATTACTCATTGTGTTTTAACAAATTAGGTGTAGTTAGAAGCTTTTAAAAAGTTCAGTGATATGACGAAGCTGTTGAAGCATTTGAGATATGCAGAAACAGCATAAAAAACGCAGCTATTATTTCACATTCATACATATTGTTCCTCTTGAGTGTGATGCATCTCATATGTGCACTGGTTCTGTACTTCAACAATACATCAAAGAATCACGGCTGCGTCTAGTAAAGAAATTCTCAAGCACTATTATCTATAAACTTTATAAGTCAAGCATTTAAGACATCTGTTTGGAGGCAGACATCTCACAATTTACTTAGTATATTATATTCTCTTTGCTCACAATATGTACCGACCACAGACCACCTAGACGAACAAGACATCTAGAGCAAAGAACTTACATCCGACGTACGTCACATTTCTGGCAAAGATAATATCGTTTCGGATGCACTCTCACACTTAACCGCCTTATCTACACCAGTTTAACTAGACTTATGAAAAGTTAGACAAAGCACAAAAACAAGATAAATCCAACCTACTGTTAAAGCAACTGAATCAACAGGTTTAGGGCATAATAATATCAAATCCAAACAATTATGTTGGGTGTGAAACGTCCACTTTATTTATAAGACCTTATATGCCCAAAGATTTCTATGATCAACGAAGGACTACAAGTAAAATGATGTAAAAACTTATTTTTTTGGTCATCTATGAACGTTGACATTGGAAAATGGGTACAATCATGTATCGCCCGTCTGTTTAACGTGAAAATATAAATACACATTCCAAGTCGATTATCATCTACAACAAATCACTTAGCATATTCATATTGGCATTGTTGGTACAAAAAACATCCCCTCAAGGTCATAGGTACTGTAGAGGTCACGACCTCTCGATAGGTTAGAAGGAAGTAAAAAGACTAGCGAACGTCTTATCGCAGTAAATACTTCATTGTGATATTACGGAGCTGTAAGGAACAGTGTTAGATATTTTGAATAAAAACCATCGGAACGCTGGATTGTTCCTTTTTTAGATATAGATCCGGAAAATCTTGCTAATTCAGAGAGTCAATTCCTGTATTTTACCAGGACGCCCTTAAGGTAATATAGAATGGCTCTGTGTAGTCAGTAGGGTAAAGGTCAGACATTCCTGTGTAATAAATCTGCATTTCTCTTACGGAATAATTAGTAATAGAATACCAAATTTGTACCGCAAGAAATCGTGTAAATAAGTAGGTTACCGATGCTTTGAATTTATAGCTGAAAACTTTGACAGGCACCTTTTGAAAATAACGAATAATAAATTACTAGTAGGTAATAATCCGTACGCGCTCTGAAAGGGACGCAAACTTGTAGACGTACATTAAAAATGACAGTTCTGGACAGTAATGTAAAGTTTTAAAATAAGTTAAAGTATTCAGTAATCTTTTGTTTGTACAATTAGAAAATGACGCAAGTTTACGCTAGGTCTATGTCTGACGACCGTCTGCACACGCTTCAATTCTAAAAGGCCGGATCCCATATTGAATGCGGTGGATTGTAATAAAAACATGCAATATACCTACTCAGTGAGGTTTATACAATGACCCACTTACCGGTGTAAAAAAATCAGCTTCTTACATTTTTATATAGGACTCCTTTAAAAGGATTTAGGTCAAAATTTAACACAAAAAAACTCATTTTCAGGTCTGTTACTCATTCCGGTTACTAATTAAAGACCCGTGATATACGAACAGATAGACGTACAGATAGCAAAAGGGCTTTATTATGTCCATTGGGTACAGACAGAATTCTAAAAACCGGCCAAGCGCGTGTCATACACGCAGTAATTTAGGGTTCCGAATATAATAACTATAAAACTAGACGATGACATAATATCGTAAAGCCAAAGTATTTGCAAACATTAAAAAATACTATACAGGAAAAATCGGCCAAGTGCGAGTCGAGTAACGAGGGTTCCTTACAAACTTATTATATGCAGACAGTTTTTCTATCATGAGATCAAGTCTCACTCACTTATCCCTTAATTATCAGTTGGATAAAAAAAAACGGGTTGCACTCCGGGAGTGCCGGCAGAATCGAAAACTTGAATATAATTTTTGATATTTTGGAATGGTTAGGAAATAATTTTGCATGAATTGCTTTAATTATCAGTATAAAAGTACTATCATTTATGTGGTAAAATACAATATTCATTTATTGCCCTATCGTACACAAACATGACAATTAATATTACATTAAATATTTAACACTTCAGAACTTCGCCGCACTGTAGAAAGAGAGGGAGATACTCCCTCTCCTACTCTCCCTCCGTCTTACGAATTTCACATTCCGAGTTTAACATTTTTTACCCATTACAAAAAAAGTGCACAACGCCGCTAAAGAAGTTTTCACTTAAAAAATCCATCCTATGTTTGATATGTAACATCTTGTCTCTCGCCGAATTTCATGATTCTTGGTCAATGGGAAGTACCCCATAGGTTTTGATTTATTTATGACACAATATGAGACAAAAAAGGCCGAATTTTGGGCATTTTTTTTATTCTATTGTCTTAGCTACTAAGCTTGACTTTTTAACAACTTTAAGAGATCGTAGACTTTAGTATTTAATATTAATTTCAATTTGATACCTTCACGCGTTCTTAAGTAAAAGGGGTCATGACAGACAGACAGACAGGCTTTTTTTAATGTGTTATACCAACAAATTAACGAATTTCAGATTTTTTCATATATTTTCTTCGTGTCAAATTTCATGATTCTATAGGACAACGGGAAGTATCCTACAAGTTTTGATTTATTTAACATATGCGACAAAAATGGCCGTATTTTTTATTGCGTTAACTTAGAAGCTTGAATTTTTTACAGCTTCAAGGGACCGTATATAGACCTTAGTATTTGATATTAATTTTAACTTGATACCTACAGACAGACAGACAGTAGACCGACAGAGTGACGGACAACGAAGTGATCCTATAAGGGGTTCTTTTTCCTTTTTGAGGTACGAAACCCTAAATAGGCGCGGTATATAGGCAACAATAACAATAAAAATAAATAACATCTTCCATGCACGCTTTCTCAAAAAACAAATATTATTTTAAGTGCGCGGCAAAAGACGGCAAAGAATACATACACATTTAATTTTTTTGTTTTATTATTAAAATGTCCACGTCAAATAGTGACAGAATAGAATGTACACCTCCAAATATTACGGAGAGTTATAGCAAGTAATAATATACTTCCCGCAAAGTTTCGGCATTTATATATGAAAAATGCTACTAAGATTTTTATAAGTGGCGAGAATCTAGCAATGTGCCAAAAACATCATTCTCGGAGATTGTTTTATTTTGAAGTATGTGCAAATAAACTACTAATATTACTCAATATAATGCAGCATGTTTAAGGTAAGCATAAATTTGACCAAAATATTTTTTTCTAAATGAACTTGCTTTTCTCAATAGGTATGTATTTTATTTTCTTGTCGTTCTTGTATGCAACTGCAAATTGATATTTTAATACTAGCCTTCAATACTTAAAACTGGCTGTCATATTAAAATTACCTTTATTTCGTAACAGTTGCATAAATAGCTCTTTAACATTTAACTAAGGGAGGAAAAATTCTTTTTCACACAACACATTATGTGGAGTGTCGTTAGGCAGATATGGATAAATTCTAATTAATTGATTTTTTTATTTTTATTTTATTTTTATACCACTAAGGTGGCAAACAAGCCTACGGTCCGCCTGATGGTAAGCGGTCACCGTAGCCTATGGACGCTTGCAACACCAGGGGCATCACTCGCGGGTTGCCGACCCTTCAGAAATCTAATAACTTCTTTTTTGAGATCCCCATACTGTAGTCCTTAGAGAAAAATTGAATTGTTTCGAACAAAAAAGATCTAGAAGTATTGAAGAAATTCGCAATAATTCTCATTTTACGGAACATAACCTTAATTAATGTGTTTACGACACGCAATTGACTAGTTCCAAAAGTGCAGCTGACATATGCTATCGACCATGCTAGTCTTATAATAATAAATTAGTGGAAACTTATTTACAATTGGCATCAAACTGGAAATCTGGAAAATATCGATGGTCGATTTGGGAAACCAAATTAACCGAACCACTTTCATAACATATTGAAATTTCACTTTTAACTAAACAAGTAAAAATAATAATAATTACACGCACTGTCTCGGTTTCATAATTATGTGCCATTTACCATGTTAGTCTTATATAAATAAACAAACGTCTGAAAAATGTTGCTGTCTGGAAAATATCGCTGTTTCCCAAGTCAACTGAACCACCTTCATAACTTCACTATTTAAATCATGGTAAAACAAATTATTACTCACTTTTAACCAAACAAAGACCAATTACTGAGTAACAACAATTATAATTAGATTAGCAAAAAGCAGCAAGTTACTTCTATGTACCTATACGAGTTCACGTTGAGTATACAACTGACCGTGCGACGCGTCCCATGTGAAGGCCGCCATACTTGTTAGACCAATTGTAAGCAGATAATTGGTACGTCCATTTGTTTGGTTGGTGATAAAAATATTATCTATTGCGTAATATTTTTTTAATATTTAGAGGGCAGTGTTAATCAGTTTATAACGACTGTGCCAAAAGGAGGGTTATGTTTTTCGGGTGTATTATGTATGTATGTATGTATATTTCTTTGGCACGCTCTGTAGCCTAAACGGCTTGATGAATTTTAGCTAGAGAGGTGTCGTTAAATTCGGCTCCATTATGAGAGTAATACTGGGCACATAAAATTGAATTGTTAAAAATCAAAATGGCGGATTTTATGCTTTTAATGTGCGGGCTAAACATTTTTTATGTCCCCGAGTTGGGTTGAAGGGCTTTAAAAGGCGAGTACGAAAATATATAACACTCATAAAAAAAAGTCAAGCGGGAGTAAAAACAATTTAAAAAAAATTAACGCTAAAGAGCTGTGAATGTGTGAAAAAAACCCGACTGCAAAAACATTAAGAACTAAACAGAAATTAAAAACGTACGAAATATTTAACTATAAACAGGTAGGATTTGTTTTAATAAAAGTTTAAATTCTGTACAGATTGCTCACACCACTTATAGTTAAATATTTGGTATGTTTTAAGTTAAGTTCCTAATGTTTTTGCAGTCGGGTTTTTTCTTTTATTTAATTATTTATTTAGTCTGGTATTGGTGTAAGTTTGTAAAGCGTTATCATTAAATGCGCTGAACTGCTGAGCGCATAATATGCCCGTACACATTTGTCAATAGCTTAATATCAAGGAACAATGATTGGAATGGATTTGAACAATCCAACACCTCCCGATCATTTCTTGTTTACCTACTTCCGCTCATCATACCGCTGCACTGTCGATGTCGTACCGTAACAAAAATAGTCAGCTTGCACATTTATTCATTCAAAGAATAGAAACGTGTATCTATATTAATAATGCTTTAGCAGAATACGTAGAGAGGCATTATTTAAGCCCTTTTAGCCGCACACTTCAGTTTGGTTTCCAAAATATAGGTAAATACTGATTTTCCACAAACCGTTAGTACCAGTTATTATCGTAAGATAGCAGTGGTTAAGTTAAAGGCCTCATGGGCCATTTGATGACAACTAACAATAAGGTGACCCTGACCACTACCCTTACAAGCCTTCGCCAATCCGGCTGGAGCCTGAGATGGAGTTATCGTGCCTAGCAGTGGGCCAATATTGGTTGGCTCGATGGAGTCATAAAACATTAAAATGATCGATTAATTGTGATTCTATTATTAAATAAGAAAGAATAATAAAAGAAGAAGCTGTGTGAGCTCATCGAATAGGATATTATACTACGAGTAGAATTCGAAATAATAGTGGAAAACTAAGTAGCAAGTAGTTAAGCTTACGCAGCGGATAGACCCTTAATTATTCGATGAGCTCACACAGTGGAGATACCCTTAATTATTCGATGAGCTCACACAGTGGAGATACCCTTAATTATTCGATGAGCTCACACAGTGGAGATACCCTTAATTATTCGATGAGCTCACACAGCGGAGATACCCTTAATTATTCGATGAGCTCACACAGCGGATATACCCTTACTTATTTTCGTTTGTAAAACATTTTTCTATATATATTTTGTATGCGAGTTACTTCATATCACTTTGAAGCCCCTAAAGCAAATTTTATGTACGGGATTATTAGCGTATTTAAAGTGGACGGTAGACACACAAAATATAAGAGGAAAAATTGAATACTTTTAATGGACTATACAGAGTATAGGAACTAAACTGGAATCCTAAAAAAATGGTTTGCACGGAACTGAATGATATTCCAGATGAGCCAACCTCTTTAAGAGAAGCTGTGTTACTTCTTGAGTGGCAATCTATATTCGGCGGTCAGGGTTTTCAAAAATGTGCTTGCAAATCGATGTTCCTGTTTTAAGAAATCTGTAGCCTACTATACAAATCTACATGCTACAACAGTTTGAATTGCGTGAATAAATAAATAATTAATACATTCTTTATTTGTTTTTAGGTTAAGTTCAAAGATTTTAAGGGTCATATGTATGTATAATTTATACGTGAAAAAAGTATCTACAAATTTTTTTTGTAAAGAAAAAATAATTTATTTAATATAATTGTATACTCAGAAACACAAAATGTATGCCTAAGTTTCGTGCCATTAATAATTGTACATAAAGAAAGTGCAAAGTTCCTATCCAGGCTAAAGAACATATATAAGTCCAAAAATATGTACCAAATGTTTATTCCTTTATAATTATGTAGCAAAATGTATTTTTTTTATACCACTAAGACGGCAAACGATCTTACGGTCCGCCTGATGGTAGGGGATCACCGAAGCCTAAGGACGCTTGCAACACCTGGGGCATCACTCGCGCGTTACCAACCCTTTAAAAATCTGATAACTGCTTTCTTGGAAAACCTCATACCGTACTGTTAATTTTCTGTTTAAAGTTTTTATTATATAGAAGTCAGTTGTGATAATCATTGTTTTATTGTGTTATTATATAGCAGGCAGGTACGATGCCTAGTAATTTCGACAATTAAATTCCTTCCTGTCCTTATATTCACTGTGAATGGGGTATACTTAGAGCTAAAGGCGCAGACTTGTTTGACGTCATTTTTGACAGTTATTAGCTTTAAGAAAGTAAGTTAGTCGTACCCCTCTTTGCCTGCGTGTTTAAAACACGTAAATTTAAGAGGATACATTTCGCGGTGCCTCGCAGCGGGCTTCATACAAATGAATTTCTCATTTGTTTTCGACATTAACTGATCAATCACTGTGAAATTTCTTAGTCATAATACCAAGCTGAATACCTATGTCTGTAGTTTCTCCAAAATCTTGTAAAACGTTCTATTAACTAGAAATCTTTTTTAAAACCATTTGTATGAAAAACTAGTATCCTGTATAACTTTTGAACAATAAAATTTTATAGAAAACTGGCGCACTGTAGACCTAGATATTTATTACTAGAACATGTCCAAAATTTTGTGGTGTTTGATCAGCAAGAGTCAAAAATAAGTGAGAAATTTGTTTGTATGAAGCCCGCTGCGAGGCGACGCGAAGTGTATCCTCTTAAGCATTCTAGTCTTAATACTTTTGAAATTACTAGATGCAAAGTGACATATGGGACGGACTGACATGGAAAAATGAAAAGGATTCTTTGCTTGACTACGGAACCCTAAAACCAGATAATGGTACATGTCCTTAGCTGAAGTTCTTAATTTTCTGTTCTACTAGTACCTATGATACAATGAAACTTCTAGTTATTCTATGTAATTGTCCTTTATTATCGCTTATTTCAAAACATAAGTGCAACACGTATTTTTTTAGAGTATTTTATTGTATATTTTAAGTTTTTATTTGTGTGTGTATTATTTGTTGATGTAAAAGTTAGTTTTAATTAGTAAGAATAATAATTCATTTAGGTTTTTATTAATGCACAGCCTATCTACTCCTGTCTAGCTTCATGTACCCAAAATATTGCCATATAGAAATTACTTTTTAGCCCACACGGAGAAAAAACTTTAGTAGCCTCAAGTAAATAATACTAATAATTACTAAAATATTAGTAATTCCGAGGACAAGTAATTTACACTGACGGTAACCAATGAGTTTTACTTATTGTACTTACTAACAGCTATAAAACTAGTCTTGTTGAAATAACAGTGTTGTTTACTAAAAACAAGTGATTTATTGGAATTAAATAACGTAACTCGCTTACAATAAGCGTTATACCGATAGCTCCGGATGAACCACTGTGATACGAAGCGTACGGGTGACAACTGGTTTGTGTTTGTGTACCTGGTAGATGCAGGGCTGTGGCGGAAGGTGCGTCAAATTTGTTCTGTTCAGGGTCACCAATTTTGAAGCGGCGGCAGGTGATTCCCCGCCTGGAGAACGCCGTGGTCCACTTTGCTTTTTTTTTTCTGAACTGACAATGCAGTTGGCAAGCAACATGCAGCCATTACTGCTTCACCGGGCTATTTTGGGCGAGACTCTGAAGGAGCCACAGCCCGTATAGCGCCCAACGCTCAAGGGCTCCCCGCGGGGGGAGCCTCGGCTTGGGTTGTCGCTCTCCGGGGCGTCCCTTGACCCGGCGTGAGTCTCGAACCCGAAGGTGAGTCACCGCCAGGAGGAGAGTCCCCGTTACGCGAGTGCGGCTGCGATTGAGCGTGTATCCTTGTGGGCGCTGACTAACCCGGGGACGTCGGCGTCGTGTTTGGAGGGAGGCCCTTTTAGGGGAGGTCGTTGAGACTAATCTCGCTATTCGGATAGCGAGATCGTCATCTGGGGCCGTTAGTACGTGCCGAGGCCGCCTAACGATGGTTTTACGACCATGGCGGGGTCGACCGGGGGGATGATACGTTGTGGATTGCACAATTAGTCGATTCGGGTGATTAGCGGTTTTTAATCGGCGGTGTAAGTAGTTGAAGCGAGCTTTGTTTTCGATAGTGGGAGCGCGATCGTGTCTGCGGCGTTGCGCTCAGTCATTATCGACCTGATGTGCTGAGGCAGGATTACGTGGTGGTAATCACTAACCGGCACTTGTCTTGAGCACTCGCCAACCGTGGCGGCCAGGTGGCTAGTGAGTGAGTCGATAGCTACGTTTAAGTCGGTCGCAGAAGAGATTACAATGGGAACGCGATCTAGATGTGGCGAGCTGGGATTTTCGAGCAATTGCCCGAATTTATCCTAGTCCGTCACGGTTCTAGTGTCGGGAGGAGAGTCCGAAGGGGAACCAAATTGGAGGAGGACAGGGCGATGGTCTGAGTCAAGTTCGTCAAGCACCTCTATAGAGCGAAAGCTTAGCCTTACATTCTTTAGAAGTGCTATGTCGAGCACGTCAGGGTTATTCCGAGTATTATGGGGAAAGTAAGTGAGCGTCATGGGAGCGATGATGTCAAAGTTTAGTCTATCAACTATGTCGTCGAAGAGTCTGCCTCTCCGTGAAGTTACTGAAGAGTTCAAGCGACGGTGCTTGCAATTTAGGTCGCCGGCAAGAATAACGGCGTCGCTTAAATTTTAGAGCGACTGAAGGTCGCTCTCCAATAAGTCTTTTGAGAGAGGGAGATAAACCGATGCAATGATGATCGGCTGCTGGACGGTTTGATAGTTCGCGATCGTAGGGGGCGGACAGTGGGCTTGAGGAACGTTTCCTGGATGAGGAAGACGTCCGGTGTGTGGGACAAGAGGAATTGCGACAATTCCTGTCTTTGGTTGCGGAGACCGTTAACGCGTAAAGTACCCGTGGGCATAATTACAAATAACTCCTAAGAACACAATCCATTATTTAAGCAGTAGAACACAAAAAGGGAAGAAGTCTCTTCTCAGACAGACCAAGCGAATAAATCTCGCCTTGGCACCTTATGTACATGGGTGGTAGAAGTTGTGAACGGGAGGTTCAAAAGAGATTTTAAACTATTTAGACAGGATTATTTTAATACGGCCATAGTACATATGATGATTTTAAAGTAGCTGCAGCATTACTTAATCGTTCCATCGACCAATCGAAGAGAGTATTTGCGCAAACAGATTTTTACAAATATAAATGAGAGATTGCATGTCCCTAATATACTTGCAGACTATGTGATAGGGAAAGATGTTAATCATCAACGCGCTTCTTTTAGAAGTATTTCTGTCAATACAGATAGGGTAGAGTTGGGTAATACCGAGCCCCTAAGGGAATTATACTATAACTAAGCTCAGGTTAGGTTAAAATAAAAACGAAATATAATAGAAGGTTGACAATTTATCTGACGACACTAACGAAAATTTAAATTTATCAAAAAACAAACAAAAACAATAATTCGAGCGAATAATTAAAAATTGGGAAAGCGCAGTATTATCAAACTGGTCTGATAATATCGTGCCCCAGGTAGGTAATTGAGCACTGGGTCTGATAAAACTGCGAAAAGCATCACACAATGTGTCAGTCAGAGAGTGGAACCCTGGAGACCGAATTGGAAATAGGTACAGACTCCAGATTTCACAAAATGTTTAGTATTAACCTAAGTGATTGACAATTTGACATTGACAAGACAAGAAAACAATTATAATATTACCTAGAACTTTTACTTAGGTATAAATACTGACACTTATAAGAATAATATACTTACATATTCTTTCAGGGATTTATAATAATCACAACCATATTATATAGCTGGGCATAATTTCAACGCGCCCTACGCGCGGCATTATCAAACAAGATCATTTTATTTTGTAACCTCAAAAACATAAACAAACTCAAAGGATTAATTTAAAATTATTCTACACATAAGATATACATTATTTTTACACTATAAATGAGGATAATTTATTACTGAGTGTGAAATATTCATTGACTCACCTCTTATTGAAATCACCCAAAAAACTATAGCGATCGCGCGGAAAACCTGCAAGCTCGCGGCCTTGCTCTCTGAATACTCGGCGGCAGTTGGCGGTGCTCGAGCAGGGTAGGGGGTACATAAAGCTTTGATTTTACTAATATTGCAGGCACGTTTTGTTGACTGTTTCAAAGAAACCGAGGGGCGCGGAATTTTCAACCGCGCGGTATTACCCAACTCTCCCCTAATATAATATTCCTTTTTTTCTCAAAGAAAGATCTGATATTGTTTGCTATTGGAACGTATCAATTAAAACTAGCGTATAACTATTACGGTGAACCACGCGGTTTGTACCACATCGAGGTGTGCGAGGAACTTAATCTCAATGGCTTAAGTGAGCATGGCATTACCAAAAAACACATTTTATTTTTACGAGCGCGAATACAGTCGCGCCATACGCGATCTAGGATTTATTACACCTATATTGTGCATTTGACAAATCAGAAACAACAAGGAAGAGAAGGCATACTTTACTATTACTGCTCATGTGCCTCTGAAACAAGGACACTAGGTTGCTGTGCCTGCCTTCCAAACCGAAGGGCGTGGGTTCGATTCCCACGCCTAGACAAACATTTATTTCTGTTTATCTCGAGTCTGCGTGTTTTCTATGTATAACATACGTATTTAGAAAAAAAAAAGTATCCAAGTATTTAAATCAGTTGTCTGGTTTTCATAATACAAGCTTTGCTTAGTTTAGGATCAGTCGACGTTGTGTGATTTGTCCAAAAAATATTATTATTATCTATCTATGTGAAACCACCCCTAATTCCACTGGTGGGTGTCGTCAAGGTGACTGTGAACATTGAATATCTTTATTGTGTTTACCTACCTACAATACGGCAAATACTTTTGCGAGGGTACCCGTGCCCAGCAGTGTTTTTTACGAGGAGACCTGTGATAATGGCTGTTTTTTTTCACATGTTTTTATATTTCTTTTGACCAAAAAAACGTTGTCATGGCCAAATAATCGCAAGATTAACTGATTTTGTAGGTAAAAATCTAATAGTTTTAAAAGTAATACCTATCTCATAACTGGACCGGAATATCGAAATACAGTTTCCACAGTATGTCAGTGTATATTATTAACCTCATATTAGTTTGACTTTCTGAAGTGGCTGATTCTTTTTTTTCTTGGACCAAGTCCCATACTATTTTGCCCATCCTCCTTTATATTGTGTTGTAATTTCCAGTAAATACATGTTGAAATTAATAAAATTTAGTATTAACGCATTTTAATAAACAGGTTAAAAACTCGAACAATATTTTTTTTTGTTATTTAATAAGTAATTATTATGATGATGTGATCACTCCGAATTCTGTAGCAATTATTTGATAGTTTTTCAACCTAAAGGAAAAAAAAGCCTCAAAGATGGTGAATTGGGGTGTGCTGTCCTCAGGCTTTTGTAACGAGTCAAAAGAATTTGCATAAAAGAAAGTTAGTAAGACTTATATATTAATGAGTGTGTTTGTGTGATGTGCTCATACGCGTTCGGGACCACTTCGGCGCCGGGCATCCAATGACGGATCGGAGCAGATCTTTAAGAAGTTGGGTAAAACTACATAAAATATACTTTTAATAAAAGCTATTTTAGTTTCACATACATTTTATTATTAGTATTTTTCACATTCATATTAGTATTTTGACAATTAGATGTAAAGGCGACACAAGGTACTGTTTTTATATTAAGGTAAGGTCACACTTTGTCAGATCTCAGCGTGGCAGGACAGGCTGCATTATAGTGCAAAGCATTTTAAACAGAGCAAAATCTATATTATGTCCTATGGACTCTGCAATAACCTCACAAAATTGGACAAACTTTAGAGACAGACAAAGCATACTTGCGGTCTCTTTTCTCTATCTATTAACGTTCGCCATTTTGTTTGTTGATTTTTATTCAAACAAGTTAGAAAACGACAAGAGATATTCGCTTCGCTTTGTCTCTGTCACACTTTTGCAACTATTTTTTTTCAGAGCTTGCTAGGAAATGCGCTGGTCAATTATCTTTGTCTATGGACGACATGACGTGAGAAGGGACGGGCCGCATCTTCTACGTCTTTGCAGCACAGACTACTAAATAAATTGACAGCCATCATCGGCGCAATAAATGGGACCATCTTCAAAATGTAGGATGTAGATGTAAGACATATTTCTTTTGGGGTTTTTGTGAACTGACAAAGTTTTAGATATTTTTTTTAATTAAACACGCATGAACAGCAACATGGTAGCTTCATGGACTTTTGGGTCACAGTTCCATCATGATCCAGCACAAACATGCTACGCAGTATATACTTCTGCTGGCAACTATAAGTTTGCGAACGCTTGACAGGCTGAAAGTGTTTTCTATTGCACTTGGGATATCTGAAAAAGAGTATTACATTTAACGATTTCTAATAAAACAACAATAGTTTTGATTATTTTTGATATTTATTAATAATGCTGTTGGGTGCTGATTAGACTGTAATCAAGTCCATCGAATTTAGCCTTTTTAGCGTTGTCTCAGTGAGGTCCTACTACTGCCTACATACACACGATAATTCTTAACGTTCAGTTCACATAAATTTCGATTTATGTGTAAAACTGCCATCAAACTAATTATTTACAAGTCATATGTTTTTGTGCTACAAAATTAAATTAAGTATATTATTATATAATCCACTCCTATCAGAAAATGCTATTGCACTGTAAGTACCTTACCAGAAAGTGGTAACTAGCGGCTGGATACACACGTTCACCATAATGTGGGGGATAACCTCTTTTCTCTAACCACTTTCACTCTCTATGACACTGCTTCTAATGCAGTTTTTCTAGACTAAAATGGCTTTAAATGACCTATTATCGTGATTGACTAGTTATTCTGTAAGTATATCACAGTAAGAAAGAGGTAGGTATCATAAAGAAGAACTGAATAATATTTAAAAAAAAATTAAGTTATAAGTATTTAGTATCTGTAACAAACTACGTTTAGGCACAGACTCAATAATTTATCTGAGATCTATCAGTTAGAATAAAACTTATAATTTTTGGACTACTTAACTTAAATTTTTTCATAGTTTAATTGTTTTATTTAGTTTAAATCCGCCATTTTGATTTTCGTCAAATAAGTAAAATACGAAATACATTAAACATACTTTGAATATCCCATAATTTTGTTGTGAACAAAGTTCCAACGCCAACTTAATTAACAATATCAGGGTAAAACGTGACGTTGTCAAAAGTGTGAAAATTGTCAAAAAAAAAACAACTCACTTGCAAGTTTCCGCTAGAAATGTTTGAACCGATTCTTTTGAGTCATTTACATTTATTACGTAATACCAAACTCCATCTTTGTCTGTGGCAGCAAGTGGGGTTACTATCTGTAAACCAAAAGTTTTATTAATCACACGTCAACTCCTTCTTTAAAACTGTCTTTAAAGCCTGAATATAAGCACTTTTTTTGTTATAATATTCATCAATACGGCATCCTGACGCGGGGCTGTGATACTCTATGGTCCCACATTATATTATACCGTTATTCCAATTACGCCAGCTACGGATTTATTCAAGAAAAATGTACAGAAAACCTCGTTAGGAAAGGCTAACCTACGTCATAAGTATTCTTTGTTTTTACGTCCTAGTAAAATTGATAAAAATTAAATAAATATTACCAAATAAATAAATTTAAACTTTGAAAATCTGACAAATTCCTCACACAAAAGTTATTATTGAGGAAAGTTTTCTCATACCTATTTAATGTAAAAAAAATATAACCTAATATATAGCTTTATTTCTCATAATAAAAAATCTTATTAGGTACCTACCTTGCATCCTTACCTATTAGGTTTTAAACGAAGTTAATTTTGAAAAATTAAGGAAAAAACCTGTTTTGGTACACGAAGGCTCGAACCTCCGCCTATCAGAACGCAAGACAGACATGGAAATCACTAGGCAAGCAGAGACCATATTGCAATATGTTCCCTACTTTTTAATTAACTTTACCTTTTCGTTGATCCCGCACAGTTCCTCGAGGTCTTCACTACTTCTGCGCTGTAACCCTGGTTTTAAGTAATCATGACGTTTGAATCTTTGTTTGTTTTTCTATAGAAAATAAAATATGTTTAAATGCAACTTGGAAATTACACAAAGCGCCATCTTGTCCTAAACTAAAGAAAACCTTGTACTGTGGTTAACAGACAACGCATACAAAGTAACATATATTAGATACATATGCATCATCATAGTTTTTACTTAAGGACCCTCTTACAGTCCACTAGCGCCGCCAATAGATATTCTGAATGTTCTCTTCGTAGAAAATGAATTTCTAAAATCCAAATGTTCCAAATATACTAGTCATAAGCTATTCTCAGAAGGTTTTATATAGTATCTTAATAATATCTGTGAGTTGTAGTTGGCATTTCCGCTAAAAGTGGCCGTTTTTAGCAGACATGCCAAGTACAACTGCCAAAAAATTGACATTTTATGTATCACTGAACACTGGCTACGCAGCCATCAGTTTATGTTCAATTTCACTAATCACCAGGTGGGAAGTTCGTTCAGCCGAGTAAATGCAATCCATGGTGGCTCTTTAATTTTAGTTAATAAACAGCTAAATTTTAAGGAACGTAAAGACATTGTGAGCCTCTCAGTTGAGCGAACTGCCGAGCTGTCCTGTATAGAAGTTGAGCATCTCATTGTTGTGAGTGTATACAAGCCGCCTTGTGCAATGTATGATAATTTTGAATTAGTTATGGAAGCAAGTACTCGCTCGAATAAGCCACCCGAACAACTAAAGCAGGGCATAGCGAGTACTTGCTCGAATGAGCGGCCTGAACTGGGGAAGTACCTCCACGTAACAGAAAACCGCGGCCTTAATAACAATAACATTGAGTAGTGTTGTGTTCCTGGCGGTGAGTAAGGTTGCCAGAGCTCTTTGAGTATTCGCTGCGCGGACAGCGGAGGACCGGCGGTGCTTGTTGCTGTCATGCTAGGCGTAGACGCGGCATGCTGGTTCGGTGGTCAGGGAGACCTGATGAAACAGCTGACCGCTGGCCGCCCTCAGGTTGAACGGGATCTCGAACCCAGGGATCACTTAATCTCCGCCCTGGGAGGCTGATCCGCCAGCCTGTGTAAAGTATCTGAAGTTGTAGTGGTGCCGGAGAAGAAGACCGGCGTGGACCCGGCTACTACAACAGAGGGGGATCAGGGGCCCTTCCTGCCCACGGTGCCAGCAACCGTATCATCTGTGGCGAGCTTCGGCAGTCTTAGAACCGCACCTTTTGTCCTCTAAGCTGTCTGAGCAGTGAATCCTCATCCTTAGTCTTAGTAACTTTTATTATATATTATGGCCATGAGCACGAAAAAGAAAAGAGTTTGTACAGCGGCTACTCCATCCACATATAATGTGGATTTTTGCAACATCAGGGGTAATCAATTCACGCAAATCTTAACGCAGTCCACCACCATCTCGAAACTGCGCAGCCAACCATTCTTTTTCTAACGGAGACGCAGATATCCTGCCCGGCCAACACATCATACCTTCACTATCCCGGCTACAAACTCGAACACAATTTTATGAGTCGTGCCGCTGTATGTTTGTTCGTCCGGGAGGATATCTGCTGTCGCCGCCTTCATAGCCTTGAAGACAGGGACCTGTCGATATTGTGGGTGCGCGTAGATTACGGCGGCCACACTCGTATCTATGCGTGCCTATACAGGTCTCCTAGCGGTGACACGGACGTAACTCGACTCTTCATGCACCTGAGTTTGACGACTGACAAAGTTCTAGAGCAATATCCCACAGCAGAACTAGTTATTTTGGGAGACTTTAACGCCCACCATCGCGAGTGGCTCAGTTCTCGAACCAATAACTATGCTGGGATATCTGCTCATGAATTTGCTCTGACCTATGGATTCTCTCAGCTGGTACTTTCTCCAACGAGAATACCAGATATAGAGGAACATACGAGCTCCTTACTGGACCTTCTGCTGACTACTCGTCCGGACGGATACTCCGTCTCAGTGGATGCGCCTCTTGGCTCCTCGGACCACTGTCTCGTTCGGACTAAAGTGTTATGCACACAACCCGATCCTTCTGGGCCAATAATTGGCGTCGTGTGTGGCACTAGAAGTCGGCAGACTGGGATGGATTGAGAGAATTTTACGCATCGTACCCGTGGAGGCAGATCTGCTTTAACTCAGAAGATCCTGACGTCTGCGCAGCCGCAGTCACTGAGACAATCCTTGCTGGTATGGAATGCTATATTCCTAACCCGCGAGTAGCTGCCGGCGTCAAAAAACGACCGTAGTTTAATAGGTCTTGCAGAAAAGCTAAAATTCTTAAGCAAAATGCAAATGAGGCTTGGACCACGGCTCGTTATAATAAGGATCCGAATATTTCTGAGGTGAGGACAAAATAGGTGGGCGACTTGCGAGCTATCCTTCAGGGAGTCGTGCTTTCTGGTCGCTTGCCAAAGCTGCAGAAGGGAACTTTTGCCAGTCGTCGTTACCACCTCTGCGAAAGACCGATGGTAACTTGGCCCATAGTGCTAAAGAGAAAGCCGATCTACTGGGCAGCCTCTTTGCCTCGAACTCGAATATGAACGATGAAGGCGCTGTACCACCTACTATACCGTGGTGCGGTAAGACCATGCCGGAAATCTCCATAACGCAGCGGGATGTCAGGCGGGCGTTGCTTTCTCTAGACGTTCATAAGTCGAGTGGGCCAGACGGTATACCAGCAATGGTGCTTAAGCAGTGTGCTCTTGAGTTATGTCCTGTACTCACGCGCCTCTTCGCGCTTTCCTACCACACTAGGCAATTTCCGTCTTCATGGAAGACTGCGAATGTGCACCCGGTGCCCAAAAAGGGCGATAGATCAGATCCATCGAATTACAGGCCTATCGCTATTACCTCTCTCCTCTCTAAGGTGATGGAGCGTGTGATCATCACACAGCTTCTAAGATACCTAGAAGTACACGATCTGGTCAGTGACCGTCAATATGGCTTTCGCCACGGTCGCTCGACTGGTGACCTTCTAGTGTATCTCACACACCGATGGGCACTAGCCATTGAGAGTCAGGGGGAGGCATTGGCATGTAGCCTGGACATAGCGAAGGCGTTCGATCGGGTCTGGATCGAGACCACACTGTCCCAGGTCTCTGACTGGGGACGGGTAAACTTGGTCCGATTCAACCCTTCAAATCATATATAAAAGGAGGCCTACATTCCTGCAATGGGACAGTACAATAGGCTGCAACGTCAAATACTGACTTGATCCAAAATTTCCTTGACGTAGTCTTTTGGGTAATATGGCATTGTTTCACAGTATCCAATATCTGTGCAGTTTTGTGGGATATTTTCCTTGGACGGCGTAAATTCAGGCTTTTTTTCCACGTCAGTACCTAAAACACATTAAATGTATCAGAGGAGTTGGAGCCAGCCCTTACAGGTAACATTCTTCCGTCTAACATTCTCCTAAAAAAACGTTTGTTTACACCTATTCTGAATTGATTAATTTTTTTAAGTCTTCCTTTGTTCCTTCGAAATAACTGTAGTTTAAAGTTCGCCTGAAAGAAAGTCCTCCATAAACTATTGTGTTTTACTTTTGAATAATTTGACTGGATGTAACGTTGTCGATTTTTATAATTTTCTGTCGTCGTTAACCGACCACAGTATAGGCAATGGCACGTAACGTCGCGACCGAAGATTCACGATGTGTATCAACTTTACGTAAGAAAAATAGGTAAAAGAACATCCAACCGTACGCTTTTAACCCATAAATGTGTCGAGCGTACTAAAGCTACGTTCCAATTCACTTTTAATCTCTGCCGAGTGGCTATCGCCCGGTAAAGTTGATTTTCAGCCCATTTCGTTACTGAAGTTTGACAACTAATTAATTGATTTTCTCACTGACATGAGTGATTTCCAACCTATGTGAGTCTAAATAATTCAAATTGAGCTGGGCGTTCCAAAACTAGTTTTATAACTTACACGTTTCGTTTTGGAACGTAGTCGAATTAACCTGGCTGGTCAGCGGGTGGCGTCATTCAATACATCGAATCGCCGCGACGGTTGAAACGTACCAAATGTACGCGACTTGAAATTCGCAAAAAAATTGTCTTCCGTCGTATGTGGCATAACTCTTAAATTGTCAACCTCTATGACTACCTATACATATAGTTGGGGGTCGTGACGAATGTTCTGGGATCGTTGTTCGAATTAGAAAAAATATAGTAAGTGTATTCACACATTAACATCCAACCATCTCAGCGTTAAAAGAAAATCCTAAACTGTACTATTAAGCTGAAATGGTATAAATAGCCTAGTAAAATAATTTAGAAAAGAAATATAAATGTACATACCTATTCTGTAGTTTAACTCATTTGTTTTTGTATGACTGACAGACTCCTTGTTTCCTGAAGATTGGTAAATAATTTCACCTTGCACCTAGAATCGACAGCAATTTATTCTAATTATTTATTGTTTAAATTCAATATACAAAATAAATACACGTGATAAAAAATTATTACAGAAATACTTTATTAATTTTTTTGTTGAAGATTTTTCAGTAGCATTTCAAGAGCATGAAAAGTAATAATATATAGTTTGTCAATTTCAGTTAATGTCGAAGAAAAGCAAACTTAATAAAACACACAAAAATACATTCAAGCAAATATGTTTCGGCATAGTATGCCATTCTCAATGTTGAAAACACAAATTTTAGTTGTAAACTTTTTTTTTCTATAATTAATAACTAGATTTTTAGAAGTAAAATTGTAACATTATTTGTGCTAAATATATAAGAATTGAGGAGAAACCAAAGATAACAGAAAAAAAACAAAAAACGGTTAAGTTCAAATCAGACACAATTTGAGATTATAAATATAAGTTCCAATCAAACAAATTGAGAACAAAATTGTTGTTTTTTGTATAAGAACCCTTATCTGATTTGTAGTAGGTATGTTCTATTTTATATTGCATTGTCTATACCTTTTTTTATAGGAAATTTGTTAAGGAGGGGTTTTTTTTTAATGTATATATATATTTCAAAATCATTTTCAATAACCGAAAAACTTAGACCATACGTAGTGATTATATTCTCATTTACCATAACTTGCCAGACTATTTTCTGTTGTTTTTGATTAAACTATTAAACAAATATCTATTTAGAGACAAACGACTTCTATCCGTTTTACATCATGTAAAAAAAAGCTTGAGCCTTGAAACGCTGTGAAAAAAAAAGATAAGTAGTTACTCACCAATGAAGCACATAGTAATAAAACACAAATCATCTTTAACAACCGTGGCTATGTAATCTTCAGCATAAAATCAAAATATTGTGCAGCATTATATTTATTAAGTACACTATTTGTCGATAAGGTAAGGAAGGCAAAATATTTAAGTACGCTTATCGATATCAATATTTCATAAGTATAAATTATTCAGTCTACTAGTCAGATGATCCTTTGAAACGCTGTATGCACATATTTTCGTTCTTTCACGTCTTTAATATGAAAATGATCACATTTTAGTGGGGATCTGGGAAGTTTTAGGTTCGAAAACATGGTTTTGGAGTTCTTTGATTACTTGAATGGTATACCTAAATATGTTTAGTAGTTCAAGCAGCAACCAAAAACCAAAGTATGTAATTTTTTATGAAAATAATGTAATCGACTTCAAAATATCGTTAAAAAAATACAGAATTAAACAGTTAAATTAATTTTAAAAGGGAAGAAAAAGCTCTAGGAAAGCTTTAGGAAAAGCAGGCATAACTTAAAGATACGTGTTTTCTTATTCTTGAAGTCGAATGCCAAAAAATCTAAACAAAAGCTTGGGTTTATAGACGTTTTTTGACCTGCCTGCAAATCTTTGAAGTACAGACACGGCTATATTACAGTTTTATTTATATTTTAAACCATTCTTTATTTGAAACAGAATAATTGGAGATGTAACATTGTTCAATGAGTCATAATTTATTCGCAAATAATATTTTAAAAGACTACTAAAACAGTAAAGGTAAAGAGAAAACGTGAATGTGTAAAGCTGCAAAGATCATTCATATTGTTTAAAATATCTGACAAAATAATATTTGAAATCTCGTAGAACCCTGCCGAAACGTCGGAAAAATATCGAAATAAGGTGCCAACAATCGCTATAATTAAAAGAACATAGTAATGTATATGTTATTATGTAACCTACATCGGTCTTTTAAAACTAGCAAATAATAAATTCCAGTTAATGCTGAAAAATTAAATTTATTTCACTTGTCGATATCGACAAATAAAGTTTACTCTTTTATTTTTCAGAAACGGAAAATCAACGAACTTAATACAGGGATAATTTTACATATAATTTAAAATAAAGTGTTATAACTTTCGTTATCAGTTAATTAAAATATTATTCATAAACAAATTTACATGGATTTTCCTATGTATGATACTCAATAAATACGAAGAATATTTAAATTGAAATTTATGCGTAGTACTTAATGCTGTAATGACTGTTATAATTTAAATAGAGGTAGCTAACACCCTGAGTTAACACATAGGCTACTTTTTATTCCGAAAAATTCAAAAGTTCCCGCAGGAATAACTAAAATCTAGTTGAAATTAACTATAGCTTCAGCCATAGCTTGCTATAGCAAACCTCATTAGTATAATTTAAGGAGTTAATTAAGAACTTCCACGCCGATAACCGAATTTAGGGCGGACGGAGTCGCTGCGAAAATCCAGTACAATACTAAATTGTTCCACCGAGTAGAAAATGAGTTATTGCTGTACCGCGTGTTACACAGAGCAACGGCATTCTGACGCGACCAGGAGGGTAGTCTTATTTCCATACAAAATAATCTGCCATTTTTGCAGTGGACGGGGGATATGGACACAAAGTTAGTAAAGAGTTAAAATAAAAGTTAAACTAATAATGAAACTGTTTTGAATACGTCATTTGGTTATCGGTTTATGAGACAGTAGCACTGTTCTGATTTTTTTAGATATGTTGGTGGTCCGATTCAACCCTTCAAAGACACAAGTATGCGCGTTCACCGCTTAGAAAACCCCATTCACTGTAGTCCCACAATTCCAGAACACTCCCCTCTCCATCTCCAAAAGCATTGGGATCCTTGGCGTTGACATCTCCAGCGATGTTCAGTTCCGAGATCATTTGCTAGACAAGGTAAAGCTGGCGTCCAAAAAACTTGGTGTATTCAACAGAGCGAAGCAGTACTTCACGTCGGGGCAAAGGTTGCTACTTTACAAGTCGCAAGTCCGGCCCCATATGGAGTACTGCTGCCATCTCTGGGCGGGTCGATAAATTTAAACATTTAGTAGCATTGAATATACAAATATATTATTACAAATATATGTTGATTTTATTATTAGTTGCTATACTATATACTAGCTGCATGGGATATTTTTGCTAAATAATACTGACAATTACTTTCATAATATTCCTTTATACTGACATTACAATACAATAAAAATAATTTTGTTCAATAAAAATATCGTTACTTGGCACAAAGTATATCTTTGTCTAACCAAGATTTTTGAATATTGAATTTTTAATAAAACAGTCGGTGGTGGCCGAGCGGTTATAACTTTCACTTCACTTCCCAAGTTCGAAGGTTCGAACCCCGGGCTCTGCTTGTACCCATAAGTCTTTTCTTAATATCTCAACTGATTTATTTATTCACCACTACTGGCTTTTCGGTGAAGGAAAACACTGTGAGGAAACCTGCATACGTCAAAAAAAAAAATACTTGTGTACAATCCGTGCTGGGCCCGCGTGTGGACTATGGTCCACATCACCCTCGCTTATAAGGGTAGGCCGTGCCCCAACAGTGGGGACATATGAAGGCTTGCAAGGAGAATAACACTTTTGTTAACTGTAGAGATAAGTAAGTGATTTTCTGTTCAGTTGCTCGATTGATTGCAGTGTCTAAGTAAGCAAATTGAGACATTTAAAATGTAATTTAACGTTTTTAAGACATATTTTTCAGTTTTGTTATAATAATTACACATGAAACGTAATGCCATATTTTTGTTATTAAGACGTTCTTGATCTGTAATTATTCACAGCAAAATATCAGTCAATTTGGCGTTATTGAAGGATAACCTCACAGTTGCGCAACTGGAATTTGTTGTCAAAAATCCAATTTCAAATAGTTATGTTATGTCCATCTGGACTTGAACTTTTAAAAAGGGCGTTTCACCGTGTATGGCTTCTCCCCCTTGTATGGGGTCCGTGTTGCTCTGTGAAATCAACAAAAATCACTGTAATAAGCTTTTAGGATTAGCAGATGCTGACAGCTAAACTGAACATACATAGTTTCAGAAGAACTTCATCTACATTGCTGGCTAATTCTGGAGCTGATATAATGACTTTAAAGCATCATGGTAGGTGGCGATCAAGCAATGTAGCGGAATAATACGTAGAAGATTCCCTACAAAACAAGAAGGAATTTTGTGCAAAAATCATAAAAATAATTAGACTTGAAACACCGAGTACATCCAATGATTGGATTTCACCTACCTACACGAATAATAAACCATCTCAAATAACAATAGAACATGAATGTATTTCAGTAAATAATGTATCTGATGAGACCGCTATGCCATCATAAACAAAATATAATTTTACTAACTGCAAATTTACTAATTGTTTGTCTAAATAAACTTTTTATCTACTATATAAAATGATTTTTTAGTATTAGTTTCTTCACAAGTGTGTTGAAAAACATCGTATGATACAGGTGTGTATTGATAATTACCATCCTCAGATCTCTTAAGATCTCAATGGCGCCTCAGTGGTACTCACCAACATTACACACTTGTACCATAATTAACACACTTTAAAAAAGAACCAAAAATTTAAGAAACTTACATAAACGCCGATATTTCATAAACTAGTAAATATAACTTCATGGAACAATAATCTTATTAATTAGAGTTTTATTTTACACATAATTTTATTATAAACTAGACTTTGCCAGCGGCTACGCCCGCCCTAAATTCGGTTTTCGGTGAGGAACTCCTTAATTAGGTATACTAATTTGCCAGAGCGGCTCCGCCCGCCCTAAATTCGGTTATCGGCGACTGTGATTTACTCCTTAATTACACTAATGATGTTTGCTATATCAAGCTGTAGCTATAGCTATAGTTCGTTTAAGCTCGGTTATAATAAAAAGTAGCCTTTATGCTATTCCAGGACCTAACCTATATGTAAGCCAAGTTTCATCCCGATCCGTCCCGTGGTTGAAGCGTGAAAGAGTAACAAAAATCCATCCAAACAAATTTTCACATTTATAATATTAGTAGGATAAGTGATTAAATAAGCTGTTCCTCTGACTTCATAGAGACATCATCAGTTGTTTAGGAAATATTGTCATCTATGTAAGTGACTTTAGTTTTCTTTCGGATGTCATCTCATTTCGGATTCGATTCCTCAGAGACATTGCGAGCATAGCTCGCTGTGCGATTTTTAACTTGAAGACCAGCCCTGTTGTAAGTGTCCGCGTTTCGGTGGCATAAGCGTAAGCCTGCTGTAAGCGTAAGTCATGACAGGTAAGATGCACTGGTTAAAGACTTTCGTTTTCAGACTCTGCAGTGTAGGTGACGTGAAGACTTGATGAAGCTTACCAAATGCTGCCCATCCTAGCTGGACACCCTATCGGGTTCCTTCTCAAGATTGTTCCGGCCCAGTTAGATTTTCTGTCCAATGTACACATAATCCTGGACTACTTCGAGTACATTACCGGTGACGTATACTGGCATTGGTTGAAATGGGTTCCGACATCCGGAAAAGAATCAAAGTTACCGACATAGCTCGCAGAAGTGGCAGTGGGCTGGCCACGTCTGTCGGAGGACCGACGGCGTATAGGAAGGCGAAGCTTGGGACGCCCTCCAGCCTGGTGGTAGCTGGACTGGACTGAGAGAAATGGCATGCCATAGAAGAGGCTTATATTCAGCAGTGGTCCAATATGAGCTGATATGATGAAGATGATGATGTAAAGTGACTATTTATATTTGCTCGTCAGTGTATACTCTTAGCTAAAGGAACTTCGTCCCAACCGGGTGTACCACGACCCCTGTCGTTTTTTAGGGTTCAGTACCCAAAGGTTGCCAACGGATCCTTATAACTAGGCCTATCTGCTGCCTGTCTGTCTGTCTATCCGATCTTTAAAGTGGTCTATCTATTAGGCCGAAGTAGTTACAAACCTAAATTTGTGGATTACGTAACAAATAATTAAAAAAAAACCGGCCAAGTGCGAGTTGGACTCGCACACTGAGGGTTCCGTACCGTATTTATGTAATCTACAAACACAAACAAAAAAATGTTTATATTTGAGTTGATTGAATGAAAGGTAAATTGCGGTTTACTAGATCTCGTTCAAACCAATTTTCGGATGAAGTTTGAATGGTAATGAACGTCATATAATTTTTATAGTTTTATCATTCTCTTATTTTAGAAGTAACGGTGGGGGGGGGACACATTTTACCACTTTGGAAGTGTCTCTCGCGTCACTCTCGTGAAAATTTTTGAGTTTCAGTTCTAAGTAACAACAACATGGATTCGTGAAAAGGAGATCCACTAATACAAATTTATTAATATATACATCACACTTATTTGAGAACATAGATGAAAACAAACAGACAGATTGTATTTATACTGATTTTCGAAAGGCATTTGACAGAGTGGATCATAAAATATTATTGGAAAAATTGGTGTTTAACGGAATTCGCGGTAACTTGTGGCGCTGGTTTAAATCTTATATCACCAACCGTACACAGAAAGTAGTGTTAAATGGGTATGAGTCAGATTTTGTGCCAATCAGTTCGGGAGTGCCGCAAGGTTCAATTTTGGGTCATTTACTATTTATTATTTTTATTAATGATGTTCAAACTTGCTTTAAAGTTACCAAGTTCTTACTGTATGCTGATGACTTAAAAATTTATCATTAAATCGAACATGAAGAAGACCACCTAAGATTACAAATGGACCTTGATCGTTTCACAAATTACTGTGTTACGAATAAACTTACACTCAGTATCAATAAATGTAAGTCCATTACATTTACAAAAAAGAAAAACTATAGTCACTACAACTATAGTTTATGCGGTATGAAACTTGATAAAATAGACTCAATAAGAGATCTAGGAGTTATATTAGACAGTGAACTACATCTAGATTTGCACATTGACACAATAATTAACAAATCATATAGAATGTATGGTTTTATTATGCGCTCCACTACAAGTTTTACTCAACCATCTACCTACCTTTATCTATCTAAAGCCCTAGTTCGCTCTCAGCTTGAGTATGCTGTGCCCGTCTGGAACCCTTTTTACAGTAAATGCCCTTGAAGCAGTTCAAAAAAATTTTTGCGCTGTATGAATTACAAGTGTTGTCGTAGTAAATACTCATATGAAGAGCTCCTTGCAAAATTCAAATATATGAAGTTAGATCATAGACGTACATATTTACAAGCAATGTTGCTGTATGACCTATGTAATAATAAATATGATTGTATTCAGCTCACAAATAAGCTCTGTTATAGGATTCCTTTAAGAACACAAAGCCGCTTGTTATGCAAAATTTTTGCTACTGCGCGATGTCGTACTAATGCAGGAAAACGATCACCTTTGTATCGATTAGTTGACTCTTACAATAATAATTTCAATAATATACTCGTAGATATTATGTCAATACGCCCAAGTATCTTTAAAAAACTGTAACTTAATAATTTATAATAGTACTTAATAGTATTTTAGTGGTAGTATTAGTATTGTAGTTAATAGTACTTATTTCCCCTATTACATTGTGATGTGATTAGTTCTCTCAACATAAGAAGAAACCCGTATTGATAAAATATTAATAATTCATTATGTGGTAAATGATGCTGATGTCGCAATTATTGAAAACTGTTATATTTAAGATTTATTTTAATATTATATATTGTTTTTTTACCTTAAAAAAAAAAAAAAGGTATGGGGAACCCCAAAAATTTACTGTTTTTTTTTCTATCTTTGCGTGAAAATCTTAATGCGGTTCACAGAATACATCTTCTTACCAAGTTTCAACAGTATAGTTATTATAGTTTCGGAAAAAAGTGGCTGTGATATACGGACGGACAGACAGACAGACATGACGAATCTATAAGGTTTCCGTTTTTTTGCCATTTAGCTACGGAACCTTAAAACAAAAAAGAAAAATTTAAGAGGGGTTCATACAAGCAATATGTTTTTGTATTTTTGTATTTTGCTCTATCATAAAAAATGAAATACTTACAAGCTTCAAACTAAAAATGATTATAGTGTACGCTCTATAATATAACAGCAAATAATAAAAACTGATCAAGTGCGAGTTAGGCTATAGCATTTTTTTGGTTTTACGGCATCCTTGGTGCGCGAGTCCAACTCGCACTTGGCCTGTTTTTTTATTCTTCGGATAACAAACAAAAATAAAACACAAACAATACAAAACATAACTTTCATAAAAACTTTAGAAATTTGAGCTTAAAATGTGTTGTATAGACCAACAATCCTTACTGACCCTCTGACCTTGTCGTTCGTTCTAAGTTCACACCATTCCAATATGGCGACTGTTCCACCGGTCAGAAATTTTTTATTGCAGTATACATACTTACTTAGAGGCCTATTTACAACATATAACATACTTTTAATACTATTATGTTACTTACATTATTTATATTTTTACTCCAAGACAAGGAAAATAACAAAGGGTATAAAAATAAAGTGTGTGTGTATGTTTGTGTGTATATGGCTGTGAGGTATTGTTTCATATTATGTTTATAATATTTTCTATATATATGTCATAGATCATTCGGTGTTAATACGCATGAGCAACAGCTAGGAAGGGCAAAAGGTCCTTCCATGATTTGTCCAGCTTTATCTAGGGCTTTCATATGCCGCAGCATCCATTTTTGTTTACAGTTTGCGACGTGCGCAGGAAAATATGAGATGCTAGGGTTACATGAACCGGTACTCCTGAAACAATGACGTGAATAATGCTTTTATTAAACATAGGTGAAGGTTATTTGAACACCATCTGTTACTCGCACAGTTCTATTCCCTTCAAAATTAAATGGTAATTTAAAAGTAATTAGATTTGCTCGCCATCGCAGGAAATTCATTCTCACACCTTAGAACCGTTTAGTGCGGGTTTAGAGAAACTTCCTCCCGCGAACGCTTGGGTTGTGGAATGAGCTCCCTGCACAGGTTTTCTCTAAGGACTACAGTATGGGGTCCTTCAAGAAGGAAGTAATCAGATTTTTGAAGGGTCGGCAACGCTCGAGTGATATTGTTGCAAGCGTCATAGGCTACGGTGACCGCTTACCATCATGCGGACCATAAGCTTGTTTGCCACCTTATTGGTATAAAAAAAACCCTGATTTACATGAGTAACCACTTCTGTAAAGCATATTATTTTTATATATGAATAATCATCTATATGGTATATTAATTTTTGGCTATCCCGAAATTAACAATATTAGGAGAAGATACTGATTGCATATACTGATACAGATAAGTCGGTGGTGGCCGAGGGGTTTCGATTTCAGCTTGTGTCTTGAGTGGCGGAGGTTCGATCCCCGTGGTGCCAAAGGCCTTTTGTTTTATTTCTCAAGTTCATTGATTATTCAGACCACTACCTTTTCGGTGAAGGTAAACATCGTGAGGAAACCTGCAGGTCAAACAGACGTATGTGAAGTCCACAATCCGCACTGGACCCGCGTGTATACTATGGCCTAAATCACCCTCGGTGAGGGTATGCCGTGCCCCAACAGTGGGGATACTGATTTCAAGAATAAAAGCTTACGTAAGCCAGGAGTCCATCCAATCATCTTGAATACTTGTTATTATATAACTAACATCTTCGTTCCGTTGTGGTGAAAAACTGCAGAAAACTTATGTCGAAAATCGACAGCAGTCAGACATCTCTATCTATCACGGTCTGATTCACCGCAAAAGAGATACAAGTCTGCGCGTTCACCGTTAATAAAACCTCATTTTCTGAGGTGCCACAATTCCAGAACACACCCCTTACCATTTTCAAGACCACTGTGATCGACGGTGTTGACTCTCCAGCGACATTCAATTTCAAGATCATTTGAAAGACACGGTTAAGCTGGCATCCAAAAAATTTGGTGAACCTCGGGACAATGGTCAGTTTATAAGTCGCAAGTCCGGCCCCATATGGGGTATTACTGCTATCTCTTGGGTGTCCTGGATACCAGATTTGCTCTCAGTAACGAGCTAAGTGAAATGTCGACGAACCCAAGAACACAAGCCGTATCGACCCCTCTTAGTCTAATTTTGAGGAGATAGTTTGCCTTCCATTGTGTGTTCCGTTTTTTGTATAATGGGTTGTGTCTCGGCTACTTTCTTTCGTCGTCGCACCTCCACTTTATAACCTAATGCAACTTCGATTCGACGGCAAAATGCGCTAACTTAAAATAAGTTTAGAACCTTAGTAAGTAAGTCTCCTATGATTTATTTTATTTTTCTCTTTTCAGATTTCTATTTCGTCGGCTTAAGTTTTTGTTTAAAAGTTTTTTTGGTCTAGCCTTCATTCTCAAACAAATTGTAACGTGATTAAGGAACTTTACTCCAGTAATCACAACAAATGAGCAAGGCTCAAAGTATTTATATATAACTATAATTAGAATTTCCTAATTTTTCATTACATACCTCATTTGATGTAGAAAGGTAAGGTAATATAACACTTTTTTTTCATCAATACTTTATATAGTGCAAACGAACTTTTCTGACCCGGCGGTCAAATATCAAAACTACAGTCGCCATTTTGAAATGGTGTGAACTTACAGCGATACTAGCGACAAAATACTCAAGGTGAGATGGTTAGAAAAGTTAATTGCATTGTACATGTAGAGGCGAGTCTCCTAATCCATACTATATGTCGAAAATACGAAAGTGAGTTTGTTTGTTTGTCCGTATTTTACATTACAAAGGAACATCCATTTGAACTGAAAATTTGCATAAAGATAGTTAAAGAGACGGAGAACGACATATAATTTCGGAAAATTTAAAATCTACTATCTACTAAGGAGAAAACTAATCTAATTAAGGAGTTGCAGTAGAAATTACATGCGGATACCACAATTTAGTGCAGGCGGAGCCGCAGGCTGAAACTAGTATAATATATAGGTAATTATAATATTAACTAGAACGTACTCGCAAATTTCGACTCTAAAACCTTGTAGAGGCGTTTCCTTCTGATTTATAATGTAATGCCATTCCCCATCTCTGTTCTGAGCAGCTCGGGGCATCATTATCTGAAAACAAACAAATTCTAATCTAAATATTAGATAACTAAAATGTATAAAAAATAATTGTATCGCTAATTAAATGACATTCAACGCACAACCTTAACCTGAGGTGATAGGGACATAAAATTTACAGGAAAACTTCATTTGGTAGTATACCTACTGGAGATTATAACGTACGCAGTAGAGCCCTATCGCTGCGCCACGTATGCTGTACCGCGCCCTAAGTAAAGCGCAACGAGACGGGGGGCAGGGTAGTTACGTCATATGCACATAGATTTGCCAGGCGTCCGGATAAAGCCGGACACAGATAGGCTTTTTGATTGCGTGTTAGGATTTTTAAATGTGATCATTATTCTAAAATAAATAATCAAATATAACATAAATATTAAGACAAATAAAGTTTAAGAAGATTTTATGGTAAATAAACGTTTTGTTTTTCATTGCAAACTGTAATAATAGTAAGTCATTCAACTTCAGATTCAAATTCATTTATTTGCTGCAGTGTAGGTACAAAATGTACTTAATGTATCGTAATTCCTTACTATACCGTACCTTTTCAAGGCATGCAAATGTTATTTATAAAAACAAGCAAGAAATTGTAATAAAAACTAAATTAATTTACATTCAGAGATTTATGTACTATCAACCAGAAATCTGAGTATCCACCTTAAAGACGACTTTGGCTTGCAGTGACTGATGTCCTTTTCAGCTAAGTGCCGTTTTGTTAATGTTTTGGTCAACCCATTAATAAATTTTATATTTTATACATATTATTAATATAAATTTAATTACGGGACTTTAAAAAAAAACAAATCTTGTCTCCAATTCGCGAAAAGTTTTACAGGCAACTTCAACGCAAAAATGTCTAAAAGTGGATACATATATAATGACTAATATCAACCAAAGCAGTAAATTAAAAAATTCGTTGCACTGTAATAAGCTTTATTAACTAAAAACACAAGTTTTTGTCTAGGCTCATAATACATTTAGGTAACTTATTATATAATTTCGGTTCCATTCAAAATATGCTTTGCTCCATCAGTGTTGTACGACATAAATTACACTGATTACATTGTCGTTACACGTACAAATTTACCTTAATTGGTACGTATGAACACAGCAATTTCAAAAATATACGGATACGGTAATGTAAGTATAGAAAGACTTTGAAAATATAATTTATTGCTATCTCTAACTTTTAAACCACAGACAGCTCAAAGACATTTCTTTTGTGCTCTAAAAACCCTTCAATTTTTCCCCAGAAAATCAGTCCATATCTTAGTGTCGACGTCACATAGGCATTATACGCTGGTAAGACTGTTTTTTGGCTTGCTGACTTATTTAACATATATAGTGCGTATAAAGTACTGATTTATTTTGTACACACATATTCAATAAGTGCCTTCCAAGACAATTTAAAATCAATAAAGAGTCCTAAGAATTTAAGTAAAGTGTAAGTAATAAATACTAATTTAAAGAAAGGCTTATTCCTTAAATTTGTTATTTCATTATTTAAGAACATTTTATGGTAAAAAAACGTTTTGTTTTAATTTTTTTTTTATTGCAAATTGCAATAATAGTTACTGATAACTTTATTAAAATTAGCAATTATTAAAATTAATATCGTAATGAATATTGAATGATTAATAATAAAGAAGACTGATTCGTTCAATTTTAATGTTGTTCCATTAGAATTTAAGAAGATTTTATGGTAAATGATAAAATAACCTTGTTTTACTTTGAAAAAAAATATTTGTGATACACCAGGACTAAAAAATTAATGATGACCGGCCTCTTTACCCAAATGTCCGGCTAAACTGACTGGTCTGTACGGCTTTTCGGTTTTAAGACCTGGCAACCCTATATGCACATAAGATAATATATCCAAATATAAACACAAGCACGGTTTTTGAAATTCATGCTTCGCGTAGCCTCCGTGCTCTCTAGCACGCACACAGCCGTAAGCGACTTTACGTGCAGTATTTGTTATTATTGCTTCTTCTCGTTAGAGTTTATAATATTTGCTATAGTTAAATAATGAAGCAGCTATTGTAAAAATTAATAAAAGTAGAAAATTATTTAAATAACCTAAGCAAAAATTATTGTCAAAGTCGTGATTTAACTATACGCCACTTAGACTAGTTATCAATTTTTTCTAATAGTCTCATAAAAAGTTTAGGACCAGGCAACAAGGCTTTTCTTGGTTTTTTAGACTCAAAGGTTGTAATTATTGACTGTTAACAGCTGAAGAACTAGTACTAAGTAAATGGTCATAGGCTGCAATAATGATGATAAGGGGAAATGACCTTTTGGAACTAAACTGACAAGTAAAAAATATCATGGCTAAAATAAATTTAGCTGACAAAATATTAGTCTTTTGCCGCAACATGTACCTACGCGACTGGCGACATAACGGATTAAAATACAGTGTGTAAAGGTACTAAAATAGCATCAATAGAAACCCTTAAAAGTATGCTAGCATGTAGTATATGGTTATAAAAATAGAATTTAAGACAAAGGTCTCTCTTTCGGGAAATATAAACTTTCTTTTGTTCTATTTTTTTTTTTGTTTTTTTTTTTAATTTCTGATTTTTAAGTTTAGGTATATACCTTAGCCCTGTGTGAAATGCTTACAGCACTTACTGTGGATGCCTGATTTATTTTTATATTATTTTGTTAGAATAAAAAAAAAATTAGGTAAAAAATGTTATAACATAAGTATTTGCATTCTGTTTTCCTTTTCATGCAAACATTGATTCTTGTTCGTTAGTTTTTACTACAATCTACAGCCATTGTTAGTTTAAAGGTCGTCTGGCGGAAATAACTGCGCTGTAATTTACGTGATTTAAGATCAGATAACGTCATAATGTCGTGCCCATTATGTTTTTGTTAAATATTGAAAAATGATTGTTGCTTTAAAAAAACTAGCTAAGTGCGTATCGTATACTCATTAAGATGGGGTTCCGTAGAACGAAGATTATTGCAGATATCTGAAAAACTTGTGACACAAACTGATTTTATTTAAATTATTTTCATTGAAAATATTTATTGATTTCTAGAATAGTTTTTTCTTCATATTTTTACAAAACACGGTTCAAAAGTTGGGGTGATACAAATTCTTTAATCTTGGGTAGCAGTAATGAATAAAATTGAGATCCCTTTATTACCCTTTCATTGTTTTTCTCCCAATTACATTACGAATCTGTTTGGCGGTTTGCGGTTCGCATATGAGACCCCTTTTCCTGTGAAAAATTGATGCAAAGATGGCGAAATTATGAGACTATAAGACATACTCACGGATCGATAACGAAACTTTAAGGGTTCTGCTATTCGGCTACGGAACCCTCAAAATCATTTGAAACAAAAAACCACGCTATTTAAAAATAACTTGAGGTGTCCGCAAACGCAGCATTACTGGGCGATCGTGAGTATGCGGGCCGAGGTATCGCTGAGGCACGCATAACAGAGTCCGGTTATGCTCGGTTTGGGCCAGGACTTGTATAGTGCTTTTCTCAAACATGCGTGTAAACAACTTATTATATTGACAACAATAAAAATAGTTTAGGTAATTTTGCCGCCGATTCGTCGAATTTTACTTTTTAAATTAATTTAAAGGCGCATTCTTTTTGTTGTGCTGGTCAGAAATTTAAAATAAACTTGACATATTGCTTTATCTTTTTATTATTTATCATCGTTTGGGTTTAAAAATTTCGTTCCATTTTCAAATTTCATATTTGACCGCTGTCAAGCGCTCGAGCGGACTGATAAAACATTTCGGGTTACTCTCTGATACTGTACTGCAAGTACAATTTATCCCAAAGAAGCTTGTGAAAGATATGGCTGCTTATCGTAGCGTGTTTGAGAAGAATATTTTATCAAAAATGTATTGAACAAATCTGTTTTCAGATATCTGTAATTACTGTAGCAAATAACAAATGCTTTTACTCATTTAGATCGTACAAAATTATTCAAAAAAGTTAAAATCAAAGTATGGAATAAGAAGTCCAGTACTTAAAATTAAAAACATACCTGACCAAAGAGATGTCCCACAAATAACAAGAATTCGCCCGGTAAAGAACCTTAAGCACTAGAAATGTACCTGAATGGTAAGGTAGTAAATGTACCTGAATGGTAAGGTAGTAAATGTACCTGAATGGTAAGGTAGTAAATGTACCTGAATGGTAAGGTAGTAAATGTACCTGAATGGTAAGGTAGTAAATGTACCTGAATGGTAAGGTAGTAAATGTACCTGAATGGTAAGGTAGTAAATGTACCTGAATGGTAAGGTAGTATTTTGGGACATAATATATATAAATTTTGACTTGCCTAAAGCAGTCAATCACCCTATAATATTTTTTGCTGATGACACAGCACTATGATCATCACAGATGACAGATAAAAATCAAATATATGATGTAGGCAGGTCATTTATTTCCTATTTAAAATTACATTATGTGGCAAATGGATGGAATAGACAACAGAGTGAACTGGGTGTATTAATAAACTTAGAAAAGACAAATATGAGGACATTTAAAAATAGAAACAACCAAAAATTATCCATTTATAATTTGATGTTATTTATGACGGTAAAAATATAGCTGACATTGACAAAACGAAATTTTTAGAACTCAACATTGATGCGAATTTATCCTGGAAGGTACATATTATCGAATTTAATGAAAATTATACCAATTTTAATTTTTTGGTCTATAAATATATCTTAAGTAAGTCAGCAAGTCACAAGACGCTCCTAACAGCGTATCATACTTATGCTGCGCCAACTTTAATTTCTAATTCGCTTTGTGGCATGAAAAAAGAGATTTGTAAATCGTATGTTCAATATTTATAAATACATACATTTCTGTGACTTACATACATATAAACATATATTTGAAATTGCTACGTTTGAACATACAAATTATAATCAATTTGCCAAACTAAAAAGCACTCATAGATAATAACAGTGTACCTACTGAGTGCAATATCATGTAGGTTAAACTATATTAATGGAGCAAAAAATTTGTATGGCACCAAATACATACAATCAGCTAAATAAATGTGTTAAGATTCTAGGCGGTACCCAACATATAAATGTTCAAAAAACATTATAATATATACTTAGTTTGGCAAATAAAGCTTACTTATAGTCACAGAGTAAATTGTTTTATACTGAAACTTATAGTCTTAAAATATATATATATTAATGAGAATAATTATAAATTATTAAACTATTTAGACTGTTTTAGAATATGGATTATAAATATCTAAGTATGTTAAGTTGAAAAGAAAATATTTTATACTTTTATTGCAGCGAATAAAATTGATTGATTGATGGACTGATTCTAAATACTTACGACTGCATAAAAGTGCCTACACACTTTTTTTATTGTAAAAAAAATTACCAGTGTTCCACAACCGTGGCTACAATAGTTTAAATTCAAACAATTTAAATACAACGAGGGCGACACGTACAGGTGGTCGGGAATGAACAGGGGAAGACTCTAAGAGTTAAAATCCATACTGATATTGCGAAAGTAACTCTGTCTGGCTGTTACCTTTTCACGCTCAAACCGCTGAACCGATTTAGATGAAATTTGGCACGGAGATAGTTTGAGACACGGGAAAGGAATTTGGCTACTTGGAAACGTCAAGTGTGAGTACCTTTTTTTGTTGAGGAGTAAGGAGGAGTTGCCGTTGAAATCCTACATCGGAAACAGAATTTAAGGTAGATGAAACCACAGGCAAAAGCTGGTTTATAATAAAGTAGGTGCAGTGACCTCAGCTTCATTCTATACTGCCTCGCAGTCTAGTTGTGTGTAGTAGTGTGGTCAGCTGCTGTGCAGAGGGTGTGGGTTTGATTCCCGGTCTGGATAAACATTTATGTCAAATTATAAACATTTGTGTTTGTCTTAAGTCTGGCTGTATTTATGTATAATATGTATGTATTTACAAAAAAGGGATATTTACGTATTTCTATCCGTTGTATGGTATCCATAACACAAGCTTTGCCTACTTTGGGCCAGACGGCGCTGTGTGTAATGTCAAAAAAAATATACAATATTATTATTATTATTTAAAATTGTTACCGCAAATATTACAAAATTAATATATTTCTTATTTATTCCTAAGCTCTGTTTCATGTTTATGTGTATGACAAGCTGTTCCCAGCGATTTAACCCGCGTTTTATAACTGCTCCGCTCTTAATGGCTATAGCGTGAATATCCTATATACCTTCCTTAATAAATATCTATCTCAAAAAAAACTTAAACTGCTAGTTCCAAATATTAGCGCGCTCAAACAAACAAACTCTTTAGCTTTTTTATTAGATTGGTATAAAAGTAGAGACATGTAACATCATCGTCTAATAAGTAACTAAAAACTCACCTTTTCTTTATACTCACAAAGCTCTATTTCGTCTGGTGCCCCATATCTCTGTGATATGTCTGGTGGGTATAGCTCGTCAATTTTAAACTTTTCACTTACGTCACCGAGCTGTGAACAATTAGTAAAATACTGTGATATTCTTCATAACGTAATACCGAATTTTACGCGGGCAAAAACATCAGTTTTTGTCAGCGACTTTTCCCAGGCCGTATTCGACCGTAAGACTGGAATAGACAATATTTATTCTCTGTCGCTCCAGCAATCCCTATGTCAAAAACAATGAAATCACCGTTGCTATGTACTGGAAAAATGTCCGCTTGTATGATCCATTAGCAGACCCGGTAGACGTTAGGACACATCAATACAATGACTAAGATAAAAAATATTATTATGTCTTTTACACTTTCATAATTACATACTGAAGCTGGAATAATCCAAATAATATTGTGCTAGTAGTCCAGCACATTAAAATAGTATAATTTGAGAAGGACGCCGATAAGTTAAGCTAGCGATTTATGTATTAAGTCGTCAAAATATCGATTGTGTTACAATGAACAGAAACATTAATTTCACTAGTTCAGTTAACCACGCCATCTAGTTTTGTTTTGTGAACGTGAACTCACACTTTTTCACACGATTATAGAATTCAAGGTATCAATGCAATTTTGCAGCTGAGCGTACCTATATCTGAAGACAGACAACCCAAAGGCCGCTACAAACGGATTTATAGCAGTAGATTATTAAGTTTACTTCTCTAAGAATACATAAGAAATTTAAAATCTATTTTCAATTCTAAAACTATAAATGATGTAAATTAAAAAAAAATAGCCTTTTATTTTGTAACCTTTTGTTTTCTGACACATTTACGAGTAGGTATATCACTTAGTGCGGCACCGATACACCGTTCCGAGTTACTTTCTCCGGTCAGATACTGTCGCCATTTACCGGTCCACTGGCGTCATTATTAGCATGTCCTTATTCGTTTAGGCACACAATCAACTGCTCACTATGAGACAATATTTCTTATACAAATTAATTTAAAGTTATATTGGGAGTTTGTTTATTGATGTGTTTGTAAGTTTTTTTTGTATTTTTTTCGTAGGATTTTCTCTCTTACAGCTAATTTCTCGAATATCTTATTTTAATAGTTACCATAAAATTATTTTTTCCAACATTTTAATAACCGGCCCAGCCGCACAAATATTGTTGTGGATTAGATAGTGTGTCTCGCACTGGTAATACCTACTGACAAACTATTGCTTTGTATAATCACTGAATAATTATTAGTCGTAGTTTATATGAGAACGTCTAATATTGAAAAAAAAAAGCTATGTGCAAATCGGACTCGCGCACTAAGGGTGATCGGCCAGACTAACGGACAGCGCACGGCGTAGGCTTAGTAATAGGACCTTAACTTAACTATAAAACATAAGATAAAATAAGTTTTTCCTATAATGTGCAATTAAGTCTGAGAATACATGGTAAGGTGAGACGCTACGCAATACAAACAACTTGTGTGACTGGACAATGTTTATTGCATTTAACGACACATCATTTGCACCACTAAATAGGGTTGCTATATTTTGATATGGTCTCATCGGAACGTTTTGAAATTGGGAATAAAATCAACAAAATTTAAAAATTAGACAAACATGTATTAGTTTAATTAGATGTAGTGAAAGAAATACTTCGTCGCGTCTTATGGTTTTCTGAGGACTTCATTTTTGACATGAATTCGATGAATGTCTTCCTCGTTGTATCAACGGGCATTCCAGTAAAATTACGACATTAAAAGCGTGTATTTTTAAAAGCTTCACACTCCGAAAGATTATCAGTATATTATTGTGGAGATCGATCTGTTGTCAGTACAAAATATATGGCTGACCGTCCCTTTACCTCCCGCAATGACGCCATTGCCCTTAGGAGTGTGCACTGAAAATGAGGTGTCGCGGGGGAGCCTCTCTGTACAACCCGCACTAGCATTAATATATCAGTTGGATTTAAACAAAATGAACTGTGTTTGCGAGACTAATTTTTATTTTGACGAAAAAAAAATAACTTACAAGTTATAAATAAGAAAATTAATTATTATGATGAGGCAACTACTCACATCACAAATAGAAGTGACGTATTCCATAATTTTAAGAATTTTGACTCAAATAACACAGTAACAACTGCTGATGGAACAACCATATCTGCAATAGGGAAAGGTTCAGTTGAAGTGAAGTCAAAAGTCAACGGAAAATGGGAAAACATAACACTACATGATGTAGGTACGTACCTTCACTGACAAAGAATCTGTTTTCTACCTTGGCTACACAAGATATGGTTCACAGTAGTGTGTTCACATCAAGAACGAGAAAATGCAAACTAGATATTAATGGTATCACCAGAATCGTTGGGCAGAGAATGCGTCATGGAGGACTGTATAAACTTGATATGAAGACAGTGTATCCAAAACAATCTGTACCGGTAAATGTAGTAGAAGACTCTAACTTGCTACAATTATATCATGAGAGGTTTACCAAAACAAAAATCATGTAAGACAATGAGAGAAATGGGAATAAAATTGAAAAAAGATAATCTTAAATGCGAAGGTTGCATTTATGGAAAATCACACAGATTGAAGTTTGGTATTAGGGAAAGAGCAACAATATCTGGAGAGCTAATCCATACAGATGTTTGTGGTCCATTTCAATATAGTTTCTCAAAATATCGATACTATGTTGTGTTTAAGGATGACTACTCTTGTTATAGAATGGTTTACTTTATGAGACACAAATCTGAAGTCAAACAAAAACTAGAGCAGATGTTAAATGAAGCAAAAACAAAAGGACATGTCATAAAAACTATACTATGGTGGAGAGTTCGATAACGTAGCTATCAAAAATATTATGGTGAAGCATGGTATTCAGCATCGACTAACAATGCCGTACACTCCACAACAGAATGGATGTAACGAGCGTGAGAATCGCACATTAGTTGAAGCTGCTAGGTCCATGATGCATACGAGAGGCGAACTACCACAGGCACTTTGGGCAGAGTTAATTAATACAGCAGCGTACGTATTAAATCGAACATGCCCAACAAGAGTGGACAATAAGGTTCCGTTTGAGCTTTGGCATGGGAAGAAGCCAAGAATATCTCACTTAAGAGTAATTGGCAGTGAATGCTATGTTCATATACCTAAACCTAAGCGACGAAAGCTAAACAAGAAAGCTGTCAAAGGAAAGCTTATAGGCTACGATAATGCCGATGGTTACCGTGTTTGGGATGGTAGAAATACTTTAAGATCAAGAGATATTACTTTTAGGAGTGATATTGAGCTACAAATTTCTACCAACATAAAAGATCAGAACTTTGAACCAGAGGGAGACAGCATGTTTGAAGTTGCTGACAATATGCTTGAAGACAGTCTGAACAGGGAAGAATCTGAGCATGTTCTTGAGGGAGATAATAACATATAAGAACAAACTCCGTCCCAAGATAATATATCAGACAGTCAAGAATTAATCGAAGTTCAAGAGCCTACTTCGTTTGAAAACTTCGTTCGTTTTGAATTAACTGATCTTGAACATGAAGAGGAGAACATAGAAGGATTACGATACAATTTACGAGATAGAAACTCCCTTCAGAGACCAACAAGATTAGAAGATTATGTCCTTACAGTAGATACAGAAGTTTTCCCAAATAATTATGAAGAAGCAATGTCCAGGAGTGACAAGAAAAAATGGTTACAAGCTATGCAAAGTGAAATTAACTCATTGAAAGAAAATAAAGTTTGGACTTTACAAGAGTTGCCATCACATAAGAAGGCACTGCCATGTAAATGAGTTTTGCGCATTAAAATAAACCCAGACGGCTCTGTGGACAAATACAAAGCTCGGCTAGTAGTAAAAGGGTTTAAGCAAAGGAAAGGTGTTGATAATGATCAAACTTTTAGCCCAGTTGCTAGATTGGCTTCAATTAGAGCTTTAATAAGTGTAGCAGCTAAAGAAAACCTACACCTGTCAAAATTTGATGTTTCGACCGCCTTTCTGAATGGAACTCTAAAAGAAGAGATACACATGGAACAGCCAGATGGTTTTAATGATTGCTCTTCAAAAGTTTGTCGACTAAATAGAAGCCTATATGGTCTGAAACAAGCACCCAGGTGTTAGAATTCTTGCTTTGCAGAAATTCTAATAGAAATGGATTTTAAGCAGAGTGATGCAGATACATGCTTGTTTACCAAGAAAATTGGAAATAAGAAACTTATAATCACATTATATGTAGATGATGGACTGCTTGGAGCATCTGATGCTAATTTGGCAAACGAATTTCTTGATTGCTTAAAGAAGAAATTAAAGATCACAACCAAACCAGAATCATACTATTTAGGACTAGAAATAACACAGATGGCGAATGGATCTATAAAAGTATCTCAAGAAGCATATGCTAATAAAATTTTGGAGAGATTTCATGTGAAGGATTGTAATCCTGTAAAAACGCCAATAGAAAAAGGAACTAGTTTTGAATCTGAGACAAACACAATAATGAAAGATAAACCACCATACAGAGAAGCAGTTGGTGCTTTGGCATACCTAATGGTTGGCACTCGTCCAGACATTGCTTATGCTGTGGGGGTAGTGTCCAGAAAGTTAGAGAATCCATCAACAAATGATTGGCTTAAAGTCAAGCGCATTATGCGCTACCTGAAAGGCACTCTGTCGCTTGGCATTATGTATAAATCTTGTTATAAAGTCAACTATATAAATGCATTCAGTGATGCTGATCACGGAGGCTGTGAGCTCACAGGAAGATCTACATCTGGCGTTGTTTGCTGCTATGCCGGAGGCATTATATATTGGCTCAGCCAAAGACAAGCCTCTGTCGCAATTTCTACAACAGAAGCCGAGATAGTTGCAGCCAGTGAAGCTGCAAAGGAATTAATATGGCTGAAAAGAATCTATAAGGATATGACTATTGTAACGGAAGTTCCTAAGTTAAAAGTTGATAATGAGGCTGCAATAAAATTGTCTCATAACCCTGAGTTCCATAAAAGGACAAAGCATATAAGATTGAGGGATTTCTTTGTCAAGTTAACATTAAGTTAGTTAATATATTTAATAAATTAAGTTAGTTAATTAATATATTTGACTTTAAGTTAGTTTTATTAAGTTTGTTATTTTTTGTGCGTAATTAGCTTCAATTTTGAAATAAAGCGACAACAAACCTCTGGGACCACTTTTAAATACATATATAAACTTACAAGCGAAATGCTGAGACCGAAACTAAAAAAAAAATTAAAACTTAAAGGTTGTATTCCATTTGCGATGAATGAAAATTTACCGCCAATGCAGAAAGGGGTCGTTTTTGTAGCTAAGACGAAGAAAACGAGAAAAGTGACACCAGAAAATGTAAGTTCTTTAAGTGTTAACATCAATAGTGGAGGCAAAATAATAAACGTCCTTGAAAATTTACGAAAAAAAAATTTGCGATAATAGCCTGACTACTAGCCACTGCGATTTTATTTAGTAACTCCTACGCCTTTTATAGTTTTTCGCACAAGGGATTTAAGGTAGTATATTGTAAAAAGCATATTGTGTTACACAAAATATCCACAATACTTTTATTAAAAAAGTATGATATAGTACTTTCAATCTCTACCCAAACCCCTTTTGGGCTTTCAAGGAGCGTCATCCAATCAAAAACATAAACTTGTCAAATGAACCAAACGACATTTTTAGATAAGCTGATGCCGTTCTACCGACTCCTTTAAGTTTAGAATCAATATTTGGTTTCAGATGTTAGGTTCTAATTTTTAAGTTCAATTAATTCAATTTTGGTTTGCATGGAAATAAATTTGGTAGTTTTCTTTTCAAATGACTTGCAAAAAGCGTTTCATTTAGGATTTTGCGCAGATATATACATAATAGTGTTTTTTTAATTATGCAAATAAATACATTGTAGTGGCTGTCGGGACGTCGGGACACATAATTCGATAATATATCGGAACGAATGGAAGCCCTGCCACTAAACCAACTTTAAGTACTTTGACTAAACTAAATGGTGTTGATGTGCTTCTTAGAAATAAACTATTATAAGTGTTTAACATTATACGTGTACGGTCTAAGTGAATAAGCGTTCAGCGGAGCGGGCAGCGGGCGACAGAGCGACCACTGAGTGGCCTTCGTTGGCTCTCGGGCCGTCCGGTTGCAGTTGCATATAAGTTGCAGCACGCAGGACGCTTGACTCGGGTGAACTTAGATTCGAACACTTTAAATTAGGTTCACTTTTTCCGAACGAATCATTGATGAAGTCTATGAATACACTTGAAAAACTTGAAAAAAATGATAAAAACTCCAATGAAGAAATAGACTCTTCATTGGTTCTCACAAAGAAAATCCCAAACAAAAGCTTGAAAATCCGACCGTCAAATCAAAATTAAGTCCCCATTAAGCCACTTTTGAATAAATATATATCGAATATTGTTAAGGAAAACATTGATGTAGGTAATCATCGTCTTGTCACTTTAAAACAAATCCTAAGTAAACAAACCGCTGCTTATGTGCGCCAAATATTTATAGCTAATCACCACACGCCAAAATGAAGCTTATAGAAATAGTGTCTGACCATATAACGTAAGAATTTTGATCAAAGCCCGGGTGCGTCTTTGCGTTGTTTTTATTAATTTATGCAAATCATTGTGCCATTTCCTAAATTCGAAGAAGCACTTTAAAGTTCTAAATTAGCTTACTTTTTTTTCCCAGTAATCCAGATTTTTATGATTTCGAACAGGTGTTTTCGCAAAAGAAAATTTATGGAGTCAAAATCTTCAAATCATTTTTTGAGCTGTTTAAATCAAAATAAAGGTGTGAAAATACATTATATTTAGTTTTAGATTAGAAGATTTTGTTTTTTATATGTATATACATATTTAATATGTTATTTTATCTATAATGTTTTAATCGAAAAGTCTACATTTTCTCAATGCCTCATCTTAGTCATGGCTGGACGAAGAATTTAAGTATTTTTAAGTGTTGATAAGATTGTTTACAATGTAAGCAAGAGTGTTTTTTAATTCCCTGTGAGACATATTTTTACGATCTCACCTAAAAAAGTTGTTATGTACCTACTCTTCTAAATATTACTACGTGTCTAGAGACAAACGGCAGACTCTTAATATTTAGGACCAGGGTCCAAAGACTCTTGCCCATACTTTAGTACTCTATACCCTGGATTGGATTAGATTAGTTACATAGGATAAATACATCTGAGGTTCTTAACTTTTTTATAAGATCATTTTAATTTAATAAGATATAATCTTACTTGTTTAATAATCTTGTCAACATGACTTTCGGGATAGTTCGGTACATCCTCACAAACCCCAAGCAATCTACACTCTTCAGGAATTTCTGGCACATACTCTCTTGTACTTGTTTCGGGGAATACTACTTTGTCTCGGTTTACAATAGGAACTACATCATCTTCTGCACCTGAAAGTCAAACTGTTAAAATTAATTATAAAAGAAGTATACTACAAACACATTGATAAATAGCGAATGAAGAGTGTGTTTGCAAAAGAAAATCGCCCATTTTAAGTATTTATAAGTAGATGACTCGACGAACGTTGTTATTCCCTCTCCCTGAAACGCATTATATATTATCCATTTCAATATTAAAATAATGTACCTTTGAAATAGTGAAACAATTTTTCAAATAGGTGCAGTAGTTCCGGAGTTTAGCTTTGTAATAAAAGGAAGTACGAAATTTCAGATTATTTAAAAAATTGAATTTTATATTATGATTATTTTAATTCATTTTCGATTTACCCTCTACATATAAACAAGCTTAAAAAATCCTTTTTCTCTCTTTTTAATATTAGTATAGATTATGAGAGCTTAACATTATATTACAAAGAGCTTCTTGCATCTGTCTCTTTTTAATATTAGTATAGATTATGAGAGCTTAACATTATATTACAAAGAGCTTCTTGCATCTGTCTCTTTTTAATATTAGTATAGATTATGAGAGCTTAACATTATATTACAAAGAGCTTCTTGCATCTGTCTCTTTTTAATATTAGTATAGATTATGAGAGCTTAACATTATATTACAAAGAGCTTCTTGCATCTGTCTCTTTTTAATATTAGTATAGATTATGAGAGCTTAACATTATATTACAAAGAGCTTTTTGCATCTGTCTCTTTTTAATATAAGTATAGATTATGAGAGCTTAACATTATATTACAAAGAGCTTTTTGCATCTGTCTCTTTTTAATATAAGTATAGATTATGAGAGCTTAACATTATATTACAAAGAGCTTCTTGCATCTGTCTCTTTTTAATATTAGTATAGATTATGAGAGCTTAACATTATATTACAAAGAGCTTTTTGCATCTGTCTCTTTTTAATATAAGTATAGATTATGAGAGCTTAACATTATATTACAAAGAGCTTCTTGCATCTGTCTCTTTTTAATATTAGTATAGATTATGAGAGCTTAACATTATATTACAAAGAGCTTCTTGCATCTGTCTCTTTTTAATATTAGTATAGATTATGAGAGCTTAACATTATATTACAAAGAGCTTTTTGCATCTGTCTCTTTTTAATATAAGTATAGATTATGAGAGCTTAACATTATATTACAAAGAGCTTTTTGCATCTGTCTCTTTTTAATATAAGTATAGATTATGAGAGCTTAACATTATATTACAAAGAGCTTCTTGCATCTGTCTCTTTTTAATATTAGTATAGATTATGAGAGCTTAACATTATATTACAAAGAGCTTTTTGCATCTGTCTCTTTTTAATATAAGTATAGATTATGAGAGCTTAACATTATATTACAAAGAGCTTTTTGCATCTGTCTCTTTTTAATATTAGTATAGATTATGAGAGCTTAACATTATATTACAAAGAGCTTTTTGCATCTGTCTCTTTTTAATATTAGTATAGATTATGAGAGCTTAACATTATATTACAAAGAGCTTCTTGCATCTGTCTCTTTTTAATATTAGTATAGATTATGAGAGCTTAACATTATATTACAAAGAGCTTTTTGCATCTGTCTCTTTTTAATATAAGTATAGATTATGAGAGCTTAACATTATATTACAAAGAGCTTCTTGCATCTGTCTCTTTTTAATATTAGTATAGATTATGAGAGCTTAACATTATATTACAAAGAGCTTTTTGCATCTGTCTCTTTTTAATATAAGTATAGATTATGAGAGCTTAACATTATATTACAAAGAGCTTTTTGCATCTGTCTCTTTTTAATATTAGTATAGATTATGAGAGCTTAACATTATATTACAAAGAGCTTCTTGCATCTGTCTCTTTTTAATATAAGTATAGATTATGAGAGCTTAACATTATATTACAAAGAGCTTTTTGCATCTGTCTCTTTTTAATATAAGTATAGATTATGAGAGCTTAACATTATATTACAAAGAGCTTCTTGCATCTGTCTCTTTTTAATATTAGTATAGATTATGAGAGCTTAACATTATATTACAAAGAGCTTTTTGCATCTGTCTCTTTTTAATATTAGTATAGATTATGAGAGCTTAACATTATATTACAAAGAGCTTCTTGCATCTGTCTCTTTTTAATATTAGTATAGATTATGAGAGCTTAACATTATATTACAAAGAGCTTCTTGCATCTGTCTCTTTTTAATATTAGTATAGATTATGAGAGCTTAACATTATATTACAAAGAGCTTTTTGCATCTGTCTCTTTTTAATATTAGTATAGATTATGAGAGCTTAACATTATATTACAAAGAGCTTTTTGCATCTGTCTCTTTTTAATATAAGTATAGATTATGAGAGCTTAACATTATATTACAAAGAGCTTCTTGCATCTGTCTCTTTTTAATATTAGTATAGATTATGAGAGCTTAACATTATATTACAAAGAGCTTTTTGCATCTGTCTCTTTTTAATATTAGTATAGATTATGAGAGCTTAACATTATATTACAAAGAGCTTCTTGCATCTGTCTCTTTTTAATATTAGTATAGATTATGAGAGCTTAACATTATATTACAAAGAGCTTCTTGCATCTGTCTCTTTTTAATATTAGTATAGATTATGAGAGCTTAACATTATATTACAAAGAGCTTTTTGCATCTGTCTCTTTTTAATATTAGTATAGATTATGAGAGCTTAACATTATATTACAAAGAGCTTCTTGCATCTGTCTCTTTTTAATATTAGTATAGATTATGAGAGCTTAACATTATATTACAAAGAGCTTTTTGCATCTGTCTCTTTTTAATATTAGTATAGATTATGAGAGCTTAACATTATATTACAAAGAGCTTCTTGCATCTGTCTCTTTTTAATATTAGTATAGATTATGAGAGCTTAACATTATATTACAAAGAGCTTTTTGCATCTGTCTCTTTTTAATATTAGTATAGATTATGAGAGCTTAACATTATATTACAAAGAGCTTCTTGCATCTGTCTCTTTTTAATATTAGTATAGATTATGAGAGCTTAACATTATATTACAAAGAGCTTCTTGCATCTGTCTCTTTTTAATATTAGTATAGATTATGAGAGCTTAACATTATATTACAAAGAGCTTTTTGCATCTGTCTCTTTTTAATATAAGTATAGATTATGAGAGCTTAACATTATATTACAAAGAGCTTCTTGCATCTGTCTCTTTTTAATATTAGTATAGATTATGAGAGCTTAACATTATATTACAAAGAGCTTCTTGCATCTGTCTCTTTTTAATATTAGTATAGATTATGAGAGCTTAACATTATATTACAAAGAGCTTTTTGCATCTGTCTCTTTTTAATATAAGTATAGATTATGAGAGCTTAACATTATATTACAAAGAGCTTTTTGCATCTGTCTCTTTTTAATATAAGTATAGATTATGAGAGCTTAACATTATATTACAAAGAGCTTCTTGCATCTGTCTCTTTTTAATATTAGTATAGATTATGAGAGCTTAACATTATATTACAAAGAGCTTTTTGCATCTGTCTCTTTTTAATATAAGTATAGATTATGAGAGCTTAACATTATATTACAAAGAGCTTTTTGCATCTGTCTCTTTTTAATATTAGTATAGATTATGAGAGCTTAACATTATATTACAAAGAGCTTTTTGCATCTGTCTCTTTTTAATATTAGTATAGATTATGAGAGCTTAACATTATATTACAAAGAGCTTCTTGCATCTGTCTCTTTTTAATATTAGTATAGATTATGAGAGCTTAACATTATATTACAAAGAGCTTTTTGCATCTGTCTCTTTTTAATATAAGTATAGATTATGAGAGCTTAACATTATATTACAAAGAGCTTCTTGCATCTGTCTCTTTTTAATATTAGTATAGATTATGAGAGCTTAACATTATATTACAAAGAGCTTTTTGCATCTGTCTCTTTTTAATATAAGTATAGATTATGAGAGCTTAACATTATATTACAAAGAGCTTTTTGCATCTGTCTCTTTTTAATATTAGTATAGATTATGAGAGCTTAACATTATATTACAAAGAGCTTCTTGCATCTGTCTCTTTTTAATATAAGTATAGATTATGAGAGCTTAACATTATATTACAAAGAGCTTTTTGCATCTGTCTCTTTTTAATATAAGTATAGATTATGAGAGCTTAACATTATATTACAAAGAGCTTCTTGCATCTGTCTCTTTTTAATATTAGTATAGATTATGAGAGCTTAACATTATATTACAAAGAGCTTTTTGCATCTGTCTCTTTTTAATATTAGTATAGATTATGAGAGCTTAACATTATATTACAAAGAGCTTCTTGCATCTGTCTCTTTTTAATATTAGTATAGATTATGAGAGCTTAACATTATATTACAAAGAGCTTCTTGCATCTGTCTCTTTTTAATATTAGTATAGATTATGAGAGCTTAACATTATATTACAAAGAGCTTTTTGCATCTGTCTCTTTTTAATATTAGTATAGATTATGAGAGCTTAACATTATATTACAAAGAGCTTTTTGCATCTGTCTCTTTTTAATATAAGTATAGATTATGAGAGCTTAACATTATATTACAAAGAGCTTCTTGCATCTGTCTCTTTTTAATATTAGTATAGATTATGAGAGCTTAACATTATATTACAAAGAGCTTTTTGCATCTGTCTCTTTTTAATATTAGTATAGATTATGAGAGCTTAACATTATATTACAAAGAGCTTCTTGCATCTGTCTCTTTTTAATATTAGTATAGATTATGAGAGCTTAACATTATATTACAAAGAGCTTCTTGCATCTGTCTCTTTTTAATATTAGTATAGATTATGAGAGCTTAACATTATATTACAAAGAGCTTTTTGCATCTGTCTCTTTTTAATATTAGTATAGATTATGAGAGCTTAACATTATATTACAAAGAGCTTCTTGCATCTGTCTCTTTTTAATATTAGTATAGATTATGAGAGCTTAACATTATATTACAAAGAGCTTTTTGCATCTGTCTCTTTTTAATATTAGTATAGATTATGAGAGCTTAACATTATATTACAAAGAGCTTCTTGCATCTGTCTCTTTTTAATATTAGTATAGATTATGAGAGCTTAACATTATATTACAAAGAGCTTTTTGCATCTGTCTCTTTTTAATATTAGTATAGATTATGAGAGCTTAACATTATATTACAAAGAGCTTTTTGCATCTGTCTCTTTTTAATATAAGTATAGATTATGAGAGCTTAACATTATATTACAAAGAGCTTTTTGCATCTGTCTCTTTTTAATATAAGTATAGATTATGAGAGCTTAACATTATATTACAAAGAGCTTCTTGCATCTGTCTCTTTTTAATATTAGTATAGATTATGAGAGCTTAACATTATATTACAAAGAGCTTTTTGCATCTGTCTCTTTTTAATATAAGTATAGATTATGAGAGCTTAACATTATATTACAAAGAGCTTCTTGCATCTGTCTCTTTTTAATATTAGTATAGATTATGAGAGCTTAACATTATATTACAAAGAGCTTCTTGCATCTGTCTCTTTTTAATATTAGTATAGATTATGAGAGCTTAACATTATATTACAAAGAGCTTTTTGCATCTGTCTCTTTTTAATATTAGTATAGATTATGAGAGCTTAACATTATATTACAAATAGCTTATTGAATCTGTCAATTTAGGCTTCCTTTTTAAAATGGCAGCGGCTTTAAAAACTTAAGAATCAAGAATTACAGACCGATAGACGGAAAAGTTACAAGAAAAAGAAACAAATTAAATTATATTAAAAAATTAAACCAACTACACAAAAGGACTAAAAAGTAAAAAATAAGGCACTAAAGCTGACATTATGACAATAGAAAAAAAAATAACACTTAATTTTTTTATTAAATTATTAATTATTATGACATTATAATAAATTATGATATTAAAAATTATGATAAAGAAAAGAATTATGTGTAAAGTAATAGTAAAAAATTAACAATTATTGAAATCAAATGATATTTGATTTATAATGAGTTTTATGATTTATCTTGTATAACAAATATTACAATTATTTACTTTGTTAAGTTCAGTTACTTTTCCGAACTAGGGCGAAAATTATGTAATATTTACTTATTGTTAAAGTTATGTACGTAAAAGTTGTTTTGTTTTGTATACTTTAGTTTTTTCACTACTGCTCAGTGTGTAACTTTTAAGTGCCACTTTTCAAGGAACTGTATTGAAAAATCATCTTCCTACTTTTTATTAAAATGTATTTATTTGTAAAGAACTAACCTCCTCTATTTTGAATAGTGGGATGGGTTTTGGCGAAGTCGTTGATAATTTTGTAAGACCCATTTTGAATCCGAGATACACCGACGTCGATTCTTGGCTCCAATCTTTTTTCCTCACCTTCTTGAACATTTTGTATTGAGCTCGTTACAGAAATAGATCTTTCATTCACCCTTTGAACAGGACTTTCACTTTGCCTTCCCAAGGGCTGCTGATACCCTCCCCATTCATAGCCTCGATGATTATCATAATATTCATGATGACCGTAGGATGGATTATGTTGAAAGGTTGTAGCATGAAAGTGTCTGTTTCCTCCGTGATGATATTTGGTCCAATCTGGTGTCGTGCAAGCTGGACCTGAAATAATGGCCTGAAATTAAAGAATAAATTCAACATTCAGTGAGATATAAGTCTAACCGAAACTAACGGAACTGTCTCTGATAACCTGATGAAATGGCACGGCAGGGCATGGAAAAAGATTTTACTAACTAAGAGAACTTCTCAATTTTTTGGAATAAGAAGTAGCCCATACCTTTCCGTCCCTTCAACTGTATGTCCGTCCGTCAATTGGATGCTTTGTTGCGGCGTTATTGAGTAACTAACAAACAAACTTGAAAATTTTACATTTATATTATTATATGTATTATATCCAATAAACAATATAATATTTGCAATAATGCTCATTCTATAGAACCCTAACTTAAGGAGCATTTAGCAGCTAACTAGCGCCGCCATTAGATATCCTCAATTTTCTCTTCGTAGAAAACGTCCACTTTTAGCAGCCAACTACAACTCACATATATTATTTGGAAACACTAAAAAACCTTCTTAAAAACTTATAACTTTACAATCGGTTCGGAAGGTTAGGTCTTCTCTGAGAAGAACCGGCAAGAAACTTAGCAGTTACTCTTTTCAAATATTCATAATAATACCCTAAGACTAGAACAAATAAGGAAAGTTTTAATTATTTCTAAATGATAGAGCTGACCTTTTAAGTGCGAAGGAGAGAGATTGTTATTATTCTGCTAAAAGCTTTCATTTTAAATCAATGCTTCCAAATCCATAAATGTAATATTATAAATGCTAAACTCTGTCCATTTGTCTGTTACCTCGTCACGCTTAAACCACTGTACCTATTAGGATGAAATTTAGCGTGGAGATAGGTTGAATCCCGAGGAAGCACATAGGCTACTTGCTACTTGAAAACGTCAAGAGTCTTTTTTTTTAATTAAGGATTTGCCGTTGAAATCCTACACCTATAACCGAATATAGGACGGGTAGAACCGCAGGCAAATCTGGCATAGAGATAGTTTGAGTCCCGAGAAAGGACATAGGTTACTTGACAACTTCAAGTGAGTGTCGGTTTTTTGTCTATAATTGAAGACTTGCCGTTCGAATCGTACATCGATAACCGAAATTAGGGCAGGTGGGATCGCGGAGCAAAATCTACTGCTTTATACAACCAGTATAAAAGTGCGAACAACCTCTTTATGACAGTAGGTCAACAAGCTCATCGAGTTATGCAAAATGATTAGGTATGTATCTACTTATATATATGATTTCAGATGATGAAATTCGTCAAAAAACTAAGTTGCTTTTGATATATTATACAAATATAACCGTTTTTATGCTTGACCCAAAACAACAAAAAAAAAAGGAAATCATTATACTTGTACCTATATTGATCCGTTATACAATTAAAATTGTTTAATTTTAGTTTTTTATTATTGGATAGGATATTTGAGGTATTTAGTGCAAATTTTAGCATTGTCGCATTGTAAATATTACGGTAGAAACCGGTCAAGTAAGTGTCGGGCTACGCGCAGTGTAGGGTTCCGTAGTTGCCCGTCACAAGTACATTTTGTAAGTTGATCAACTTACATCCGTTATACTACGCCGTGAAATTTTTCAAATATCCAAAAATTTGACTTTAACAAAAATTTTCACTTTAAAACTTTAAAGCTTATTTGTATAAGCTTATATACAAACGGATCCCTATATCAAAAGATGGTTTTTACAAACCCGCAAAAGTTTTATAGATGAGGGAATTGACCCACTTGGAAAAGAGCTGGTTATCTAAGAAAATGTTGAATGGATTTACGGTAGATAAACCTAGCTAAAAACCATATTAATTAGACCAGCCTTTAAACAAAATATCCGTCTACTCGCTATAGATAGACAGAAACACAAATACACTCACAGCTCAGCCTGTGCCTTTAAATTCCATTGTTGGTGGTGGAGGTTAGGAATTTATTGATATCCGTCCGAAAACCTAAATCAGAAAAGGGGCCAAGTTTGGTACAATCCGTAGATCCTTGCTACTTCATATATTTTTTTGGTACTACATACTTAGTTTTAACGTATTTACATAAGTAGATATATTACTATATTATAAGTAGGTATAAAAAATTACATTAAGTTGTATGTAACACACGTAGAAATGTTGTTTTAATGAAATTTAACTTACTTACTCAATTAAAATTGTATCTCTTTTAAAAAACTCTTACTATTTTTATTTTGTTTAAGTGAATAGTGTTGTTACCGTACAATAAATTTGAGTAGTATATACTGTTTGAGTAGTATAAACTTTAACGGAAAAATGCACCATTTAAGTCCGGTAGATCAATCCCGTTTTTTAGAACAGTGAAACTGAAATCAAAAAATCCCAAAATCAAAATTGTGAAGTTGTAATAATAAAAAAATAAAATAAAAAGTACAAAAATGATCTTCACGAATTCTTGTTTGTTTCTCAATATTTTATATATTTATATTATTATATAATTATATTTAATAGGAATCAATTATTTATTTATAACTAACCCTTACCCGCGGTTCCACTCGCTCTAAATTCAGTTATCGGTATAGGATTTCAACGGTAACTTCTCAATTATAAAAAAAAAACGAATCACACTTGAAGTTTTTAAGTAGCCTATACATGTCCTTTCATGGAACTCAAACTATCTCCTTGTCAAATTTCATCCTTATCTGTACAGCCGTTTAAGCGTGCGAAGAGGTAACAGACAGACAGACGAGACTTAACTAAAAGGATTTCATAACTTTGACGATTCAAAAGTGTTTGTAAAAACCTAATTTAAATTTAAAAAAAATGACTTTGACTTTCGCATTAATAATATTTATATGGATTAATTTTAATCAATGATTAATTTATTGATAAATAGGACGCTAGATTTAACCTAGCGTAAACATACATACACAAATACACACATATAAATAAAAGCGTGTAAAACTAAAACATATTTACATAAATACAGTCAAATATATATATATACTAAGATGAAGGTTTTAAAGTATTTCGGAAAAATATTTTGTATTACAGAATGGTCCTGTTTTTCAGTAAAAACATTATTATATTCCAATGTATTGTTTTTCATATTTATCTTGTTTCGAAGATAATTAGAGTACTTTAGTAACAATATTTGAATAAATCGTTTACATATTTTGTTTATCAATAGCAAGCTACCTACAATAATATTTATAGCAACCACAGACTTGTTTATTGAAGTTTAATTGAGGTAAAGTAAGTTAATTAGCATAACATTAAATTTAACTAAATACCAATCGATTTTATTATTAGTCGCAATTACTATTAATTCTTAAATTAATCATTAACACAAATAGCTTCAGGGTGACGTCGCTAGCGGCCAGTAATGTTATTGAGTATAGTATGCAATTTGTACGTAGATGGCATAAATAAATAACTCACCAATGTTATCCACAAAAGGCATTGTATCCAAGCCATTACTTCATGCATCAAAAAATAATTGTAACCACATATTAAACAGTTCCATATCGATGTCACACACGAAAATGAAGTTTGCAATCGTCTACTTATTTAGGCGTCAAAGCTAGTAACAGCAAAGACGTACACTTGGTACAGCGACCAAAATACGACTAACCGGTAGACGGAAGCAAGTATTTATGATATGACGTTTAATAAAATCCAGTTTATAAAGATCCTCAAGACTGCTTAGAGCTCCTCGTACTTCACCACATGGTAGAATTGCGAGGTTTTCTATCCTGGTAGACTGTGGACGCTCCCAATACAAGAGTTCTGACTAATTTGTATTCGCTTTCATAGTTTGAAGTTCACACCTTTTTTGCTTATATCAATGGTTCACAATAGATATTTATTACTCTGTCTATAAGTATCATATATATATATGCGTGTATCCCTATTAATATAATTAATGCGAAAGTAACTATGTCTGTCTGTCTGTCTGTTAACTCTTCACGCTTGAACTGCTGTACCGATTAAGATGAAATTTGGCTTGGAGATAGTTTGAGTCCCGAAAAAGGACAAAGGCTACTTCAAAACGCCAAGTGTGAGTTGGTTTTTTTCTGTAATTGAGAAGTTCCCGTTGAAGTACTTCACGTCGGGGCAAAGGCTTTACTAGTCGCAAGTTCAGCCGCATATGGAGTACCTACTGCTGCTATCTCTGGGCGGGTACACCCAGTTACCAGCTTGGCCCTTTTGACTTGGTTAAACGACAGGCTGTGAGAATACTCAAACTCAAACATTTTTACTCAAATAGACTTTTAAACATCACTTTTGAATCGTGTTTAATTAATAATTAAAACAAGTACCACCGGTTCGGAATGATTTACTACCAAGAAGAACCGGCAAGAAACTCAGCAGTTAATCTATTAGATTTTTCAACTTCATATTAATATACAATATAGCCTTACTAGGTAATAACAAAAAAATCAATGTTTAAATTTTAAAAATATTACAAATGCCCCAATAATAATCAATTAAGTTCTAAGTTTTTCAAGCATTTTTATCATTTATGTATACATCAACTTTGTAATAGCTTTTTTCACTAAACTATCTTTGAATTAATTTTAAATTTATTTGGGGGTAAATTAAATACATGTTCTTAAATTTTATTGCAGAAAAATATACATTGTATTGCGAAAGAGCTTTCTGAACACGTCATTTTGGAATATCAATTTATCCTTATTCCTTGTATTAACACTGTGTAGGTCACTATTTTTAGCAAATAAGTGACAATTTTTGCGTACATACATTATACAAGTGAAGATACATTGGCAAGGAACAGTTAAAATATCAATTTCCCTAAATATTGCTCTAAGAGAAATTCGAGTTCCTAATTTATAGATTGACCGTACTGGGCAGTACTTTTGCTAAATAAAGACTGCATCAATATCAGCTGCCTTACCCCAAAGCAAAATGACGATTTTATCTGAGATTAAAATTGTTCTGCTGGGCAGCTGCTGATTGTTAAGCAGGTTGGATATATTTAATATATTTTAGTTAGGTGTATAATTAGAATCGTTTTGTGACTTGAGTTGTGAAGATGACTGAGATGAAAGAGCACAAGCACTACTAATCTACTAATTATTTACTAATGAATCGAATCTATCCGCATTATATTTTGTGCTAGCAACCAGCTCATTTAAAGTCAAAATAATAAATTCATACTTTTTACTTATTTCATTTAAAGAAATCTACAAACCTTGTATATCAGTTTGTAAACGCTTTGTCTCACATCATGTATAAGCCTATTTTGCTTAAGTTCTAAAGAAACTACTTATTAATTCAATTTTTTTCTCTCTGTTGCCGATCCCAAACTCAATTTTCCGTCGTATCGAGCCCTTTAGTCTGAGGAGAGACTTTGCCTCCCTGTGTGTGTCCTACCACTTGTACAATAGGATGTGTTCTGAGGAATTGTTCGAAATGATACCCGAAGTAGCCGTCTTCTATCTACCATCGCACCGCTCGCCATCAGCAAGGAATTCAATCTCACACTTTAGAACCGAAATGATCGCTTACAGTGCGGTTTCAGAGAAACTTCCTCACTCGAACGCTTGGGTTGTGGAATGAGCTCCCTGCCAAGGTTTTCTGTAAGGAAGGAAGTATGGGGTTGTTCAAGAAAGAAGTTATTAGATTTTCGAAGGTTCAAAATTTTGCATGGAGATAGTTTGTGGCCAAAGAAAGACAAAGGTTACTTGAAAAAGTCAAGTGTGAGTCCGGTTATTTTTTCTATACTTGAGGAGTTGCCGTTGAAATCCTACATCGATAACCGAATTTAGGGGGGTACAACCGCGGGCAAAAGGCAAGTAAAATAAATTTCTAAAATACAAGGCTAAATCTTAAAATTTTTTGCTGTTTAAAAGTAATATATATTTTTTTATGTCCTTTATATAGATATTATGACAGAAAATGACGTAAAACAAGAACAGGGTTTTTAATTCTGTGACAGTAATATATAACACGGTGGCGCTTTGGTATCAGCGAACCGAATCATAATTCAGTTCACCAACGAATTGTCACGATTAAGAATGCATCTATGCAGTGACGTAATCAAAGTTATTATGGTTAATTTCAGCCTAATGTGATGGTTACGGTAACAAGGTGCGTAAATGAAAATCTAGAGCATGTCATAGAGTTAATGTTCGAACGATTATGCATGCAAAATAAATCTACTAATTGGGTTATGGAATGAATTGTAATACGCCATAAATATTCAATAGATTAAATTAATTAACACATAAAAAGATGACAATTTTGACTATAAATGACGTAACTTAAACCAACTCACCATAAACAACCACAGATCTTAGCAATATTTAGTTTTTTTCGTTTGTAAGCTGTCAATGTCCAATTTGACTAGCATCCATTTGATTTAATGTGGTAAACAAAAACAAACCAACTTTAGCCGTGGTTTCTTTTGGTCGTGCTGACGGACCGCTAACGCAGACAGCATAGTTACGACGATGGATAAGCACAATAAGGTACCTACGTCAGGACACACGTCAGGTGCTGGTGGCCACTACTCGTGACACACCTGTCTATTGAAAACCATAAGAGAAGTTAAGCAACGTCAGGCATTGGTATTACTTGGATATGTTCTTGGCTGTCTGTGTTCTCAAATTATAACTATCGTCAAACCAAGTTAGAGGCTTACAAACCTCAAAAAGCTCGAAAAACGTCCGCCAATATTCACACTGGGTTAGCGCGATGGCCTTGGCCTCCTTCTCTAAGCTTGTGCCCTTGTAGCGGAAAGTACAACAGTTATACTATTTGGGAAAGATGCATAGTTCTTTACGAAAGCAGGGAGGAACACAAAGTCTGTCTAATACGATTTAGATAATCGAAATACAAAAAACAATCTTAGAAGTTATGATTCATCTTGTACAAAGGCTGTATCATAAAATTATTTTACAAGAAAATATGGTCGTCTTTTTATAGATTTTACAAAGTAAATACATAAGTATTGTTGAACTAACACAATTGCCATCTTCCGAAGGTCAAGGTAATCACGTATCTGTTTGTACGTATCACGTATATACAAACACACACAATGGTATCTATATCTATATATAGATATATGCATATTGTAAATCTCTGCATACTCTGACTGTCTATCAGTTTATGTTCTTTTCACGGATAAACCACTGAACCAATATCGATGAAATTTGGTAGTGTGATAGCAAACGATTAAGAAAGTTTAGGGTTAGCTTGCACCTTGGAGAAAAACATACGCATATACTTAAAACATACTTAAAATTTGTCAAGTGTGAGTTGGATTAGCGCCCAGAGGGTAAAATAAATAGACCTAAGCCGCTGAGCCGTTTTTGGGTCATTGTCAAACTTTGCGCAGGTAAACTAGTCCCTGAGTCGTGTAATTTTTTTATTAAAATTGTATGCACATTATCTTAAAAAAAATACATTAAAAACACAATAATAAACACTGATTATTAAAAATAAGACTAAGTTTTGTTATTTTTAGTTTTTTTTAAAGTAACATTGTGGTTGTTTCTGGTAACAGAGCGGTATTCCTTATAAAATCTATATGTCCCTAGTAGAACTCTGTTATATTAAGATAAAAATAATATTAGTTTCTACTATATAAACACACTATAAATAAATTATAACTACAAACAGAATATGGTTAATATTACAAAATTTGTCTCAACACCGGTAAGTATTACAATTCTAATTAATAATTATTTTCTAAATTTTGTCCCGCGTATGGTGTTGACGACTGGAATGTTACCAAGTAATTCACCACGTAAAATAGAGATGGCGCTGCTTTGATTTTGTACTAGATTGAACGAGAAGTTTGCATTCATTGTGGATGATCGGGAGATCGGGTAGCGGGGTGCGGAAAGTGTTAGTCGACCGCGAGGCGTGGATCACGCTGCGTGTTTTTATTGTGCTTCCACTTTGTTACCTACAATTTACGTAAGTAAATAAACGTATTTTTAATTTTTTTTAAGTTTAGCACGTAGCCAAAGTAGCAATTAATCTTAATATGAAAGAAAATTTGTTATTTTAATCATTACTTTATGATTTATGTCTTATAGTATGTAAAATTTACTACTCTATTACGAGTTGTTAACAGAGTAACAGAGTGGAATTATGACTATATTATTTATTTTTGAACTTAAATTTCATGCTTTAAACGTATTTTAACAATAAATGGATTTACATAAAAATCCATTTATTCTAATAGTAGATAATTATAAATGAAATGTATATTATTTCAATAAACTCAAAAACTTTGTTTTAGGTTAAGTACTGTTTGTTCGACATTTCAAAATGCCTCTCACTCCTGCTGAGAAACAGCGACGGTACCTTGAACGGCGTAAAAATAACCGTGAGAAAGAAGCAAAATCTAAAAGAAAAGATCGAGAGAGATACCATGCAAACAAACGCTAAGTGCGAGATTTATCAGCTCGTGAACATAGATCGATAATAAAAAAATGGCGATCTGCAAATGCTAGACGTAAAAATAAGGCCAGAGCACTCCGTATTGTTATGCATACTCCTGAGTCGTCACCATCCCGTTTCAATAGTCCAGCCCCTTCAGATCAACATCAGCTTATACCAAATGCTGATCATCGTTTGTCTACGCCACAGTCATCTGATGCCTGTGAATTAACTCCCAGCTCTATTATATCAGCAACTTCTCGCGGCAGAAAGAAAGTGCATAGAAATAGATCCAAGTTATACAGAGACAACATAAAATTAAAGGAACAGTTAGAAGCAATAAACAAGAGATACGAAAAGCACAAAAAAAGATACAATAGAGAAAAACGTAAAAGATCTAAAATTGAAGATGGCAGTGAAGAAAATCAAAAGAAATACGAAATTTTACCAAATGCTATTAAAAAACGCTACGAAAATATAAAAAGCCGGTAGGAGAAATATGCTTTTCAGAAGATATTTGAAGAACAGGCTTTTAAATGCTCTAGACAAAAGAAACAACTAATTCAAGAATGTCTTGCTGTGAACCAAGGCCACATACGAAAAACACAGCCTCTGCTTAAGAAAAAAGTTTTGAGTACCAAAATTAAGGATTTTTTTGAACGTGACGACGTATCAAAAGCGACTGCTGGGAAAAAGGAAACCGTTTCTCTTAAGAAAAATAAAATGCAGAAACGCTACTTACTTGATAACATGAAGAATCTTTACCTGTCCTTTAAACGTGAAAATCCTGCATTGAAATGCAGCTACAAAACTTTTACACGATACCAACCATTTTATGTTTTGCTTCCAACTGTTGCTGCCAGAGAGACATGTTTATGCCGAACCCACACTAATATCCAATACTTAGCTATTGCTTTGTGCAAAAACAAGATTATACCAACCTCAGATCTCAACAAGATTATTGCAAACCAAGTGTGCGACTCTGATTCACCAGCGTGTATGACAGGAATTTGCTCTGTATGTCAATCAAAGAAAACAAATTATGATACATCCCACAATGAAATAGTAATAAAATATCCTCAGTGGTTAACTAAAACTGAAGTGATAGAGAAGTCAGGAAAGAAAATTAAAGTTACAAAAAGTATCAAAGAGGAGAAAGAGAGTATAGGAAAAGATTTGATAGATAAGTTTGAAGCTACACTAAAGGAATTCAAAAGGCACATATATTACATTAAGACACAGTACAGAAATTACAGAAAATGCATAGATGACTTGGGCATAAATAATTTTGCGCTGCATATTGATTTCAGTGAAAATTATAGTTGCAAATTTTTTGAAGAAGTACAATCTCATCATTTTGGGGGCTCCCGAAATCAAGTATCATTACATACTGGAGTGATGTATACTCGTGGCTCAAATCATAAAATAGATGTATCATCGTTTTGTACCCTGTCTGGAAACCTTTCACACAACCCAGCTGCAATATGAGATCTCCACCCCATATTTGCTTCAATTCATGAAAAATTTCCGCCAAAAACAGAACTTTTATCTGATTTGCACAAAACTATTCTCCGAGTACAAGTTCACTAAAGTTACATGGAATTTTTTTGAAGCGGGCCATGGCAAAGGTGCAGCAGATGGGATAGGCGGATTTTTGAAACGTACTGCTGACCAACTTGTTGCACGTGGACTGACATCTCTGATGCTGCAAATTTCTATCTTGCTTTGAAAGATGTTAGTAAAGTTAAATTACATCTGATAACCAGTGAAGATATTGAGCAAAGTTCAAAGCAGATCCCGGGGCATATTCTACCACTTTTAGGTACCATGAAAGACCATCAAGTTTTCACTGAGGAGGTTGGAGTTCTCAAGTATAGAAATTTGAGTTGTTTTTGTCAGTGTGGCTTTTGCTCTCCCAAGCGCTATGTTCCATCCCAAAATACCGAGGTGAAATCAATTCCTTCCGCTTGCGACAACAGTTATCTGTCTGATATTAGCAACCTTTGTCATAAGCGAGTAAAAAGGTCTTACAGCATTGTTTACAGTTCAGATTCCGAAGATAATGTTCCTATACTGTCATTAAAAGAAAAAGCTTCCAACGCTTGTTGGACAGAAGAACCCAGCACATCAAAGCAAAGTGACGATGCTTTGATCGAGAAAGAAAATATTCACGTCAATAAGATAAAACAAGGTGTTTGTGTCTTGGTTAAAATGTCCAGCTCAAAACAAGATTACATATATTTGGGTAAGGCCTTATCTGAAGTTAAAGATGATGGTGAGGTTAAAATTATGTTTTTTAAGTCAATAGATCATACTGCAACCACATTTAAATTAGTTGAGTCTGATTTATCTTATGTGCATTTTGATGATATAATTGCTATTGTTCCAGAACCTAAAAAAGTTACAAGAATATCCTACTACCAATTTGATACTCCTTTAGACATTTTTGAGAAATAAGCGACTTTAACTTTTCAGTTACTTTTTTATTTTTCTTTTCATTATGTTAAGTATAGATTGGTAAATACTTACCGGCAATAACGTTCATTGTTATTAATATTAAAGTTTATGTTAATGATTATGATCTCAAGCCTAACAGAGTCTGATTTAGCTAAGTAAGATAAGAAAAATAACAACTATGTTACTGCGCTACAACTCTGTTACTTTTCTGTCCCAAAGACAAAAGGACTTAATTAAGATTTTTATAAAACGTTAGTTGTTTAAGTATGGTAATATACACATATTTTAACTTGTTAGATATGTTTACACTCAGCTAATGCAGTCAGCGGTTAATATATAAATATTTAAATATTTCATTACAATTTAATGTTTGCAAACATTCAAAAAGTAACAGAGTTGCTTAGAATTTGAGTTAATGATTGTTAAACTTAAAAAAAAATTTTGATTCCAAATTTGATTATAAGATAAAAGAATGTAGTTAACATTAATGCCAAAATAATTGCGACTGAATTGTTTAATTTCATAATAAGAGTTAAAACGATATGATAACAGAGTTGTATTTTTTTTACATCCTAACCCACAAAATCTGAAATAAATAATTAATTGTTAGTTAAACATCGCGGCCGACAGTAACAGACCATATTCAGTTGTTTTTACAGGCATTGACAAACAGAAAACTCTAGTAGAAATATTTTTATTTTTTTATAACTTTACCATGTTTAGTCACGATTAGCTGCGCTAACTTTGACAATGACCCTTTTATTAAAATTTAATGAGTGGAGGGAACAGATAGATAACCACAGAGAATATAACCAACAGTAAAGCAAATTTGCTTACTCAAGGAAACGACGTAGCTAAACTGAATTTAGCGCGGGCGGACCCGCGGGCAAAAGCTTGTTGAGGCTATGGCACACGCTTTTGCTAAAAGCGTGCCGTTTCGACCAGTGTACAAAGACATTGAAGCATACAGAGAGATACATATCAACGTACGATAGGCGCTAGCACGTGACCGCACGTTTAAATCGATCGATTTTATCGGACTTTTGTCAGCATAAAATTCAAATATTTCGCAAACTCACTTGGTCATATTAATATATATTTTATAAAATAAGAAGAGAATATCACTTTAAGTTTTTCAAAAAATTCAATTAAAGCCTAAAAATAGAATGTCAGATTTTTTTTTCTTAATGTTTAATAGGCAAATTATTAAAATATTAGCAAATTCACTTAATTAAGGTTTGAACTTTAACCTATTTTGTTTTCACGTCAAAAAGTGTACCTAGAACTGTAACAAAATTAATCAAATTGTTGCAAACCTAATTCGGTATGTTATCACCTTAAGTAATAACCTCGAACTCTTTAACGCGTATAAGATACTGAGTATTTTAGTTTTAGAAGGGCGACTACTTTTTTGGTCTGATATTAATTTCCTCATAATGTTAGTTTCAATCGGCCCAAAAAAATGTTAAAAGAAAACCAAGTTCTCTTTGGATTACTTTTTTACTTTACACTAAATCAGTGCTTAGATCAAAGAGGTTTTCCATTAACTTAACGTAAAATACAGAAAGTCATATGAAAATGGCAGGGTTTCATAACAACTCACAGCATTTAAACAAAAAAAAAAATTATGCTGTATTTTAAAAATCTTTTATTTTAACATTGTTTTCGATTTCGACAATTTTAAGCCAAAAAGGCTTTGCTCCTTTAAATAAAAAAATCTGTAGCAAATTCCTAGCTATTTTTGGGAAGTCTGTTTGTTTTTATTGCTTGACGTCACTACAGGGTAACCAACCATATAAACCATATACTTCCCACGCCCCCAGTGCGCCTCACGCACGGTGTGTGAATTGGACCGCACCCTAGAAGCATTGTACTCTGTGTTCGGTTCATTACTATGCGTAAAATAACCAAAAGATGAAAATGTTTTGTTTTTTGTATATTTGAAATTAAGACGGTTATTTATTATTTGTTATTGCACTAGTAAAAATATCTCATTTTTGTGTATAAAAAGTTTTGTATGTGACGTGCCTCTGACAATAAGGACTCTTGGACCACTGAAAGTTAGGTTTACATTTCTATTTTTAATTTGACGTTTAATGTCCCTATTTCTATGTCCTCTAATGTTTAAGCTGTAATTTAGGGCTCCCTTAAATTCTCTTAGAGGACGTTAGGACAGACAGACGTCGTCCATATAGGTACAACAAAAGTAACAATTGAAGTAAGCAATACTTAAAGTTTTAATCATAGGTTAAGTTATACTTTACCCGTCAAAAAGACAAAAAAGAACAATGTCTTATTATTACTTTTAGTCTTATTTGGCAGCAACAACGCTACATCACGTTGGATATAGGTAATGTGTCAAATTCATTAATTTTACAAGTTTATCAAGGAGTTGTTATTGAAACGACTTGCTTAGAGACGCTTTTTAATTATTATTTTTTGTAATGTACTTACAATAATTTTCATGAGTGCCAATTTTTTTTTTGTATGCATTAAGTTATGTAGTATATCGGCTTACCCAATGCACTCTAGTAATTTTACGTGATCTCCTGATACACGGTATAAGTGTCAACTTTTTTAAAATTGGCGTTTGATCTTCTAATTTACCTTGTAGTGCGCTCCAAATGAATGTTTGAATAACAAAATCAGGTTATTAAGAAACAGAAACATCAAGGTATAATTAGTAAAAAAAATATAAGCTACAGTTTTAATTACGGCAGACATAATAGATTTGAAATAGCTCGAAACGAACGAGGTGTTGCCGGAATTTTATGAACTTGGCCAATGACTGCCGCGCACCATAAATTATGAATAATTTTTGTTCTATAAGGGGGTTGCTTTGCCTTGAATAGTTTGTGTTCGGTAAGTACTTTTGATACTTAAGTACTTTCGCCGTCGTCGCTGTATACTTTAAAAGTATTTTGTCTGTCTATTTGTGCATGATTTTTCCGTTGTAGTTGAACAGATTTTATTTGCGGTGTTGCCAACACTCACAGGATCAATATTTACGTGATGAATCTTAATCTGGGTGTTTTTTTATGTGTAATACATGCATTTACAAAAACATGCGTGTTGCAGACACATTGTTTTAGTGTTCCGTAGAATAAGAAGATGAATCTAGAATTGTGAATAAGATATACTATTCTATCCCCGGTCTTTTATTTAACTTCGAATACTATAAAGCTGGTATTTATTACTTATGGGACATATATAAAGCCAACTTAGTGAAATCAGAGCAGAGTTCACCACCTGTCACGCAGGACTGAACGCAAGCAAGACTGCCCTTCACACTAAAATTTGAGTGTGTTTCCAGCCATTAGTTAACGCTTTAGGGGAATAAAAACCATGACATTTTTTACACATACATACATCTGAAGAACAGTAACTGTATTCATTTATAACGATTGTCATAGCATATTTATGAGCCGTGAAAATATATTACTGTGATTTTTTTTTCTGATTTTTAGAACTCTCAATTCAAAATTTATAAAAACGAGACACAAATAACTAGTTCTATGAATCTTAGGAAATAGTAGTTATTTGACAGCCTCGAATGCATTTTCAAAAACCTATGCAACGACAGCCCACGTAATGGGATGCGAGGAAAATACTTTTTTTTTTTTTCTAAATTTCATAACATAACCAGAACGGCGGTTCACACAAGACACCTTTATGTTATAACAAAAACAATGCAAAGAGAACAAAACTATAAGGCTGTAACTTACATACGGACAGACCAAACCATAAAGGTTATGATTTTTCCATTTGGCTACGGAACCCTAAAAAGTTTATAAGTACCTGTATTAGTTATCTGGTACTTATAGTGTACATAGGCCTTGCATAGTTAGGGACTAGATGACACTGTGTGATTTGTCCCATAATGTTATTTATTACATTTTACCTTTGCCTAATTTTAATATTGCGAATATAGAAAAAAACCGCCCACCTGCGTGTTGTACACGCAATCAAGTTAGGGGACCCGTACAATGAGAATTATTTCGGATATCTAAAAAACTTATGAACCGGGACACAAATTCTTATAACTTATTTCTGATTCTTTAACTTTTGAAGGCAGTAAGTAAATCTCATATATAAAATTAAAAGAAACAGTTTTGAATCTTAGAAACATGTTTAAAACTTTATCTAATAATGCCTCATGATGGCGTTTCCAGAAAAAAACAATTTCATCCCTAGGTTAAATGTATGTAGAAACAATGATATACCATAAATTTTTGTTTTCTTTAATTCCCATAACATATATGTATTGTGGTTTATAAAACACACATTTCTGCAAAATTTTACTAGAATCTTCCAAAACACCAAAACATCATAAGGCTGTCATGACATGACAAATTGAACCGACAAAATAAAACAAATTATTGCTTAATAACCTGGTATGTTTAATTCATAACAACCCTGGTCTTTGAAACAAATATTTGAACAAGTTATCAGAGGACAGCTACATTCAATATTTTTCCTTATAATTTCGTCATGTTCGCCCAACCAATAACTAGCCTTATATTCCGACAAAACGGTATCGATTCTGATGAAATTTTACAAAAAGATATATGACGTGGACCACAATACAGTTTTGTAACCAAATTAATATTTTATTTCATCTTAGGATAGCTAGAATACTATTAGCGTTACACTGTACGCTACGCTGTGCTCGGTGCTCAGTACTAATTACAGTCTTCGCCCACCAAGATGGCAATTTGAAACTTACTTAAACTGTGGAATGTATAAGTGTTAGATAGGTCTTTAAAAATACATTTGACGCTTACTCAAATAAACTCTAACTTGGAAGCCGCGTGATTTAAATATCAGAAAAAAAACACTATGATACAGCTTTATAAAAATTGTCATAAAAAGATACATTTTCTCAAGTTATATTAGCAACTTTCTCATTCTACGGAATCCTAATAAAATCACGACATTAGAACTACCCATATACAGTATGTATAAGACGTAGGTACAACCTAAACTGTGTTGAACAAAATCGATTTCCAAGTTTTCAGATATCGGCGAACATTCTTATTTTACGGAACGGAACCCTAAGACCGTGACCATGTATACGCGCGTAATCGCCATCTCACTCAAGGGAAGTGCGACACGCACCGCCATTTATTTGCTGTAGTTGGGACATAATTTAAAACAAATGAAGGTTTGTTTAGAGATAAATTTTGACACGTAGTACGTGCTGTACTAAACATGATTTTTTTGATTAATATTAGCATTGGATTTATCGAACAAATGAAAACTCTCGCGTACTCAATGAAACTGTTTCCAGAATACTCATAGGCGTATACATAAAAGGGGGGTTGACCGTGCCCATCCTAGAATAGTCAATACAATTTCAATCATATAAATAATCTGAAACTAAGAAATCTACAAACCTATTCATTTTCCGTCTGAAACGCGCGTCAGTGAATATTGAAAAATAAATATATTTTAACCAGTCATTGATAATATTATAGTAAATACGAATAACAGATATGCTAGTCTACCTCAGAGCTCAATCGATTTATGCGTTTTTGAATTTTGATCTCGAAAGCGGAAAGCCTTTTTTAGATAATTATCAAAAATAATAAATAAACAACAGGCTAAGAGAAAGGAATGTTACAATAGAAGTCCAAAGGGAAACAAACTAAAACAAAAAAATCGGCCAAGTGCGAGTCGGACTCGCGCACGAAGGGTTCCGTACCATTATCTGTAAAAAAAAAGGCAAAAAAAAACACCTTTTTTGTATGGGAGCCCTCCTTAAATATTTGTTTTATTTTAATTTAATTATTTATTTTTAAGGTGGCTATATAACTAAATATTCTGTGAATAGTTAAAGCGTCTGCCTGTTGCCGTAACCAGAATTGAGCAAAATCGAGCAAAAAAAGATCATGTTTGTTGTATGGGAGCCCCCTTAAATATTTATTTTATTCTGTTTTTTAGTATTTGCTGTTATAGCGGCAACAGAAATACATCTTCTGTGAAAATTTCAACTGTCTAAATATAACGGTTCATGAGATACAGCCTGGTGACAGACGGACGGACGGACGGATGGACAGCAAAGCCTTCAGGCTTAATTACCTTAATATTTACCTTTCAGGTACGGAACCCTAAAAAGAATTCATAAACTGATCCAAGCTGCTTTTACACAAAAAAATATATATATTATATACCAGTAATGCAAGTGGATAAAAATTTACGAAGGGAACACTGCTAAAATTTCAAAGAGAAAACTGCAAAGAGACACAGTGATTGTGTATATACATATATGACAAAATTATAGCTCTAATCTTAAAAACCAGGGAGGGAACCTGGGAAATACGATTGAATGCGGAAAAACAGAGGGGTTATTTCGTCTTAATAACTTTCCTATTTTCAGGGATGAGGGAGATTAGGTAGTCTCGGGATTCGAGAGAAAAATGTGTGCAATGTACTTGCATACATTTTACACCCGAATTCACGAATCTGACGTACTCGCTAAAGACTATTAATTTCTATAAAACACCGCAAGTTAGATAGAACAATATTTTTTTCAATGTCTGTGCGAGCAGTCATTTTTTTAATCATAAATTGCAGTACTAACTTAATACCGTCACAAAAATTAAAAACTTCACAATAGTTGTGCTTTTCTCAGTTTAATGTAATGAAGTATCGCCAGTATACAACAATGGAGAAAGGAGTGTTCGCTGCGTCTGCTGAATAACCACAATTTTTTCATTTAAATTTTAGTACGGTAACTGATGAACTGACGAATAATATTACGAATAATAATGTTACGTATATGATAATATTGCCTGGGAGCGTGGCCTCCTTTCGCGGGAGGCCCGTAGCATTTGCTGCCTGCTGCTATATGGCTAATCAGACAAGATATATATAATGCAGCGCCACCACCCGCGTGTGTGACGAAACAAGAAAAACACGTTAGTAAGTTCCCGTGTTTCCGTTTTCTAAAATAGAATAGAAATTAATAGTCTTTAGCGAGTACGTCAGATTCGTGAATTCGGGTGTAAAATGTATGCAAGTACATACACTTGCACACATTTTTCTCTCGAATCCCGAGACTGTACCTAATCTCCCTCATCCCTGAAAATAGGAAAGTTATTAAGACGAAATAACCCCTCTGTTTTTTAAGATTAGAGCTATAATTTTGTCATATATGTATATACACAATCACTGTGTCTCTTTGATTTCCTTTTTTTTAATATGCCATTTCTACTAATAACTGGGGCTCTGCAAAAGTCCAAATTTTTTTATGGGATGTCGAGAGGTAAGAGAGGTAGTTTTCCATACATGTTTGTCTAGAATTCCAGAGTCCAAATAGCTCAAAACTGTTCCCAATAACATCCCTGGTCTCTTGGCTGTATCATACATACAGACACAGAAAATAATTAATTATCTTTCAGGTGAAGTAATTGCTATTTTAAATTCAAAGTTATTTCATAGATTACTCATATAAGTTGATCGATGATATGAAATTTGCGAGCAAGTCTCTCCATCCCTAGATTGAGATGTGCCCCATGACGCCTTCTGGTTGGCAGTAGCTGTATTAGATGACTACAAGTAATCGTAATAGATGTCACTACAGTTATAAAATTTGCACATAAACTAGTCCAGTATTTACGCGACCTAGTCAATATTACCATTGATATCACCCGTTACCCTCCAATTTATTTAATCTATAAACCATTTATGTGATCTACAAACACAAACAAAAATATTTTTATATTTGAGTTGATTGAATGAAAGGTAAATTGCGGTTTACGATTTATGATTTATTAAAAAATAGATCTCGTTCAAACCAATTTTCGATGGAAGTTTGCATGGTAATGTACATCTTATTTTTTTTTTAGTTTTACCATTATCTTATTTTAGAAGTCCCGGGGGGGCACACATTTTACCACTTTGGAAATGTCTCGCTCAAACTATTCAGTTTAGAAAAAAAAAATATTAGAAACCTCAACATCATTTTTGAAGATCTATCCCTTATCTTAATGCGGTTCACAGAATACATCTACTTACCAAATTTCAACAGTACAGTTCTTATAGTTTCGGAAAAAAGTGGCTGCGATATACGGACGGACGGACATACAGACATGACGAATCTATAAGGGTTCCGTTTTGCCATTTCGCTACGGAACCCTTATAACCTACTGAAGATTTGGCAGCATGATGGTCTAATGTATACCTAAACCGGACTCAGAATCTGTTTGCAATTCGTGTAAACAAAAATAACCTTGACACGCGTTAGTTAGTCTACGCAACATATACATAAATACGTATATAATTTCTCATTGTAAATTTGAAATTTTGTAGATTTTAGGTTTAATCAGTGTCGTGATTTGAAAACCAGTTTAAGAATGTGACAATAAAGGTAATCATGTAAGTATTTTAATGATTTATAATTAAATTACCAGAAAAACTTAATATTCAGTAAAGTTAGGTTATTTTTACAAGTTTTGCATAGAGATTTTGAGTCAGGTTTAATTAAGCACATACTTAGGGACAAATCAAAAAAAAAAAAAACTGCAATGTGACGGAATAACCGGCTAGAGATGGTGAGCTGCAAATACGGTGATTAGCATTTGTACTTCATCTCTTTCCCCTAATTTTATTTGATCCCTGTAGAATTAAAACCCCCTTTTATCAGCTAGCCCCCTACTGACGATAGGATAGACGGACACTCACCGATTAACCAGACGCCACATCGCAGAAGGCCATAAGGTTAGTAATTTACAAACACATTAAAAATGTAACATTTTTAAAAGGTATCATTACACAAATTTTATTGAAAATTTAACTTCCGTCGATATTAATACACACACATACATACGCGTGTATGTGTGTCAATTTTCAACGATGTCTATTCGATGTTAATATGCATGCACAACAACTGGGGACCCATACAGGTATGTCTGTGATTAAACCTTTCTCAGCATCCAGGACCCTCGTATGGCGCAGGACAAATTTCTGTTTACACTCTGAGTTGTGAGCAGGGAAATAAGCGATGTCATCACATGCTCTATTATCAACATCCCTGTAACTATAAATACATTAGACATTATTAAATATTCATCATTACCTCTTGCAATCAGTAGCAACACAGCAGAAACGACAAACAGTTTTAGGCCCCATGGCAAAAGCGTAAGCCTCCTCTTTGAGAAGGAGACTTAGACCGTTGTTCACCGCACTGGCCTAGTGTGAACGCCCGTTCGAACCACTTGATTAACATAATTTTTAAGCCTTGAGACAGCTTATTGGGAACAGTCCGAGTACGCGAGCCTCAGGAATTCGGGACATAAATGTATGCAAGTACTTTATGTGTTGTAACTAACCCCCCCTAAAACACATATACTAGCTACCCTTAACGTACCTACCTAACTAACCAGTATGGACAAGATTATAAGACAATTGAAAATTGAAGTATAAATTTTTCGAAGGATTGGCTATGTGATCGTCTGAGTGGTAGGACCTTATTGTGTAACGTAGACCGCAGGTTCTTTAAGAGAAAGACTGAAACACCGTTCTAGTAATGAAAATAGTATCCTCTACTCCTATGCGCTTTTTATTTTTCTAAAAAAATAAAAAGGCGGGAAGCTCCACCCAGCGCTTCCCACGGTACGTGTCCATACCGAGGCTAACTTAGCTCACATCCCCCGAAGGAGTAGAGGTGTTAAATCATAAATGGTATAACTATTAAATTATCGTTGCAGCCGAAGCTGAAGACCGAAGTCTTAATATGTAGTTTCAGGAACAAATCCTTGTGCGTGCATAGCACAAACACTCAGCCTTAGGCTAAAGAGTGTGACATCCGTTCGCACAGACACAGCCATGACATTGTCAAGAGAGCACGCCTCGTGTTAAGCACACTCCGAAGAGCAGGACGCAATAAACCCCACTGAACCATTTGTGTAGGTACTAATTATTATGTACCAATGGAACAGCCATGGAATTCACCAAGAGGGCACGCCCCATGCTTAACACACTCCGAAGAGCAAGACGCAATAAGCCCCACTGCATCCATGTAACTTCAGTCGTAGAATATAAATGATATATTTCGGTTTTCAAGCCGGCGTCCACACCATACATGATCAAGGATTCATAAACCGCCTTAGTCCAGATGCACTGCTATCAGAACCAATGTTGTGACGATGCGCTTACCACCTGTCACGCGTGACTAACCACTTTCGTAGTTGGTGACTAAAGACTGTTCCCCACATTAATATGTAGGTGCGTATTTAACCACTGGTGACGCTATAGGTACATACATATCATATACCTACCTATACTATAGAAACTTACTGGCAAACTTCGACTTTGTAACCTTGAAAAGGCTGGTCTTTCGTATTCACAACAAAATGCCATACCCCATTTACATCTGGAGCAGCTCGTGGCACGATTATCTAAAAACAAAACATATATTAAAGTTATTTTTTCACTTCTCATGCTCGAAAAGTGTGTTATTAAAGCACACGTAGGCGGACTTAAATGCGTTATTAGTCCCTATTTAGATTTTTCTTTTCGAAAATGCCAAAGTCTGAGCCATACATACAGCCTTGTCTCTGATACACTATACAGTCAGATTATTCTAGATATTTGCAACAGTATTTTTGGTGTAATAGTATAAAACTAGAAAGAAAAGTATAAATATATAAGAAAAATGGTTAACATTTCATTCAGAATGCGGAAAATATTGATCGGGTTCTGTTAAATTTCTTGTACATTAAATATGAGGCAAAAGGATTATTTTCAAAGACACAGCAGCATTGAAATGCTATCCTAATCCTAACAATAGATTTGTTATAAAATGCTTTGCCCTGAATGACGGATCAACGCACAGTCTAAACCACTGATCGAAGAGACCTGAAACTTGGAGGGTGTGTTCTTTGTATGACGTAGGCATCCGATAAGAAAGGATCAAGTGCGAGTCGGATTCGCGCAATAAGGGTAAACTGACCTTAATGAAATTTTGGCAAGTTGTTATGCACACGCCGGGGAAGGTTTCTGAGAAAGAAAAAAGGGTGCGAGTAGACAGGGTCAAGTGCGAGTTTGACTCGCGCAATAAGGGTAAACCGATTGTAACGAAATTTTGGTAAGTTGTTGCCCACGCCGGGGAAGGTTTCTGAATTAGTAAAACCCTTTCACAATAGGTTGGTACGGCAGTTGTTTAAAACAAAGAAACAACGTTCGCCGGGTGTGCTAATATATTATATTTGTGAAAGTCTGTTTGTTTGTTAATTTATGTGTTAATTCTTAATGTCGCTACAGAGTAACTAATTAGCTGATTTTTGGGACAAAGATTATTAAGAGGACAGAGAAGGACATAGGCTACTCTTTATCCCGACAAAGATCCTGCACGATTAATAATATCCAGTAACTAAATTTCAAGTGGACTAACTCTATCTACAGCTAGCTTGCTATAGGTAACTATAATCTAATACTAGCCGATAATGGAATTTAGCTGCAAAAAAATATAAAAACTAAACATTATTTTTTTATTCCAATTAATTTGAGAAAATAAGACTGAAAGCGACCTACTGCTTAACTGGCGTTCTTTGGCGATCGTTGACTATATGCAAAAATCAATTGGTATTGCCGGGACTATGTAGGTAGTGATGAAAAATGTGATGAACATGAACGTGACCATTTATTTGAGACTATCACCAGTGAAAAAATCTTACTACTTTACAAAATTAAATGAAAAACCACGGATCAAGTTGAATATCCGAAATTGTCCTTACTGGAGGTACTTTTAGGTTTTCATAAAATATACTGTTTTTTTTATTTATTATCTGTTTATTTTATTTGCTCGCACTCGAAGTGAAAAGCAGTGTGTATAACTCGGGACTAAAACACATTCCTCCTTGATTCTTTAGCATCCCTCGCTCTCGCTTGGAAAGCTAAACATCGAGATGGTGTATGTAAGGGCCGATTTAGTCCCTTGGTAAACAATCTACTATTATTCAAATAGAATCTTACATGTACTTTTATAAGAATTACACAAGATAATGTGACTCTGATCGCATACATTTCGCAATACGTTAAGACATTTTTAAACAATGTGATGACGATATAGTCAATAGTACGATTACTAACGCACTACTAGAGCCTAAATAATAATTTCGTTCTGTCAACCATCGAAGGCGTCTAGACAAAGCAATCGTAAAGTACGGTGCGCATCAAGACGGGGGGGTAAGCGCACTCGTTAATATATGGCTGATCGGGTGCTATCCAGACAGTTGCACATTTTGTCGCGGCGACATGAATGAATGCTTGACGTTTTCAGTTTTTTTTTAATTATTAAACACTTTTTGTTAAACAGTCAAAGAAATAAAACTGAAACTAATAACTATTTATAGAAGGCCATGACAGTATGAATGAATACAATGTTAAAGCTGTGGTACAAACCGTCTACTAAACCTCTTTTTTCCTTATCTATTTATCACTACATCAAAAAAGGTGGAAAATCGCAATAAGATTGTGATTTTTTTTTTTATGAATGTTTCCCCATAACTTCGTTGTTTGTGAACAGATCTGTTGTTATAGCGGCAACATAAATACATCTTCTGTAAAAAATTCGCTAACTGTCACGGTTCCTGAAATACAGCCTGGTGACGGACAGACATCAAAGTCTTAGTAATAGGGTCCCGTTGTTTACCCTTTGGGTACGGAACCCTAAAAAAAGACATAATAAAATTATTATTTTGCAGGATTTGGCCATATTTAAGCTTATTTTTTTGCAATTCTACTCTGTTTCTTGCTATATTAATGGGCAAGACCCCCTCTCTTCTCCACGTGAGATTAGGTAAGATTCTGGTCGACCCTTTTCCCCCCCTAAATGCCTCACGTTACTTATGGCAGCCCCCTAAAGTTATGGGATTAACGGTTCTTATTTTGTGGTGGAGTGCACGTACATATTAGGGAAGTAATAATTTTGGCATGGGCATTAATATGCTGTTACTGATTAATAAAGCCTTGTACAAGCTTATTTTAAGTATATAGTATAGTAGTAAATACACATGAATTATGTTAATTGACTCTGCCACAGCCTAGTTGGTAGTGTGGCCAGCTGCTGTGCAGAGGGTGTAGGGTCGATTCCCGCACTGGACAAACATTTATGTCATAATATAAACATTTGAGTTTGTCTGGGTGTATTTATGTATGATATGTTTGTATTTACAAAAAAAAGTAATATTTATGTATTTGTATCCGTTGTCTTGGTACCCATAATACAAGCTTTGCTTACATTGGGGCCAGACGGCGCTGTGTAATGTCTAGAAATATTTGTATTTATTTATATATTTATGTAACGCTAACGTTAGACATATCAAATTACTAATATTACCTATCGTCGCATTTTAAACAAACTTACCTTTTCCTTAGACATGCAAAGCTCCTTTTCGTCTGATAACCCATCTACGGAACGTGATACAAGGTCTGGTAACAGCTGGTCCATTTTAAACATCCCAGTCACGTTACCTAACTGTGGGTTATAATAAAATTATTAAAAAATTTATTATTACACCCACAGAACATTATAAGACAGGGGTGTCCCCAGTTTACACCGCACCGTGAGGTATCATGTATGTCGATGCACCTATTTTAGTCCAGTATCCCTTTGTCTAGTGCATTGCTCAACTGTTACGTCTGACCTACGTACTGAAGGAGAGACCTCACTTGCCACCGTTGCCTCAAAAATTGCAGTGTTTGAGCTGTTTAGTAATTCTCTGGTTGGTGCTGGCCTTATCTCTTGTCTCTGTGATGTGTTGTTTTTTTATAGCGTCTCCTCTAACATAACACTTCAAAGGTCTGTGACTATTGGCTCTGTAGACTGTAGCCTAAGTGATTACATCAAATATAGATATATGCACCTCGGTGTATGATATATCGCTTGACTTAGTTTTGCTGTAAAGTTGCCAAAGTGGCAAATCGAAATCAAAATCATTCTTGTCTTGTTTTTATGGAACATTGGAATAATTGCGAACTAAGGAATTAAAATTATATTTTTAGAGAAGATCATTGTTTACTTGGTAAGTACTTTAAATGGTGGGTTGTATACTATTGTGTCTTTTATTTTGTTTTTCGCATTTTAGAAAATAAAAAGTAATTATATACATTGCATATCTCAACATTTCGTTCGAATATATCACTGTAATGGTTGTTAAAAAAGGTAGTGATTAATGTTTACGATTGAGAATATACAATAAAAATAAATTACAGGGGTAGCCTCCGTAATTTATTTGACTTTTATTCACAATTGTATCATAAAAGAAAATCTGTAAGTAAAAAGTCTTACTTGTTTGATCATCTCGATGACATGACCTTCAGGATAGTTCGGTACATCTTCGCAGTATCCAGCCAGTTCACACTGTTTAGGGATATTTGGTACGAAAGTTGTCGAATGCAGTTTAGGGAGCACCTTATTATCTAACCGAAAAAAAAAAACTTTTTAGGGTTTTTTACTCAGAATAAAGCCACGGATCTACTGCTGTACTTAACTCATCAATGGCAACGCCACGCTACACATGAATGCGTGGCTTTATGACGTCACCAATCGATTTGACCTACGCAGCTAACGTGTGTAGTAAATGCGTGCACATCCTACGCAGAAGATGCACAGTAGTACTATAGTAGCAGTGGATTTGCGACCTAAAATATAATAGAGTAATTCAGAGGGTTTTTACATCTTCTTTCCAAGGGCTGATTTCCCCATTTATAGTCTAGATGGTGATTATACTGTTTAGGTTGATTGTATTGGGGATTGTTGTGAGACTGCACGTATCCATGTCTACCGTAGTCATGTTTTATCCACTCTGGCAAGCTGCAGGCTGCACCTAAAACTAAAGTCTGAAATCAGATAAATAATTAATGATAATTAAGAAAAAATAAAAAAAAATTAAGAAATGAATAGAAAATAACATAATAGCACTGTAAGGTTGTATTTCGGGCTAAGGTTACGTGCTCTCACATATTTCCAAATTATGAACTGCAACTAGTCTAGTAGATTGCTAAGCATGGGATTTAAGTAATTTATAACTTACACAAGAGTTGAAAATTCTAATTTTCATCATTTCGCATTTATAATATTTGTAGGATAGGATTATAGGATAAATGTTAATAAATACCATACAGATTATAATTAGAAGGAGAAAAATATTACAATTTATTTAGTGAAGATATTCAACCCGAGTACTACCTAGCTAACCTAAACTTAACTTAAACAATATTTTTCGCACCTAATAAGTTTTCATTTGCAAATCCCAAAATTTGAAAATCACCTGTGCAAGGTGATGAAGCGTGTGATCAACACAAAGCTTCTAAGATACGTAGAAAAACACGATACTGTCAGCGACAGTCAGTATGGCTTACGCAACAGTTGCTCATCGTGTGTCCTTCTAGTCAAGTATTCTGAGACACCGATGTGCACTAGCCATTAGGAGTCAGGGCAAGGCATTAGCATTTACCCAGGACATAGCGAAGGAATTCATAGGACTCAAACTATGTCCATGCCAAATTTTCCCGCGATGCCACCCGCCCTAAATTCATTTATCAATCTAGGATTTTAAACGACAACTCCTTAATTATAGACAAAGAACCGCTTACACTTCACGTTTTCAAATAGCCTATGTCATTCCTCAGAAACTATGTTCATGACAAATTTTCCAGCGGTTCTATCTAAATTCCGTTATCGGTGTAGAACAACTTCTTAATTATAGAAAATGAACCGACTTATAACTGTCGTTTTCAAGCAGCCTATGTCCTTTATCGGGACTCAAACGAAAAATTTCATCTTAATCGGTACAGCAGTTTGAGCGAAAAGATGTATCAGACAGGCATACAATTACTTTCGCATTTATAATATTAGTACGGACTAGTATTGATGGATTCAAATAAATTTTTACTTACACACAGCCACTCCGAACCATTCACCGCCATAAGAAATTGTGAATTAATCTTTGGCATGCCAAATTTATCTTGCCACTATTTATCCAAATTAAAAAGTTGATAAGTGCGAGTTTGACTAGCGCACTTAGGGATCCGTGTATAAGTTTTAGCATGCAATAAGCTCAAAAAGAATGTCAATACTCGTTTTAATGTTTTTTTGCTAATTTCTTACAATAAAGTTATTTATGGTATTTAAATAAAGTTTTACCACCATGAATTATATAGTTCTCAACTTTGCAAAATTCCGTTTTCAGGAAAATTCAAAGTTTTTAGCGAAAAACCTTTTGGGATTTGCAAATGCAAACTTATTAGGTGCGAGAAATATTATTTCAGTTAGGTTTAGGTTAGCTAGGTACTACACGGGTTGAATATCTTCACTAAATAAATTGTAATATTTTTCTCCTTCTCATTATAATCTGTATAGTATTTATTAACCTTTATCCTATAATCCTATCCTACAAATATTATAAATGCGAAAGTTCGTTTGTCTGTCACTGATGGACTGATTTAAATATAATTTGAGATAGGTTGAGTCTCGGAGAAGGACATAGGATAGTTTTTATCCCAAAAACTTCATAAATTCTGGCGAGAGTAACTGTATGGCTGTCTGTTTGTCTGTCTGTTTGGTCATGCCATGCCATGTATGAGACATGGACTGATTTAAATAAAATTTGGTATGGGGATAGGTTGAGTCCCGGGGAAGAACAAAGGATAGCCTTATAGCGGGAAAACTATAACTGAGCATAAACAAATTATTTCATTAATATAATTATTTAGGAGTCAGAAATAAAGGAGTTGACGTAAGAATCCCACGCCCCGATAGCCAAACTTAGGACGGGTTGAGCCGCGGGCTAAGTTCATTAATTACCAGTTTAATCTTATAAACGCTTAAGTTTGGTTGTTTGTTACCCTACCACTTGATTTTATTTGGGATTAAACTTATCACACATATAGGTTAGGTCCTGGAATAGAACACAGGCTATTTTTCATCCCTGAAAATTTAAAAGTTCCCACAGGAGTAACTATAACTGAATTCCACGAACGAACCATAGCTGCAGCTATAGCTTGCAATAGCAAACTTCTTTAGTATACATATCAAGGAGTTGCCTTTAGAATCCAGCGCCGATAGCCAAATTCAGGGCGGGCGGAGCCGCGGGCAAAAGGTATTATACCTATAAAACACCTTCCAGTAAAATTACATTATAATTGATGTGAAGACTTCGGTATTATAAGGCTGTGTGTGACATACGGACGGATGAACGGACGGGCCAAAAATACAAGGGTTTGGTATCAGCCATTTGGCTACGGAACCCTAAAAACAAATTATAAATTGTCAAAGGTGGTGACATTTATAAAACTATGTACGATTACCTTTATATATTGAAAATTGTACCTACTCAATTTATATTCTTATTTCGCCAATTTTCAACGCACAAATATCACAAAAACAACACGAAAACACCAGACTCACAATTACCTGACTATTGTGGCGTTTTGTTGACCGACATAATGTACATAATGCGGTAATCCTACCATATAGAATGAACCTAGATTTGTACTGTGTTATACAGAATTTATGACTTTTTAACTTGGCAGGATTATGACGTTGAACGCATTGAAGCAATCAACAAAACGCACCTTATATGAATGCTTATTTGTTGATGTTTTAAGAATATTTAATTTAAACATTGACATAGATAGAACAAATAAAGACATACATGCAGGTACTCACACAAAATAAAAATAAATCTACTTTAATGTTACCTACAGTGTAACACGTAGTTATATAGATCAAAGTCTAAGGTCTATCTATATGATGAAATCGCCAATACATGAGAAATGTATATATATAATATATCTATCTTCTTCTGTCTGTGTGGCTAATATTTGCGGGTCTATTTGTAGTTTTAATAGATTTGTGGGCACGTCAGTTTGGCTTTAGCCAAAAAAAGCAAAAGCCGAGCCAACAACACGAGCGACGGGCGGTCCAACATCCTTTTCTCGAAGATACTCACGGCAATTTAAAACCCCGTGGATCTTCTTCGTGAGTGTATATAGAAGTGTGAAATGTCAGGTACCAAGAGTAGAACATAACTGAACCTACCTCAACGGGTTATTAATTTTACCTACATTTATAACAAACATATATTTCTTTTTCAGACTTTGCAACTAGATGGCGCTATTTTAATTAAAAACAGGCTAGGGATATGTAGTTTTAAGTTTAGGTCATCGATACTAGACACAAATTAAAAGCGCACATAAACCATGCCTGCATGGTACGCGCTAGTATAAAAAAAATCACAAGCGACAGCCTCGCTCATCGTCTGCGGTGTACCTTAGGCCAAGGCAAGGACTTAGAAGCAGTTTCCCGAGGCTTATTCATCAGCAGCTTTTTCGCGCGTGCTGATGCATCAAATCGATTGCACATCCGAGACCTGGCGCCACAACACGGGCGAACTCTAGAAAATAAGGCTTATCCTCGGGAGTTGGTCTCTGAAGAAAGTCTCGAATCATAGTCGCAGCTAAGAAGAGGAAAACTTGTTACGCTGTTCGTCCTACGAGCCCTCACACAAAAGAGTTGACACGTAGAACTTGATCACGCGGTAACATTTAAGGAAGAAGGAAAAAAAAAATTGTTATTTTTTATGATACAAGTGAGTAAAAGCGTTTTTTGGTAGAAGTGCCGACTTTAAATCCTGAGCTAGCGAAGTAGGCTAGAATTAGAATTTAAATATAGACTACTGAGCATAGCGAGGGATCTAAAGGCACGAGATCGAAAAAAATTACTCACGCGTCCAACATACAACTTTTCACCTCTACCAGCGAGAAAAATATTTTCACGTGACTTTTCTGGTAAAAAGTTAAGTTCGGCATTGGAGACCTGTTGTCTTAATTCTTCTGGTGTCAGAGAAATATCTTCGTAGCTTGTATCGCTCATTTTTCAAACAAAACAGTTTTCAAAAAAAATATTTATTAAATAAACAATCTTATGTTCAAAAAACTAGCTTGCCGCCATTTTACTTTATTTTTTTTTTAATTGAGTTTGCATTCGGAATTTTACCTACTAAAACCTCTGCCATTGCTATCAAAACAACGTATGATATTATTTAAGTTAGCTGTATAAACCTTTAATAATACTAATAATTTATAAAAACTCACTTAAGAACAAAAAAATGTTATGTAGTTATATTCTTAATTAAAATGAACAAGGTTAAGTATTTGTCCCGAAATTTGTTTCTGACCAGTCATTGTATTGTTTTTTTTTCATCATCGGGTCAATTCCAAAAGTCAATGTTCGAACAGTGAATTACTTTGCCTCACTAGTGAGCAAAAATCAATTTTGCTCACTGAATTTGGACAGCAAAACTATCCTTTTCGTGCTGGTGAGGTGAAAAAAATATTAACTATTCCCCACACCAAAGTGGTGTGAGATGCAGATACGCACGGTGATGAGGAAACTGTTTCAATACAATAAAAATTACAGGCTTGTTGAATGGTATTAACGTCAGTGCTGCAAAATCTCCAGAATTCCGGATTACATATCTATTGGGAAATAGTCCTTTTTTCCTTCTTTTTTATGCATTACAAAAAATCTCCTGGATAAAGACTTCGCCTACAGTTTATATGTCGGCAACTTTTTGAATTATAATTTAAAATATGAATATAATAAATATAGCCTGCTATTTGTTATTTATCCGTCTTAATTATACTTCTCGATTTCAAATAATCGGTTGTTACTAATTAATAATTACTGGTATTTGTAATCTGTAAACGAATTTGATGAAGCATTTCCAACAATAACATTATGTAGGATAATGCAAAGCAATTTTATTATGATACTTAATATAGGTAACCCTAAACTTGTGTCAAGACAATGATAAAATGGCGAAGTTGTATTATGTGAACCGCCAGTTCAGTTCGGTAAGTAGTACCTTAAAATATATTGACACAGACAGCTCTTTATACATTGAACTGGGGAGTAATTTATTTTTTATTTTTGCGTCACGCGTTCATGTGGGAGTCATTGGATTGGTCTTAAAAATGCTATTAATGTAACTTTCTTACAAGAGAATACTTTGCGAGTTCAGTATTAGCTTCCGAAATTAAAAGATCTACCTTTAAGAAGATTGTTTTGTACGAAATCGGTTCACAAATATCTAAGATATGTGTAAGAATTCACATTCTACGGACGGAACCCAAACTTAATGCTTGAACGACACGCACTTGGCCGGTAATTTTTTTTAAGAATAAGTTTCTAATGCATAATTACCATTTATTTCGATGCACATTATAAACATTACTAATATCATCAGTCATAAGATTACTGGGATAAATTTTTCCCCCATTTTTTCGGACATCTTATAGATTTTTGTATATGTATATCCTTGCTAGGGTTCCGTACCCGAAGGGTAATTAACGGAACCCTATTACTAAGGCTCCGCTGTCCGTCCGTCCGTCCGTCCATCTGTCACCAGGCTGTGATAGCTAGACCGTTAAAATTTTCACAGAAGATGTATTTCTGTTGCCGCTATAACAACAAATAATAAAAAACAGAATAAAATAAATATTTAAGGGGGCTCCTATACAACAAACGTGATTTTTTTGCTCGATATTGATAACGGCAACAGGTAGACGCTTAAAATATGCACAGAATATTTAGTTGTATAGTCACTTAAATAATAAATAATTAAATAAAAAAAAAAACAAATATTTCAGGGGGACTCCCATAAAACAAACGTGATTTTTTTTGCCATTTTTATAGATAAAGGTACGGAATGTCGTTCAGTCACGATATTTCTTATACGAATAAAACTGTATTGTAATGATAGGTTCATAAATATTAGTTATTATTTAGGAAATGTGATTAACATATATTTTGTAACAAAATAGACGATGTGGCGATTCACTGATAAAACATTATAGACTCGTGCCACGACATGAATTCTAACAACTTTTCGAAGGTGTGGAGTAGCGATGCTTGCTTGTTTTTTATTTTTTATCCCAACGTTTTTGATTGATTTTTTATTACGGGCGAGTACTTAGATATTTTGAAAATTACCCGTGTCTGTCCCATGTATAAAGGACAAGAGAGAACCTGTGTTCATTGACAGACATAGGACCATGAATAATAATAATTTTTAGACAATACACACAGCGCCATCTGGTCTTAAACTAAATAAAGCTTGTACTATAGATACTAGATAACGAATACAATTACATATAAATACTTCTTAGGGTTCCGTACCTCGAAAGGAAAAAACGGAAACCTTGTAGGATCAGTTTGTTGTCCGTCCGTCTGGCCGTCTGTCAAGACCCTTTTTCTCAGGAACGCGTGGAGGTATCAAGCTAAAATTTTTATCAAATACTCAGGTCTACTGTCCCTTGGAGCTGTGAAAAAATCAAACTGCCTGAAAAAACAACTGAAGCCAACGCAATCAGAGATACAGCCGTTTATGCCGCAAATTTTCGAAACTCACAACGGAATCAAAACCTACAGGGTACTTCCCGTGAACTCAGAATCTTGAAATTTGGTACGAAGCAGCGTCTTATAGCACAGATGAAGGAAAAATTGAGAAAACTGTAAATTTTTAGTTACATCATATAATAAAATATTTTTAATAATATACAACAACATATAATAAGTTTGCACGAAACCCTCGGTGCACGAGCCTGACCCGCACTAGGCCGGTTTTTTTTGTAGATACATACTTAGTAGGTATCTATAGAAAACACACGACAACTCCAGACAAACACAAATAATAACTGTATGTCCTGTGCGAGAATCGAACCCAGGTCTCAGGTTCAGCAGGCAGTTCATTGAGCCACGCTGTCCACAGAGGCTGTCAAAAGCTTTTAATTTCAAATTAACAGAGTTCATTATTTTAATTGCATTATCATATCCTTAAAGAACAATGACGAATGAATAGAGATGCTATGCACGCCAAACTAAAACAGGACCCAGAAAACCAAAATTTACTAATCACCTACAAACGTTATCGTAATTTTTGTAAAAACATTATTAAAAAGTCAAGAGGGAATATCAACGAAATTTACTCACACAGGCAAAAAAAATTAAAGGAATAATAAGATACTTTGGAATACAATAAAAAAGATCACAAACCTAAATAATAATATAGATAATGCACACGAATTATTATCTATTTCCGTAACAGCGGTAAATAATGTTAACAATTTCTTTGCGAATATCGGATCTGAACTAGCAAATAAGATTAGAGTGCAAACAAATAATTTGACTGCTCAAATTTCCAGTATTGGCTGTCAAAGCCGTGATTTATTTGCTATTCGTGAAACAGACTGTGAAGAAGTTGCAAATATCATTAATAACATTAAGAGCAATAGCTCAGGCTGGGATCAAATTTCAGCACAAGTACTAAAAAATGCTAAAAACTCGCTGGTCATTCCACTAACGTATATTATAAATCTATGCATGGTAAAATAAGTTTTCCCTGATGCCCTGAAAAAATCCGTTGTTCTAGCCATTTTTAAGACAGGAAAGAGAGACAGTATGAACAATTATCGCCCTATTTCTATTTTGCCCTCATTGTCAAAAGTATTAGAAAAAAATAATAAACAATAAACAAGATAATAAAAAACAATTTAAATTAAAATGTGATGCCAATATGATCTTAACTTTAATATGTAATATTGTTAAAATTAACTTATTTGTTAAATTGTGTGTGAATTGTATGTAATTTTAATCATTGACTCAAATACCCTGATAGTACGTCAGCTGTTTATACTGAACACAATAATGAGAAAACATTCCCAACTAGTGTATAATACTGACAATCCAAATCTTAGAAAAATGATTTCTTCTAAAGTTTGTAAAATTCCAGTAATTCATACTTCTTTCTCAAAAAAGTACTTTTTCTTTTTAGGAAATAAACTATATAACCTAGCAAATCAAAAACTAAATGTATTTCCTAAAACGAAAAAAGTATGTAAAAAACATGTCGTAAATAGGTTACTTACGTTAAATTACACATATACTGAAATTATATTAACCTAGTCCAACTACTCTACTAGTTACACTACACATACACATATACAAAAATAAATTAGCTATATTTTCATTTTTTAATTATTTTAATTATTTTATTTTGTTATCAAACTTCTTTGTGTATTGTGAGAGGTGGAGACCTGGTTACCCAAGACACAGGGAGACCTAGTTTGTGAAGCCAGTTTTCCCACAACATAATTGTATACCTTCAATCTATGTTACGGGAGATAAATAAATGAAATGAAATGACTAACTAAATGAACACAATAATCAAGATCCATCTTTGATGCAGCACTTCAGGCAGTAGATATTGTTCTAATAGAACTAGTAGTAAAATCGCAGGCATTTTATGTGATCTGCCAAAAGCTTCTGATGTCATAGATCACAGTGTTAATATTATAAAATTAAAATTCTATAACATAAATAATAAAGCTTGCGATCTCCTACAGTCTCTTTTGTCAAACCGAATGTAATCTGTGGAGGTATGTAAACCAAAAACAAAGACCTCACTATGGTGCTGTATCACTGGGTGTTCCTCATGGTTCTGTCCTGGGTAACACATTATTTCCAAGTTTCATCTGTGTGTCGATTTCATTTAATTTCATCACGATCTGTATATCTCATCTAAATCTAACGTCATCTTATTTAGTAAACGAAAAAATCTATGGCTACTTACTATCTCTAAACAGTGCCATTCCTTTTTCGGGTAGCAAAAAAATTCTTGGTCTCACATTAGACTGCAATGTGAACTGGAAACAGTTTTTAATCGCATTAAGATAGACTAAGTAGTGCTACTTATGTGCAAAAAAAGCTGAAGACAATTGTGTAAGTTAATTCTCTCATGTCAACGTCACAAAATTATGGGGTAATTGATATCGATGGGTAATAGTAGTGGCTCAAATCGCTTATTCGTCATGTCAAATTTCAAAATGCAGTTTGAGCCCGTAAATATCTTTTTTTAAATGGTTTCATTAAGTGTCTGTGTATTTTTATTAAAAGTGTAATTTTATTAAATATGTTTATTTTTTAAACTAATAATTAAAAGCGGGGTTTAATGCCATATAAGTGAGATACAAGTAGCAACTTATTTCGATATTTTCGAAAAGTTACCTTTTTGCATGGTTTTTTTACTTCGAATTATGACATAGCTAAATTGAGACTGAAATGTCGAGTCTAATTTTTAATGATAACGAAAATATAAAATGAAAAATTTAAATATTTTTTTTAATGCCAATATAATCATGGCCTTAATAGGTGTAAGAATTTTAAAATAACTGACAAAAAACCGACACAAGACTTTAATGCAAATGCTTAATTGCGGCACGACAAGGTTTATTAAATAATTGTTTATTTTGTTAAACTGAACTGAATTGACCTTTCCAGAGGTTCATCAACAGCAATAACCATATTTTAAAGTGTTTTTTTTTATCCGGCTTATATATAGTCCGGCGGGCGTTGCTTTCTCTAGACGTTCATAAGTCCAGTGGGCCAGACGGTATACCAGCAGTGGTGCTTAAGCAGTGTGGTCCTGAGTTATATCCTGTACTCACGCGCCTCTTCGCGCTTTCCTACCACACTCGGCAATTTTCGTTTTCCTGGAAGACAGGGAATGTGCACCCAGTGCCCAAAAAGGGCGATAGATCAGATCCATCGAATTACAGGCCTATCGCTATTACCTCTCTCCTCTCCAAGGTGATGGAGCGTGTGATCAACACACAGCTTCTAAGATACCAAGAAGAACACGACCTGATCTGTGGCCGTCAATATGGCTTTCGCCACGGTCACTCGACTGGTGACTTTCGAGTGTATCTCACACACCGATGGGCACTAGCCATTGAGAGTCAGGGGGAGGCATTGATACCAGCTTGGCCCTTTTGACTCGGTTCAATGACGGGCTGTGAGAATTGTCGACGATTCCAAAAACACTTGCGGTATCGAGCCCTTAAGTCTGAGGAGAGACTTTGCCTCCCTGTGTGTGTTCTACCGCTTGTACAATGGGTTGTTTTCTGAGGAATTGTACGAAATGATGCCCACGGCTACTTTCTACCATCGCACCGCTCGCCATCGGCAGGGAATTCATTCTCACCCATTAGAAACAAAATGGTCGCGTACAGTGCGGTTTCAGAGAAACTTCCTCCCGCGAACGCTTAAGTTGTGGAATGAGCTCCCTGCCAAGGACTACAGTATGGAGTTCTTCAAGAAAGAAGTTATTAGATTTCTGAAGGGTTGGCAACGCGCGAGTGATACCCCTGGTGTTGCAAGCGTCCATAGGCTACGCTGACCGCTTACCATCAGGCGGACCGTAAGCTTGTTTGCCACCTTAGTGGTATATAAAAAAAAAAACACATATCAACAATATACCTTTATTTAATTTTTAGTGACGTCTACAACATACACGTCTGCTTTTAATACGCAGATACAACAACTAGGAATGATTAAAGGTTTCTCTATGATATTTCCTTTCTCATCTAGAGCTGTCATTTGGCGCAGGATATATTTCTGTTTACAGTGTGAGGTATGATTAGTGAAATATGCCACGTTGGTGTTACAGGAGGCGGTAGACCTAAAACAATAACTAAATTAGACATGTATCGAATAAACAAAAAAAAAAAACAATTATGGAATAAATAAAAAAACCCGAGCTAAACAGAAATTAAAACAAACTAAATATTTAACTATAAGCGGACGGAACTCATTCTAAGGTAAATAGTGTGAGTATTGTGTATACTATTTGAGCTTGCATTGACATTAGTTGACTTATACTTAAATATTTGTTATCTTTTAATTTTTGTTTAGTTCTCAATATTTTTGCAGTCCGGTTTTTTTTTATTAACAGCTTTTTAGTGTTTTTTTTTCCTTTTTTTTTTACTCGCACTTAATTATTTTATTATAAGTGTTACCTATATGTTTTCTTACTGGCCTTTTAAATCTCTTTATTTTAATACCTAACTCGAGAGTCTTGAAAAAATTTTTTTTAGCCCGCACATAAAATCCGCCATTTAAATTTTTTTTAAGAATTTTATGTACCTAGTGTCACTCTCACAATAGAGAAGAATCTAACGACATCTCTCCGGCTAAACTCCATCGAGCCGTTTAGGCTACAGAGCGTGCCAGAGTAATTTACATACATTTGAAAAACATAATCTTCCTTTTTGTTTTTTTTAATTTATTTAACACTTAAAATATACATTTACTACAGATTAAATCTGCCAAACTGCACAGCAGTGTTTCGGCAGCATCCTTCGTGCACAATGTGCACTGGCTAACAAGTTTTTCGAGTAATATTTAAAACAAAAAAAATTAAGTTAAACAAAATAAAAATTACAGTCAGCAAAGTTTTATAATACTAAAGATAATAAATGCACTAAAAATTGTCATATACATTACGATGAGATGAGATACATATTTTGTTCCATACTTCATAATTAGGTAGGTGGGCTACTCATATGTACCTTTTTGTAAAGACTATTTACGTTAATTCTGCTTTGTGGCCTTTTAGCACATTCAGGTAAAAACCGGCCAAGTGCGGGTCGAATTCACGTACCAGAGTTCCACACCACCACAGAATGCGCGAGCTCGCCACGCACTTCATCGGATTTTATTATTTGTTGTTTTACTATAAAGTTTATATTACCGTTCTTTACTATAGAATAAACACAATAAAAATATATTTCTTGTATGGAGACCCCTTACATTCCTACTTTTTAATTATTTACTAGGAAAATTTTAGGCTTTTACCTACTACGGACTAAAAGATAGAGTCCTTTAAAGGTTGGTCTGACAGATGGTCAGAGAACTCCATTGGCATTGGCAGTGCCAATTTGGCACCCTTCATGTATGGAACCCTAAAATATTAAGATCATTTCTAACACATTGGATAACTCACCGCAAACACGTGTTTCCTAATTTTAACAATTTGTAGTCTAAAAATAAGCTTACAAAGTAATAGATTATGGAAGTAACTAGATATAGGTTTTCTAACCAAGTTAAAGCATGATCCCATGCCGAGATTCTAAAAACCTCTTAGCCTTTAGATTACTCGCAGTTTTTACAAACTATTCCAATTTCTCGCTGAAAATGACGGCTAGGTGGATACACTACTTACCTGGCTTAATGCGACTAGGGCTAAAAATTACTTATATTTTATATTTTTAACATTTGGTTTCTCGAAGAGAAAATTAGAAATACCTTCAGGTACCTTTATAAACTGTTTATATATTACTAGTTTAACTTTTGCCCGCGGCTCCGCTTACGCTGAATTCGGCTATCGGTGGCGTCAGGTTTGATTATAGTAAGGAATTTACTATTTCCATAATTCATCCAGGTTGAACTTGATTATAGTTAATCCTGCGAGAATTTAAGTCTACAGTGTGCTAATTTCATTTTTAATTGTAATTATAGATTTTAAAACAACCTGACTTTGTGAGTTTGAAACACGCTACGTGACCGCCGGAAATATTCTCTGGAAAGAAAAAGGATACAAGTATAACTTACTCGCAAACTTCAACTCTAAAACCTTGTATTGGTTTTTCTTCCTTATTTACGACAAAATGCCATTTACCATTTTTATCTGGGAGGGCTTGTGGTACGATTACCTGAAAACAAAGTAGTAAAATAGTCTTTTAATTCGATTTTTTTTTGTGCCCCGGCCTCGGGTATCCTTTCGTTTGCCGATCCGGATAGCGAGATCGTCCTCTGGGGCCGTTAGTACCTACGTGCCAAGGCCGCCTAACAATAGTTTTTTGACCGTGCCAAGGTCGGTCGGGGGGATGATAGGTTGTAGATTGCACAATTAATCGATTCGGGTGATTTTGTGTACGCCCTAAAAAGCGGATTGACTGGTCTTTTAGATATTGGGGAAACGTGGGGAGCTCAAAGTCCCTGTGTAGATCCGCATTACGGATGTACTAGGCGGCTCCGGAGACCGCTCTGAGGAAGCGGATTTGGAGGGATTCCATTGGGCCGTTACTAGTATTTTAAAGAATCAGTTCCGTACCGAATGTGTGCCAACGAGACCCTTTTACTGTCTGTCTGTGCGACCTCTAGAGACCTCTAGCTCTTGCAATCGTACTTATGTAGATGGCTGATTTTTTACAGATTATGTGTTCTTTCAGCGGATTATTTAACAAATAATGAAAAAACGAAAAAACAAAAATTTAAGGGGGGTTTCCCTATACAAGTAACACGTTGTTCTTTTAGTTGCTTGCAGTGATTATAGTGTGAGCTTTAAGGTATGTATTACAACAAATAATAAAATACCGGCCAAGTGTGAAACGGGCTCGTGTAATTACAATTATAAATTACCATATAGTCGCTATATTATAGTGACAATAGTCCAGATTATCAAGAGAAATAAGTTATTAGAATTTTGAGTGGTTAGAAACCCGCGATGATACCTCCGGTGTGGCAAGCATCCGTAGGGGGCGGTGATTTCTTACCATGTGGCGGACCGTTCGTCTATTCTTAGTAGTATAAAAAAGTTAATTGGAAACATAATAATAAGCAAAATAAATCAAAATCACGGGAACGTATATCGTCCAGCTTTTAAAAAAGTCGATAATGTAAATTTTTATAACCAACGTATGATGTCTAATTTAATTGAAAACTTACCTTTTCATTATATAAGCAAAGATCTGTTTCGTCTGGTGATCCATAAGTCATACGTGATGTAGCACGTGGTAACAGCTCCTCCATTTCAAACATGTACCTAGCATCACCGAGCTGTGGTATAAATAATATCATTATACAAGTATGTAGGTAATTAATAATAAATAATCATTTTATTATCACTGTAAAAATTTCTACGTGTCTATGGACCTATTTCAGCCCAGTATCTCTACTTCTTATGCATTGTTTAACTGTTACGGATGCCTGTATGACTCCTGTTTGCAATTGGTTTGTCAGCGACTTCTGGTTCTCTAAACGTATATTTCTGCACCTTAACATGTCGCTAGTTTTCCTGTTAGCTGTAAAGTTTTTTAGGGTTGTCAAGGTTTCAATTAAATCATATCTTTTTATTTTTTTTATAAAAAAAAACTGGTTAAGAACTATTTCATTTGCGCTGATCTAAAATTTGGGATGTCATTGTTGTAATGGCGAACTAAAAATGTACTTTAGTTTTTATACTTTAAATAGGTACTGACTATTAATTATTCTGTGCTTTAGATAGCTGATTTTGGAGTATGTGTAAAGAACAAAAAAGATTTCCCTCGCAGACTCATGCAAAACATCACTGTAATTTTTTTTAGATTTGCTTTTTGATTCTAACTTACTAGATACGTCAATTTTCTATGTGTGATTCTCTCTCAATTGCTGATGGTTTTTATTTTTACTTTTGTTTTAAATGATTGAATTATTTTTTAGTTTATTTTATCTACTAATTCAATTAATTAATTTGATTTATTTTTATTTTTAATTTAATTTCAACAGTTTGTTATATTTCTTTGACAACCCACTGAATTGTCACATTTTTAATGATTATACAGGTATTTGTCTTTTTTTAAAGCTTGACAAAGAAATAAATTCTATTTTGCAGCAGAATTTGCAGCAGGGTATCACTTGCGAAGTGCTTTGCAAAAATTTGAGAAGAGTTAAGTAAATACAATATTATTTATAACTCCTTTCCAAAAATAAATGTAGTACTAGTTTCACTAATGATTTGCCTATAACTTTGTTGTTTAGCAATTTCCCTTCTTAATTTTGTCGCATTATATCGCCACTAACTTTTTAGCCGCTATCTTTACACCATTATGAGACTTGTCCTAAAATTGATTAGTCTTACTTGTTCAATAATCCCATTGACGTGAGTTTTAGGGTAGTTTGGTACATCTTCACAGAACCTTTTTATTTTACATTTGTCAGGGATATCAGGTACGTAAGCATTAAAACGTCGTTCCGGGAGCTCCCAGTTATCTGACCACCAAAAAAATTTAATTATGGCTAAGGGTCGGCTCAGACCGAGACGCGACGCGACGCGGCATTTTTGAGATAGCAACACATAGTGGATCTTGTTTACTAGACAAAAAGATACGCATCTTAACGTCGCGCGACGCATCTTGGTGTACTCCGACACGTCACCTCTCACTTTTGTGCTCTCACTATAAGTTGTATCTATTCGTCTAGTAAACAAGGTCTATAATGTGTTGCTATTTAAAATAATGCCGCGTCGCGTCGCGTCTCGGTCTGAGCCGACCCTTAGAATATAGAGCAAGACAATGATGCAGACGGCTTTTACTATGTCTTTCCGAGGAATGGTTTTTCCAGTTATAGCCTAGGCGGTGATCATTATGTTCATATTGATTAAATAGGGGATTATATGTAGACTGACTGTTTTCATATCCATCTTGGTTATTTTGTATCCAGTCTGGTTCCATGAAAACTGAACCCACAATAATCGCCTGTAATTAAAGAAATAATTTTACAGTCCAGAAAGGCCAGAATTCTATATATTTAAATAAGTATACTAAGTTATTGTAAATTATTAATTGATTCAGTCAAACCCATATCCGTTTGTGTCATAAAATTTTAAAATTTCATTTCACCCCTAGGTTACGACTCAGATTTTTGCATACAAGTTTCATTATCTTAAATAACAATAAATAGGATGTAACTTATTAAGGGTGGTAAGAAGAATATTACTAACGAGATAACCCGGTGCCCAAAAAGGGAGATAGATCAGATTCATCGAATTACAGGCCTATCGCTACCTCTCTCCTCTCCAAGGTGAAGGAGCGTTTGATCAACACACAGCTTCTAAGATACCTAGAAGAACACGACTTGGTCAGTGATCGTCATTATGGTTTTCGCCACGGTCACTCGACTTATAGTGTATCTCACACACCGATGGGCACTAGCCATTGAGAATCAGGGGGAGGCATTGGCATGTAGCCTAGACATAGCGAAGGCGTTCGATCGAGTCTGACAACGGGGTCTTCTATCGAAGTTGCCATCTTACGGAGTGCCCGAGGGTTTGTGCAAATGGGTGGCTAGCTTTTTGTCCGGCAGACGCATACGAACCGTAGAGTTGGCAGAAGGTAGTTGCTCTGATAGCATGAACATTAATGGTGGTGTCCCGCAAGGCTCTGTGCTGTCTGACATGTTGGACATCAACTAAATGCATTGCTATGCAGATGACAGTACTGGAGACGCTTATTACACGGGTCGTGCAAACATCCCTCGTTCCGTTGTGAAGGAAAACCGCGGAGAACTTGTATCTCAAATCGAGACCACACTGTCCAAGGTCTCTGACCGAGGACGGGTAAATTGTGGTCCCACAATTCCAAAACACTCCTCTCTCCAGCTTCAAGAGCATTGGAATCCTTGGCGTTGACATCTACAGCGATGTTCAGTTCCGAGATCATTTGCGAGACAAGGTGAAGCTGGCGTCCAAAAAACTGAGTGTACTCACCAGATCGAGGCAGTACTACACGTCGGGGCAGAGGTTGGTGGTTTACAAGTTGCTCGGTCGTTGACTCGGTTCAACGACGGGCTGTGAGAATTGTCGAAGATCCCAAACTCACTTGACGTATCAAAACCTTAAGTCTGAGGAGAGACTTTGCCTCCCTGTGTGTGTTCTACCGCTTGTACAATGGGATGTGTTCTGAGGAATTATTCGAAATGCTGCCCACTGCTACTTTCTACCATCGCACCGCTCGCTATCGGCAGGAAATTTATTCTCACACTCTATAACCGAAATGGTCGCGTACAGTGCGGTTTCAGAGAAACTTCTTGGCTTGGCTTGGGTTGTGGAATGAGCTCCCTGCCAAGGTTTTCTATAAGGACTACAGTATGGGGTTCTTCAATAAAGAAGTTATTGGATTTTGGAAGGGTCGGCAACGCGCGAGTGATACCCCTAGTGTTATCGACACTGATTATGAGTAAGTGTGATAAAAAAGTATTTTCGATACTTAAAACGCGATATAATCATATATAGCTATTACGGTGCCATAAACATCAAAAGTATATTATTATTCATTTATGAAATGCCAGTGAATTATAATATATATTAAACATTCAAATTCTACTCACAAATATGAGTACAGCTTCGTACGCCATAACGAATTATGTCAGTAATCTTTTGCATTCCAAACCTAGCTAGTCAATATTTATTTACATTAAAACTTCGTTAAAAACGAGTCAGGGTTGCACAATTTACGGTTCCGTACTAAAAAAATGTAAATACTTTTTTTCCGCAACTATATACCTACCTACTTTGTCATAACCCTACACTTTTCCTAAAATATTACTACTTAAGGGTTCCTGACTTTCACTAGTGCTGCCAAAAATAATTTCCTATTTAAATAAAGCGAATTTTAAAAATGTGATTCTACAAAAAAAAAATGTGCTTTTTGGAAACTACATCTTAAAAACAATAAAAAGCTTATAACTAGTTATTTATTTCTGTAGAATCACATATTTAAAATTCGCTTTGCACAAAGAGGAAAAATATCAATTAAAAAATTTAAAAGGACGGACGGATAAACACGGAGCAAAAAACCGACAAGTGCGAATCGGACTAGTACGCTGAAGGACCCGTAACTGGTAAGGGCGCTTTTTGAGACATTTTTCAGATATTTTTAAAAGCGTGTTTCAGACATTTCGCAGTGCGGCTTCCTCAGTTTAGTTCTGTTAGTCGCACCCGCATGCGCGTTAAAATATGCATGCCTGAATACATCCTCAGCATGCAATGAGCTCGAACCGCATACAGAGATAGAAACCGTCCAATGGTTTATTTATTTTTTAAATTTTTAATACTTAACCCTAAAAGAAGAATACAATATGTTAAAGGTAAATTTTAAATTGTCGATTATTTATAATACAAAAAATATATGACTACATGCTCAATTTATTTTCTCATTTCACAAATTTTCAACGCATATATCAGAGGCCATGTTTGCTTTTGCTTTACCTGGCATATTTTTTTACATTGCCTGTATGACTATTAAAATCAAAACATCTTATCTTGGTACTATGAAGGCACTATTTTGCCCACAGGTCAGCAGTGTTTTCAAATTTTAATGAGTCAAATGCTCTAATAACCTCATTATAATGATTTGATAATAATAATTCGTTTAATCATCCCAAAAAAAGTACATTGATTACTAAGCGATAGGTAAATACATGATAAGGTAAGGGGTAACTCACAATTTTCTAGGGCAACTAGCAACTAAACTAGGCCTAGCCTGTATTTTAGCCATTTCAGCTGCGTCTTGGGGCCTATTCTATGAACATCTCTGCAAATTTGCACACCTTATTCTTAACAATAAGCAAGGTGCAAAGTGAAAAGTTGGCAACTAGTTGCCAACATTTTATAACTATTTCAATCTACAAAAAATTATTGAAAGAGAAAACCGATTTCAGAGTGGAATTTGCGTCGTGAAGAGTTTGCGAAAAGCTTCGTGGAATGGGTCCTAGAAATACAGGAGGTGCCATATGTTAATCAGTACCTTTCTCGTGGTTTTCGGGGTTTTCAGGAGGTTTGTCCTGTTTGGACGGTCGTACGTTGGTAACGTCGATCTTGAAAAGCTGGCTGTGTAGTGGGAAGTGACTTGTTAATATGCCTTTTATGTAGCCTAGGTTATTTCTACTGTGTTAGACATGAAAACCACAAACTCTGCATGTAGCTATTTAGCTCACATGACTTAATTCGTAAATGGGTCACCGGTTACACACCCGCAATATTTCTAAACGATCTACTTAACGCCACTCCACACCATGGGATAGACAGGAAAAAAATTACCTTCCTAGTTTCGGTAGTTTTTTGATTTTTAAGATTCATTTTTTACCACATTTTCGGCGTGATTAATGTGTATTATATATACTAAAGTCTTATTATTATAGTCGCTAGCACTAAGATCACTGAGTCGAACTAGAAGATTGTCTACAGAACCCTAAGAATAACTGCTCCAATCCCTATCTATCTCTATCCTACCTATCTCTTAATTTGGAAGCTGAGATAATTAGGATACTTCTTTTGCGGAAAAATAAATTAAGTTTTCAAATTAAAACCTTACTACACAACATATGTACCTTCCAAATACGACGTGTTTATTTTTATTTATTTATTTCGAGGTGTATATACATTTGAAAAGTGCTAATTAAGCCCTTACATCCATACTCATATTATAAATGCGAAAGTAACTCTGTCTGTCTGTCTGTCTGTTACCGCTTCACGCTTAAGTACCGGGGAAGGACATAGGATAGACATTTTACATTTTGACATTCGACATTTTATCCCGTAAAATTCAAAAGTTTCCGCAGGAATAACCATAACCGGGCTTAAACGAACTAAAGCTTGCTATCACAAACTTCATTAGTATAATTAGGAGATTAATTAAAAAGTTCCACGAAAGTACCGAGAAGGACAAAGGCTTCTTTTTATTCCGGAAAATGCAAAGTTCCCGCGGGAGTAACTATACCCGAATTTTACGAACGAACCATAGCTGCAGCTATAGCAAACTTCTTTAGCATAATCAAGGAGTTGCCGGACGAATCCCACGTCGATAACCAAATTTAGGGCGGGCGGATCAGCTGGTAAAAGCTAGTTTGGTATAAAAGTGGCACATTTAACAACACAGGATTATGTTTGGTTGACACGAAGAGTGCACCGTATTACACTTAGTGTGAAGAATCATCAAAAAGGTTATAACGATACCTCATTTATCAAAGTATGATTGGTTGGTACTCGTAGTAAAGAAAATATGCGGGAACAGATATAAACAAACCTGCTAAAATCATTCGTAGTCGGGTAAATTATAGAAACAACACGCTTACAACTAAAAATATTTTTTATTATCTTAAACATACAAGTATTAACAATGATATCCTTTATTGTGTGTGTGGTGTGTGTGAGTTGTGTATGTGTTGTTTGTGTGTTACTAAAGTCTACTTATTTGGTGTTATTACGCATGTGCAACAACTAGGAATTGAAAAAGGTGCCTCAACGGCATTTCCTTGGTCTTCCAGGGCTTTCATATCATGCAGTACAAACTTCTGTTTGCAACTAGTGCTATGACCAATAAAAGTTGCCATATTGGGATTACATGATATGTTTGCCCTGAAAATAATCATCAATAAACATATTAATAATATACCGTTATAACACATATCCTCTAAGAGGTTATCAGAGATATTACAAACGTTACCTGTTGCAATGCCCTTAATAGGATACGATTCGCGGCGCCTCGCAGCGGGCTTCATACAAACGAATTTCTCATTTCTTTTTGACATTTACTGATTAATCACTATGAAATTTCTTATTCATAATCCCAAGCTGAATACCTATGTCTGTGGTTTTTTAAAATCTTGTAGAATATTTTTAATTTTAGAATCCTGCATAATTTTTGAACTATAAAATTTAATAGAAAACTAGCACACTGCAGACCTAGATATTTATTACTAGAACATGTCTTCATTTCAGCATCAGCAAGTGTCAAAAATAAGTGAGAAATTCGTTTGTACGAAGCACGCTAAGAGGTGCTCCGAATCGTATTCTCTTAACAAGGTATTTAGAACAGGCATCACATATAAACTGATTTGAACTGGTAGTACTCTTTACACATTTTAAAAGTTATGTAGAAAATGTAGACATGTATTGTATATTTTTTTAACATAATCAATGTGTTAAAAAAGAGATTGCATCGAATACTTAGTATAGCTAAGCATGGTGCGTAGCATTTTGTAGTTTTGCTCATGTATAATAATATTATATAACTCATAATACAAAAGATACAATTTATGTGTTCAAAAATTATAATTCATTGAATTCACGAGGATACCAGGGGCTGCAATTAAGTAAAAACTCTGGTATCTTACTCACCATGCTAAGTTAATTGAAGCAATATCTGGTATAAGTAACGCAAATTGATACAATAGACTCAGTACAGCGACAGCTTTAATGCAGTACCTATAGTAAGTTTATGTAATATGTACTTTGTCAAATGTTAAGCCATTTCTGTATTAATGAGCTACTTAGTAGTAAACAGTTTGGCTTTATGAAAGGCCGTTCCACAACCGATGCAGGAGTGGCACTATTAAAAAATATATATAACGCCTGGGAGGATTCGCATGACGCCCTTGGAGTGTTTTGTGATTTATCTAAGGCATTTGACTGTGTTCAACATGAAAATCTCATCAGGAAGCTACATCACTATGGTATTAGAGGCATAGCTCTCGACCTTTTGACATCCTATATGAGTAGGAGAGTACAGAAAATAGATGTCAACGGTGAAAGATCTCCGGGATCAGCAGTCACTATGGGAGTCCCTCAGGGCTCAATTTTAGGTCCTTTTCTATTTCTTATTTACATTAATGATTTCCCATATCATGTAAAAAACCATGACATTGTCTTATTTGCTGATGACACCTCTTTGCTTTTTAAAGTTAAGAGACGACAGACATATTATAATGAATTAAATAATGCCCTTTCTAAAATTGTAAATTGGTTTAACGCTAATAATTTGTTACTTTATGAAAAAAAACCAAATGTGTTCAATGTACATTACCAAATGTTAGTCAGAGACAGACATGTATTAATAGGATAGGTTTAGGGAAGTAAAAATTTTAACTGTAGTGTCGCAGTACATATATGAAAATCTTTTATATGTACATAAAAAAGCACGAAAAGTGACGTTCACAAAGTAAATACTAGAAGTAAAAATAAGCTGTTGGTGCATGATACACGTCTACACAAAATAAGTAACTCTTTTATGGGGCAATGTATACACTTTTACAAAAAAGTTCCCAATAAAATTCAAAATCTATCAATAAGTAAATTTAAATCTTTTATCAAGCAGGTACTTTGTAAAAAGGCATACTACAATATTTCAGACTACGTAAATGATAAAAATCCTTGGGACTGATGATGCTCAATTACAGGATGCATAGGTAAACCAAATTAAAATGGAAATAACATAAAATTGTATGGCTAAAATTTTTTTATTTAAAACATTTATTGTATTTTTAGTTTATTTGTATTATTGATAGTGTTTTTAAAAGAGTAACTATCGAGTTTCTTGCCGGATTCTTCTCGGTAGAAATCAACAATATTGTGAACCGGCGCGAAGGTGGGAGGGTTCAAAAAATAATATTTTATAACTTTGACGATTCAAAAGTGATTGTAAAATCCTTATTTGAATAAACCATTTTGACTTTGACTTTTGACTTTGTACAACTTAAAATAAAACCGGCCAAGTGCGAGTCTGGCTCGCGCACCGAGGGTTCCGTGCAAACTTATTATTTGTTGTTGTATATTATTAAAAACATTTTTATTATATGATGTAACTAAAAATTAATTTAATTTATGGTTTTTGCAATTTTTCCTTTATCTGTACTATAAGACGTTGCTTCGTACCAAATTTCAAGATTCTGAGTTCACGGGAAGTACCCTGTAGGTTTTGATTCCCTTGCGAGTTTCGAAAATTTGCGGCACAAACGGCTGTATCTTTTGATTGCGTTGGCTTAGAAGTTTGACTTTTTCACAGTTCCAAGGGACGGTAGACCTGAGTATTTGATATTAATTTTAGCTTGATACCTCCACGCGTTTCTAAGAAAAAGGGTCTTTACAGACGGACAACAAAGTGATCCTATAAGGGTTTCGTTTTTTCCTTTTGAGGTACGGAACCCTAAAAATCATGCCAAAATTGATGAAATCTAATTCTTGATAAATTTTGTTATATAACTAAGTAAATTACTGATAACTTTTACATTGCCATCCAGTTCAAAGATATTTACAAAGTTTCAAATTTAAGTCATCGGAAAATTAGTTGAAAATCGATTTATTAAAGGAATATAGATATTATGCATACTATATAATATATATGTATAAATTTTGGGTATTTACTCATGTTGTAAACTTACTAAGATTTTAACAAAAACTTACTCGCAAACTTCAACTATGAAAGTTTGTACAGGCTGGCCACTGCGATTTACAATAAAACGCCACTGTCCATCTCTACCCTGAGCTGCTTGTGGCGTGATTATCTAAATAATAAATAATAATTGTTCATAAATATAAAATCAATTAATCAAATAAAATAATCGTAATTCACACAAGTTTCACTAGGTAACACAAATAATAATGTCGTTTGTGAGGAAACTGCGTCTACTGTAGGTCTCCCCAACCCGATGTTACTTTTGTATAAAAATAAAATAAATTAAAAAATTAAACTACGAAATCTGCTTATTTTACAAGTACTTTGCTATTAAAAAAGCTCTGGCCATATCTTAGCTATCATTGATATCAAGATACCGCAAGATATTTTTTAAAATTGTACTAGATTTTGCCAGCAGCTCCGCCCACCATAAATTTGGGTATCGGCTTGGGATCCTTAAGGCAATTCCTTGATTATACTAAAGAAGTTTGTTATAGCAAGCTATAGCTTTAGCTATGGTTCGTTTGTGGAATTTTGTTATAGTTAAGCCCGCGGGAACTTTTGAATTTTCCGGGATTAAAAGTAGCCTTCGTCCTTCGCCATATCTTCGATTGTCTCTGTTTATAATTTCAGCTCAATTGGATGCCCCGTTGCGGCAGGATTGAGTAACAAACGTTTTAGTTATTCCTGCGGGAACTTTGTAATTTCGGGATAAAAACTATCCTATGTCCTTCCCCGGGACTCAAACTATCTCCATGGCATATTTCATCTTGATCGGTTTAAGAGTGAAGAGGTAACAGACAGACAGACAAAGTTAATTTCGCATTTATAATATATAAATAGCTGGCCTGGCAGACTTTGTTCTGTTTTTAAAGTTGCAGCGCCCTCTAGTGGCTAAAACTAAACACCAAAAAACCATCTCCATGAATATATATAAATGTTGGTATAAATATATGTATACTAACATTCATTTTTATATTTAAAGATATAAAAGCAAATACCACTCACTTACTGACCAATTACGAAATTGCAAAAACTACTTAAGCTACTAAGCTACGATTTAAATAGATTTCTCATAGAGTTTAGGCAACCACTAAGAAAGGATTTAATTGCTGTATAGATTGTTGAATAAATGCTCAACAGATATACAAAACGAAACAACAACACAGGAAAACCGAAATGTTCAAAACTTATGTGATAAAAAGCGTTGCTGTTGACAATATCTATAGGTATAATACAGAGGTTGTTCAAGAGTCTATTTAGACATTTAGGATGCGTCACAACTTTCGTCTCCTATTTCACAAAATATAAAGACGAAACCGTGCGCTCTACCTAAAATTACATAAATAGATTGGGAGAAAATAGTATAAATATATCGCAAATAACTAAAAAACAACAACCGACATGTATAGCTTAAAGCATCAACAGGGTAAAGTAGTGGACAGGAGGTACTGAAGTGAAGACGGCGCAATAGGAAGCGTAATATGAAAAATCTTCTTGCTAAGTTAAAGCGACGACCAAGGAAAGGTAGTAGGAAATGGTTGTAAGAGAAAATCAAAGATCCAAGAAGATAACGGTGTCTGATGCTAGCAACACCTTTATTTATCTGAAGGGCTGATGACACTCGTAACCAATCGTCAACTTTACTTATAATAGTAATTTTAACAGAAAATTTACCTTTTCCTTAAACGAGCAAAGCTCTACTTCGTCTGGTGATCCATCTCTACGTGCAGCTTGTGGTGACAGCTCATCCATGTTGAACTTGTGATTTGCATTACCGAGCTGTGGGATAAATCAAATATCACTACAGATTAATATTTACAAAGCAAGTAACATTTTAACACTGTCATAATTTCTGCATGTCACAAGTGTCTCGTCGAGAAATTACTTCTTTTGTACATCCTTTGTTGTAACTTATAACCCTTGGCGTATTTTATTTTATGTCGTGTATTATTTGCGATGCCAACCTATAAAGGAATGTTCACTTGAGAAGGCCAGCTAACACATTTTTGATATAAACTGTCATAGAATTTCTACGGAAATATCCGCAGTTGGCTTCCTACAAAGCAAGAAATTCTCTGACAGTTTATATGAAAAATGTGTTAGCTGTTTTTTTTTTTTTTTATACCACTAAGGTGGCAAACAAGCCTACGGTCCGCCTGATGGTAAGCGGTCACCGTAGCCTATGGACGCTTGCAACACTAGGGGCATCACTCGCGCGTTGCCGACCCTTCAGAAATCTAATAACTTCTTTTTTGAAGAACCCCATACTGTAGTCCTTAGAGAAAACCTTGGCAGGGAGCTCATTCCACAACCCAAGGGTTCGCGGGAGGAAGTTTCTCTGAAACCGCACTGTACGCGACCATTTTGGTTCCAAAGTGTGAGAATGAATTCCCTGTCGATGGCGAGCGGTGCGATGGTAGAAAGTAGCCGTGGGCATCATTTCGAACAATTCCTCAGAACACAATCCATTGTACAAGCGGTAGAACACACACAGGGAGGCAAAGTCTCTCCTCAGACTTAAGGGCTCGATACCGCAAGTGAGTTTGGGATCGTCGACAATTCTCACAGCCCGTCGTTGAACCGAGTCAAAAGGGTCAAGCTGGTATCCGGGTGCACCCGCCCAGAGATGGCAGCAGTACTCCATATGGGGCCGGACTTGCGACTTGTAAAGTAGCAACCTTTGCCCCGACGTGAAGCTGGTATATCCTCAAGTAAATAATCTTAGTTGAAGATTTGGAGAACCTAGGAAGGAGGAATAAACTATTTTATTTGATATAGGATTTGGTGAAATAAGAAAAGCGGAGGACTGACTAAGTGTGGTGGTTTTCCTTGGGGAAGGCCTTAGTCCAGCACTGGACTAATACGCGCTGTTTGATGTTGATGGTTAATACAAAAAGGATATAATCACTAAGAATTATAGACAAACACGTCATCCTAACGCGAATGGGGACCGTGTTGCTCTATGCTACGGATTAAAAATATAAATGACAAGGTTGCCAACATAAAAAAAAGTAGATATGTAAGTGACAAGACTGAACATTAATACCCAATATAATAAAATACTGAGAATTTACCCACAATGTCAGCTGAGTGTAAACCATTTCAGTTCTTAACGAAACCCAAACTGATACATGTAATGTGTTCTTTTATTTACGATTTCTTTTCATCTACGATTTTTAATCTAATTAAAGAAATAGATGTATTTTAAGCTAGATTTGTCTGACTTCTTTGATGATTTCACTGGCTCGATTTTCGGAATAGTTTTTTTTTTTTTTTTTTTTATACCACTAAGGTGGCAAACAAGCTTACGGCCCGCCTGATGGTAAGCGGTCACCGTAGCCTATGGACGCTTGCAACACCAGGGGTATCACTTGCGCGTTGCCGACCCTTCAGAAATCTAATAACTTCTTTCTTGAAGAACTCCATACTGTAGTCCTTGCAGAAAACCTTGGCAGGGAGCTCATTCCACAACTTAAGCGTTCGCGGGAGGAAGTTTCTCTGAAACCGCACTGTACGCGACCATTTTGGTTCCAAAGTGTGAGAATGAATTCCCTGTCGATGGCGAGCGGTGCGATGGTAGAAAGTAGCCGTGGGCATCATTTCGAACAATTCCTCAGAAAACAACCCATTGTACAAGCGGTAGAACACACACAGGGAGGCAAAGTCTCTCCTCAGACTTAAGGGCTCGATACCGCAAGTGTTTTTGGAATCGTCGACAATTCTCACAGCCCGTCATTGAACCGAGTCAAAAGGGCCAAGCTGGTATCAATGCCTCCCCCTGACTCTCAATGGCTAGTGCCCATCGGTGTGTGAGATACACTCGAAAGTCACCAGTCGAGTGACCGTGGCGAAAGCCATATTGACGGCCACAGATCAGGTCGTGTTCTTCTTGGTATCTTAGAAGCTGTGTGTTGATCACACGCTCCATCACCTTGGAGAGGAGAGAGGTAATAGCGATAGGCCTGTAATTCGATGGATCTGATCTATCGCCCTTTTTGGGCACTGGGTGCACATTCACTGTCTTCCAGGAAAACGAAAATTGCCGAGTGTGGTAGGAAAGCGCGAAGAGGCGCGTGAGTACAGGATATAACTCAGGAGCACACTGCTTAAGCACCACTGCTGGTATACCGTCTGGCCCACTCGACTTATGAACGTCTAGAGAAAGCAACGCCCGCCTGACCTCCCGCTGCGTTATGGAGATTTCCGGCATGGACTTACCGCACCACGGTATAGTAGGTGGTACAGCGCCTTCATCGTTCATATTCGAGTTCGAGGCAAAGAGACTGCCCAGTAGATCGGCTTTCTCTTTAGCACTATGGGCCAAGTCACCATCGGTCTTTCGCAGTGGTGGTAACGACGACTGGCAGAAGTTCCCTTCGGCAGCTTTGGCAAGCGACCAGAAAGCACGACTCCCAGAAGGATAGCTCGCAAGTCGCCCACCTATTTTGCCGATGAATTGGAATTTTGCTCTGGCAGTTGCTTTCTTACTGAACCTCGAGGCAGCATTTAATTTGCGTTTTAACTCAGAAATATTCGGATCCTTATTATAACGAGCCGTGGTCCAAGCCTCATATGCATTTTGCTTAAGAATTTTAGCTTTTCTGCAAGACCTATTAAACCACGGTCGTTTTTTGACGCCGGCAGCTACTCGCGGGTTAGGAATATAGCATTCCATACCAGCAAGGATTGTCTCAGTGACTGCGGCTGCGCAGACGTCAGGATCTTCTGAGTTAAAGCAGATCTGCCTCCACGGGTACGATGCGTAAAATTCACGCAATCCACCCCTGTCTGCCGACTTATAGTGCCACACACGACGCCAGTTAGTTGGCCCAGAAGGATCAGGTTGTGTGCATGACACTTGAGTCCGAACGAGACAGTGGTCCGAGGAGCCAAGAGGCGCATCCACTGAGACGGAGTACCCGTCCGGACGAGTAGTCAGCAGAAGGTCCAGTAAGGAGCTCGTATGTTCCTCTATATCTGGTATTCTCGTTGGAGAAAGTACCAGCTGAGAGAATCCATAGGTCAGAGCAAATTCATGAGCAGATATCCCAGCATAGTTATTGGTTCGAGAACTGAGCCACTCGCGATGGTGAGCGTTAAAGTCTCCCAAAATAACTAGTTCTGCTGTGGGATATTGCTCTAGAACTTTGTCAGTCGTCAAACTCAGGTGCGTGAAGAGTCGAGTTACGTCCGTGTCACCGCTATGAGACCTGTATAGGCACGCATAGATACGAGTGTGGCCGCCGTAATCTACGCGCACCCACAATATCGACAGGTCCCTGTCTTCAAGGCTATGAAGGCGGCGACAGCAGATATCCTCCCGGACGAACATACATACACCGGCACGACTCATAAAATTGTGTTCGAGTTTGTAGCCGGGATAGTGAAGGTATGATGTGTCGGCCGGGCAGGATATCTGCGTCTCCGTTAGAAAAAGAATGGTCGGCTGCGCAGTTTCGAGATGGTGGTGGACTGCGTTAAGATTTGCGTGAATACCCCTGATGTTGCAAAAATCCACATTATATGTGGATGGAGTAGCCGCTGTGCAAACTCTTTTCTTTTTCTGTCTTCTGGCCATAATATATATAAAAAAAAGTTACTAAGACTAAGGATGAGGATTCACTGCACAGACAGCATAGAGGGCAAAGGGTGCGGTTCTAAGACTGCCGAAGCTCGCCACAGATGATACGGTTGCTGGCACGGCGGGCGGAAGGGCCCCTGATCCCCCTCTGTTGTAGTAGCCGGGTCCACTCCGGTCTCCTTCTCCGGCACGACTACCACTTCAGATACTTTACACAGGCTGGCGAATCAGCCTCCCAGGGCGGAGATTAAGTGATCCCTGGGTTCGGGATCCCGTTCAACCTGCGGGCGGCCAGCGGTCAGCCGTTTCATCAGGTCTCCCTGACCGCCGAACCAGCACGCCGCGTCTATGCCGAGTATGACAGCAACAAGCACCGCCGGTCCTCCGCTGTCCGTGCAGCGAATCCTCAAAGAGCTCTGGCAACCTTACTCACCGCCAGGAACACAACACTACTCAATGTTAGTGTTATTATGGCCGCGGTTTTCTGTAAGGTGGAGGTACTTCCCCAGTTCGGGCCGCTCATTCGAGCAAGTACTCGCTATGCCCTGCTTAGTTGTTCGGGTGGCTTATTCGAGCGAGTACTTGCAGTGCCCTACCAGTCATTTTGCATTCTTCAGGGATATCAGGCACGTACATACGAGGTCTAGGGAACACCCTATTGTCTAAATGCAAAAAAAACAACGTAAGGAAATTAAAAAAAAATAATACCCGGTTACGTGTACAGCCAACTAAACGATGGAAATTAGGTATCTATATTTAAATTTTTGGTATTATTAAGGTTAACTTGCTATTCTTCATTATTCATTATAAGAATCATTGCGCCTCTCTTATTGCAACCTTACTGCAGAATTTGACAAAAGAAATATTTTTAAATTTCAAAAAAAATGGCGTTTTATGGTAAAGCGGCAATAAAAAAGTTGACCTATGAAACTAAGTGTCTTAGCTTTGCTAACTTAGCCTGTCACGAAATCTATTTAGCAGTGCGGCAAAAAAAAAGTTGACCTATGAAACTAAGTGTCTTAGCTTTGCTAACTTAGCCTGTCACAAAATCTATTTAGCAGTTTGGATGAAACAAGGCGAAAAGAGAATACCACTTTCATACACGCGTGAAAAACATAACCTTTTTGCAGTCGGGTAATTATAACTTAGAATGTAGCATAAGGCATTTGAGATCTATGGCATGGCTTTACTTCGTTTTCCCAAGGGTAGATTTTCCCATTTGTAGCCTCGTTCGTATTTGTTATATTCGTAGTGACTATAGTTGGGATTGTATGGGATCTGAACGTATTTAATTCCATCGTGGTATTTTTTCCAGTCTAATGCGGTGCAAACAGAACTCAAAACAATCACCTGAAATAAAAGTAACAATTCTATAAATAGTAAAGGTAATAATGCATAAAGTTAAAATTCTGTACCACAACTACGATGTTTTCATCACACTTAGCCGTAAACAGTGTTATAACGTGCAGGCAAAGCAGCTGCTGAGACTTTAATTACTTTCACGGACTTTTTCTTTGTAAATTTTAATTTTCTGCAAAGCGTGCGCTTATACAACTCACCAGCGGTAATGACACGCCTAATCTATCAAGTATTTATAAAAGCTGTCTGTTTAAAGTATGAATTACGCACACATTACAAGCGAGCAATTGCAAGTTTTAAATTGAGCCAAAACTTTTGAATTCATAAATTATTTGGATATGGCTAGCATCTAGATCTAATTTATTTACCTTATATTTTTATTTATTTACTCGCAAATGTAATAAATACCAGTTTGGAATTTACAAACTTGAGTCATTAAAGCCTTCGGCATTGGGCTTCTAGATAGCCTCTCGTTGGTAATTTTCGCCTTATCGTCCTTAATACACAATGTACTATTATAACATTAAAATGCAACAATTATTACTCTAATAGACACAATATTTTACAGTGCGATTTGCAATTGTAACTAAGCTATGGTAACCAATTTCTTGTTTTAATTATTGATTACTTAACCAAGAACCAAGCCACGTTTCTTGGTTAAGAACCGTGTTTATTTAACCTTTTAACCTTTCCTACTGTTGGTTTTTATTTAACCTTTTATCTGGTTATGGTTGGCCTTGTGAAAAATTTGAGCACTCTGCTAAAAATATTACAAAGAACACTGACCATAGCGGACGAAGAGAAAATGTTGATTGCTACAGATGAATGGGCAACAGGCGAGTTTCTCTTCTTGTTATACCTATCCGTAATGCAGAATGCTGAAAGACTGTAATCATCTCGACTAGAAGGGTGTTTGTTATACTCATGCTGGACTTAAGAAAATGAACAAGAGACAATTAGCTTGTGGGTATAAGTGTGTCACTGATTGCTTAAAGAAACTTACATAAGATCCTGAATATGCAAGGTCTTTTTTGGTGGGGATGATTGGTAGGAATCAAATTATCAATAATTTGATTCCTACAAATGCATGGTTTTGCATAATTTTGTAATTTGTGAATCGATTTTTACCATTTTTATAAGAAAGATATACATTTAAGTTTGAGAAGATTCGTTCCAGATAAACTAAGTTAGGCCAGAAAATATTTTCATTATTGTTATTTTGACAAGGATAGTAATTTAACAGAATCTGGACAATAATAAATTTGCCAAAATATGTTATAAATCTAGCCTTATAAATCATACCTAGACAATATATATAATTCAAATTCAAATTCAATATAATTTATTCAGTTTAGGCTACAATAATTGAGCACTTATGAATGTCACTACGCCATCGGTTCGTAAGTCTATAGGGCGGGAGACCTTGTACTGAAAAGAACCGACAAGAAACTCAGCAGGGGCATTTCATTTCTCCCTTTCTCTTACAGCGTCTAATTAAAATATTGGAAAATGCCCTCCCTATCATAAAAGGACACTTTCCATTACAAACATAAAAAACAAGAAATATAAAGCACAAGCACAACATAAAAAAGTATCTAATATAAAAAAAAAGAGACAGTTTATGTATTTATCACTAAGAAATAATCAATGTCTTACAGTATTAATAAACAAAACAAAAAAGTAAGACTTAATACTAAGAATACAAAGAAGTTTGCAAGAGCAGACCAGCCTCCACAGGCGGCACCCGTTCACGAGTATGACACATGAATCAGCCAACGCTTCGCTCAACCATGTTTTAGGGCACGTAACGACCCGACACACACGCCACCACCGCAGAGACATCTTGAGAGAGCATGAGCTTGAGCACACTCAAGCAACTCCAATACAACTTCGATTGTACTAGTTACAATGTGTGTAGTAAAGGAACAAAATATAAGAGGAGAAGATTGGAAGGTTCGTAATGCTTTACTACCGAGAAGAACCGGCAATAAACTCAGCAGTTAATCTTTTATACATCATATAAAAATACAATATAGCCTTACACTAGGTAATAACATAATATACAATGATTAATTAAAAAAAATATTTCAAATGCCCCAATACAAATCAATTAAGTTCTAATTTTTCCAAGCATTTTATCTTTTATGTATTCATCAACTTTGTAATAGCTTTTTTTCATTAAACTATCTTTGACATATATTTTAAATTTATTTGAGGGTAAATTAACCATATGTTCTGGAATTTTATTGTAAAAAAATACACTTTGTATTGTGAAATAGCTATGTACCTTCTGAAGACGACATTTTGGAACTACCAATTTATCCTTATTCCCTTATTTTCTTGTATTAACACTGTGTCGGTCACTATTTTTAGCAAATAAGTGACAATTTCGGCGTACATACATTATACAAGCGAAGATATATTGCAAGGAACAGTTAAAATATCAATTTCCCTAAATAGTTCCCTAAGAGAAATTCGAGGTCCTAATTTATAAATTGACCGTACTGCTCTCTTTTGCAGATAAAGACTGTATCAATATCAGCTGCCTTACCCCAAAGCAAAATGCCATAAGATATGACGGAATGGAAATAGCTAAAGTAGACCAAGCGAGCAGAGTCAACATCTGTAAGCTGCCTAACTTTCCTAACTGCCTAGGCAGCTGAACTGAGTTTCCCTGCAAGAACTGAAATGTGAGGGTTCCACTGCAGCCTATTGTCTAATGTAATACCTAGAAACACTGTTGAGTCTAATAGTTATATTTCCCTCCGTTTAGGGATAATTTTGTACTTATGTTTCTGACATTTGGCATCACAAATTTTAAACACTTAGTCTTTTTCGCATTAAGAAGTAAAATATTATTTGCCGTAAACCACTGAAGAACCTGAGAAAGCGCACTACTTACGTCGTCAAAATTAGTTTTATTTCTGTCAACTTTAAATAAAAGAGATGTGTCATCAGCAAATAGTACAATCTTGCACAGTTTCTCCACAAAGAAAGGCAAGTCATTTATGTAAATTAAAAATAGAAAAGGACCTAAAATAGAACCTTGAGGAACTCCTAATTTTACTTCTGAGCCATTGGATTTTACTTCATTGATTTGAACCTACTGCATTATACTACTCAAATATGAGCGGATAAGCTCAAGAGCCAAATCTGCAATACCATAACGACTCAGTTTCCGTATAAGAGTTTCATGTTGCACACAGTCGAATGCCTTTGATAGATCACAGAAGATACCAATAGCATTTTGTGACTGTTCCCAAGCAGCAAATATATGCTGTATAAGGGCAACACCTGCGTCAGTTGAAGAACGCTCTTTTGTAAAACCAAACTGTTGAGGATGAAGTAATCCATTGAAGCATCTGATTGAACATAAGTTTTTCAAAAATTTTGCTTAAGGCAGGCAGTATAGAGATAGGTATAAAATTATTAGGATCATCTTTACTTCCACTTTTAAAAAGCGGTATTAATTTACTATATTTCATTAAGTTTGGGAATAATCCTTCGTCAACACACTTATTAAATATTATGGCTAAGATTGGTGCTATAATATCAATAATTCCGCTAAGAACTTTGACTGATATACCCCATAGGTCACAAGTTTTTTTCTGAGTTAGTAATTTAAATGTCTTTATGATGTCTTCAGAGGTAACATGCTCAAATTTAAATATAGCCTTGCATTTATTTACATTACATTTTAAAAGTAACTCTGATTCTAATGGAGAGGAATTTAATGCATTAGTTGTAATTGTAGGCATTTCAGTAAAATATTTCTCAAAAGAGTTAGCGACATCAAGATCTGAACCAATTATTTTTGAATTTACAGTAAGTGAATAATTTTGACATAGATAGTGAATGTGGGACTGTGGTTATATTGTTTCATTTCATACAACTCATACAACCTAGTTCGACTTCAGTGTAATTCTACAGTAGCCCACTCCTTGAATTTCATTTTATCATTTAGCCTAAAAGTTTTTACTTTAAACACTTACTCCAACTCATTACTTAAAAAAAATTATAAAGATTATTAGCATTATCATGCATGAAATGTAAAAATGGAATTTTCTTTTCAATATTTGCTTTAAAATTGTTTAATCGAGCAGTGGTCACAGGTCTACAAGTTACTAGTTGAGATTTTTTTTTATAGTTGTGTAGAATTTTTATAATTTGACCACAGTGATCGGATGGCAAATTGTTAATAATAGATTTATCTTTTACTTCAAAGTTACAGAAAATATTATCTAAACATGTAGCTCAAGTCGATGTAATTCTAGTTGGTTCCAGAAACAAATAATTTAAGTCAAACCTTGTAAATAAGTTAATAAATCTATCCCTTGTTTGGGAACTCTCTAAAAGATCAATATTAAAGTCACCACAAACAATAACTGACTTTTTAGAATGACAAATTTTTTTTAGAACTTGTTCCATTACAGGCTCAAAAGAATTATAATTTGCAGAAGGGGGGCGATACACACAAAGTATAATATAATTCTTAAGTTCTATACAAGACAATTCTATAATGCGTTCAAGTGAGAGGCTAATTATATCCTTTCGGTCTTTACACTGTATATTATTATTAACAATTATTAATAAACCCCCTCGAATAGCATTTTTTCGAATAAAGGCACTGGGCAAATAATGATTGGGGAAACTAAACATTAATTCATGTTTATTTAGCCAATGCTCAGTTACACACAAAATATGTATATTATGACTTTTTAAAAATAGTTCTATTTCCAATTCCTTGCAAGAAATGCCTTGTATATTTTGATGAACAATGTTAAAAAAACAGGCATTGTCTGTTGTCAAAGAACTCAGTTTAAAGTATGATCTAAAATAGGAACTGACTGGGTGCAGCTAATAACATCAGCACTATAAGACATAGCACTAACGCTAGAGAGGTCAACAGACTCCTTAATACTGCTTAAATCTAAATCATGTATATTAGAAGCTAACAACGTAGCCATTTCTCGTCTACATTTCATAGGCATGGACATACCAGCCGGTGTCAATCCAAAATTATAAATAAATTTATTCATGTCAAAATATAAAATTGCATCGCTATGACGATGAGTCAAGTTGTACAGGTGTATATTCATGTCAAATATATGCCTATTTAGTTTAGCACTGGAGCTTGAAGAATATGGAAAACCGCTTATTATAAACTTACATCTTGTTTTATTGTGTAACTCCAACAAGGTACCTACTCCCTGTATGATGTTGTTCTTCTTTAATAATAAGCCATCACCAAACAATATGACAATTGTTGTAGTGCTATTTAGTTCACTGACAGGTATGTTTTTGACAATTTGACCAAAGGAAACACCTGGTGTACAAATGTTTGTTACCGAATGTTTTAACCGGTTGCTAAGAAGTAAACCAAAGCCTTTGCCGAGTTTATCCGAGATTGAAATTGTACTACTGCTGGGCAGCTGCTGATTTGAGACCAACTGATTGTTTAGCAGGTTTGGCCCTAGGATGTTACTAGATGAAACATTGTTATAATGAGAATCGTTTTGTGACTTGGGTTGTGAAGAGGACCGTGATGATAGAGCACAAATACAAGAGTAATTATTCACTAATGAATCGAATCTATCCGCATTATATTTTGTACCAGCAACCAGCTCATTTAAAGCCAAAATATGTTCATTTATTTCATTCTTTGCACTTTCATACTTTTTACTTATTTCATTTAAAGAAATCTGCAAACTGCTACTTTGCTTCAGTTTTACAGAAACTACTTTTAATTTACTAATTAATTCCATTCTTTCTTTCCTTAAAAGTGTGTACTTATACAAACTTCTATGGTGTTTGATTAATTTTTTTTTTTTTATAAATTTGTTCAATTTAAGCATTTTTTTTTAATTGTTTATGACTAAAAACAGTTGCTGGGGAGTGACATGGTATGGAAGAATTTGATTTGGTAAGATCAATTGTTGTTATAGGATTGCGGTTAATGTTGGTTAGTGAATCGCTTGCTATCAACTCATCAAACAGATTATGAGCATCAGCTGCCATGAGACTCTTTTTTTCGCCCTCAAGTTGACAATTTAACTGTTGACTATCAAAAAGTTCTTCTTTAAGCTCCACAATACGCTTTAAAGCTTGTTCATGGGTGGCCGTACACTGCTTAAAACTATCAATAATATCCTGCAGACTGTCACTTTGCCCTAGCATATCTACATATTTTAAATGCAAATTGGCTAATTCGCTTTTGAGTTCTGTGTTTTTTTTTTATAATGTTGATTGCTTCTTCCTCAGCATCTTCCCGTTCTTGTAGTAATTTATCACACAGATCTTTTGACATCTTGAGCTCCTTAAGAGTCACCTTCAGCTTTTCTTTAACACTCTGAAGTACAGCCTTGCGAGTCATCATCTTGACTTTGATGTGTGATCTATGAAAAATACAAATAGAAATAGAAGTGGATCACTGGTTGATTGGTTAATTGTTTCGTAATAGCTGATATGATTTTATTACGTTTATTAATAAGAAATTATATTTGTAACAACTTTGATTTGATAGCCAAAAGATTACCTACTTACTTATAGGTTAGATTAATAAATTTAAGTGAGATTAATGCAATAATAAATTTTAAAATGTGTATGACAACTATAAAATGATTTTAAAACGATTTACTCCCCGGGAAACGGTTATTTTTCCAAATCCTTTCCAGTGACAGTTGATCGGTACGGGTAGACGCTGAACAGGCATTCTGCGTAGGTGTTTAGTCGGCGTCCGCCAGATCGGAACATATGTTACTACTATAAGACGCTAACTTGGCCTCGACGACAGTTCCACGGATGTGGCGTTGGACGTATCCGGTGTGTGCAATGGATCCCCGGCAGAGATCCGGCTACTACATCGGCGACAACTGGCCCTGGCAAAGTACAATGCACGCACTTTGAGGAATGACGAAAAGATTGTTAAGCTGGAAGAAGAAGTAGACAAGCTGTGCTGGGATATAAATTAGGGCTATCTGAAGCCTGAAAAAAAAAGTTTAACACGTAAATTATTGAGGTACGGTCAGTTGTAGAACTGCATATAGAGCTCCAAAACGAAATATAATGGCAAGGCGTAGTCACTCACATACTTAAAGAAATAAAGTAATAATATGTCTTGTGGAACCTGAGTAATATTAGTTTCATTTAATATTGTGTATAATAATTTAACTATGAAAAATATCGTACCCGTAGCCTAGTGGATAGACGTATCAGATCCTAATACGTGAATTCAGTGCAATGCAGGTTGTGGATTCGAATCTCACCTTATGCCTTTCTTTTTGTTTTTGTTACAATTTACGAATTATGAATATTTTGTTCAGGTAAACAGCTTAGTCCAATTTTCTAATAGCTATTAATTTAGAAGCGGAAACTACGTAGGTAGACATTTTATTTTTGTCGTTCGTTGCCGATTTTTTCTGGGGGTATGTGCCGACAAGGTTGTTTGGTGTTTTTATTTAGCTATCAATTCATTACTTACGTAGCCATTTTTTTGTCGTTGTGGATTTGTTACTGTAGGTGCTTGTGTTGATAAGGTTGTTTAGTGTTTTGATTAAATTTCTTTGCTAATAATAATAATAATATACTTTATTGCATCAACATAATAATTTTACAAAAAAAACATGTTTACAAATAGAGAAAAACAAAAGGTGGTCTTATCGCTTTAAACCGATCTCTTCCAGACAACCTTTGGGTAGAGGAAATAGTAAAGTTTAACAAAGTATAGTAGGTGTGTTTGGATAATTAAGAAGTATATATATATATATCATACAATAATGCATATAAAATAAATTAATACACATAAATAACATATATGAATAATGTATATATAAATATACATAAATAGATGTACATATATAAATACATATGTATAATAAATATAATTATAATATACATTACGTAAAAGTAAATATATATAAACAAATATAGGTAGTGATGTTATTTTAGTTCTTCAAGTAATGAGCAATAATAAGATTTTTAAATATTGCCTTCGATTTTGCTCTTTTTATTTCTAAAGGTAAAGCGTTCCATAATCTAACAGCCTTTACAGTGAAAGAATCATTATACAATTATGAGGAATGCAAAGGAATTTTTAGCATCCAGCGTGTAGTGTCTCGAAGAGAAGTATTTCCAAAACAATTAAAACGTTTCTTTAAGTATTTAAGTCTTTTAAGTCTTTGGATTTAACAGGACGTTATACAGAAGAAAGAGAACATAAGCATCCCGGCGAAGTCGAATTGGGAGCCACTTGAGCTTTGATCTAAATTCGGAAATACGGTGGTACTTACGTAGGCCAAATATGAGTCTAATGCAGAAGTTTTGAAGTCGCTCAAATTTATTAAGCTGCCAATATGCAGGCCAATATTAATATTCAAGAGAGGATGCGTATTATAGAACTATATAATATGGGTTACAATATATCTCAAATTTGGAATGAGACTGGTTTTACCGTAAGTATTTAATTTGATGTTAATGTTATATCATAATTTTTTAATACCACACTTTTTTGTAAGTAAATTTCTGAAATATTTGAAAATATAATTTCAGTAGTTTGAAAAATGTTTATTTTAATCTTGCTATTAGGTTTTTAGTGGATTACCGTAAAGCGTTGGGTCTCGCGCAACCAAGAGGAGAGAAGTTTATCAACTCGACCTCGAAGTGGACGCCCGCGGCACATTGTTGTGACTCAAAGACGATTTATGGTGGAACACTACGAGAACAATGGTTTCATACCGACTACTGTGTTTGGGAACATGTTTCATACATCTACATACACTGCTCATCGAGCTCTGCATATTGAAGGATTGCATCATAGAAAGCCAGCTAAAAACCATATTTAACTAATACCCATAAACAAAATAGATTTTTGTTTGCAAGGGAGTATATAGATTTTGACTGGGAGCACACCTAATTCACCGATGAGAAGTCGTTTGAATCATCTGAAAACGGGAGGGTTTATTTGTGGCGCAGAAATGGAACCCGTTATGCAGAACAAAATTTTGTCCCAAATATGGAATCTGGACGGATATCACTTAATATGTGGGGGTGGATGACTGCGGCTGGTCCATAGAAAACCTATGGGTTTGATGGTCCAAAGATGGGAAATGCGAAATGAAAGAACTACAGAGTCATTAGAGGCTCACTGTGTAGAAATTTGGGACAATATTAGAGGAACAGATCTGTTCTAATATAGTCGGATCTGTGCGGCGGCGCTTGCTTGCTGTAATTGAAAATAATGGAGGTTATATTAAAAAGGCGAGTCAGACTCGCGCACGAAGGGTTCAGTACCATTATCTATAAAAACGGCAAAAACATCACGTTTGTTGTATCGTAGCCCCCCTTAAATTTTTTATTTATTCTGTTTTTTAGTATTTGTTATAGCGGCAACAGGAATATATCTTCTGTGAACATTCAACTGTCTAACTATCACGGTTCATGAGATACAGCCAGAGCCTTAGTAATAGGGTTCCGCTAATTACCCTTTGGGTACGGAACCTATGTAGAACAATGCAGTTTACACCTAATTAATTTATAAGGTTAAGAAACCAAAAGAAATAAGAACGGTTTAAAGAAACTGGTTCCAGTATTTAGTATAAAGAAAACTAAACCTAATTTCGTCAATTTAAGGTTAATATTATTGACAGTTCTGATAATGTTAATGTGTGAGTGCGAGACTCACAGAATGGCTCCACACAATTTAACCTTTACACTATGCATGGACTTTAGCAAATGACTGTTCATTAATTCAACTTAGCAACTATTAATTATTTTATTTAATTATTATAAAGTTGGCTAAGATACCTCTGGTTCTCAAGCTAGGTAGTCCTGTGTTATGAGAGCCAGATTTACATAGACAATAATGTGTGCTTAATAAATAAAAAAACAAAGAAACATTAAAATAAAAGTTACAGCGTCTTAATTATTTTATATTATATAATTTTTAAGATCAACATGACGAAGGAGAATAGATAAAATAAGATACAAAGTTCTGATATGGATTATATTGTATGTGTGAGGATGAGAGGGTGTTTGTGTGTGTGTGTTTTGTATGTATGCGAGGGAGAATGTGTGAGAAAAAGAGATCCACAGACAGTCTGTGTGTATATAATATACAAATGTGAGTTATTTTCTATTCTATATTTTATATAATGTATTCAATGGAATAATATTCACGATGTATAATTAAGTCATGAGAATATTTTCTGTTTTTATGTAGTCCAAGTTTAAAAGCCAATTTCTGAGTAATTTTTTGCATTCTTAATTAAAGCATTTTATACATACGTAGCTCAAAAAGTTAGCAAGCTAAAGTAGCAGTGGGCAGGCCACATTATTCGTCGAACCGATAACCGATGGGGAAGAAGGGTTCTTGAGTGGCGACCAAGTATCGGAAGACGCAGCGTGGGACGGCCTCCTATTAGGTAGACAGACGATCTGGTTTGAGCAGCAGAAAATCGAAGGACGCGGGCGGCTCAGGACCGGACGTTGTGGAGACATATGGGGGAGGCCTTCGTTCAGCAGTGGACGTCTTACGGCTGAAACGACGATGGAAATAGCACAGCGATGCTCCTACCACGCACAATACGGTCTTCATCCGGAAGCTGAAAATTGAAAACAATTCCAACAAAAAATCTCAATTCGTCAGCATTTCTGCGTGTCATATATTCAGCGTTTCTGAAGAGAGTTTGATGACTTTTCATAAATTAAAGGGTTCACCTCGGAAAAATCGGACTAGGAAAATCACAGTTAAGAAAATGTGTTCGATGTTAATCTTTAACTTATACTCTCAGAATACTGAAAAACCCCCGAAGACCTCTCCAGCAGTAATTCCACGCCGCGCCGCGTTCTGTGTCCAAAGCGTCCCGCGCCCCCACTTTGTAGGGAAGGATCCCTACAGTAACTATCTCGAAAAAATGGTAATTAATGATTAATAATAGGTGCTTATATTGCAGTTACATTTATATTATATTACTAGCTTTTGCTCGCGATTTCGTCCACGTGGACTTTTAAAGAGAAGAAAAGGGATAATTTTTCTACTTTTTTTCAACGGAGAAACGTCATTCTTAATTTTTAACCTCAAGCCAAATATAATTTTTTATGCATTTAAGATCAGAAATGACAGATCTCCTTAAAATTACTAACCCCATTTTTATTCCCTTAGGGGTAAATTTAGCAAATTCCTTCTTTAGAGCTTGCTTACTTTATAACAAACACCACTGTGCACGTTTTAGAATTGTCATACAAATTTTCATGTCTTGTTTTGCCCCCTAGGAGATGATTTTTTAAAAACTGAGAAAGACTTAAGTTTTAATTTAAACATTAAGGCAAAATACTAACATCAATGCAATGCAAACTTCTAACCCCCATTTAACCCTCCTAGGGGATGAATTTTGCAAAATGCTTTCTTAGTGCTCACTTACGTTATAATGGAAACTTTTTTAAAATTTCAAGTCTCTAAAAATAATCCTATTAAGGTTCTCTTACGAATTTTCATTCCCTACGGAATGATAAAACAGAAAAAACAATTTTAATTTTTAACCAAACTTTTAAAAGGCTAAATACCAATTTCTATGCATTTAGCTAAACGAAACGAAAAACGAAAAAACGAATTTCCACACAAACTTCCTACCCCTTTTTAACCATCCGAAGGGATATTTTTTTTAAATCCTTTCTTAGTTCGCGCTTACGTTGTAGCAGAAAACTCAAAGTATTTAGACACAAAAATCTAGAAATCTCACAAATTTTCATCCACTATTTTGATTTTGATTATGATTTTCCAAAAATAGTGAAACTCGTTCATTTTTAGCAGTTTGGTCTTTAACACCATTTTTTTTGCTTTATTTTAATTTCCAACCACTATTTAATTATTTTAAGGAACGAATTTTGCAAAATCCTTTCATAGTGTTCATTTATGTCAGAAAGGTAGTTTTTTTGCAATATTTCAAGCCCCTTTCTAATTTCAAAAACCTTTCACCTTTAAGAATGTCGGATTTATAAACAAACTTTCAATTTTACCCCCTTAGGGGACGCTTTTGTAAAATCCCTTCTTAGTGCTCGCCTATGTTATATCTGGATCCTCGTTGCAAAATTTTAAGTCCTTAGGCACAAAATATCAAATTCTGATACAAATTTTCATCCCCTATTTTACCCATAAGGTCATGATTATCCACGAACAGTTAAATATGCCATTTTTAATTTTTAATCTTAAAGTGAAATATTAAGTTTTCTGCACATAACTTCCATACAAACTTACAACCCCCATGTCTGCCTCTTAGGGGATGATTTTCGCAAAATCCGTTCTTAGTGCTCACGTACGTCACAACAGAAAACTTTGTACTAAACTTCAAGTCCTTAGACATAAAAACATTAAATTATACAAATTGTTAGCCCCTATTTGCCCTTTAAGGGATAGTTCTTCAAAAATGGTAAAACATGCAAACCTTAATTTTCAACTATAAGGCCAACGATAAAGTCGTTTATAACAATAAAAGACTTTCAGCAATATTTAACTTTACTCCCGGTAAATTAATTCACTTTACCCTTATATATTTTCTATAGTCCATCAGTACATGTTAATTATTTTTCTACATTTGAAAAGCTCCTAGAAGACCTGACACCTACATATACACATTCTATTATCATGGGTGATTTCAACACTTGCATACTTAAAAATGATTCACGAGCTAAACATCTGAGATCTATTGTAGAAGCAAGTAATATGTACATTCTACCGCTACAAGCCACTCACTTCTATCCAAATTGCTCCCCTTCTCTTTTAGATTTAATTTTTGTTTCTTCTTCTGAACACGTCGCTAAGCATGGTCAATGTTCAGCTGATGCTTTTTCCTATCATGATTTATTATATCTTTCTTATAAAATACGTCCCCCTAAAGCAAAATCGAGAATACTTCTGCAACGCAATTTTAGTGCCATGGATATAAAGCTTCTTCATAAAGATGCTAGCAACTTAGACTGGACTGTAATTGATAAATCTCCTTCAGTTGATGAAAAAATTATGCTTTTCAACTCTATGTTAACTAAACTTTATGATGTGCATGCACCTATCCGACCAGTCAGAGTAAAACATCTTCCTGCACCCTGGTTAACAGAGGAAATCAAAGCACTGATGGCTAAGAAAAACAATGCTAAATCCAAATATAAAAGAAATCCTACTGATGCCAATCTAGAAAATTATAGACTTTTACGGAATCGCTGCAATACAATGTGTAGAGACGCGCAGCGACGCCACATTCACAAATCAGTTGAAAATGAAAATCCGTCTAAAGTATGGAAATTTCTAAAATCAATAGGAGTTGGCAAATCATCTCAGAATTCACTTCCGCCAAACATCAATGTTAATCTCCTAAATCAACACTTCACTTCCTCTTCTATCTTTGATGGTATTGCGAAAACCAATACTTTAAATAATCTTTCGTCACTACCAACTCCTGATTTCTCTCCTTTTACTTTTACACAATTCGCCGATTGTGATGTTAAGAAGAACGTTCTCGCCATTACTTCCAATGCAGTTGGTAACGACGATATAAGCCGTAACATGATAATTTATATAATTGATATTATCTGTCCTACAATTACAAAAATCCTTAATCATTCTATTTCCTCTTGTACATTTCCTTTGGCATGGAAGGACGCTCACATAATTCCTTTGCCAAAAAAATCGAATCCTTCTAGTCTTTCTGATTTTCGTCCTATTTCTATTCTTCCTTTTTTATCCAAAGTCCTTGAGCGTCTTGTCCAAAAACAACTAAACCTGTTTTTGACACGAAATAACCTATTAAATCCTCTTCAATCAGCATTTCGTGCAGGACATAGTACTGTTACGGCTCTAGTTAAAATCACGGATGACATTCGCATGGGAATGGACAATAAACAGCTCACAGTATTAACTTTACTTGATTTTAGTAATGCATTTAATACTGTCGATTTTGATGTGTTGTTGGAGTTATTGCGTTCTCTTAACATATCTCCAACGGTGGTTGCATGGTTTCAGAGCTACTTGCGTGGACGTAGGCAAAGTATCAAATTCGATAACATTTTTTCAGATAGTTGCCACATAGTTGCCGGTGTTCCGCAAGGTGGCGTTTTATCTCCTCTCTTATTTGCAATTTTTATCAATTCAATTACTCACCAACTTTCTTCTCTCCACCACACCAATTTCAGAATGGAGCAAAGCCTTTGGCATAAAAATAAACCCAGCAAAAACCCAGGCCATAATACTAGGCAGTCCAAAGTTTATGTCTAGAATAAACTGGGTTAGTCTCCCAAAAGTTTGTGTAGACAATGTACTTATACCTTATAATTACCAGGTTAAGAATCTAGGTATTATTATAGATAGTAGTATGTCTTGGACTTCACAGATAGCCGAGGTCAGTAGGAAAATGTTTTCCGCTGTAGGTTTTTCCTAATTTTCCTAATAAAATTTCCTACCCACGGACACTAAAATTGTTCTTTTACACTCTCTTTTGCTTCCTATACTCGATTACGCCGATGCTAGCTATCCTGATTTAACTGAAGACCAATTAAACAAACTTGAGCGACTACAAAATCTCTGTATTCGGTTTATATTTGGATTACGCAAATATGACCATATTTCCAATTTCCGCGTGAAGCTCAAGTGGCTCCCAATTCGCTTTCGCCGGAATGCTCATATTCTTTCACTTCTTTACTGTGTGCTGTTCAATCCTAGCTACCCTTCTTATCTCAAAGAGCGTTTTGGTTACTATGCCTCTTTGCGTTCCTCCTCTAATTTATTACTTAATACACCGAGTCACAACTCAAAATTTTACGATGATTCCTTCACCGTACAAGCAGTGCGATTGTGGAACTCTCTCCCAGTAGATATCCGAAAAGCACAATCACTTACAACCTTCAAAGCACAAGTGAAAAAGCATTTTTTAAATCTCGCATAACCTTGTTGTTTTGCTCCCTCTGTTCTTCTGATGTAGACACTTAAATATTTAAGTTATGATTGTTTTATTTATGTGTAGTTTATGTATTTTTATGTAAGGAATTTATGTATTTTATATTTTATGTATAAGGGTATTTATGTATTTTGTAGTTATATATTTATTTGGTAATTTATTCTTATTCTATGTTACTTATATCTTTATTTCAGTTTTTGTACAATTTTGCACATCCTACCATTCCAATCTTTTAAATTTGTATATCAATACCAACATAGGTTATCTGGTAGAAATCGCCATCTAGCGATAAGATCGCCTGTTGTACGTGTTTTTTAATATTATTTTTTCAATAAGTTTGTGTTTTTGTTTTGTGCAATAAAGGATATTTGTATTTGTACCTACTAGCTGCGCCTCCCCGTTTTTAGGGCTATCCACACAAAACCATATTAGTGTCCCGTTATTGTTCCGTGAAAATTTTGTACTTGTTCACACAATTCTGTTTCAGGAGCGTCCGGATTGTCTATTCAGTGTTATGTAATTGGCTGCCAGGTCACCAAAAATGCCAGAATGACAACGATTTCCTTGACATGTGTGAACACGGGTTTCGGATTACACAGCCCTCGTAGCCAGGAGTTCGGAAGGGCCCGGAAATGTGCAGACAAGAGACATTAAGATCATTGTAAAGAACTGTGGTAAATCAGAATACCTATGGTTTATCTATATGTGCTAAAATTCTGCTAATTTGTATCAGCCATTTTTTCAGTGATTGCGTATCTAACATCCCAATATCATCATAAATTTGACATTTAAAATGTTATTGAGGTGGTTTTTATGGATTAAAATGCAATGAATGAATTGTTATTACATATTCCATTTAATTAAATATATTTTTATTTCAGACAATTAGAAGTAGTAAGTATATATAGGTACATTCAAATGGTTTATCGTTTATTTTTTAACTGGTATTTCTTGTATCATGCACATACAGCAAATAGATACATAAAAATAACCCAACCTAATTTCTTTCCTATCTTTGTCTAAATATATCATAGTTCTGCTCATATGTTGTTCTTTGCAAAAGGTCTTGTAGCCACTGTCGCTAGAAACAATACCCTCGTTTTCAGTTCCCTCAAAACAAGAGATGTCACTGTTTCGTCTGAAAAAAAAGTATATTTTATTAGCTAAATGCCATACAAAGATGCAATGTGGCTATATGTATATCTTCCGACTTATCATGAAGAATGGGGTTCCTAACGTAATTCTTTGACCCTCAGCTGTAGCAATTTTTTTTGAAATGATATCTGTCAAGACATGATCATTTCTGATTGATGTGCCAGCTACACTGTGACACTGCTATGTCGTACAGAGTGGTAATTAAAATATTAGGGTGGAACTTCATGCAATCGGAACGCCCCTGTGTCCGAAAAAAAAACGATATGAACGAAAAGATCCGGAGACAAATCATATCAGTTGGCCGCTAGGACTTGCGTGAAATGGTTGTCTTGGTACTATTGTAATAAATGAAAACTTTGAGATTTTATGGTTGGCTGCATGTGGCCGTTGATCAAAAAAAATATTGAAACATAAAGTTACAATATATACAGAATCAATTATTTTTATTTTTAAATACCTACATGCGCGGATTCGTTCATTAGCTTTTTAATTATTTTGATTCCTACCGTAGCATCGCTGTAAGTCACTCCGTCGGAGTGTGGTCAGCACATTAATTCCGAAAATAATGAACATGTCTTGACAATATACAACATTTAAAGTATAGTTAAAGATACAGTTTATCTAAATTTAACTCTAAAAACGATTAGAGAGTGATTTAAAAAAAACCTGGCAGCGCTGTTAAACAGTTTGTTAAAATATAGTTAACTAGCTTTTGCCAGCCGGCTTCGCCCGCCCTAAATTTGTTTATAGGCGTAGGATTCTTACGACAACTCCTTAATTATGGAAAAAACCTACTTACACTCTCTCTCCACATCTCTCTCTCTTTCTCAAAAATAATAAATAATTAACTACTAAAACCTAATTAACTAATGGATAAACCTCGCGAGCATCATACAAACATTGAACCCCCGTTTAGGGAGTGAGTTTTGGAAAATCCTTTCTTAGTGCACGCATACATTATAATAACTATATGTGTGCTAAATTTCAGCTCGATCCGTCAAGTGGTTGGAGCTGTGCGTTGATAGATCAGTCAGTCAGTCAGTCAGTAATAGTTACTTTGGGCTAACGCTAACTTTAATCCGCGACTTTGTTTACGTAGAAGGTGAAAATATTTTTTTATAATACGTACTGTCCGCCGGCCTTGCACATCATACATGCGCATGCAGTACTTGATCATTATTTTGCTGCGATGTTAATTTAAAACTGCGATATGTCCTAAGATATTCATTAAAATCGAATTATGTAAAGGGCAGTTTTGTTTTTAATTAATACGTGTGATGAATAACGTATTTATTTGGATAAGGATTAATATCATGTTTATAAAAACACCGTCGCAAATTACGCATTATTTCAGAAAAAACTTGGTTAGCAAAAAAAAGGTTATAGTGATCCAACCTTAGAAGATAGACATATGCTGTCGCGGACTTTCATCACGTTGTCCCATACAAACTTTGCCCCCCTTTTTCAACCCTTTAGGGTTCAAATTTCGGAAAATCCTTTCTTATCGGATGCCTACGTAATACAAAGAACACTCCCTCCAAGTTTCAGGTCTCTCTACGATGAGCGGTTTAGGCTGTGCGTTGATCGATCAGTCATTCAGGACAAAGCATTTTATATGTATAGATTAAAAAATTAGGCTTAGGTACATAAATTATCTATATATTTTGAAGCATTACTTGAATTTGCCCTTAATCATATTACACTTGCAGAAGACCCAAAATTTGGTCCACTTCATTTACTATCTATCTATCTTATACCTTTAAACAAGCAATTCTTGTATGTATGTATATTTATATATGTATTTATAGTCTGAATCTCGGAAACGGCTCCAACAATTTAAATGGGTAGAAATTTAGAGTGCAGGGGTTTCGGGGGCGATAAATCGATCTAGCAAGGTTTAATTTTTAGAAAACGTCGTTTTGATCCGTGTTTTTCGGCAATGATAAACTAAAAATATGACTCTTCCTGACATGTATTGGCGAGTAGTAATACTATTAGTTTTACCGACCGTGATCAGTCCAATAAAAGAAGGCATTTGAAAGTGATGTGGAAACAAGTGCGATATCAGAGGCAATTTTTTTTTAAGTGATGATAACGACTCATCGGAGGATGACTATTTTAAAATTGAACTGGACATTCAAAGTTAAGCATGGTCAGAAAAAAGCAAAGTCATAGGTTGGGGGAGGATGGGTGACCACCTAGTAGCATATTTTCTGAGCTCTGCCACGCGGTAGCACACAGCAGTTTATGTTCTAGAGGGCACGATAAACTGTTGGTCCTGGCTGTTTACCTTATACCTTATGGGCGAATTTAACACTGCTTAAGGTCGAGCGACCGCTAGCTCGACAGCGTCTGCCAATTGGCACTAGACCAGTGCGGTAGACTATGGCCTACGCCTCCTTAAGGAAAGGTCTGTACTCCTGCAGTCAATCATAAATCAGAAATGTAGTTATTCCTTTTTTTCGATCCTTTTCCTTTTTTATTAGATTATCCTACGATATAAATCATGCCTGCTGAAGATCTTCGACCACACATCACGTTCATGTGAGGTCGATGTGAGGTCGAGCGGTGTGACTTTGTTCAACATACACTATGAGTGATCTTATACATATTTACCTGCTGCATTGCACTATATTTACTGATTGGATTTTCTGATTTGTATTTAATAATAATTCATATTTTCCCTTTAGTTTTCCAAATGTAGGTGACGTTAGCTGAAATAAGAAAATATATTTCAAAGTTACTTATTCATCATTTAGGTACAGTTGGGATCCTCGCCTCTTCGTCAATCTTAGGCGCGAATCGCTTGATTTTCGGTCTTCTAAGACTGAAGAAGCAATGGAGACCCTGACTACAATCCAATAAGATAAGTAACTCGCAAGGACTTCATCGTCATCTAAGCCGGAAGATGTCCACTGTTGAACGTTTGGTCTCTCCTATATTGTATTTCAACAGCTGGTCTTAATCCAGTATCTTGTAGGGCTCTAACTAGGTCCTCTGTTCAATAAGTAAGATGACCTTCCATAGACCTCAAGTTCTGAAATCTGTCCTATGGACTGCGCAACAGGCTCACGGAACTGGCTACAGTGCCTTTTCTCTCAGACAAGGCACACCAGTTTTACTTTGTTTCTGTCACACTTTTGCGACCATTTTTTTTTCACATCTAGCTAGAAAATGCGCTGTCCAGTTCTTTATATCTATGTAACCATCCCACGCTGTGTGTTAGATTTGTGGTCGCCACTTGGGGACCTTTCTTCCCAATTGGTAATAAGTTCGACATGTGACGTTGCCTCTCCTAGTGCCCATTCCTACATTACATGGTTTCTTGCACCCACTAGCGTCGTCAATTCATATTTTTATTTCCCACTTCGTGTAAAGCGAATTTCAAAAATGTGCATCTACAGGAATATGTTACTAGTTATAAGCTAATTTTAGAATGTATTGTTATGTTTCTAGGATATATCTCCGAGTTGTAGATAGCATATCTGCTAAAAACGGCCACTTTTAGCAGAAGTGCTATAGACAACTCAAAGTTTTTGAAATTCGCTTTGGCAAAGAAGATAATTTAAATATCGATAGGCGCCGCTAGGTAGCAGTGGTAACGCTCTTAAGCTTCCTATTCGAGGTATGACAGTGGACTTTGGTTCACTGACGCATTTTCTAAACTCAATACAAGTACATGTTAGACAACAAAACAAACACGATTGCATTCCAACGTCATCTGTCTCATGTTCATAATCGATATTGAAAGTTTTACTGAAAGGAAGTTGTGAAGAATCGGTTTATCGTTTTATTTTAGTATTAACCTACGATATTATGTATAAATTATATTTTTACTTTTAACTATATACAAAATTTAATGTTCGTGTGTTAAACCATACATCTGTACCTAGTGTGAGTTTTTAACTCCACCATCACACGCTTCAACGAAATACATGTATGAAAATGACGGAGCGCTTCTAGCGGACGCGTTTTGAGACGGTTTTTTCTCATAGGACTTTTAATGAATACGCGAACGCGATAGTAGAGTTACGAACACGCAAAAACTAACACTAGGCACACTGATTTGGGCCATCCATTTAATACGTCACGTAAATATCCGTAATTTTAGATTCTCCCTCTCCCCCCTTGTCACGCTTATTTCCCAATTTCAGTATGAAACATTTTCCTTTGTCACACTTTGCATGACTTCCTCCCCCTTCCCCCTCAGCGTATCGTGGGTATCTTCTCTTACACCCTACTGGGTGTTGAGGTGCGGGTGTCGGGGGAGGGGAGTTTACCTCCCACCATGACCCGGGCAGAAGCTCAGGGGTGCTGAACACCCCCGGTGAAATATTAGAAAGGAGGCCTACTTTTCAGGCCCCCTTGTGGATAATAATTTTGTCGCCATAAGCGATACAGAAAGTAGAAGGTAAAATACGAGAGTAGGCGCCAAAAACGAAAACAAAAATAAAAGCAAAATAAAACAAAAGTAAGAACAAAGCAAAACAAAAGAGCGAAATTAAAATAAGATAAGAACGAAGCGAAAATAAAAACGAAAATAAAATAAAATAAAAACAAAATAAAATAAAAGCAAAATAAAAACGAAATAAAACAAAAAATAAGCAGAAATAAAAGCGAGTATAGACGTTAAAAGCGGAATGAGATTAGGAAAGAAGGTGAGTAGGTAGGGGGGGTGAATAAGTAAACTTATTCACCCACAGGAATAAGCTCTCGGGGGAGAGCCCTGCCTTCCGGCGGGCGGGCGTGTAAGGGGGCTATGCCCCTTAAGTGTACATGGTGGCTGTTGTCAGCGCGGGTGAATAAACGTTTCGACAAACCAGATATGAACTCTGCGAGTGGCTCGGTTTTGGTGTCTCTAGCAATGGTGGAGTTGCGGACGTAGCGTCCCGCGCCGGTGATAAATCTCAGCGACTTATTTTGGACTGCCTGGAGCTTAAGTTTGTTGGTAGAAGATAGAAGACCGTACCAAGCAGGGGCTGCATAGGTCAGTCTCGACCGTATGTACAATTTGTACAGGCGAATTTTGGTTCTGAGTGGCAAGTCAGAGGAAAGCACCGGTCTAAGGCACGCCCGTGACGCGACTGCGCCTGCTGACACATGGTCTAGCATTTTGCGCATGCGCAAGGGGCGGTCTATAATACAACCTAGGTACTTTACGCTGGGTTGCCACTCAATAACTTGACCGCGAAACACAAGTTTCGGTGGGAGAAACTTTTGCAGACCGGTCAATAATGCTGATGTCTTGCTGGCATTAACGGCTATTCTCCACTTGTCCAGCCAGCCAGGCAAAGTGTCCAATAGTCGCTGCATTTTTTTGGCTGCTAAACTAGCCTCAGCGTGTGACATGTTAAATGGACGGCCTCTATGCGATGATACTTTAGTGAGTTGTTGTGCGCAAGCCCGGGAATATATCTTAATAAACTAAGCTGTAAACACACTATCGGACAAGTCCCTAAGGCGCAACTGACTTTTGCGATCTGGATAACACATTTACTTGAAACTGTGCACACTATAGGTCGCAGGACGCGGAAGTGACCTTCAGCGTTGGGATGTCCGAACGAAATCTGGCTCGAGAACGTACAGCTATAACCGTGCACACTGTTCAGAGAATAGTAATTATACTAAAGGGGCCATCGGATTCGCAGCCGCCACGGACATGCTGGCGGACGTGTCCGATTATTTGTTCATAGCTTTAGTGTATTTCAAATTGATTTGTGACAGTTCAATCACTATAGAAAAGAGAAGATGTGGGGGAATTGGGAGAAGAGAGAGGGAGGAAAGGGACTTGAGAGTGGGTAAAATGATAGGGTGTTGAAGCAACATTCGCCGGGTCAGTTCAAACAAAAAAAGTACGACACGGAGCGCATGTGGTTAGCCAACGATGGGCTGCCACGTCGAAGGTTTCGGGTTCGATTCTCGGCAGGGTCAATCAATTTGTAATTTTATAATTTGCAAAGTTTTTTCGAGTCTGGCTCGACTGGACGATTTTGGAATGAAATAACTATATTGGTGAGACGTGGATGTTCCGAGCATTGTGAACTGTTGCCGGCTCCATTAGTCAGTGTGTAATGATCCGACTGTTGAATTGACGGGCGTGGGTTCGATTCCCGCATAAGACAAACATTTATTATTAATGTTTGTCTTGTGACTGGGGGTGTTCTATGTATGTATGTATTTACAAAAAAAAATATAAATATAAAAAGAAACAAAAAATATATTTCTACTGATATAAACGTAATTGATTTATAATTTATATTTATTGAATAAATACGTACCGTTTCGGTGAAATTACATAAATAATTTTTGCGTTCGTTATTTCTTCTATCGATTTTCGGTATAGGCGGTTCTTTAATAAAAAAATCTTGTATGTGTTTGTAATACTGAAAAAAAAAATGGAGATATAAGATTAAGATCAATAAAACCAGTCAAGTGCGATTTAAACTCACAGGTAGTGCATTCCATACCATCCTATAATTTACGAACACAAACATCAAACAATAATAAAAACTGTGCAGTTAAGCTGTCATCCATCCGATAACTGACGACGTCCGATGTTGCTTAGCTTTATATATTGTTTTCAATTTTAGAAAAACACTGACTCAAACTTGACGTTTTATAGTAGCCTATGTTCTTCCTCGGGACTCAAGCTATCTGCATGTCGAATTTTATCTTAATCAGTAAAGCAGTTTAAATGTGAAAAGAGTTACAGACAGTAAAGACAGACAGACATTGACTTTCGCATTTATAATATTAGTATTATAAATGCGAATGCATTTATAATATTATACATTTACAGTCACACTATAATCACTGCAAATTTGAAGCTTGAATGTAGGTTTTGCAATAAAAATTTTTATTATTTGTTACGTAACCCGCTATGATAACAAATATATATTTTGAAAATTTAAGGCTTCTACCTATTTCTTTTTATTTTAATTAAAAAAAGCATTTCAAGATCAAAGTATAAAGTTTTACTTAATTGTCCAAATATCAAACTCAACAAACAAAAATAGTAGATAAGTAAGGGATTAAAGGCACCTATTTCTCACGATATATATTGGCGCTGGAACGAACTCTACTTTTCATTCCGAATATGAGGAAAGTAAACACAAGCCAAAAATGAAAAAGAATTTCCATAACAGCTTGAGCCTCTTTTTTAGGGTTCCGTACCTGAAAGGTAATTAGGAACCCTATTACTAAGGCTTCGCTGTCCGTCGTCCGTCCGTCCGTCTGTCACCAGGCTGTATCTCATGACCGTTATAGTTAGACAGTTGAAATTTTCACAGATGTATTTCTGTTGCCGCTATAATGGCTCTAGACAACATACGTGATTTTTTTGCCCGTTTTTGTAGATAATGGTACGGAACCCTTCGTGCGCGAGTCCGACTCGCACTTGGCCGATTTTTTTCAGCATCGCTTGAAAATGAGTTTAGGTAGATCGGTGGCATAAATTGGAAATATCTTGTTAGTACAGATAAATGCACTTATTTTGGATTTGAAATATTTGATAAATGAACGAAATTTAAAAAAACTTCTAAATGCCATATAGACTGTAGCAGACCGGAGCTGTAAACTGTATAAATAACACCACAGTCGCAAGGTAACCAATAGAATTGTAATGAGCAAAAGAGAATTTCAAGTAAATTAACAAAATGACAGGAAAAATAGTACAGGTAAAAGTTATATCAACCAAAAGCAACTGACATTGACGTTACGAACTATTTACAAATTTAAATATATAAAAACTTGTTTAAACGTGAAGAAAAGGTCCATCACAATGTGGTCAGTTCTTCACATAGACCATTTGACTTAGAGTATTTATTAATTTGGTTAATTTCTTGTAACTTACCTTCTTGACAATTTTTGCTATTTCTTTCTCGGGGTAATCAGTGAAATCTTCACACAGAAACTTATTTTCACAATGTGATGGTATTTTTATTGTATAATTAAGAAGCGTATCGGACAACTCGATGTCCACTATCTTTCCACCTGTCACTAAACGTGGTTCTGTAAAGTATAAACAGCATCAGGATTGGTTAGTTTATGTTTAAGAGGGCACCAATGCGCATTTACATTATTTTACATTTACTTTATAAGCGTCAATCTAAAATTGATGAAGTTAATCTCAAATAGCGTTCGTTTCTCTATGATAAAAATACCTTACAAATTGACAAACAACTTAGTGAAAAAGTGGAAATTAATTACTTACAATTATTTCATGTAATATTAAAAGAAATTTTATTACGGTAATGCCATAGCTTTATAGTTGTTACTTAATATTTTATAATAACGTTTTCGCTACTAGTTGATGAGAAGTTATGAATTAAAAATAGAAAAACGTGAGGTTTGCCGTTATTTTTTTAAAGCAATTTTTAAACAGATACCATAAACCAAATTCGGTAAGTTTCTAGTTAAAGAATGAGTAAAGACTGTGAAATCGATTTTAAAAACGAACAGAAAAAAAGTTGACGCTTCGCCCTACTCAAATGTGCAATTGAGTTGGGCGAAACCTTAACTCCTTACGTAATTACTAATTCCATTAAACAATGGATTACCGACATAAAAATGATTAGTAGACTCTATCTATAATAGAGGTCAGTGGCCTAGACAGACTCGTCTACAGACCACATAGGTTTTCCATCTCAATATAAAATAAAACTGGCCTGTCATTCTAGTGTTTTGTAGAATAAGAAATTTTGAAAATATTTAACAACTTCACGACTATGGCATGGAAAATGCAAAAAGGCCTACATCGTTTTCGGAAACTATTTCTTACTCTTATTATTATTATATATTTGAATCACAATGTATGAGAGTAGATAAAGTAGTGTATGAAACTGCACATAACTAGGTATTAAAATACTCGTGTGATACTTTTATAAACCTTGGCTTACGGCTCGGTTTTTAAACACTTACTCGTTTTTTAAATCCAGTATTATGCAACAGTTTCATAACTTACAATTTTTATGCGACAAAGATGTTAAACAAGCAATGAGTTCCTTCATTACTACATAGATGCGACAAAAAGAAGAATGTCTGAAAATGGTTATATTATAGCTGTTGAGTCGAAAATCTAGCGTGTTGTGGATCTGACAATATGCCCATAAAGGATCAATACCCAGAGAGAAAATTGAAAGTTAAAATTTTAGTGACGCGTATCTTTAAATTGATTGTGATTGTTGTTATACCTTCAGCCTGCAGGCTACCTACTGCTAACTACTTTACTTTATTTTGAATTCCCAATCCCCATTAATTATTATTAGCGGAGTAAAGGTACAAATAAATACTCTTGTTTACCTTTCACCGCTGCTCACATAATTTGCTTTCTGCTTAATGCTATCGACTTAACTTAATTTTGTATTTGGCTTTATTGGAGTCTTACCATGGCTTTCTCTTTGGTTGTCATCCGGCTTCTTCAGAGTACGTAGATTTTCTCTGTCTTCGACGTTATTTTCTTGTGCAAGAGTTTGATGAAGGTGTATCTGAGAAGATTCAATTAATGTAAACATATTTATTTGTACAAATGTTGTTGTTGACAATTTATTTTTTGTAGTTTATTGCTGTTCATACATATATTCAAGATAATAGTTTAAGTGTACTACAGAAGGGACTGTTCTAGATGATTCTCTAAGTAATATAAAATTCTCAATGAAGGAATTCGTAGAAGATGAAATGGCAAATGGCAGGCCATGCAAGCCAATGAACTGATAACCATCGAGTAAGAAAGGTCAGAATCAAGTCAAGCCAAGAAAGTCACTGGGTTCGGCTCAGGGTTCATAATTCATTTTGGACATACAATTTTACCCCAGGTTCCGTACTCTATGTCTTTAGTCCCACATGTTACATTTGCCAACGGAGTTGCCATCTGTTTAATGGTGCTTATATTAGCGCTACTGACTCTGTTAATCCAATATAAAAAAAATATTAATCAGTTAGGTACAAAAGCGATTTTGCGCTGCAAGAGAACGGATAGAGGAGCATTTATTCGATAAATAATAGTAGTTATACCTTTTATTGCATAAAATAACAGAACAACAAAATTAGAAGAAACTTTATAAATAAAATATAACTGTGGTGGTTTTATCGCTATTATTCTTATGTGTATAATGCTTTCACTTTTATATTATATGAATATTAAACGTGACCATTTGCTCCACAAATATATCAGTTTTAATCAGAACGACTCGATACCGCTCTGAGCTGAGCTAGTCAAAAAAAGGTTAAGAAGCATAATTTACGCCCCCACTTACTGCAGTAACTTATAAAGGAGTAAAAACATGTGAAGATATTGATAAGCCGGAATATAATAGGTAATAAAAAAGGTATTGGACGTATAATACATTTGCGGAATGCGATCTCTATGAATGAGATAGAAAATCCTTATTATTGATTACTATCAATTTTTATATTTGAAAAAAAAAATTAAACAAATGATGGCATTAGATCACCGTCAAAAAATGATTTGAGAGGATTTGTTAATTTTTTACGAAGGATTACAAATCTTTTACACTTGGTACTTTTTTACACTTGGTGGTGTAAAAAAAATATTGTGATGCTAAACGGGCACCGTAGCTTTTAGGACGCTTGCAATACCAGAGACATCCCTTGCGCGCTGTATCCTGTGTAAATATCTTATTATCCCCTTCTTGAAGATCCTTATAGTCATAGAAAATCTCATAGAGAGCTCATTCCACTATCTAAGCGTTCGTGAGAGGTAGGTCCTCTAAAGCCGCACAATGTGTAACTATTTAGGTTCTAAGGTGTCAGGATTTACTCTCTGCTGAAAGTGAGCAGTTCGATAATAAAAAGTAGCCTTAGCCATCATTACCCATTATATAAGCGGAAGACCGCAAACAAGAGTTTTCTCAGACCGTTGATACCTCTTGTAAGTTCTGAAAGGATATCTCTATGCATTCCTGAGAAATAAGTTTTAGGCAGACAGATATTTGGATAACGAAGCGAACTTTAAAAGGACCCTCAAAACACTGAAAATAATTTCTTTACTCATAAAAAAAGATTTATTCGAACTGATATTGTTGCTTCATAGGTTTTTTTTATATTACTAAGGTGGCAAACATGCTTGCGGCCCGCCTGATGGTAAGCGGTTACCGCAGCCTATGGACACTTGCAACACCTGGGCCATCACTCGCGCGTTACTGACCCTTTAAAAATCTAATAACTTCCTTCTTGAAGAACCCCATACTGTAGTCCTTAGAAAAAAACCTTGGCAGGGAGCTCATTCTACAACCCAAGCGTCCGCGGGATGAAGTTTCACTGAAACCGCACTGTACGCAACCATTTAGGTTCTAAGGTGTGAGTATGAATTCTCTGCCGATGACGAGCGGTGCGATGGTAGAAAGTAGCCGTGGGTAATATTTCGATCAATTTATTAAAACAAATCTCATTATTAGACATTATTAGGTACAATCTGTCAACAAATATTTGGCACTTCTACACTATTCTTCATTAGACTGTATCGTCTAAATAATTTTTAACTTCTCGTGAGAGAAGGAATTATAATAGGTTCGAAAATCGAAATCGCTATTAGTTATCGCTAATCGCTAATAATTGGCGTGGCTTGAGTTTTGAGACCTGGAGAATCGTTTTCCATAATTTTTAGAGTGATATCTATTTTCGCCCTTCGATATCTCAAGAACCAATTTGTCTCGTGACCATATCAATCGATACGCCACGTCATGCCTTAGATCTGAAAAGAGTGTATGCATAATCGGTCCAGCGGTTTGTTTTTTATCCTTTAAAAAAGGTTTTTTTCTAAAGACGCAATAATAATCTTCATGTATAAATTCTCAAATATAAAGAAAATATTCTTAAGAGAAGTTGCGTAACTTGCTACCGAACTATTTTTTGTATGTACGTGTAACATTCTCATAGTTTGTTCACATTCGAATACATAATATCTGTTTTGCCCTGTACTTACTTACACACATACGAGTGCATTGTGGTGTTTTTAGGATGTGGCAAGTTTCTTTAGCCCCACTATACCACGTCAATAAAGTTTGCATAAATTAACTGATGAGCTTGTGTGTTGTGTTTTTTTTTTAGCATTGATATAGTTGTTTGAGTTTAGCCTTTTTAAAATACTAAAAATAAACTCACCAAATAAACCAGGATTATTGTCGATAATTTTAAATCCATAATTGTTGAAAAATAAATTATGTAAATACTATACTGACAATCACGTTAAGCGTTTTCCTACTGAATAATGACTACAAATGACATAATATTTCAGATAATTCAATATTTATATTTGTATTACATGATATATTATAGTTCTGAACTAATTAGCAAATCATATCGGACTTATAGTTCTAGGGATGTGAAATATTATCAATGACATAACTTTACGACATCGATTACATTAGTTTTGAAAATATCACATGTTTTAAATTTTATTCTGAGTGTTCGATAAAAAATTACCACAAAAAATAAGGTTTTTAATAAAAAAATATATGAGTTGAAATTATTACTGTTTGGTAGTTTCCGAACTGAAAATCTGAATGAAATAAATGTATTATGTGCTATAATGTAGTATGTGCTATAACTATGTAGGTAGGTACCTACACTTTACACACCATCTGTCTAAACCCTTCTGAAGAATAAGAGTCCAAACTGTATATTGAAAAAATTGGTGTAGACACGGCCGCGTGATTTACGTGAATAGGTTTACGTAACGAGTTATATTTTTTGCGTCCCAGCTGCAGAGCGTAGTTGATCCGCTCGGACGCCTTAATTCATCTACGTTCCCGGCACCGCTTTACTCTGCGACATATTTATTCATATTTATAAGTATTACTATTGACCCTTTAAAAATCTAAAAACTTCTAACTTACCCCATACTCGAGTACTTAGAGAAAACCTCGGCAAGGAGCTCATTCCACAACCCTAAGTGTTCGCGGGAGGAAGTTTCTCTGAAACCGCACATTGAGGTTATGAAGTGTGAGAATGAATTCCCTGCCGATTGCAAGCCGTGTGATGGTAGAAAGTAGCGATTGCGACCTCAGAATGTGGAATTCATTTTTAGGTGAAAAACTTAAAAAAAAAACCAACTCCACGTGGATAAACTATACACACTTCCTTAATATAGGCAATCAATGAGTTGCCGTATAGATCTCACGCCGATAATCAAATTTATCGCGGGGGCGGAGCCGCGGGCAGAAGCTAGCATAACGTAATAATAGTGTAGACTGCCTTATAATATACATTTGCAAGCTAACTTTAGCAAAATATCAATTTGATAATTTTGTAACACCTATCTACAAATCATATTTTTTTGCAAATAAATGATTGATTTTCAATTAGGAGTTTACACGATTGTTTTATAAGCAAAATTAAAGATGTTTCACACTAATATTATAAAGGCTAAAGTTTGTGAGTGTGTTTATATGATAGTTACTTCTTCGCGCTCAAACAGCTAGACCCATTATAAGGAAATTCGGCATGGAGATGGCCATTTTTATCCCAAAAAATTCAAAAGGTCCCGCCGGAATAACTATAACCGAGTTTAAGCAAATTATAGCTGCAGCTATAGCAAACATCATTAGTATAATAAAATTAAGGAGTTCCACGCCGATAACCGAATTCAGGGCGGGCGGAGCAGCTGGCAAAATCTAGTATGTCAGTAAATCTATTCTACTAACTACCTACTTACCTACAGTTCAACAAACATTTCTGACCTTGTTTGGTCGCTAGTGTCGTTGTTAGTCACATCATCTCAATATGGCGACTGTAGTTCTGATTTTTGACAACCGGGTCAAAGAATAAAATAAAATAGAATAATATAATAAAGAATAAATATTCTCTTACAAGTATAGCAAAACACATCACTCTATTTTTGACATTAAAATATTGATTGGTATTTTGATACAATATTTTAGATTAAGATTCTAATTATCTAGCTATTACCACCAGATTCCAGACTGTTTATATCTTTGTCAAGTTTTGATTGTATTTTGTCTGTACCATTTATTTTAAATTATTAAATTTAATACAAAAAATAATTAAATTATATTCTAATTTCGACTAGCAAATCATTGACTATGGTTAGTAGCTTGTTAGTAATAGATTTTTCCACGAAATTAACACACAGGTATGATCATCTTAATTAAGACGTAAAAAATAATCAATGCGATATAGATATAAGAAATGTATCTGGCACTTTTGTGTAAAAAAATGTTTGTAACACAAACTTTTCGAATACATCTTGATACAGGTATTTAACATAAATGTACTCGCATAATTTCTTTGATATTGTATTTAATTTTTTATCTACAATTTATCGATAACTTATTACAAAAATATAGGAAAACAATGTTGTAGTTTAAAATTGTAAATAATAAGTTTGTTATTTAATGCTAAATTAACTTTGCAAAATTAGAGGAAAATGATATCACATTGGTATTTACCATAGATAAGAGACTCGAACGTAACATTGGTACCCACTTGTTGACACAAATATTGTTTATGTCTAAATAAGTCGATGCAGGGCTAGTTGCTTTCCTCGATTATTATACGCCCCACTACAGTAGTATACCTCTCCTCTCCTTTTAAAATATGACTTAGTCCGGATCACCAAGTCTTTCTATGCAGGTGTCTCATTAATAATTTTGATTGTTAAAATCAGTTATTAAGACCAAGCTTTTACTGTACCAACTTTTTACCTTTACGGTGTTATTCTATGTACCTACTTAGTAATAAGTAGGGATAAAAATTTTCTGTTATCTGCCCCGTTTCCGTTCCTGCTTCCAAATTCTGACCTTTATTAAAACCTTTTTATAGGCTAGGCCTGGGATTTTTATGTAAACTTTCAACTACTAGCACAAGTGTGTGCGGTATGACACGTCATACAGGTAAATAAGGCCATGCTTTTTTATATTTTTGGCAGCGTATGCCAAAGAGAATATAATCACTACGTTTGTGTATGCCATGTCATAGAACAAGTTTCAAGCGGGATAGCTAATCGTTATATGGTTCAGTTAGTTAGTGTGATTTTTAAATGGAAATAGGTGCAAAAAACATTACGACGCGATAAAGTAGGGAATAAAACAGCATGTTTCATAAAGAAAAATGGAGGAAAATCTTAAATCATTTATTACCTTAGAAAGTGCAAGTGCGCCGCTATGACATTTTGTTGACAACAGATCGTTGATGTTGACAACTGATCGTTGGTGTTGCCAGGTTTATGAATATTTTTTTACCAAATTAGTGGTTAATACTGACACTTATTAAATTGCTACTATGATACACCATACAGTGCCAAATTAAGGGTTAAGATTTTATTACAGTACTAGCTGACCCGGCGAACGTTGTTTCTTTTTTTAAAACAACTGCCACACCAACCTATTTTAAAAGGGTTGTACTAATTCAGAAACCTTCCCCGGCGTGTGCATAACGATTTACCAAAATTTCATTACAATCGGTTTATACCCTACCCTTATTGCGCGAGTCCGACTCGCACTTGACCCCGTCTGACCCGCACTTGACTTTTTCGGAAAATCCTTTCTTATCGGATGCCTACTTCATACAAAGAACACACCCTCCAAGTTTCAGGTCTCTACGATCAGCGGATTAGGTTGTGCCTTGATCCGTCAGTCATTCAGAACAAAGCATTTTATATGTATAGCTTGAGCTTTAGCCAATGGCTCCATCCGCGCTAAATTCGGTAACTACTTGTTGTGTATGCGGACAAGGATCACGAGTGATACGGCAGGTAGTCAGAGACGCACTGGTTTATTCGACAAACAACTTACATATTTAAAATTCCTCCACCCTCATTGTAACACACCAGTTACGTATGTGTACTCCTTACTGTTAATTAATTTAGTAGATTAACATTTAAAATTATTTCTTATATTATATAAGTGGACGATCGCGTTCACTCCGTTTCCGAGGTGTGTGTGAAGCGGCAACAGTCGGTGTCTCAATGGAATCTGATGTTTTATCCTCCTTCCACATGTAATTTTTCTCTTTCATCATCCTTTCCACCGCTGGTAGTTGAGTTGGCAAAATCTGGTAAAGGAATAAGGGAAATAGCATTGTCTTTTTTTGATAAGTTATCAGTTATCTGTAGTTTGCCGTAATCTGCCAGTAGCTGATTCTTGTGTCTCTTCAACACTTTGTTGTCACTGCTGTTCTGCAAAAGGTACATAATTTTTCCTAATTTTTTAATTATTGTGCATTTACTCCACACATATTAATGATTGTTTATGTATTTCTTGTAAAATTTATAACTTCCATTTAAGAAGTCCTTACGAGTAAGTCCACCGTACTGCTTAGACTGCGAAAACTGTTTTTTGACACCGTATTAGCCAGAGTAGAAGCCGCAGGCAACGACGATGGCGAACATGGATTAATCAAATCTAAAACTGTTCTTAATTTCCTCCCGAAAACTAACTGGGCTGGTGAGGATCCTGTGGTGCTGTGCACAGCGTTACGGTAAAAAAACAAAAATTTATTTAGTTTGTTAGTTAAACGGAGATACCGTTTAATTCCTGCCCGATACTATTGCCTTTTTTAAGCCATTTTTTATAATTTTTACGCACGATTCAGCCTGTCCATTACTTGAGGGGTGGTAAATTGGAGTAGTTACATGACATATGTTATTTCTAATACAAAAGTTTTTGAACCCTTCAGAAATAAAAGAAGTTGCGTTATCACTTACTATGGTATTCGTATAATTTACCTATAAGAGATTGAGACGTTATGTTGTTTCTCATATTAAAACATTCAACCCACCTAGTATGCGCATCTACGATTGCTAAATTTATTGGCCCCAAAAATCTGAATGGATCCTATAGAATGGAACCGGCGGGTATGGCCATGAAGCTAAAGGCACTCGAGGTGGAGACGGACGTAGTTTATTGCATATCTCACATGACGCAATCATTTTTTCTATTTCCTTATCGACTCCTGGAAACCAGAATCTAGACCTGACTTCTTCTTTAGTTTTAACTATACCTAAATGAGATTCGTGTATTTGAGTAAGCATAGTTTTTTGTAGTGACAAAGGAACTACGACCTTATGTCCTCTCATTAAAACTCCATTTTCATAATCTAACTGAAATCGGCAATTATAAAATGGTTTTAGGTTTACCTCCGTAATTTAACGAGGCCATACCTTACGTATGTAACCCGCGACCCTGCTTAGTATTAGATCACTTTTAGTTTCTATGCGTAATTTATTGAGAGTAACCGGATTGTCGCCATCTACCATAAACAACACGTAAGCGGCGCCGCCGCCTCAGCCGTCGCGGTTACCTCTCGCTCGGACGTTGTGGGGAATTTGCGATGGCACTGCACTATCCCACTCGTCTGGAGTTCGACTTCGGGCAACGTCGCACGCGATAAAAAATCAGCACTGTTGTTCCGACTTTACACGCATTCTATATTATAATTATATGCGGCTAAAAACAATGCGTATCTTTGTAAACGATTTGCTGAGACTTCTGGAATTTTGTGACGTTCACCAAAAATTGATAATAGAGGTTTATGGTCCGTTCGCAATATAAAAGGGTCGCTTCGTCCGTACAAGTACTGATGATAACGCCTAACGCCGAATATTATGGCTGTGGCTTCTTTTTGAATTTGTGAGTAACTTTTCTCAGCTGAAGTTAAGGTACGAGATGCGTAACAAATGGGCCTCTACCACTTCCGTCAATTTGTGATAAAATAGCTCCAAGCCCTTTGGGCGAAGCGTCTACGGTTAATATTAATTTCGCTTTGGGGTTGTAGTGAGCTAAAACCTGCTCCGAACATAATATGCGCTTAGTTTCGTCAAATGCCGTTTCGTGGTCCTTTTGCCACGACCGCTTCACTCCTTTACGCAATAAGTCATAAAGTGGGCTAAGGATACCGGAAGCGTTATGTACAAATTTTCTATAATAATTAACTAGGCCCAGAAACGACTGTAACTCAATAACATTTTTTGGCACAGGGGCTTGGAAAATTGCCTTTATTTTCCTCGGGGACTTTTTATTAATTATATATCCTAAATACGTTAACTCTTCTTCAAAGAATTAATATTGTTCTTGGTTTAAGTTCAACCCTGCATCCCGCAGACGCTCTAGGACTAGACGAAGCCTTTTTTCGTGATCGGTATTATTTGATGCGGTAATTAAGATATCGTCCAAAAAAATAATACGCCCTCTATCCCTGCCAAAATACAGGACATTGCACGCTGAAAAATGGACGGGGCGGGTGATAACCCAAACACCAGACTAGAAAATTTTAGTAAATCCCGGTGGCTATTTTGAGGGTCATCTAATCAAAATTGGTTATAAGCCACAGACATATCTAATTTTGTATATTTTTCACCCCCGTATAATTTTGAAAATAATTCTTCGACGGGTGGCAGCGGAAAAGTTTCTATTAGAAGTTGTTTATTGATAGTTTGGGAGTAATCCGCACACAAACGGACGTTTCCATCCTTTTTTAGGACCGTCACTATAGGAGAAGCATAATTTGAATGTTCTATAGGTGTTATTATACCTAATTCTAATAATCTATCTATTTCTTTATCTATCTTTTCTTTCAGTGCAAACAGAACTGGGCGGGCCTTCTTAAAAACGGGTTTTGCATTGTCCTTTAAAGTAAGACTCACTTTAAATTTGTTAAAACAACCTAATTTATTTGTCACACGTCCGAAAATTGCCGTATGATCCGATTAACTAAAGAATTTCATTTTAATGTACTTTCACTACAAAAATTTACCGGTAAGAATTCTGGCTTAAATTTAAAAATAAAATCTCGGCCCAAAAGAGGCGGTCCGCCATTTTTAACAACGTAAATGTTTAAATTATGAGTGCGGTTCATAAAACTAACAGACAGTTGTACTACACCGAGACACTGGATTGACCCACCTGTGTAATTCATTAATTTTTTATTAGTAGGTAATAACAGAACTCTTTCAAAATATTTTTTAAAAGATTTTTACTAAATGACGGTTACTGCCGAACCGCTATCTATTTGGAATTGTATTGTTACTCCGTTTACTTTTACTGACTCCAATATCGGTCCCTCATTTGGACAACAAATTTAAAAAATCTTACCGTCGTTGTCGTCACTTTCGTGTTCACTGCTTGCATTCATGTTTTTTTGTACACATTTTTTTTAAATGCCTTTTTCCTTACACACCGAACACTTGTAATACTTGAAACAGCACTCTTTAGCAGTATGATTTTTGTTTCCGCACATAGCCGCGGTCGCATTTCCGATCTTGAAGACCGGCTCGGATACCAGAGGCGCCGACGTTGCAGGCGTCGCCCCCGCTACAGCTGCACCGGCGCGCGCGCAGCGCACTTCTTCCGCCATGTCCGCTGCTTATGCCAGGGTCAGCTCGCTGACGTTCTGCTGGAACAACTTGTCGCGTTCTGGACCGGGTTGCATGCCCATCACAAATTTATCAAGAAGCAAAACGTCGAGGTGCTTAAAATCACAGTTCGCGGCGAGACATCGTAGCCTTGCTGCCCATTCAGCTAGCCTTTCTTCATCTTGGTATACTGCTGCATAAAACTTGTACCATTCAGCAAAACTGCAACGTTTTGGTTGAAAATGGTCGCTTAATATTCCGACGATATCTACAAAATTTTTTGTCTCCAACTCGTAGCGGGTAGCGCGAGATTCGTTGCCAGTTGGTAGGTGACGTCACTGAGTGCGCTCAGCAAAATTGCCCTTTGTTTTACTCCGGTCTTGTCCGATTCCTCGTTGATCCCACTTGCAATAAAATATTGTTTTAATTTCTTAATAAATATTGACCAATTTTGACTTTTATGGTCAAATGTATGAACACCCGTACTATTCGTTGATGAGAACATATATACGCGCGATGACTTGCTCGTCGCCAATGTTGTGTATACAGACAAGGGTCACGAGTGATACAGCAGGTAGTCAGAGACGCACTGGTTTATTCGTCGAACAACTTACATATATAACACTACTTGATTATAGTAAGAATGATTTGTTTACGTAAACTGTAAAAAAAATAATTTTCCTGGATAAAAAGCCCATGTCCTGCTTCGTCTCTTAATCTATCCCAGTGCTAAACTTTAGCTCAATTGGATGCTCCGTTGTGATTTAAAGGCAGCATTACCAACTTTTCTACTTTCGCATTTGAAAGCAAATATTAGTTAGATTCATTAATATGCTCCTTAGCATTCATGCCTGAACATCAAAATCTACACATTTTTTTTATCCTTTTCCCCTAATCTCCTTAAAATTCCTGGGTAATATAGGATTCAGGCTTGTGACTTGTTGCAATTAAAAACAATTTTAATAGGTATATTAATAATATTAATAATAATATGTTTAATGCTTTCGTAGCTTGTCTATTTTGATTAGATAACAAAAAAACTTCTCTTGACAATATCAATCTTATTTAGAGAAGTAACCTACTATTTCCAATATCAACCTTATTTAGAGAAGTTGCCTACTTATTTTTCCGATATCAATCTTATCACGAGAAGTTACCTACCTTTCTTTTCAATGTAAATCTTATTAAGACAAGTTTCCTACTTATTTTCCAATATTAATCTTATTTAGAGAGGTCACCTACTTCTCTTTACAATATCAATATTATTTAGAGAATTTAACTACATCTCTTTCCAATATCAACCTTATTTGGAGAAGTTATCTTCTTATTTTTCCAATATTAATCTTATCAGAGAAGTCTACTACTTCTCTTTCCAATATCAATCTTATTCAGAGAATTTACCTTCTTCTCTATCCAATATCAATCTTATTAAAAGAAGTTACCTAGGTACGTCTCTTTCCGATATCAATCTTATCAAGAGAAGTAACCTACTTCACTTTTCAATATAAATCTTATTAAGATAAGTTACCTACTTCTATTTCCAATACCAATCTTATTCAGAGAATTTACCTACTTCTCTTTCCAATATCAATCTTATTCAGAGTATTTACCTACTTCTCTTTCGGATATCAATCTTATTAAGAGAAGTTACCTAGGTACGTTTCTTTCCGATATCAATCTTATTAAGATTATTTACATACTTCTTTTTCTAATATTAATTTTATTTAGAGAAGTTATCTACTTCTCTTTTTTATATCAATCATTTAGGATATTCAGATACTATGCAATTTCACAATAAACCACTTAATTTTAAAATTGTGATTTATATGTACATTTTTGACAAAATAAACCAGTGGTTAGGACAGCAGTGAGTATGCAAAAAATATCTACATATATATATAAATTAACGTCTCTCTTTATAGCTTGACTATGATGTGCTGAAAATCAGTCTATTTAACAATTTAATCTATTTAAACAAGCAAATTGTAGGTAACTTATCCGCTCAGTGTACCCAAATCTTATAAACAAACCTAATTCTTTATAAAATCAAGGGAGATGTAATAAATATACACACACAAAAATAAATTAAAAAGAAAAAAGAAGTTTAAAGAAAACGTATGGTTCAAGCCACATCTTTTATTTAAAATTATCACTATCAACAAAAAAATATTTTCATAACAAAGACAAACAAACCTCTATAGTTGATTTGGTTGAGCCCTAGAATCCGTATAAGTAATTATAAGGGATTGCAGATTCCAGCCCTAACTTGAGTTCAAATTTTTGTTTTTGTTATGAAAATAAGAATACTTGTTTATTTAGTTAATATAGGTTTATATGTACATGAGCAACAGACTGGAAGTTCTGCTCTTATTGTTTCAGTAGCATTTTCATCAAGCACTGATCGAACTTGAAGTTTCCAGACGTTGTACGTCTGCTTACATGATGTCCTGAACACGGGTATGGCTGGATATGGTTTGAAACATTTACCACCTGTATTTCTGAAACATAAATTTTTTTTTTTCATCACTCTTACTAGAAAACAGTGTAACGTGCAGGCAAGACGGGTGCTTAGACATTAATTACTTCCACAGGATTTTTCCTTATAAATGTAACTTTCCTCAAGGCAAAGCGGGCGTTCATAGAACCCACGGGCGATAATGACATATAAAATTTGTCCTGTGCGCACCTCGCACACTCTACGTATAAATAGTGCCACGTAAGTTGAACCTGCGCAGTAACACATTTTTGGTTCGTTAGTACATTTATCCGTACTGTACCTGCGCAGACGGCCGCCATTTTAGTTCAACTAACGTGGCGCGAATTATACTCTGATTCAAGATATTAACTACAGGCAAAATGAATAATTATAAGTTTTAACTTCAGCCAAGACTTAAAGTCTCTAGATACCGCTAGATCACGTTATTACAATTGTGCTTTGGTGAGTTTATTTTTATTTATTTACTCGCAAATGTGATGAAAAACATTGCGTGTACATTCTATACCGTCTACAAACTCGAGTCAATAAATAGCCTCTCGTTAGAACGTTTTAAAACTGACCAAGAGCATATTGGGCCTTGCTTAGTGTAAAGTTTTGTTGTTCAAGAAGACTTCCAAAAAGCTTGACCACAGTTAGCTATGTTCAACAAAGTATTTAGACTTATTTCACCCTTTATGCATCAATGAAAACCGCATTAAAATCCGTTGCGTAGTTTAAAAGAAAGTCTTAATGGAGAATTTGTTCAAAAGCGATCCAATTTTATTCGTTACTCCTTTGATATAGGGCATGGACGCTGCTGACCTCTGGATTCTTGGTACGTGTTCTACGGCGAATTGAACTTCTATTTTGTACTCGTTTCTACAGGGAAAAAGGTATTTTGCCAAATAACGACGCGTTTAATGCCGTTTTATATTAAATTAGTAATGGACCGCGAAAATCTAAAAAGGTTACATCTATTCCACTAGATGCAAAAGAACTCTAGATTTAGCTTTGGAAGACGTATATAAAATGATTAATAGTTTAAATTATGATAAGAAAGACGTCAGCAAGACCATGTTTAAAGACTTGTTCAGGCGAAGAAGAAGCAGAAACAATAGTATTTTTTTAGTAGGCATGTATTAAAATCATCCTTAATAATGGTGTGGTTATACAAGGGTTTTCATTTATACATTTAGCTTTGGTTTTTTAATAATTTACTAGCAATTTATGATTGAATATGCGTCTTGCGGTCATGATAAGTAGCGGTATATGTTGTTAAAGCGTTTTGAGTAAAGAACTTCATATGACAAAATATTGTCTAATTTCCTTAATACCTAACTTGGCCAACACAATCATAGCCAAGTCACTTTAAGAGTATCGGATTCGCAGCGCGCTCCATACAACAGGATTCTCTGATGAATATCAATCCCTCAAACTCATTGTTTTTTGTTTTAACAAGACCAGACACCTAGTATCTAGGTCTGTAGTGTTTCAGTTTTACGTTAAATTGTGTAGTTCTAAAATTATTAAAGTGCAAAAACTTGTAATTGATGGTCAAAACAGCTGCAACTTCGTACGTTAATATTATGCACTATAACAAAAACGTTTCCGAAAATTTTAAAGCACCACAGACCTAGATAAAATAATAAATTTTCTAAATAAAAAAATTTTTACTATCATTCTTACTAAATTAAATGAATAAACACAATAATTCAAAACACAAAAATAATTAGTCAAAATTGCAAAAATCGAATTTTATCAAGACGCTGGCTCGCTTGACAAACACGGGGGGCTTGAGACGGGGGAGGCGAGGCGAGGTAGCAGTCAAAATCACTCGCGGCCACTCGCGGGCTATTCGCATAGAGAAGTATAAATAATACAGGGAATAGAGTGCCCTCTCTAAATTATTTAGAGGCAATGATAGCACAGCGCCACCTATTATTTGCTCCCCGAAACTTTTCCCATGTCTTTTAAATGTACCCTTCCATTTTCAATTTTATAATTTGAATAGATAAGAGGATTTAGGAATTAAAAACTCGGATATAAATGAGAAAACACATTTAGGTACTTTACTTTCTTTATTTCAGAAATTACATCCATTATTATCACCTATTAATAGTGGAAATATATGCAGACATAATATAGTTAATACACCTATACAAATATAAACTTAATTTTTTCTACCAAGAATCTAAAAATTACTTGGATTTTTTCATATTTTATGTTTCACAGATGCTGACAATATTAATACGCTAAAAGAATTAAATTTAAGGTAGGTGAATAAGGGTTTGAAGTGTTTCAATGCTATCCTGATCCTGATAAGGTTTTTTTTAATAGTATTTAACTAATACAATAAAAAAAAAGATAAATAAATATTTAAAAAAACACATCACAGACTTACTACTAAAACAATTGACATAACATTTGAAAGGTTACAATACAATTAAAAAATAGATAAATAAATATTAAAAAAAACACATCACTGACTTACTACTAAAACAATTGACATAACATTTGAAAGGTTTTATATATTAAGGTATTCTAGAATCTTTGAAACTATTACTAACCATTGCCACAAAGTGAAAAACGTTGTAATATGTATGTGACTATCTGTCGGGATTTTCATTTTTATTTCTAAAAACAGATTAATGGCTCTAGAAACAATAAAAGTATTTACTACGCAGTTATTTTTTATATTTGTGTCCTTTTGTTTAAGCAAGTCTTTGTTCTAAGGATACATTACTCATGTATTGTATAAGTGAAGTGATATGAGGAATCACTGATACCTACAATACAGATTTAAATCTAGTGTAGGTTTCAGCAGCTTCATAAATTTAAAACAGTTCTTCAGCCTATAATTTAAACGTCTTAGCTTTTAAGGTTTGAAATGTACATTGGCTTTGCATTAATAAACTATTATTATTATTAGTATATTATTATTTATCACTGACATCTAAAACGCAAGTGTACTAAAAATGGTAAAAATATATTTTTTTACAAAAAACAGGACTAAGCTAAATTGAAGTAAAATAGCAAAACAAAAAAATCTATAGATAACTATGTTTAAAGAAAGAATTTCGTGGTAAGTCGACTTGCCTGTTGGTTGATTTTTTTTTTGTTATGGAGTTTCAGGTTGTCTAGAAGAAATTGCCTACAGGCGATAAGGCCTTAATTATTGTTTTGATGTAACTTTTTTGTGCTTTGGTGTACAATAAAGAATATTTGTATTGTATTGCCGCGTCTTTTGAAAGTATACAAGGCTAGAACACACAAGATGGGACTATTCACGTATAGATTTAAATTCTAATAGCACGTTTTATTAAAAAGTATACGTGGTTATTTATTACACACTTATCGCGTATATACTGCACTTGTTACCATTGTGGACTTACCGTGTATATTATTTAAGCGTTATGCCCTGACTTGCGTAAGAATCTACGCGATTAGTTTCAAGATAGCCATATTGATTCATTGCTTTCTCAATTACAAGAAATGGTAATTTTCTTATTATTTTTTCGTGTCTGTGTTAAATTTGGTACTCCACGGTACGTACAGTTTGACTGACCTGCAATCATCCAACCTAATTTTTTTTTAATTTTTGTTAAATTATGTTTTCCCATATTAATATCATAATTAATTTATATAATCTGATGTCGTTTACTTTACAATTACTGTTACATGTTTACATCCTAAATCTTAACAGTATCAGTACGTGTTAGTGTTAGTTCTAGCCTCATATATTTTCCGAAATAATTCACTACCCACATTATTTTATTTCCACAAACTGTATTCAATCTTATAGCAACCTACATCCATTCTTATACCACAGGGTAAACATTCATTTCATTTATATAATCAGCCATCGAAGCGTTAAGTCAGAGCAATCGTGAGGTAGGTTCGCAGCGAGACGCCTATTTCTTCACATTTGGGAGCTGTCCAGCGAGCCAGAACGTTTGGTCGCAGTGCCATGAATGTCTAGCGCTTTCGGAATTCTCTTAAATATCAAAGGCAATGGCTGAAAGTATAAATGTTTAGGCTTTGCTCATACTATTTTCATGTATACAATTTACCCTTGAGATCCATATACCCATTGGACTTGCATTTTTCGAACTGAGTTTTTCCAGAAATTTGAAACATATTAATAAAATAATATAATTAAATTTCACGAACCTACTACATTCAATTAAGATGTAGAAACCAACATGTGAAATATACATAAGGAGAAAAAACCTATTATAATAGCCTAATAGCAATGATGTCTACAATTAAACTACAATTAAATTGGGTCATGTTTATAGGTTTAGTTTGTTTTTTGTTTGTTTCGAGGGGAGAGTCAGTAGTGCCTATCGTGAAGGGTAACCATGCATAACCAGGCATAAATAAAATGAGGTTCAAAAGCTTGGCAGTAGGGTAATGATGGTGTGTCACAATACCGACAATGGTAATGTCACGGGTGTTAAGAAGTTTAACTAATGACAGTAAGAATGCTCAGGGAGAGCCTAGGCGTTGTGAGAGTCGATATTGAAGTGTAGGAAGCCATGATAGGGTATTTACCCCTAGGATGTCTGGTAGAACAAATGTAATAGACGTAATATGATAATGATAATAAGTACAGGATGTAATGGAATGCGGTAAGCTGCTATTTACAGGTGTACTATTGATTCCGGTGCGTATTATTAGTCACAGTTAGGTTACGGGGCGAACACAGAAGGGTTTTATTAGTTGGATAAAGCACAGGGAGAATCGGGCATCAAGGGGAGGTGTCTTACAACTAACAAACATTCCTATCATAAATCATAATCGTAAATAACAATAACTAAAAATAAAATCACTTTTTTTCTCGTTTACTTTTGACATTAATATAATATTTTTTAGCTTGCAATTTAGTAGGGTCTGTTTCATCACAAACAGTATTTTTACCTTGTAGCAACCTGGATATGTCTACACACAAACTATTAATTAACATTTTTATAGATTGGTTTGTTATGAACTCTACTATTTTCTGACGATGAATGTCACACGAAATAAAATCAAAATTTGCGTGAATAGACACAGCTAAGCTTGCTTTCATTTTTAAATTTTTTGTATGTGGATAAGTCTTCAAAATAACAGTTACAATTTTTTGAATCATTGTAAAACAAGAAATAAAATTTTCACTAGAATAAATTAAAAATCTTTTATTTTCGTATTCTCTCAATGAGGCAAATTTATATAGTTCTGTGTGACACTTTTCATCAGAAAGAAGCAGATCACTTTTACAAATTGCACATGTTTTGAATATTCTTTTCTTTAGTTGGCGTGCAACATATCCAGACACATATGTGTCAATATTTTTTTTAATAATGTCATCATCATCGCTATTAAGATCCATAGTTAAAATAAAATCATCTATATCTATATAACTATTACTTGGTTTTATAACTTTACACTCTCTTAACAATTTTCTTAAAGATTTCAAACATTTGCTACCATCTTTTTCGCAATTTGCTCTTAATGAGTGACTAGCTGACAAATTGTTGATTAACAAAGTTTTATATGTACTTATGAAATTAACACATGTTGGTTTTACATTTCTATAGTTAGTACTACGAATGGAACCAAAAAAATTTTCTAGTGGATCCTGATTAATGTTCCTTGTCAATAATGACTTAACGTTATATTTTTCATGAAGCATTTTCCATAGTTTCATAAAACCTTCCACAGTATGGATCCAATTTTTGATCGACGGAACTTGTTTATAACTTTCTTGTCCATCTCTTACAATAACACATTCCATTGTTTTTAAAATTTTTAAAGACTCACACCAAAAATTGTGATGTATGGAATTCTTCGTTACTGCTGTTCTTAAAGTTTTTCCAGAAATACATTTTGAAAAATTACAATTTACTGAATCAAATAATCTATCGAAGAATAAGCACAGTTCTGCTGTGTCAGCACTATCTTTAGGCAAGTGGTCAACACTTGCCATGAAATTAAGGGCAGCTGCTACCCTTCGGCTCAGAACTTGAGCTGCGTGTTTTACGTGCATTTTGTGTATTTTATCAGGATTAACATGACAGTCCGTTAATTTTGGAAGCAAACGCAATTGTTCTCGAGCTTTATCTTTTTCTTTTAAAAGTATTAAATGTTCCCATTTTGCACATTTAACCACGTTGTTTAAGTGAAACTTAATATTATATTTCAAAAAATTATTTCTTATGCCTTTAAGTAAATGAGGCGGGTCATACAAATTATATATTTCTTGATTATTTAATTCGAAAAATCCATCTCTATATTCTTTACCTTTTCTTAAATAATCAGCCCGTGTTTCATTTACTAAAATATTAAAAGCTGCAACATTTGTTGCATTCTGGTCACAAACTGTAGATGTGACAATGAAACCAGCGTTTTGTAGTTCCTTTATAATTGATTTCAGCATGATTGCCAGATCAATGCTTTTGGTGGTAGACCGACAAAAAGAAAATAAAATGAGTTGTTTGTATTTTTTACACACACCCCTTATCATAAAAACAAGAACATGATCTACTATCTTAGATGTTCTGTTTGTCCCATTGTCTTCAAATCCACAAATTTCATCATTTACTGGATCATATTGCACCTGTGCTGATATAAACATTCGTCAAAAATCAAAGTGCATAATCTTTCTTCTTCTGTCATTTTTTCTGCAGTCTCTTTTATAATTTTAAAAATACACTCATTAATTCCTACTTTTAAACGTATTTTATTTAATAGTCGCATCAAAGACTTTCTTGAAGGTGTTGCAAACATTGTTGAAAGATATTTGTATGCCTTTGGACTGTGTTTGTATAAGGTTAAAAACATAATTTTTTCTTTATTACTATATCTACGGCCTTTAGCTTTCTTTCCACTCTCCCGGAACTGCGATCATATAAATGTTTTTCCTGCAGAATTGAGGTTATTTAACCATTTAAACTTCTCTTCGTTAATCAAAGTTTTCATAAGGCTAAGCTTATTGCACAATTTAGATTTACCCACTTTAATTCTTTGTATCCTTCGTTTCAAGTTATTAATATCCTTAAGTAAAATATTTACAGGTCTTTTCTTGAAATCTGAAAACAAGAAGTAGACGATGAGTTTACATAAATAAACATACGAATAAGTGAACCATTAAACCTAGTTTTTTTTAATTATTAAAATTAACTGTTAGGTAGATTAATTAGTATAATTTCAACTCAATACCTAAAACAAAACCAATTTTTGTTTCTTTAAAAAAATTAAAAATAGATCATTCAAGATGTAAAAACACGCTTGTCTAGACTAAAAAAAAATGTAAGTTTACATATTGTTTATTCCAGTTGGGAAACCTACAAGAAAAGGAGTTCTGTGGAACATTCTTTGCACTATAATAATATTATATACCATCACGACATTATGGGCTAATCAGTGGCATAACGGCCATCAACTGTTGCAACGAACAATGAACGAAGCTCGTAAAATACGTTTTACTGATGGTATTTCGTCCCACAAATGTAAAAGGTAGTAAACCTATCGCCGTTCAAGGCACAAACTCTCAAAACTTCACAATATACTTATACACTTGTGGCTACAGTCAAACTTAAAAGTAATATGTAGTGACCCAAATCACCCTCGGTGCTGTGCCTCAACGTTCGTGGACATATGAGAAATAAATAAAACTAACATATAGTATAGGCATAAGTATGTGTGGCTTAAGCTGGGTATTCATTAGGCTACATTTGTTTAGCAACTCATCACTAATATTTCATGATCACACACGGATAAAACTACGTTTTTTAAAAATGAAACCCAGCTAGATCGATTTATCGCCCCCGAAACCCCCGCATACAAAATATCAAAAAACTCGTTGGAGCCGTTTCCAAGATTCAGGTTATAAATATGTTAATATATATATAATATTATAAATATATATATATTTATAGAAGAATTGCTGGTTTAAAGGTATAAGATACCAAATCGCGCTTCAAGTGTGCCTATAAAAATATCAAGAGTTTGTTTAATTTCTCCATGATTCAGATATATCCTGACTGACTGATTCTTTTGAATATATCCTGACCTGATGAGCATAGAACCATGGGTATCCATTTGATGTTTGATGTTCCTTCTCCATAATGTAACAAATACTTTTCTGAAAACCGCATCGAAATCGGTTCAGCCAAACGAGAGATAATCGCGGACAAACATTTAGGTCAAACTGAGAACCTAATTTTTATGAATTATGTTAAACATAGAAAGAAAGAAAACCACATCAAAATCGGTTTAGCCAAACGCGAGATAATTGCGGGCAAACGTACATACATTCTAACATACAGGTCAAACTGAGAACCTCCTTTTTTGAAGTCGGTTAGAAAGTAGAAAGAAAGCAAACACGTGTATTTATCACATACTTGCAACACAACCACTTATGGTTAGGAAATAGTAACCGTGGTACCACTGGTGGTACTACTGGGTGTACCACAGTAAACAAACGTATCAGACAACGGATATGGATACAAATACTTATATAGTTTTTTCTTGTAAATACATTTGTACATATAATACATAAAAATCAATGATACTTAAGACTAATGCAAATGTTCATTACATTTATATCTCTCTTTATAAGTACATGAACAAAACAATCAATTAAATCAGAAATGTCTTTTCCAGATATTAAACATATCTTATACCTACCCAGATAATAATCATTTAACGTTAGGAGTAAATAATACATACCAAGGTTTTTAACAGAAGACTGTGTCTTAATTTCCGTAGGGATGTTTTCAAAATGAGTGATGTCCTTCAAAGGTGCTCGAAGAGGTTGCCCTGTAAAGTAAACACTTTATATTAAAAAAAATTAAAACTAATTTATTAATAATAAATCATGATCTGAGGAGACTGCATCCTTTAAAATTTGCTCATTGATAGAATTAACTTTATATTTAGAAACTAAAGCATTTTTATATTTCTACTTATTAGTTAATTAAAACAAAAGCGTCATTTGGGTTTCAGAGCTATGTACTTCTTTTTTTTGAAGCCTGCAACCAACATTTACAATTTGTATCTAGCAGGCAACCTTAATTTTTTTCATTTCATTTTCTGCTTTACATTGTTATAGAACAGGGTAAACCATCCAAAGAAGTCTTTGCTTGTGTTATAAATTATATAATTCAAAAAAATTAGTTAGTTAAATATAGAAATTACCTTTGATTCCAAGCACTGCGCTGCTAGTTGATGGTATTGAAACATCTTGCTTAGCTGTAAAAATATGTTTATGTCATTATATTTGAATGTTGAGACTATAAGACCTCTATAACGGCACTAACACTAGGGAACGCAAACAAAAAATGATGCCTGTTCCAATAGCACATTATTCCGGGTATTTATGATAATCTTTAAAAACGTAAGGCTGTGACATTCGGACAGAAAGATGCACAAATACAAACGATACCATAAGATTTCCGTTTATGACATTTGGCAACAGAACCCTAAAAAACAAGCAAAACTCAACTTCATATAAATTGAGTTTTTCAAATTTTCATATCACAATATATGGTTTACCTTATAAATACAAAATTTTTAGAATTACCTTTAATACCAAACGCTACACCACTGTTTGATGGTATTGGAACATCTTGTGATAGTATTGTAGCCGTTAAAATATGTTTATGTCATTTATTAGTACATTTGTGGCAGGCAAACAAAAAAAAATACAGCAGTTCTAGTAAGACATTATTCTGTGCAATTTTATGAGAATCAACAAAAACATAGGGCAGATATAAGACTGTGACAAGGGTGGCCAACTATACTTACTGTAAAATAGAGTATTGTACTCTATTGAATGTTGGTGTACTTTATGATCTATCTATAACACAAATAGAGTACTAATTACAAATTTTTTGCTATTGACAAGATTTGTATTATATGGCTTGGTAGGTACATGGTTCTTTTGCCTCATTAAGCGACTAAAAACATCATGGGAATAAACTCACAGCTTTGATCGAAAGTTCACTTTTAATGAAGTGAGTAAGTACCTTGAAGACCAAGCTTTGCTCTTTTTTTTAACAACACCCAATTGTCAAGTAGCTTTGGTGTTGCTGTGTCGGTATAAATAATAGCATTACTACTTGCCAATAGATGTCAGGAAGAATTATATTTATCAGTTTATATTGCCTGAAAACACGATTAAAACGACGTTTTCTAAAAATGAAACCTACCTAGATTTATTTCACCCCCGAAAACCCCCGCATGCTAAATTTCATGAAAATCGTTGGAGCCGTTTCCAAGATTCAGATTATTTTTAAATTTTTAGTTCAGTTTTTGGGGAAGTTTTACAGAACCCCAAAATAAGCTAAACTCAATTTACAGGTATGTTTTAGTAGCTGACTGGCAGATGTTGTTTCTCTTTTTTTAACTCAAACTCACAAATGACGCGCCAATTATTGTGAAAGGGTTGTACTAACTCAAAAACCTTGGCGTGTGCACAAGTTTTCATTACAATTGGTTTTCCCCTAAGAGAGCGAGCCCAACTCGCATTTGACCCTTTTTTTGTCATATATAAACCGTGTTCTAACAATTAAGAACGCAACAAAAAAAAGAATTACCGAAATCGGTCCAGTCGTTCTCGAGTTTTTGTGAGACTAACAAACGTCAATTAATTTTTATATATATGTATATATAATAATAATAAAAATATCATATAATATAAAAGATAATTTTAATATCTCAATAATCATATCCTTGCATGAAATTACCTTTGGTACCAAGCGTTACACCAGTGGTTGATGGTATTGAAACATCTTGCTTTTTTGTTGTAGCTTTAAAAATATGGTGCTATCATTTATGGTCAGCATAGCCAGTCAGTTAAGGTTAAACGACTACATGCTGCCTCGTTCTCAGCCAACAGGCAAAAATCAAGCGATTCTCGGCAAAGACTAACAAAGCAGTGATAACCTTGATTGCACACAGTTGTACATCAGCCATTTAGAATAACAAAAATGGCTTAGTTTCAACAATGGATGCTTGTAGGGTAGAAATGATGACGAATATAAATAACAAGGCATGTTAATCTAACAACAAAATCAACCTTTCAAGAGATTCTGGAATTTAATAGTAAAATTAACAAACCTGGTAAATGAAGCTTTGGAACAGCCAATGCACTTAAACGATTATTTCTTGTACGCACATTATCAGTAAAGTGGATGTCACACACCCTCTTATATTTATAAATGTAAATCTCAGAAAAATTTGTAAGAGATTCTCCAGCTAAATCCACCCATACTCGAAAACGTTCAGGGAATTTCTCCGGATGTGGGAAATGATGCAGAGAGATACCTGAAATGACACAAAATAACACAAATTACTTATGATTGGGTTCTCTACGAAACCTATACAGTGCATTGAGAAGCATCCCTTTCTTTACTGTATGGCCTCATAGCACCATTGTCTATTTTTGAATGTTGTTTTACTTATTATTGCTTTAGTAGGTACATGACATTAACCCCATGATTACACAGTTATGCATGAATACCCTTGATGGTGTTGGACGTGATTATAGTCCACTTAGGGCAATTAGGTACTTACCATAAACCAATAGTTGTAGCGACCAAGAAATTCTTAAGATTCATTCTGTCAGTCTTGAAGATATATACAAACTAGCTAGATACCTATAGAATTTAGAGAACGATAAAAGTCGTATAATAAATTGTTCAAACAATACTTACCAGTGGTCAAACATCCAAACACAAACCGCCTAGTGGAAGGCATAATTTGGGGTATATTAACTTTTACCACAGAAAAGTATTTGCACTTAAACACTAAAATTATAAGCGTCCTTTCGCAATGTAACTATTTATGTGTCCTCTGGCACGTATAAATATCAAAAATACGAATCAGAAACAAAATTAGAAGCGGAGGAGATAAACTCAACTCAACGCAGCGTCCATGGATTTTCACACTAAGTCGGAGAAGAAGAAGTTACCTCAACAAACTTACTTGTGGAAAATTATCAGTAAATAAGTTAAAAAATATAAAACATTCTAGATACATAAACAGAAACTTTTACAAAAAAAACGTTAGAAAACAAACTTTTTTGAGTCCATACAAAGTTCACCCCAAGAATGTACACACCGAGAAACATTCGACGCAAACTGTACGCTCTGTAATGACCACCCCAGCAAACTTTAGACGCTGATGTAAACATTGCGGGGTGTAACTTTAGCAGCCCGTGCCAGTAATGATCACCCCAGGGGGCCGTTCAAAAACCGACCGAGTCGAGTAGAGTTATGACTCGAACCGTTCATAAACTAACTGAGTTCCAACCCTAATCCGTTCAAAAACGCGTAGAGTTGTTACGCTAGGGTTGGCTCAAGTGAACCGTACTCGACGCGGGTTCGTCGGAGTAGGCGGCCATATTTGATTTAAATGGTCAAAGCAATGTTTCCGTATTCAGAAAATTAGTAAATTATTTTGTTGTTTGTTTTTGTATTTAAGTATTTTTCTATGACTTTTGTATTTGAAATTTTTTAGTAATAAAAGATTTTTAAGTATTTCCACTCCACTACTAGGGTTCAGTTTTTTTCTTAGAATCTTTAGTGAATAACCCTAAATGCCTTAAAATAGTGTTACAATATTGATTTTAGCCGTAAATTTTAGCTGTTTAGAAATACTCCTATTTTTATTTTATTTTTTGTTAAATAAAATCTAACAATAAAATAAACCGCGATTCAAGTGTTTAGAATGCAAACACAACGTAACAACTACAAAAAGGTAAACATTGTTAACATACTGATAAATAAATAGTATTATAATATACTTAATAATAATGGTAAGTTTTATTAAAATATATGTATAATCAAAACAAAAGAATTCACCAAGTTCCCACCTAGTTTATGAAAACTTAATTCAGAAAAGCAAGAAGGAAATGATTAGTTTGTTCTCACTCAAAGTCAAAAAATAGCCTAAAACTTTATTTAAATTTTAGTTTTTCGTAGGCCTTACATAGGTATTTTAAATAAATAAAATGCCCCTACTAGGTCAAAATTCCTAAAAGTGGAAACATTGATTAAAACTTGACAGATGTAACTCGGTTAGCCGTTCAAAAACTATAGGGTAGAGTTAGGAACCCGATGACGTCATTTTTTACTCAAGTTACTCGTTTTTGAACGCAACCCAGCAAAGATTAGACGCGTGACGTCACATGTTTGACCACAGCGAGAAAGTTTCCCCCTTCCCTATTGGCTAGGGTACTGATGATTTGTTATTGGCTGAATTTCCTACTATTTTGTTGCCATGTAATACTACCACTAAAGTGCGTTCTGCACATAGCCTTTAAATTTAAAAACAGCCCCGTTTGCTAAATATTTGCAATAAAAAGTGCGAAAAGGCTTCTTAAGATTTGACGAAAATAACTTTTACACCAACTCTCTTATTACGAAAATCTATGTTTCATTTAATTTTGTGTTGAATAAACAATTTTAAGCAAACAGAGGATAACAATTTCCGAAGTAACACTCGGCTACAGATGCTGAACGTTTAAAATGGCTGATTTGTTTACAATTAAAAAAAACATAAACGCTCAATGATATTGTGAATCGAGTGCTCTCATTATTTTTGGAACAAGAAAGAAGCGTCACTTTTTAGTATCACCGAGATAAGAGCTCAAATATATGTACAAAACGTCTGGAGCTTATTCATTATCATAATCAAAAAGGAAACAAATACTACTACGCCGTTATCGTACAAAACACATGATTTTAAAGCGTCAAATCTCAGAAAAAGCGCTAGAGGCATAAAATGGATTATGAAATATCAGTCTTTTATCTTCAAGCAAGTAAACAATTGCATGCATTGAAAACTGAGCCAAAGCCAACGTAGGTACACGGATCAACGCAAGGCAGCCTGGCAGCCGTGATAATTGTGCTCGCACTCCCTAAGAAATCTTTCGACTAAGAAAAGGCTAGTGCTGTAGACCACCTGCAGGACATCCTGGTACTAAATTCGAGAACTACATAGTATTACTAAAGTCCTTAACTAAATTCTGTCTTAATCAGTAATGTTAAATAGTTATAAACTTTAAACCCATTATATGAAGACATGAAATATACCTGCAATTCAAGCTTATACTGTGCTTAAAAAGGACTATACATGTCTAATTTCAACTTTGGGAAGAATTGTAGGAAATCATGACTGAGTAGCCTTGCTTTCCTAATTAAGTAAATGTACTTGAAATTTTAAAGGATAGCAATTGAGATGTTAATAAAATGAACTATCAAGACACAGTGGTCAGAGTAACTAAAAGGGGGTGAGAGAAAAAAATATATAATTTTATATAATTTTACCTATTAATGATAATAATAAACATAAGGTATTTATAGGTAAATTATTTATTTAAAGTAAGTTTCTAATAAACATATATTTATCAATTATTTTTGATGTTTTTCTTTCTAATTATTCTGACTTTCACATTCATAATTATAACTGTCAGATTTGGTGTATATATTGGCATTAAAATTGAGTGTTATTTTTTCATAATATTCTAAGCCACGCATCTGTGAACATAACATGTCCTCAGAAAACTACTATGTCGAGGCCCAAAGATTTTATCCTACATGTGCAGTTATTATTACTAATGCTTGGGTGTACTTCACATCGCTTAAAGCATTGCTTTCAAAGTGTGGTGTCCCCTTAGGGAGGCGCAACAACATGTAAAAAGGGGCACGGGCACTATCTTCTGTTGAACCTAGAATTGGAAATCTCGTCAAACACATGCAAGCACATCGGTCACATTGAATCTTCGTACAGCAAGTGTGTGAAAACATGCTCTGCTTTTAAATAAACCATTAAAATAAAAATTTTGGACTTTTTTCCCTTATTATTTATTACATTTGCGTGGCAAGCCCACTTGCTGCACCTAGGCTAAGGGCGTGGGCATTTTCATTATTGGAAGAAGGAAGGCGTTATAACAAAACTATTGTATTAACATATTAGACAAAATGTATTATTTTTATAGCACTGTGAATACTGCTTGAGACCAAGCCCAGTGAAAGAATCTGGAGGAGGCCAGTCAGTATTAAAATTTGCTACCAAAAGCTAATGATTGTAAACCGCGAACAATTCTGACACTTAGTAATAAGACGGAACAATCCTATTATTGATTTTTACTTCTGTCAGTGTGAAACTTAGTCTAGGTAGTTCGTGAAAGGGAAATGTTTTGGTTTAGACCGAAATGAAAGCCATTCTTCAAACAATTAATTAATAATAAAGTTTACTGAGATATTATTACTCTATAGTTATAGTAAATTGGAACCCTGCCCAACTAGAACAATGGATTACAAGACTAGGTATTAAGAATCTAAAATAGAGTTCGAGTAAGAATTCCTTACTAATGTTGTTAAGATTCTCAATTATTTTAATACAGAAAAATGACTAAAGCATAGGTTACAAAAGGGATATCTGCAGTAAAAGATGCTAAATTCATTTGCCAAAATCTTAAACATTTTAACAAATCTAAACTACTAAGTTCCTAAATTTATGTCAATTAACAGAAGGTCACTGCAATTCACTATTAACTGATGGTTTTATATTTAACTATTATATGGGCGGTAGCCCACATTTAATTCCTTATTGGCATAATATGCTTTTCTGTAAATATCACAATCTCAAAATATTAATGCATTTTTAATACTATAAGTAGAACATCTTTTTTAAAAAAACCAGTTAAGTGTGCTGAGTCAGTGCAGTAAGCAAGGTGAGGTGGTGCAGTAAGTAAGTGGGCGCTACCCTTTATATTGCATACAAACCAGTGTACCTTACTATGGTTGATGAATAGATTATGCCACTGGTTGATGTCATGTATTGTCTATGTATACTTTTATGACAATTATTTTATTTGATTTTATGAAAAACAGGTGATAAAAGTGTATTGAGGCAGTGCAGGAAAAGGGGTCATGTTTCTTTATATTGCATACAAACCCAAGTGAACTTTACCATGGTTGATTTATGTCACTGGGTGACGTCATTCTATGTACACCTCATTTTATAATATAAAACACAAAATAACATTCAACAGCCCATTTTGAGTTTCAATTTTGTAGAGTCACCAGTATGTAAAATGATATACTCACCAGGCTGGGTGTGCACTTATTACTTAGATTCAATAAAAGATGTCTTCTGGTTGAGATGAATGAGCTAACCACTATTCTTTCTTATATATCTTAATAATAAATATCAATATGAATTCATCTATTTATTGTCAGCGGTCAAAATGTTATGTACATAAATTGGTCTCTAGAAGCATTAATATTAATTTTAGTGTTACAGTATTCTGCTATTAATGTTAAAAAATCTTACATTTTATTTTTCCCTGTTTTGTTTATTATTATGTAGTTTTAATTTTTTGTTTTTTTGTCCTATACGTTATGCTGTTTGAATATTCAGAATAATTTAATGACTATGACTAAAGTTCTCATCTAGATGTAAAAAATAACCCCAAACAACAACAGTTGCTGTAAACTGCTGAACAAGTACCCTCGACTGTCTGCCAACTCCATCATCATCCTCCATTCCGTCAAACATGTTGGCTTCAGTGTTCAGAACCTCCTTTACTGACTAAAAATTATCATTTTATTCCCACTGTTTCAAGAAATTTGAATACTGGCAGATTAATCCTAAATAATGTGTAAGTAATAAGTAACCCTAATGAGGTTCAACAGTGTTTGTCCATCATAACTGTTTCCCTTTTAGGCAGTAATCTGCAATTAGGTGAAATTATGATTTTATATGTAAAACCATCTTTTGCCAGTGGTTTCAAATTTGGTTATCGGCGTGGCATTCTTACAGCAACTCCTTAATCATACCAAAAACGTTTGTTATAGCCCACTACAGCTGCAGCTATGGTTCGCTTGTGGCATTCGGTTATAGTTACACACGCAAAAACTGTTGAATTTTTCGGAAGAAAAATTAGCCTTTGTCCTTCTTCATATCTTCAACTATCTCTGTGCAAAGTTGCAGCCTAATTGGGTGATCCATTGCAGCAAGATAGAGTAACGAAGTTGTAGTTATTCCCATGGAAACTTAAATTTTTAGGGATAAAAAATATCCTATGTCTATGTCCTATTCCAGGATCTAACCTATATCTGTGCCAAGTTTTATCCTGATCCATTCAGTGGTTGAAAGGTGATTGAGTAACAAACAACCAAACTTTCGCATTTATAGTATTAATGGGATTGCTGGTAATTATTGAATTTTAACAGCGGCTCCACCCACCCTACTTTTGGTTATCGGCGGCGTGGGATTCTTACGTCAGCTCCTTAATTATTCTAATAAAGTTTTTTTAGCAAAATATGGTTCGTTTAAGCTTGGTTAGTTATTTCCACAGGAACTTATGATTTTTTCGGGAATTAAACTATCCTATGTCCTTTACCAGAACTCAATCTATCTCCACACCAAATTTCATCTAAATCAGTTCAACGGTTAAGTGTGAAGAAAAACATTGCTTAGCTTTTTAGGATTAGAAAAAAACAAGTAATAAAAATTAACATATTTATTGATCATTTATTGCACATATGAAGAAGGCCTACATTCAGCTGTGGGATGTCTTCCTGCTGCAACACTGATAAGGTGATTATTTCACAAATTTTAATTCTAGGCCTTTTTTGAAATTCATGTCTTCCTAAAAACGGTCAACTAATCCCAGGTGGTTATAACAAAGCAGCCCATTATGCTTGTAATGACCTGAAAGAAATCAAATATTTTATTATTATATGTTACAACGCTACCAGGCGTTCAAATGTTTTATTTAAAGTACAACACACAACAACAAGTCATAAACAAAAACACTTTTTATATGAAAAGTTAAACACACCATTCTAAGTAATGCAAAAAATTGACCCAACTACTCTCAGCTGTCTAGTCCCTTCAAGGTAAAGTAATCAGAATTGTTTGGCAGGACGAGAGCTTGAAAGAGGTGGTGGAAGAGGAGTAGGTAGATTATTACCTCTTTTATAACTAGACATACTATTGGGGGCAAGGATACATAGAAGAATGGTGTGTTTGTTTTAATTACATAAAATAGTTTACATATGTTGATTATTACAGGTGTTTAGGGGCTGCATGGAAGCCAAGGAGACACCATCTCATATGTAATTTAAAAATAATAAAACGGGATTAAACAAATAGTTATTTTTAAAAGGTATTTTGCCAAATAACAATGTGTTTAATTTTTTTAATTAGTCAGCGGAAATTAAAAGACTTATACCTTCTCAAATGATCCTACATGGCAAAAGCTTGAGCGACCAACAGGCAAGGCTCCTTAAGGATCCACAAACCATAAGAGGGACAGACCTGAAATGGCATTAGTAATCACTGACGTGTAAGTTAGTTACCTACGCACAATTTAACAACGTCCTATTATGAGGCTAAGTGTGGGAAACATAAGCCCTGTTGGAATATTGGCGAAACTTTTTGATATCCTTAAAAATAATGTCTTGAGCATGGGCCACGGCGTCACTGGCAAGATTAACTAGTGGTTTATTGACTGGCATTAAACACATAAATTGCAAAATAAATTTACTGTTTTTAAATAATTGGTGAGGTAGTCCGCCATAATAAAGCGTTTTCTGTGAAAATGGCTTGGTTAGAGTAACTTAAACGGGGCGCAAGGGAAAATAACTTGAACACCCCAACCAACGGCTTTTACCTACTGCGGTCGTAAAGGTAGATCCCTTTCAGATCGGACAAACAGACAGAAAGCGTATGCTAGTAATAGGTCTCCGTTGGCACCCTTTGGGTACGGAACACTAAAAAGGATGAGAAAGGTAATCTCAGCGGAAAGATTTACAACCTAACCTCAAAACACTTGTAACCAACCAGCAAAAAAGTACCATTGAATAGCCCCTACGGCAGTTTTGTATGTATACTACTCAATTACTTACAATGTCGTTGACATAATTGCGCCCACGCATGAAACCCAGACAAAATTGACTTACTTAAACTTCAAACAAAATACTTCAACAGAAGACACATTAAAATATAAATAATCAATTACAATTATTAACGTGACGGAAAGTCATGGGCAATTATGAAATAATTAGGTATTAAATTATACGGTATTACTTATTTAAATAATAATAAACAATGCATACAATTCATTCGAAATACTTAGAAATTATTCATTATATAGAACTTTAAATTACAAAATTCTTAACAATACTATAAAATATTAATAAAACTACACATCAACTGGCAAAAATATTACTTTAAAAAAGGCTCTAGAATGCAGTTTTTTATCTGACGTCATGACTTCATCTATTCTAACTTTAGAATCCTTGACTGGAAACATTCTTACTGCGCGACCTAACGGCCAAAACTGCGGACGAATCATATCATCCTTGAGCAATACTAATCCTCCTAACTTGATATTCGGTTGAGTATTTGGTTCTTCTGTTCAAAGTAACTAAATAGTCCCTTGACCATGCCTGCCAAAAATGTTGTCGGAATTGTTCAACGGACCTCCAAAACTTTAAGCGGTTATTTGGAACGTTTAATAAAGATTGCTGAGGAATCGAAACTAATGGACAACGTACCAAAATATTACCGGGCGTCAAGATACTAAAATCTGACGAGTAATTTGACATTGGGCAAATTGGACGAGAATTTAATATCGCTTCAACTTTAGTCGTAAGTGTGACTAACTGTTCAAATGTGAGTAGTTTTGCACATAAGACATGAAACTTGAAAGATTTTACAGGTGCCTCCCACAATCCACCTTGGTGAGGGCTGTAATCCGGAATATAATGAAATTGGATTCCCCTATTGGAAGCATAGTCAGTAATTGTTCGTTGAAAAGTGTCACTATTGTGAAGGCTGTAGAGTTCTCTTAACAGTTTATCAGCACCTTTAAATGTTTGAGCATTGTCACAGTAAATGTCTGAACGTATACCCCTCCGCGATGTGAAACGTTTTAGTGCTGAAATAAAGGCGTCACTAGTCATGTCAGACACAACTTCTAAATGTATTGCTTTTGAGGCAAAACAAACAAACACACAAATGTACGCTTTACTGACAATACTTCTTCTTATTTTGATCTCAAACGGTCCACAATAGTCTATCCCTACCCTTTCAAAAACTCGCATTTGTATTGCTCTTTCTTTAGGAAGTGAACCCATTATCTGCTTGGCAGATTCGGCCTTGAATCTCGTGCATGTAACACATTTGTAAAGAACCGACTTTATTTCTCTGATCGAATTTAAAATGAAAAACGTTGAGATAGGTTACTAAATACGATTTTCAGTCGACCATGCAATAAAAGCAAGTGTTCATTTAATATAATAAGCCGTGTGACGTAACAACCTTTAGGTAAAATAATTGGAAATTTCTTTGTAAGCGGGATATTAGCATTTTGTAATCTCCCAACGACCTTCCTTCTTCTCCTTCTTCTATGTATCCTTGCCCCCAATAGTATGTGTACACATATTTGTATTTCAACAGTGGACGATGGCGGCGTGGCTTCAACCCTGACCTAATCTTTGTCAGTGAAAATATCGGCCCCTAGTGCTCAAAATCCACTTGTAAGCCTATCCCGAGAACACAACATAGGCCCATAATGTGCCAGGTACGGGCTGCAGTACAGCCCATCAAGGCCCCATTCCGACCACGTTTTAACTTCATGAAAGCCGATTGGGTCAAATTCTCTGCTAGCATAGATATACAGCTGCTCACCTTAAAACCCGTGGCATCAAACTATGACAAATTTATCCAAGTCATCCGAGTCGCGTCATGTCAATCGATACCTAGAGGCTGCCGGACAAATTAAACACAGCAACGGCAAAACTACTGAATACCTACGAAACACAGTTCGCGAACGATCCCTTCTCTGAAGAAACCATACAAACAGCTTAGGGTTGTGTAGCAGAGCAAGGCCGTTGGCCTCCGCCCACGCTTCATCTGCCTCACCGTCATTATTTGTCTTAAGGTACCCCCACATCGTATGGTGGCTATTAAAATCGCCAACAACCAGTTTGGCACATCTGTCATTTGAGCCGCTGAGGTGCCACGGCAGAAATGGTTGGCCAGGCGGTTTGTACACTGATGAGACTATGCATGTTCCAGTGTCCACGGTAATGAGCTCCATAGTGTCTCGACAGACGGAAGAAGAAGATGTGATGATAATGTCTGGCTTGGCAAAAACAGAACTACCGTGTTTTGGGTGTGGTATCTACGCTATTAATGTCAGTCCGGGAATTAGCAGCCGAGTTTGGCCTGCGTCACGATGGGTTTCTTGGACGCATAGGATGTCGCATTGCGTCTCGCGACACATTTCCAAAAGGAGTAGTGCTTTGTCCTTCAAGAAGCCCTCTATGTTGGTAGATATGACGGTCAGGGCTGACTCTATCAAGTGTCATTGGTGATCGTATTGTGTATTTGGTGGAACCACCGTATTGAAAGGATTAGCCGCTCAGTAATTTGTACTGATCGTTGCCCAGGGTCCGCCAGACGCTGTGACGTATGTGATCGTCGGAGGCTTCGAGTGCGCCGTACGGGGAGGCTCCTTTCATGCACCCTCGATGGGAATAGTCCATATTTATTAAGAGGTAGAATAAAATCAAGACATGTCAGTCAAAAAATATATTTTACCTATATATTGATAGACCGTGAACCTAGCGGCGGTTCGCCGTTAGATGCAATATTAGGTTATTACTGTAACTGCATAGTGGGCAATCGTACAGTTGGCTGTTGTTGCCATACCAAGACACTAGTCTGGTATCTTGGCTGGGCCAGACACCAAGACAATGTGCAAGCGCCAGCACCATTTCTAGAAAATGTGTTGATTTCAATTGAAGAGCATAAAAAGAAACTTTTATTAACACTATCAAATGTAGCTCTATGGGCTCAAAACCTAGACTGGTTGTTAGTGATAACACTAATTGTGCTGTTAATATTGCCTTTTGTTAAACATGTTTATTATGCATATAAAAAAAATCATCAAAAATATGCAAAAATTAGTTTTGTTTTTTACTAATCCTTATCACTCCCAGTATATACAAATAATAATTTAAAGCTTTAATTTGTTTTCTTAATTACATAGTACCTAGATGTTATATCAAATGGTAAAAAATCATTGTTGATAGCCACAACGCCTAGCGTAATCTTTTGTCGGAAATGAGAGGTATTTTTATTTTTTTATTTATTTTCTGAGCTTTTAGACTCCTGAAACGTTTTTATTTGTAAATTATATTATATTTATTTATATGGAGCACTTCTTCATTATTCTGTGGAAATGCTGGCATCTCTGGGCGGGTGTACCCGAATACCAACGTAGCCCTTTTGACTCGGCGCAACGACGAGCTAAAAGAATTGTCGCCAATCCCAAACTGACAAGCCGAACCCTTAAATCTGAGGAGAGAGCTAGCTTCTAGTTGGCAATTCGTTAGTAATACCCTCGCTGTTGCAATTGTTCATATGCTAAGGTGAACGCTTAGCATCAGGTGGGTGGTTATCGCTTTTTTTTAAGTTTACTAGTTTAATTAATTTTAAATCTTCTTATTTACACCTTTTATTTTGTCGTAAACGATGCATTTTAACAAAGTTTTGATTTGTCGCTAATTTTCTTAAGCTTTTAACAGTTTATGGCCGCTATCTTTACATTTTGATGTCATTTTCTACAAATATATAAATATTTGGAATGTGCTTAATAATACCTTTTATTTGGAACAAAACTCGACAAAAATTACCGGCATGTGTGTTTTATACTGATATGGTATGTAGCCTATAACACTTCCAGAATTAAAACGAATCTTACAACTAGGGCTTGCAATTCAAATATTCATTTTATTCGAATATTCGCTACCATTTTAAAGTCGAATAATTGAGGTTAAATATCGGAATATTCGAATATTTAATAAATTACGCGTTGTGCTCTTCATTAATGTTTGCTACTCGTACATATCACGTGTTAAGAAAGATAAATTGATGTTTTGCGTGTGAGTAATCCAAAGCGTAAAGGATCTTAGGTAACCCGCAGATTAAATATACATAGCATAGTTAGCAAATTAAAAGCAAAGAGTGAAAGAGTGGGGGAAAAACGGAAGAAAGAATAAGAGCTGTGCAAACAAGGTTTAGAAAAGGAATACATATAGTACTAGCTTTTGCCAGTGGCTCTGCTCGCTTTACAGAATTTTCCGCGTGGGATTCCTCCTGCAATTGATTATACTTAAGAAGTTTGTCATAGCATAAGTGGAATGTAATTATGGTTATTCCCGTGGATACTTTTGAATTTTCGGTAATAAAAACGTTGAATAAAAGATGCACGAAACCAATTTATGAGCCAAAAATAAATTCAAAGCATTGAACAAATGTTTAAATTAAAACCGTTCTCAGAAAAGGCGAGGACATGAGAAAATACGCTTAACCATCGAACGTCTATAAACTTTTTTTTTTATTTACTGCTCGACCGGGCTTTTTGGGGAGAGACTCTGAAAGATTCTCAGCCCATATAGCACCCAACGCTCATGGGCCCCCTAGGGGGAGCCTCGGCTTGGGTTGTCGCTCTTGTGGCACTCTTTGATTCCTCGTATATGAGGTAGGGCCGTACTTTTGCCGACGAACCCGGGGAATTCGGCGTCGTGTGAGTGGGAAGGCCCTATAAGGGGAGGTCGTTGAGACTAATCTCGCTATCCGGATAGCGAGATCGTCACCTGATCCGCAGGTAGGTCCGCATTCTGGACGATCCAGGGGGCTCCGGAGGCTGCTCTGAGAAAGCGGTTTTGGAGGGTCTGAAGTCTTTAGAGTTTGCATTTAGACAACGCATACACGATTGTCGTGTATTACCTCTCTTCTCTCCAAGGTGATGGAGCGTGTGATCAACACACAGCTTCTAAGATACCTAGAAGAACACGACCTGGTCAGTGATCGTCAATATGGCTTTTGCCACGGCCGCTCGACTAGTGACCTTCTAGTGTATCTCACACAACGATGGGCACTAACCATTGAGAGTCACGGGGAGACATTGGCATGTAGCCTTGATATAGCGAAGGCGTTCGATCTGGTCTGGCACCGGAATGTTCTATCGAAGTTGCCATCTTACGGAGTGCCTGAGGGTTTGTGCAAAGCTAGGCTAGTTTTTTGTCCGGCAGACGCATACGAACGTTGACGGTAGTTGCTCTGATAGCATGGACAATAATGCTCGTGTCCCGCAAGGCTCTGTGCTGTCTCCTACGCTGTTTCTACTGCATATCAATCACATGTTGGACATCAACAACATGCATTGCTATGCAGATGACAGTACTGTAGACGCTTATTACACGGGTCGTGGAAACATACCTCGTTCCGTTGTGGAGGTAAACCGCGAAGAACTTGTGCCTCAAATCGAGACCACACTGTCTAAGGTCTCTGACTGGGGACGGATAAACTTGGTCCGATTCAACCCTACAAAGACACAAGTCTGCGCGTTCACCGCTAAGAAAACTCCATTCACTGTAGTCCCACAATTCCAGAACACTCCCCTCTCCATCTCCAAGAGCATTGGGATCCTTGTGTTGACATTTCCAGCGACGTTCAGTTCCAAAATCATTTACAAGATAAGGTGAAGCTGGCGTCCAAAAAACTTGGTGTACTCAACAGAGCGAAGCAGTACTTCACGTCGGGGCAAAGGTTGTTACTTTACAAGTCGCAAGCTTGGCCCCATATGGAGTACTGCTGCCATCTCTGGGCGGGTGCACCCGGATACCAGCTTGGCCCTTTTGACTCGGTTCAACGATGGGCTGTGAGAATTGTTGACGATTCCAAACTCACTTGCTGTATCGAGCCCTAAAGTCTGAGGAGAGACTTTGCCTTCCTGTGTGTGTGTTCTACTGCTTGTACAATGGGTTGTGTTCTGAGAAATTGTTTGAAATATTGCCCACGGCTACTTTCCACTATTGCAGCGCTCGCCATCGGCAGGGAATTCATTCTCACACGTTAGAACCGAAATAGTCGCGCACAGTGCGGTTTCAGAGAAACTTCCTCCCGCGAATGCTTGGGTTGTGGAATGAGCTCGCTGCCAAGGTTTTCTCTAAGGACTACAGTATGGGGTTCTTCAAGAAAGACGTTATCGGATTTTTGAAGGGTCGGCAACGCGTGAGTGATACCCTTGGTGTTGCAATCGTCCATAGGCTACGGTGACCGGTTACCATCAGGCGGACCGTAAGCTTGTTTGCCACCTTAGTGGTATAAGAAGCGTATGCTAGTATGGGGCGGATGCAAGTGGTGTAAAGAGTCAGCTTATTTCTTGTTTTGCCAAGGAACGGCACGGCCGAAGAGTGTGAGGCAAGTTGGTCTCGGGGGCAAGCCTGTGGTGAAGAGAACGGCAGAGCTTTTGTCGGGATTCATTTCGATTCTCCATTTCCGAAACCATTCGCCTAGAGTGGTGATTGCGGCCTGGCAACTGATAGTTGTACAGTTGTGCTAGGCTTTCGCTACATCTTAGACAGCGCCCGTGTATCTTAGTGTTCCGTGATACGGAGGACTTGGTGGACGCACGAGTGTTTGTCGCTCGTCGATTGAGATGCTTCTGGAGACTATAGCGTTCCGAAGGCGAGCGAAGTGCTTACCAAGGTCCTTTAGTAAACTTATAGGGTGGTAGGAGAAAAAGGAGTTTCCCTGGCTTAGGGATGCCTATAACAATTGCGTCTTTCCATTGAGAATTAAAGGTGAAACCGTCCGCGCCTGGGGCTTAACTGCTCGAATTTATCCTAGTCCGTCACGGTTCTACTCTAGAGTCAAGTTCGTCAAGCACCTCTATAGAGCGAAAGATTAGCCTTACATTCTTTAGAAGTGCTATGTCGAGCACGTCAGGGCTATTGCGAGTGTTATGGGAAAAGTGAGTGGGCGTCAAGGGAGCGATGATGTCTAAGTTTAGCCTGTCAACTAATTGTTCAAGGAGTCTGCCTCTCCGTGAAGTGATTGAGGAGTTCCATCGACGGTGCTTGCAATTTTGGTTGCCAGCAAGGATGACGGTGTCGCCTAAATTTAAGAGCGACTGAAGCAAGTCTTTTTATGGAGAGAGATAAACCGATGCAATGGTGATCGGCTGATGGCCGGTCATCGCTAGGCGGCAGACGGATGCTTCTAAATTCGTAAGGGGTGGAGGATCGATGGGGTCTATGAAGCATTAATATGAGTGCAAAAGAGGTATGCCAGATTTTTTGTATACAGTTTGTGTTCTTTACAATTGCACTTGTTTGTATCGAATTGGATATTTGAAAATTAAGCAGTCTACGTACCCTAGTCCTACCCTGACTGACTAATATTTTATCTAATGAAGTGAAAATACTAAATCATCTTGAATTTATAACATTTTTCTTTTCTTTAATTGTATAAATTGTATCCTGAATTTTGTGTTGCTTGTTCTCGGTTTTAGCACTGCTAAATTGACATAAATATAAAGATTCTCGTTATATTTATAATTTTAATTAACAATTCAATTATTCGATTATTTTGCATAGATGGTATTCATATTATTCAAATAGTAAAATCGAAATAACGAAAGATTTGGATACATACACCATAAAAAATTACCCTTCTAAAAACTAAAGTTGCTACGTAAAGGAATAGTCTGCTGTAGCTGCATCACCTACGGAAACTCATTTTGATTCAAAGATTTGCATTGGATTGGATATTTACCACTCAAAATTCTGAAACAATCACAATCAGACATTGTTTTGCACAGAATTGTTTTAGAAGTTGTTCATATTAATGCAATTTTTCTTACTCTACGGAACCCTAACTTAATTAGTGTACGGTACGAAATACGCTTGGCCGTTTTGTTTTTTTAAAACAATAGTTATTTAAATTTGGTTATAAGCCGTGTTCCAAATAAAAATACTTTGATATTTTGAAATAAGAATTTTTTTATTTCTATTTTCATGTTAATATTACAATAACTACAAGTTTAAAAATATTCGATATAAAAATATAACTTTTCAATAATGTAAATAATTATTTGTATACCTATGATATAGTATATTTTACACTGGCATAATTTCTAATTTATAAAATATAAAATATAAAATATTATAGATAATATAAAATATTATCGGCACTGCATGAGAATTCAGATTTTTTGTCGATATCCCTCACTAAAGGAAGAATTTTCAATTAATAAGAGCATATTCGTTTACCTATGTTGTGAAGGATTCCATTTATCGCCTTTTTACATTTTTGATCCATGCCTATTTATTTTAAGGTCACTTGAAATCTTGTTAACAATTTAAAGACAAAAGTGTTTTAGTTTAACCCGTCAAGCGTCCCCATACTAAGGAAATTATCCGCCCTTGCCGCATACAAACGGACATACACCTAACTTTATTATGTTTATTCCTCTTTATTTATTTTTAGGTATGTTCCCTAATTTATACAGTATATATAAAAGTAATAAGAATAAGTTTATGATAAATATAATAAGTAATAATAAATTTATTTACTATAAAAATACATAGTTTTTTATATATAGCACATTACCAGGGGTCAAAATGAACTCTAAGCTACTGTTAATAAAATCCAAAATCCAACTCAAAATGGCGCAATATAAATGGCGGCCGGATCAAATTACCAAAACAATTTCTGATAAAAAAATATTAAACGCACAAAATATGTTTATGTTAATATGTTAAACATAACAAAAGTAATTATAGATGTAATCGATATGAATCGGGATCCAACTTACAACACCATAAAGTGGGCAAAATGTTAAAGATACCAGTTTTATTGATTTAAGACCAAAAGTTAGAATAAAATAAAAATTGCAAATAACGTTAAAAAACATGTACCTATACACTTATGATTAGTGACCTTAAGTAGAATTGAGTAGGTACTTCATTCACAATTTAAGTTCATAAAATCACAATAATACCTAGTTTGACTTACCAATGGAAAACAGATACATATTTTTCTCCTATAAAATATCCAGCCGACTCGAACAACCGGGAAGGGTAATAGAATCGTACTATGGTTATCAATAATTTAACAGACCACAGCAGTTAGGGCTAAGGTTACTACTTTACAGTAACCCTCAAGTCTGAGGAGAGAGTTTCCTTCCCTGTCTTTGGGTCCACCGCTTGTATAATGGGATGTGTTCTCGCACCACTCGCCATCGACGGCAGGGAATTCATGCTAACACCTTTTAGAATCTAAATTATCACTTACAGTGCGGTTTCAGTGAAACTGCCTTTGGTTGTGGAATGAGCTCCCTGCTAATGTTTTCTCTAAGGACTGTAATCTATTTGCTGTCTGCTGTCAGTGCTACCAGGGTTAACCCAAGTTGGGTTTATGAACGCACATCTGGCAGACGATGGACTGTTTGCCACGTTAGAGGCATTGAAAATTTTTATGAAGTTTGATTTGTGTATTTTAAAGAAAATAACAGAATATCTGTAATAAAGACATCATGATAACCAGTTGGATAGCAAACCAATATGGCCAGTGGCACTGCTTCAAGACGTGCGAGATCGGCCACTGCTATCTTTTTAATACACGTAAAATTTTAGAATGATTAATAGGTACTGTTTACAGTTACATTGTTAAACTTATTGAAATCCAACTATGTTTTTCCTTTGGAAACAATAACTAAAAAAAAATAAGTTTACTTACCAGAACCTAAAGTAAAAAACAAAACTTCAGTAATAATTTGGACACAATTTTGCTACAAAAAAACAGCAAATAACCTATTTTTTAGTTTTGTCACGTGTCACGGCATCCGATGATCTGGATGATACATGTTAAGATAGCATTATGTGAGCTACTTAAATTACATAACAAAATAATTTTTATAAGGAGTCGAAAAAAGACAAATAGATTCGTTGTAGAGTTTCCCTAGTTCCACTGTTTCCTACTTAACCCTATACTCTTGGTGGGTTAGGGTACCTAAAAAGATAGAATTTACACGATGCGCGACGGTTAAAAATTCCGTTTATTGGCTCTGAAGTCACAATGGTGGTCTAGACTTGTCAACGTTATGAAAAAAGAATTACATTTCACAAATTGTATGAACATACATACTTAAGTTTGTGACGTCACTTGTTAACGATCGGAAAATAAATCATAGACTTGTACCCTTTCTATTCGATCGGTGGCATCGCTTAGCCATCGTGGAACGTCAAACGATGCGAAAGTCGCCTACACATTAATGCAATTTCACATACGTGTTTTCTATCCAATATTCGTTGAATTAGTAGTAGTTTTGCAGTTATAAATCACGGCTTACCCTCCATTGTGCATATTTATTATATTGTGGATAGTATTTATATGTATATATACATATAAGATTACATTCTTAACAAAATATTTTTAGAGTATTTTGTTAATTAGGTATTGAAATGTGAAGTATTTTGGGTATTTGTCTAGTTTCTAATTTAACTGATTCAAAGAAAGTATTGAGAAAGACGCCTACTATAAGAATGATAATAAATTTTCGTAATTATTGTTTTTACATCGTTATAAGTAAAGCTAGGTGCATAAAACTTAAAAAAAACAATATTCAATACCTACGGTGTAACCGCACACCATCACATTTAATTACTTTTTTTTTTGTATTAAACTTTATCCATCTGCGATCGGTCGTCAGACCATAAGCAAGTTCTTTGTGAGTATAGTTAGGCATTATAGGGGAGCGGTTACGCCACTTCTTCCAATTACAGTATGTGGTCTCTTTTTAACCTTCGGACCACAGTTGACACGTCTAACAACTCAGCAACGAGTGGTTTTGGATGCAAAGTTAAGTGCTCCTTGTGCAGTTTTTTGTGACGCTCTATTTCAGATGCAACTGTCGGCATTTCGAGGTAACTATGTATCTCGCAATTTTTTGTAAACCAAGGGGCATTGGTTATTGCCCTCAGGATGCTATTCTGCACTTATTGGAGGCAGAGTATGTTGCTTTTGCTGGTGATACCCCAAAGCTGGATCCCGTTCGTTCATATTGGTTTAAGCACTGAGTTGTAAATAAGGAGTTTGTTGTCGAGAGATAAGACTAAATTTCTTCCCATGAGACAGTATAGGGAGCGAAATTTGTGATTGACCTGGTCCCTTTTTTGTTTGATGTGGTACTTCCACGTCAGGCGCCTATCAAGGTGAAAGCCAAGATACCTCAGACAATCAGAATGTGAAAGCATATCGTTCCGAAGCCTTACAGGGGGACAATTTCCTTTCCTCAGGGCGAAGGTTATATGGTTGAATTTAGCCACATTTGCGCGGATACGCCATTTACCAAGCCACTTTTGAGTTTCATTTAGTTGTCCTTGTAATTTAAAGCTGGCGATTGTCGGGTTATCTTCAACGGACAGGTATGCTATGTCATCAGCATATGTTACAACGGTAACGGTAATGCTGTAGCATATGGGCAAGCCAAGAAGAGAACTGGACCAAGAACTGAGCCTTGTGGCACTCCAGCCTCAATTTCATAGAGGCTTGATCTTGCTTCTCCTTGTTTAACTTGGAATGATCGCCTAGAGATAACAGGTAACATCAAATGTGATAGTCTTTCTTTGATTTTCACCATTTATTTACTTAACTAAGAAAATGTTGCTTATGATGTAAAATTATAACAATAATTAAACATTCAATGTAAAGGTCTTTAAGTAGGTATATTTCTTCATATCAGAGACAAGTAGGATCCGATAATACCTACTTAATACTTAAAATCTTTAAAAAAATACACCTATTTTTAAACAATGTATTTCGTAATATAAAAATCCACAAAAGATTTCAAGCCGCCATTTGCAATTGCAAAGCTTATCCGCAGGCGAACGCAAGTTTAACGAACATCAGTAAGGAATCGCGTTTGTAAAGTTGTTATAGCGTCACGAAAAAAGAAGATGTATGAACATAAAGTTGAATGACGTCACTTGCTATCAATCAATAAAAAATCGTAGACTTGTTGCTTTTCTATACTATCGATACCATCGCCAAGCCACTTTTGAGCGCCGAAACGAAAATCGTCTGTACATTAGGTAGCCATATTGCAACTTTACAAACGCGATTCCTATTTGATATCCGTTGAACTTGCGTTCGCCTAGAACCTGCCGATAAGCTTGGCGATAGCAAATGGTGGCTTGAAATCTATTGTGGATTCAATTGTATTTTTAAAGATTTTTAGTATTAAGTTAATTAGGTATATTATGTGATGTTTGTTTTTAATATTTGCATTAAAAGTATCTATTTGTCTCTGATATGAAGAAATATACCTACCTAAATAAAGATTCTTATTAGGTATATTGAATCTTTAATTATTGTTGTATTTTCACAAACATCATAAACAACATTTTGTAATTAAATATGGTGGTTTTATGAACTCTGTGTTCTAAGTATTAGGTCTAATTTAACAGATTCGTAGTAAATATACAGCCAGATTTTTGTTACTAAAAAATTAGAATGTTTTTACTTAAGTAGGTACCTAATGTTTCATAACAATATATTTAAGATGAACTAGGTACCTACAAAACAGTTATATATTCAATATAGTAATAATAGCATATTAGACTTAAATAAAAAAAAAAACTGGTTGCCTGTAAAGTCGGTATACGGGCGAAAGTTTTACGTGACAATGATTTTATGTCTGTCTCTCTCGCTCTTAGGCGGGCGCGTGCCTCTCACTCGCTCTCATTGTGAGCGCATAACGTGAGCGGAGCGTAACGCAGTTTCTTGAAGTGTCACCCGGCAAACCAATTTATAAGACGTTGTCACGTCAAAAAGGAACAACACATTAAATAGTAGGTATAAATAAATAACAAAAACATAAGCGATATCCGATAATTGGCACTGACAATGTAGAGTTTTCCAGCTGACGTCCACGATACAGCGTTTTTCATAAATGAGGAATAAGTCTACCACTATCGTTTCGAAAACGCTCTCTCTGTAGCAATACTGCACGATTTTTTTATTACTACTGTTTTTTCCTTTTCTTCATCATTCGTGGTCCAGAAATACATTATATCAATGAAAAAGAGATATTTTATTAAAAAAAAAACACATGGGTACTTCTAAATATTTGTTTTTAAACATAGTTTTTATTCAGAGGCTATTTTCGTAACACACATACATTTAGTAGTAATTTCCTACTATAGCAACAAACTTTAATTTTTTTTTACATTTCTTGCAACACCAGGGTCGCAAGCTGCGAGAGTCGAGACTTTGCTGGGGTGGTCATTCTCCGGCGGGTCGATTCCGTAAAATGGCAGCTAACAATTCTCGTTTGAAATCCATAGTAATAAGATATACATTGCGCATTTGAAATGACGTATGAAATTCATCGATTGTCGCGAAACCGCAATGTATATCTTATTTCTTTCAAAAAAGGTTAGCAATCTTTTACGGAATCGACCCGCGGGTGATCTTTGATGTCACGAGGCGTGATTGCGCAACCCAAGAATGATCATACCGCCAATGTACAACCCAAAAGGGGAAAGTTTGATGGGGTGGACATTGCTGATATGATCATTCTTGGGGCGAACAATCCTGGGTTGCACATTACGGTATCCCACTTTTTTGATAATCATTCACAGATTATAATATGTTTTTACAATCGATTAATCGACCATAGACGACAACTTTAAAAAAATGCTATATACAAAATCATCATTCAAATATCTCTAGGTTGTACTTATAACTAAAATAATTCGATATCTTTACATTTGTGTTTGTGTAGGTATGTGTGTGAGAGAGAGTTTTGTATGCAAAAGTCTGCATGTGTTCGTTATGAATTACATGATTCTTAAATGATTGTATTTTTTATTTAATTTTTTTTACATCACTAAGGTGGCAAACCAGCTTACGGTCCACCTGATAGTAAGTGGTAACCATAGCCTATGTATAATTTGAGTAATGAAATTTGTTACGACCATCGCTATAAAAAGCGCCCAATGTCCATACGTGAGAAGATTTAAATGTGCGTAGTTCTATATCCTGAATAGGTGATAAAAATTATTTTAAAATACGGATAGTAAAACAATCATTCAATTTTTGGTTATGGATGCGGTTATGAACAGGAATAGGTAGTAAATTATTAGTCAAAACCGCTTTTAATAAGTGCTTACTGTCGTTATAAATTAATAAAATAAATTATTATTTTACATATAATTAAAAATATCCTAAATTAGGCATAGAAAAACAGTAAACTAGCAGTAAAGATACCGTTTGTTAGAGTTTCATACCTAAGCACCCAATTACTATGATCACGCTGTCTGTCTGTCTGTCAAACCTTAAAAAGTCTGTTTTAAAGAGTAATAGGTAGGTATATGATTTCTCGTCAAATAAAAAAAATATTTCATGGTCACGGTTATTTTTACTCCATCGCAGCCTAGTTGCTAGTGTGGTCCGCTGCTGTGCAGAGGGTTTGGGTTCGATCCCCTCACTGGACAAACATTTATGTTTGTCTTGAATCTTGGTGTATTTATGTATGATATGTATGTATTTGTATTTGTTGTCTGGTATCCATAACACAAGCTTTGCTTACTTTGGTGATGGAGATGGCGCTGTGTGTAAAGTTCAAAAATATGTATTTATATAACTCTTTATACATGAACTGAGGAAGGAAACCATGAGATCAGCTCCATGGTATAACCAATTATAGTCACTGCAGTTACGCCCTTTCATTTGATACACCACTGGACCGTACGTATTTGTTACCTTAAAGTTTTCATCAATCTTGCACAGAACATACGTAAATCGAAATAAAATAATTTATAAATTACATTAAACATCATTAAAATGTGCGTATAAGATTTCTAAAGTAATCGAACTGTAATGCCAAGTAACTTAACAGATGCTTTTCCAGGTAATTTTCAATAACCTACTTAACTTATTATTTATTAGTAGTCGGTCAAAAGTATTTTATAGCCGAAAGTATCTTCGACCGATATTTTCGTCAAAAGCACATTTGACAATCACCTGCAATTAAAATTTATTTTGACTATTTTTTAAAACTCAAGTGGCAATTTAACATTCTGTTCTGTTGCTCTCAGCATATGTACCAAATTAACTATTTCGCACACGTAAACGTTAAAATTAAGTAAGAATTGGTTTGCTTAACAAAGATTAAATTATAATTTTTTAATTATTGCTGTTAATTAATTAATTTTTTTTATACTACTAAGGTGGCAAACAAGCTTACGACCCACCTGATGGTAAGCGGTCACTGTAAACTACGGACGCTTGCAACACCTGGGGCATCATTTGCGCGTTGCCGACTCTCCAAAAATCTAATAACTTCTTTCTTAAAGAACCCCATACTGTAGTATTTATAGAAAGTCTTAGCAGGGAGCTTATTTTACAACCCAAGCTTTAGCGGGAGGAAGTTTCTCTGAAACCGCACTGTAAATGGCGTTACCATTTTGGTTTTAAGGTGTGATGATAAATTGGACATACATTTACGATTTCTATATCTATTAGCCGATTATGTTGACTTGTTTATCGTACCTATTACTAAAACTTCACCGTTACTTACTATGTTTTAATTGCAATATAATTTTGAATGTTATGAAATATTGATGCTAGCATATTACTGATTGATATTTAATGCAGGACTTAAAAATTTACTTAAAATCTGTATCTGTGTTGTACCATAATTTGAGCCATTTAAAGATATTCTATTTTATTTTATTCCAGTGTGAGTTCAGAAAACGAGCCGCGTAGGTCAGGTTTTTAATAGTATCACACGACCGAGTGTTTTAAAACACTACTTTTGTGAATTTTCATGCACTGCTTTATCTACTCTCACGCAATAAAAAACTAAAAATTACTTAAACTTACTGTGATTTCACCGTTACATACTATGTTTAAATTGCAAAATAATTTTGAATGTTATGAAATATTTATGGTAACATTGTATAATGAATTCTTTGTCTCAAGATTTTGCATATCACTGATAGATATTTAATGCAGGACTTTAAAATGTACATAACATCTGTATCTGGTTATACCATAATTTGAGCAAAATAAAGATATTCTATTTTATTTTATTCAGGTGTGAGTCCAGAAAACGAGCCATTTTTTATAGTATAACCGCGAAGTTTTTTAAAACCTACATATGTGAAATTTCATGCACTGCTTATGTACTCTCACGCAATAAAAAATACAAAACAAACAAACCACATAGCTATTGTAAAAATATAAAAGTAACAAACCACATAACTACTGTACATAGTTAAAAATCTCAAAATTTTATAAATACCTATCAAAATATCTGTCAGTTCAACTTATCCAAAAACCCCACTCCCATTTGCAACCCACAATATACACAAATGCAGTATATGGTTAGTGATACTAATTAGTTCAGCAAATCTTATGTCACAACAATAATTTTGTCACCATTATTACTAACCTCAGGCCGACAGGGCTATACCTGTTTTTTTGACAAGAAAAAGAACTTCAAACTGTAATTCAGATCAGATTTTTGGTAAAAAGTAATTATTATTACCTTTTTAGTGCATCTTTTTGAAGCCGGTTGTTTTTGTTGTTAAAAAGTTTTTATTGGTGCATCATTTTCAAGCCGTTTGTTTTTTTTTTGTTAAAAAGTTTTTAAATTTATCAACATAAACTTACGTTAATCGATAAACACTGACATTAATCGATTGAAATCAATATCGCTTATTGGAACTGGAAGTTCGACAACCATAATCTGTGGTTCAGTATTTGTTAGTGGCGGCATCTATGACAGTGTACGAAATTGGAGTATAAACATAATTATCAAAGGGGCTAAACAACAGATAACAGCACATTCTACGCGATGAACCAGATGTAGGTAACTGTCTCCCCCCTGGCTATTCGTGAGCGAATCTTCACTTGTATTGCGTTTGACGTAAGTAGGTAGGTACCTAAGGAAACAATTACGAAAATATCACTGTTGCATGTTTCGTTGCACAGCAAGCTGATTAGATTTTTTTGACCTTTTACTGGGAAGGTATTTAGCGTAATCTATATAAATAAAAATGAATGGCAAAATTTGTTGCACGAAACTCGAATTCGGGTAATTTTTTTTTGTTGTGTTTATTAGTGTTAGACAAAGGTTTTTATGAAAGAAAAAAAGGTCAACCGCGAGACGGACTCGCGCACTAAGGAAAACTCGAAGACGGCTGGACCAATTCGGATATTTTTTTTTGTTATGTTTGATAGTATTATGGCAAGGTTTTTATGAAATAAAAAACGGTCAAGTGCGAGTCGGACTCGCGCACTAAGAATAAACCGATTATAATGAAATTTTGGTAAGTTGTTATGCACACGCCGGGGAAGGTTTCCGAGAAAGATAAAAAAAAGGGCAAGTGCGAGTCTGACAGGGCCAAGTGCGAGTCAGGCTCGCGCAAAAAGGGAAAAACGGTTTTAATGGAATTTTGGTAAGTTTTTTTGCACACGCCGGGGAAGGTTTCTGAGAAAGAAAAAGGGTCAAGTGCGAGTCTGCCAGGGACAAGTTCGAGTCGGTCTCGCGCACTTAGGAAATCTCGAAGACGGCTAGACCAATTCGGGTAATTTTTCTTTATTGTGTCTGTTAGTATTAGGGCAAGGTTTTTATGAAAAAAAAGGTCAAGTGCGAGTCGGACTAGCGCACAAAGGAAAACTCGAAGACGGGTGGACCAATTCGGATAATTTTTTTTGTTGTGTTTGATAGTGTTATGGCAAGTTTTTATGAAAGACAAAACGGTCAATTGCGAGTCGGACTCGTGCACTAAGAATAAACCGATTTTAATGAAATTTTGGTAAGTTGTTATGCACACGCCGGGGAAGGTTTCCGAGAAAGAAAAAAAAAGGGAAAGTGCGAGTCTGACAGGGTCAAGTGCGAGTCAGGCTCGCGCAAAAAGGGGAAAACGGTTTTAATGGAATTTTGGTAAGTTGTTTTGCACACGCCGGGGAAGGTTTCTGAGAAAGAAAAAAGGGTCAAGTGCTAGTCGGCCAGGATCAAGTTCGAGTGGGTCTTGAGCACTAAGGAAAACTCGAAGACGGCTGGACCAATTCGGGTAATTTTTTTGTTGTGTTTGATAGTGTAAGGGCAAGGTTTTTATAAAAGAAAAACGGTCAAATGCGAGTCGAACTGGCACTTTAAGGGTAAACTGATTTCAATGAAATTTTGGTAAGTTGTTATGCACATGTCGGGGAAGGTTTCTGAATTACTACAACCCTTTCACAATGGGTTGGTGCGGCAGTTGTTTAAAAAAAGAAACACGGTTCACCGGGTTAGCTAGTCATACCTATAAAGAGCACTGCCTAGAGCGTGCAAAATAATAGTAGGTAATAAAATTAAAACATTTGGTTTGCAATTTATTGACCCTCGATCAGACAGGATCATGAGTAAATTATTCTTATATAATACAATCCTTTGCCCGCGTTATCGGTGTAGAATTTCAACGACAACTCCTAACTTATAGAAAAAAAAAACCGACTAACACTTGACGTTTTCAAGTAGCTTATGTCCTTCTTCGGGACTCAAACTATCTCCATGCCAAATTTGACCGCAGTTCCTTCCGCCCTGAATTCGGTTATAGATGTAAGATTTCAACGGAAACTCTTTAATTATAAAAAAACGGACCACCACACTTGACGTTTTCAAGTAGCCTATGTCATTTCTCGGGAGTCAAACTATCTCCATGCTAAATTTCATCTTAATCAGTACAGATGTTTAAACGTGAAGAGGTACAAACAGACAATTTACTATCGCATTTATAATATTGGTATGGATTTTTATAATGAATACATACCTATTTAAAAATTTGCCGTATGATACCTATTCTTCAAAATAATTGTACCTACATCTACTGTGAACAATGTGTCACTAAGATTGAAAGTCTAGAAAGAGATTTCCAATTACTCCTATCCTAAGTAAAAAGAATAGAACGGTAGGTATTTATTTTTTTTTAAATATAAAAAATAAATTAACTATTATATATTAAAAATCGGCATACAAGCCGACGGTCCGCCTGATGGTAAGCGGTCACCATAGCCTATGGACGCTTGTAACATTTCCATAATAAAACCTTCTTTTACTCTAATATCGGCCAGTTAAGAATGTTCTTAATCGTAAACAAAAGAAGGCATTATTAGTCATTGTTATTTAAAATTGAAAGTTGTATTAAATAGAAATTATACTAGGTTATATAGCTATTTTCCTATGATTTTTATGTAAAAACTGAATTTGACGAATGATAAATAAAATATAATAAAATAATTAAAATTTCTATATTATTTAAAAAAATAAATTATTAATGTAGCAAACTGCATTGTGTATTTTAGCAAATAATTATGAACACGCTGTTCCACACAGTCACATGAATAGACTTATTTAGTATTTTGAACATCCTATATTTCATCAGAAGAGGTAAATGTGGCCGAGCTTAGGTTGTAAGAGTAGCCTAATGTCGGCTGTGATTTTTATAGTCTAATAAAATAGTATAACAAACATTAAAAGGCGGCTGAACTTTGGTCATTCAATTAACGGGTATGGAACGCCTTATAAACTATAAGAGCCCTAACTTAGGATATTAATAAATTATAAAATTGCTGTCATCCCCCTTGTCTCGGCCGCAGGCCAACAAAAGGGGTTTGTAATAAAATAAGAATCCTATCATGGGCCCAGTTATTTCTAAGTAACAAATAAAAGTAAACAAATAAAATCAAATAAAAATTCTTTTACATTTCTTTTTTACTGTCCGGAAGCAGTAAGAAAACTCTTGTAAGCTATTTATGGTCAAAAAAACATATTTCCAGAGTGGTATCCGTTGACATTTTCCGCCAAATTAGTGATAAAATTGCACTGCTGCCGCCGGCTTCTATACTAGTGTGTAGCCATAAAGACACCATATTGCATACATACCGCCAATGTTACATTTAAAATTATAATTGAATGACGCATTACATAATCTTTATCATAACCTTTAATGTCTTCAGTCAATCAGTAGGCAGTGAACACGATTTTTAAAATTATAACTTAGTACTTTTTTTTTATCCCACTAACGTGGCAAACAAGCTTACGGTCCGCCTGTTGGTAAGCGGTCACCGTAGCCTATGGACGCTTGCAACACCAGGGGTTTCACTCGCGCGTTGCCGACCCTCCAGCAATCTAATAACTTCTTTCTTGAAGAACCCCATACTGTAGTCCTTAGTTTCTCTGAAACAGTACTGTACGCGACTATTTCGGTTCCAAAGTATGAGAATGAATTCCCTGCCGATGGCGAGCGGTGCGATGGTAGAAAGTAGCCGTGGGCATAATTTCGAACAATTCCTCAGAACACAACCCATTGTACCTACCTATTTTATTATCGTCCTTGCTGGTCTCCGTGAAAATATAAATAAATGTTAGCTCAGAAACCTCCTCCTATTTCAATATTCATTCCTGCCTATAAATAAGGAGTTTTTAAAAAAAAAACTCACATAACATATTTTCTCAGAGAGCGCGCCGAACAGATCGTCTAAAACCTTTTCCATTACAACCAATGACATTCTTTCATGCCTATCAGACAGCAACATTTTAGCAAAAATGTAAAACGCGCCCGGGCGCCGCGAAGTGTATTCTCTGAAAGCCATATAAAACCTTGTTGGTCGGTTTTATTATTAAAAGTGAAAGCCAGATTATTTTAACTTATAAAAATATGTTTCATAATTTATTTTAAAAATATTTCTCACACTTACTTGCATGTTTCAAGGCGCACTCTCTGAATGTAGTCGTTGCGGGTAGACTGGATAACAGTTCGCCAACCCCCTTTATATCTTACGTGGTATACGGGTTCAAACTGTAAAAATATTTAATACACAAGAATAAATTAAACAATCAAAACAACTTCTCATTGCTGACTAGTTTTGTTTCTTCTTATGAAATTAAATTGAATGTTTAATTAAACATTTTTCTCATTCAATTTAAACCTCTAAATATTTTTATACGACTGCCCATATAAAAGGGTCTCAGGGTTCATGTGTGTAGGTATGTATGTCAGTTTCTTTAGTCACCATAATCTTCGAAATGCCTAAACAGATTTGGAATTATGTGCAACCGTTAGAATCCTTACATCCCGAGTGACAAAAAGTTAGAAAAAAAAGACTTCGAACGTCGAACTGAGTATATAGTTTCGTAAATGATTGAGTTATCATTAAAAATAAATTATTCGTAAAAAAATATCAAATATAAATAAATAATTACAAAAATATTAATAGAAACAAATATATTAAAATAGGCCAACTGCCAGTCGCACTCGCGCACGAAGGGTTCCGTACCATTATCTATAAGAACGGCAAAAAAATCACGTTTGTTGTATGGGAGCCCCCTTAAATATTTATTTCATTCTGTTTTTTAGTATTTGTTGTTATAGCTGCAACAGAAATACATCTTCTGTGAAATATTATCAACATCGGACGGATAGCGGAGTCTTAGTAATAGGTTTTCCCTAATTACCCTTTAGGTAAGGAACCCTAAAAAAACACGATTGCCGGCCAGAAAACAAGTTGTATTCGTTAATCTGTATTTACAAAGCAAAAATGGCAAAAAGTCACTCATTTCGTCGCTGACTAAAGAGATAAATAAAATTGTCATTGCAGCCGGAGGACGTTCTGTACATTTTAGTTCGTTTTTGTCAGGAATTTTTACATAACTTCCAATTTTTTGTTTTGTTTGTAATTATATATAAATACAATACAGAAATAAATAACTGCGTCTTTTCTTGCAATATTTAAATCTATCTATCTAATATCTTTAAACGAGCAATTCTTGTATATATGTATATACTAGCTTTTGCCCGCGGCTTCGCCCGCGCTACATTTGGTCTTCGGCTTATAGTTATTCCTGTGCTAAAATTTAGGCCAATTGGATGCCGGAAAAAGTACCGGAAAAAATATTCCCGTCGGAACTCTTGGTCGGGATTAAAAGTATCCTATGTCATTCTCCGTCTCTTTAACAATGCCTGTGCGAAATTTCAGCTGAATCGTATCCACGTTAAATTCGGACTTTTATCGCTCTAGGGGATGATTTTCCAAAAAAGATAAAACACGTCATTCTTAGTTTTTAACCGAAAGGCCATATACTAATTTTCATCCATTTAACTTTAAAAATGACGGAATTTCATACAAACTTTGGACCCCCGTTTCACCCCTTTAGGGAGTGAATTATGAAAAATCCCTTCTCAGTGCACCCATATACCTGATAATGAACCTACTTGCCAAATTTGGAATCTCTAGACCCAGCGGTTTAGGTTGTGCTTTGCTATGTCAGTCAGTCAGTTTCTTGTTTTTTATAATTATTCCCCTGGAAACTTGTCAGTTTTCCGAGATAAAATGTAGCCTAAGTGTTATGTCAAGATATAAGCTACCTGCACTTTGAATTTCAGCCAAATCAGTTATGTTGTTTGAATTTCTTGAATACAAATTTACAACCTCTATTTATCCCCTTAGGGGTGATTTTCCAAAAACGGTGAAACACGTCACTCTTAGTTTTTGACCGAAACGCCATATACCAATTTTCATCCATTATACTTTAAAAATGACGGATTTTCAAACAAATTTTTGGACCCCCGTTTCACCTCTTAAGGGGGTGAATTTTAAAAAATCCCTTCTTATCTCACGTAAACATCATAAAAGGAACCCCTGTGCAAAATTTCAGCCTTCTAGGGTCAAGGGTTTGGGCTAGGCGTTGATGAGTCAGTGATGAATGAATCAGGACTTTGAGTTTTATATTTATAAATATAGAATAAGATATACATATTTATAATCTGAATTTCGGGAACGGCTCCAACGATTTTAATTTAGTATCTGGGGAGTTTCGGGGGCAATAAATCGATCTAGCCTGGTTTCATTTTCAGAAAACGTCGTTCAATCCGTGTTTTCAGGCAATGATAAACTGAAAAATATGACTCTTTCTAACATTAATTGGCCAGTAGTAATACTATTATTTTTACCGAAACAGCAATGATAAAGTTACTTCACAATAGATGGCGTTGCTAAAAAAAAAACGAACGAAGCTCGGTCCTCCAGGTACTTTATTTTAAAGCATATCAAGTCATTAGAAAGGATTTGGTCTGATTTAAGTTCTTTTTGCTATCAATTTTTATGTATGTATAATGTATATCTTCACGGTTTTTAATCCCAAAAGGGGTAATAGTGGTGCTAAAGTTAAACACACACTTCGTGGCGAAGTGATTTTATTTTATTTAAAATTATTGTATAGAGGTAGATGATTATGTTATTTAAGAATGGATGAGTACATAGGTACTTACTGTCTTAAGTAATTTAAAAATGATAAGTATGAATAAGTAAAGAAAATCAACTAAATGCGATTCAGGCTCTCATACTACAAAACACATATAGTAGCAAGATTTGGCGGTCCTTCATCCAGCACGTGTACACATTATTATAACCGATATAATTATACAAAACTAACCACGGTCCGTCTATTCATTGGTCCGGTGGCGACCAGTATAAAAACTGATATTAAATGCATATTAAATAATAATAAATGCAATACCATAATCTAATGCCTGACCGGTGCAACGCGAGTGTCCGGAGTAAAACACTAAACACTACAATACTAATTAATAAATACAATAGCGTCATAAAATGCCTGACCAGCGTCATGTGAAAACAGTGATATTTCGTAACACTTAACACTACACTTTTAATTAAAATGCCTGAATATTAATTTAAGCAATCACCTTTTCTTTAATGTAGTTTGATATCAAAGCTTTCTTTATATTCGAGTATCAATCACCAAAACCTGAATAAATAATAAAGTGATTCCAGTTTCAAGAGTGATGCACATTTCTTTTATTTTATTTTTGTTTTGTTTTTTTTAACCATCACAAAAAAAACAAATCCAGCTTACCGTTATCTCAGAAGCGCAGTCATCTTTTTCATCAGGATCTCCCATACGACTTTCTATTTCGTCCACAACTACAGTCGGTGGTGGTAACACTTTCTGTATGAAAAATTAAAAAAGAAATACTGAAGTTTTTTTTTCAATTTTGTTACCATCGGCAATATTTTATGATAAACATCATATTTTTGTTTTACAATTGTACGTAGTTAAGCAAAAAGAACATAATCCTCAAAAAGGTATTCTAAAATATTGAGCGGCATTACGTTTTAATTCTAGCGAATACGGGAGTTTATTCGGAAAAGTATGGAAAACGTCAGTATCTGGAATTCGAGAGAAAAATATATGCAAATTCCCAATAAGTTGCCGTCCTTTGCTAGTTTTACGTGGTTCACGCTTTTTAATATGGGTTTAAATTGTAGTATCATTTCTAACCAAGGAGTTAGAAAAGGTTGTTACATGGCAGATAGATCATTGATTTGATAACTAAGTTTTGTAAATAAAATAGAAGTTTTGTTATGGAAAACTGAAAGTTTCAGCAGGTTGTCAATACTTTGTTATTAATAATAAAGTATATTTTATTCTTATACCACTAAGACGACAAACATCCTGATGGTAAGCGGTCACCGTAGCCTATGGACGCTTGCAACACCAGGGGTACCTTTGCCGACCTTTCAATAATCTAATACACCTTTCTTGAAGAACCTCATACTGTAGTACTTAGAGAAAACCTTGGCAGGGAGCTCATTCCTTAACCCAAGCGTTCGCTTCCCTTCCCTGCCCATGGCGAGCGGTGCGATGGTATAAAGTGTATTATTTTGAACAATTCTTCAGAACACATTCCATTGTACAAGCTGTATAGCACATACATCATGTCCGCAATCCGCCTGGCCTCTCGAGAAGGACAGTTTTTTGCCGTAATAAAATGCTCGTTATTCAAAAACTAAATAAGCTACAGTAGTTATGCGGATATATTAGTTTAGATAATTAAATAACTAACATTTTTTATAATTATAAGTAATACCTGTTTTGTGTTATATCTTTTGACAACCGAAAACACAAAAAAATCACTTAACTTCATATAAATCGAGTCATATAATTCTAAATTAGTACTATTCATATATTATTAATTAAATTATTAAATACACCTGCGACTCATTAATAGATTTATATTAATAGAATATTAATATTATGGTGTAAATGTTGGTAAAGTTCTAAAAAACACCGGGTAACTTCAAATAAACTAACACGTCATACCATTATACGGAAATTTTGTCTAGCGTCCGAATCCATGAATCGGGAGTTAGACCACTACCTACATTTAACAATTAATTCGGATTGATGACTAAGATTTGTAAGTTTATTCTAACTTTTTTTGCAAAACACCTTTAACGATTTCATTCCGAGATTTAATGTGTCACATTTGACTCATTGGTACTTATATTTTGTTAGCGTCAAATCTTTCATAAAATAAATCATAATTTCCTGTCAGCTAATGCACAAAATTACTGAACTTGTATATTTGAACGCACCATTCTAATTTAAAGATACATTTTTATGGGTAAGGTAGTATGTTTATCATGGGCGTAGCCATCTTTTGGGCTAGGGGGGGGGGGGGGGGGGAGACTAGGTATAAAATGTTTTTTTTTTTTAAGTGAGAGCTGTAAAAAGTGAGCGGTAATACATGTGCACTGCGATTACAAAATAGATATATAAATTATGTATACTTAAATATAGTCTCATCCCAATACATAATAATTACTTATATACCTACTTTAAATAATGCTTATAACACAAATAAATATTACTTATAAATACATATAACAATACAATGTTCAACTAAAATAGTAAATATATATATATATAAAAAGTAAAATAACAGTGTTTAAGGAAGTGAAAGGTAGAAGAAGAAAGAAGAAGAAAAATATTTATCTAGCACTCATTCACACGTATGTACTTAAAAAGAATAAAACTAAAATAAAATCTTAAAAATTAAAACTTAATCTTGTTTTCCTTCAACTTGATTAATAATAAGTGCCAAAAAGGTCTCTTTCTCAGTATAAGCTGCAGAAAAAGCTACAGCACTGATATTCTGTAAGAGCCTATTCGGGCTGTCACGAACCAGTGTGACAGTAAAAACATAAAACTTAACATTAAACTTATAAGATGAGGCTGAATGGAATAAAGTCCTTTGGCCACTGACTGGACGAAAAAAATATTAAAAATAATAAGTTATTCTGTGGAATCAACATAATATCATGGTCTGTGATAAAAATTCTCTTTATATATATAAAAAAACAGTGCAAAAGTGTAAAACTAAATGTCTTTCAAACTAAAAACAACCAAGAAAAGCAATAGCAATAGACGAGTGACATCTTACGAATTTTCGATCAGGACACGTGACCTGACGCGAGTTTAACAGTTTTTACCTATCACAAAAAAAGTGCACAGCACCGTTAAAGAAGTTTTCACTTCAAAAAGTACAAAATTAAACAATGAACATAAATATCTAGAACTAAACATGGGGTAAATACTTAACTACAGATTATGATGTATTGAGATTTGTTGCATAAGATTGCAGAAGTAATCGCAATACCAACAGTTTATTGACATACGTCAGGTTACAGATACTTCAAGCAATCCTAGCAGCCTATTCCCCTTCCAGGTAAGATGACTCACGAAATCTGTTTATTTAACAAAAGGCCTTAAGATATTTAATAAATTATTGTTTTGTAATTGCAGCACGACATGGTGGGGGTAAGTCGTTCCAACACCGACTTGCCGCAAACTTAAAGCTGCCACGAAAAGCTGCTGAATAATCCAGGACAATGCCACCGATGCCAGGACAATGCCACCGATGCCAATTGTATGGCCACGCACAGCGCAACTGCAGACGCAGACCGCGCTGCGTGAAATGTCTGCGTGATCACGCTACTCCGGACTGTGATCGCAATCGCGATAACGCATCCGACCCAGTCGTTTGCGTACTCTGTGGGAGCGAAGGCCACCCAGCGAATTACCGCGGGGGCCCCGAAGCTCCCAAACAGAGCTCGCGTAAACCCAAACAGGGTAAATCGCGCCCCCCCGCCCCCCGACAACAGGCTCCGCTCGTGCCTGCTCCCCTCCCTGCCGTCAACGCCTGGAGCCGTCCTCCAGCGCAAGTTGACGCATCTAAATCGAAAGAGACAGACAAACTTTTGTCTGCTCTCCCTGGGCCCGTCTCAGTCACGGGTATTCCCTACCCCGCCCCTCTTATGTCCCGGGACATCCCGCGTCCAGCGCCTCTCGCGCAAACGCGTCTTGCCCCCCGCGCCCCTCTCTCGCGCTGCCCCGCAACGCCGCTCAGACGGCCGAGCAGCAGCATTTCGGTATTCTTACCGAGATTTCTTGGGCCTGTGACCCATCCTATTTCGAGATCGTGTAATGCTCAGCTTCATGGCTAAGCATCGCGACTTCTTCGCCGCCCTCCGCAGGTTGGCCCCAAAACCTTAAAACCAAAATGGATTGCACAACCGCGCGCGAAAAACCCCGGTCCGTCTCCTTAGGCTATTTTAATGCCAACGGTCTTCGTAACCAAAGAGAGGAATTATCGCAATTCCTCTCGTCCCAAAAACCGGACGTCTTCCTCATCCAGGAAACGTTCCTAAAGCCCGCTGTCCGCACCCCTTCGATCGCAAACTATCGCACCGTCCGTAATGATAGAACTGCCTCCAATCTCGGAGGCACTCTCATCTATTACAGGCGCTCCCTGCATTGCTATCGATCCTCCACCACTTACGAATTTAGAAGCATCCGTCTGCCGCTTAGCGATGACCGGCCATCAGCCGATCATCATTGCATCGGTTTATCTCTCTCCCCTAAAAGACTTGCTCGAGAGCGACCTTCAGTCGCTCTTAAATTTAGGCGACGCCGTCATTCTTGCCGGCGACCTAAATTGCAAGCATCGCCGCTGGAACTCTTCTGTAACTTCACGGAGAGGCAGACTCCTTGACGATTTAGTTGACAGACTAAACTTTGATATCATCGCTCCCATGATGCCCACTTTCTTTCTCCACAATACTAGGAACAACCCTGACTTACTGGACATAGCACTTCTAAAGAATGTAAGGCTAAGCTTTCGCTCTATAGAGGTACTTGACGAACTTGACTCGGACCACCGCCCTGTCGTCCTCCGATTAGGTGCCCCTTCGGACTCTCCTCCCGACACTAGAACCGTGACGGACTGGGATAAATTTGGGCAATTGCTCGAAAATCCCAGCTCGCCTCATCTAGACCGCGTTCCCAACGTAATCTCTTCCGCGACCGACCTAAACGTAGCTATCGACTCACTTACTAGCACCTAACCGCCACCGTTGGCGAGTGCTCACGACAGGTGCCGGTTGGTGATTATCACCACCTAATCCTGCCTCAGCACATCAGGTCGCTAATGACTGAGCGTAACGCGGCCCGCCGCGCACGCGATCGCGCTCCCACTACCGAAAATAAAGCTCGCTTCAACGACTTACACCGCCGTGTAATAACCGCTGTAGCTGAGCTTCGCGCCCAACGTTTCGGTGATCTTATGGAGAACATCTCTCCTTCTCACCAAGCTTATTGGCACTTAGCCAGAGCTCTAAAATCCGAAACCGCCAACTCTCTCCCTCCGTTAACTCGTCCCAACAACGTTCCCGCGTTCAATGACGACGAAAAAGCGGATTGCCTAGCGTCTAGCCTCCAAGCCCAATGTGCCTTAAGCACACAGCCTTTCGATCCCGACCACGTGCGCGAGGCAGACGGCGAAGTGGAGTGCAGAACTTCTCTGCCTCCACAAGACCCCCTGCCCCCTGTCACTGTAGACGAAGTCGTACAGGTCATCAAAGACCTACGCCCCCGTAAAGCCCCCGGTGCTGACGGTATCTCTAACGATATCCTAAAGCGCCTCACTCTTCCCCGTAGCGATCTTTAACGCTGCTATGGAACATTACATCTTTCATTCTCAATGGAAAGATGCAATTGTTATAGGCATCCATAAGCCAGGCAAAGCTCGTACCGAGCCGTCCTCCTAGCGCCCCATAAGTTTACTAAAGGCCCTTGGTAAACTCTATGAACGCCTCCTCCTCGCTCGCCTACGGAACGCTATAGTCTCCAGAGGCATTTTAATAGACGAGCAGTTCGGCTTCCTTGCCAAACACTCATGCGTCCATCAAGTCCTCCGCATAACGGAACATATTCTTACTGGCTTTCAACCAGCGTTAGGTAAGACCCGTCACACGGGCGCTGTCTTCTTCGATGTAGCGAAAGCTTTCGACAAAGTCTGGCACAACGGTTTAATTTTTAAACTGTACAACTTTCAGTTGCCAGATCGTCTCGTGCTCATCATACGAGACTATTAGTCGAATCGTAGCTTTCCCTACAAAGTAGAAGGCACTCTTTTTCCCCTCCGTTCCATAGAAGCAGGAGTCCCGCAAGGGTCCGTGCTCGCCCCTATCTTGTACCTTCTGTACACTAACGATATCCCTAAAACGATAGGTACCAATCTAGCCCTCTTTGCGGACGATACCGCTCTCTATACCACAGATAGGCAAGTGAGTCGAATCACTGAGAGACTCCAATCCGCTATCACCGCCCTAGGCGAATGGTTTCGGAAATGGAGAATCGAGGTGAATCCCGACAAAAGCTCTGCCGTCCTCTTTACCTAAGGCCTCCCTCCGCGGCCAACTCCCCTTTCTCTCTTCGGTCGTGCCATTCCCTGGCAAAATAAGACCAAATATCTCGGTGTGACCATGGATAGTCGTTTGAACTTCCAAGCTCACACCAAAATAGTCAGAGACCGAGCCGCTTTTGTCCTCGGTCGTCTCTATCCCATGATAGGCAAGTATAGTAAGATGTTGCTTAGAAATAAGCTAAATCTTTACACAACTTGTATCCGCCCCATACTAGCTTATGCTAGCGTAGTCTTTGCGCTGTCCAAGCGCAATCTCCACAAACTCCAGACCCTCCAAAACAGCTTTCTTAGAGCGGCCTCTGGAGCCTCTTGGTACGTTCGCGGACCTACACAGAGACTCCGAACTTCCCACGATTCCCCAATACTTTAAAGACTTGGCAGTCCGCTTTTTCGAGCGTACGCAAAATCACCCGAATCGACGAATTGTGCAATCAACAACGTATCGTCCCCCCGATCGACCCGGTCACGTTCGTAAAACTATTGTTAGGCGGCCTCGGCACGTACTAACGTCCCCAGATGACGATCTCGCTGTCCGGATAGCGAGATGAGTCTCTACGACCTCTCCGAATAGGGCCTCCCTCCAAACACGATGCCGACGTTCCCGGGTTCGTCGGCGCCCACAAGGATACACTAGGTATCAAAGAGTGCCGGGGCGCTTCTCGCCCCCACTTAATCGCAACCGTACCCGCGTAACGGGGAACTCCCCTCCTGGCGGTGACTCACCTTCGGGTTCGAGACTCACGCCGGTCGAAGGGACGCCCCCGAGAGCGACAACCCAAGCCGAGGCTTCCCCCGCGGGGAGCCCTTGAGCGTTGGGCGCTATATGGGCTGAGGCTCCTTCAGAGTCTCGCCCCAAAAGTCCGGTGAAGCAGTAATGGCTGCAACAGCCAACTGCATAGTCAGCTCAGAAAAAAAAAAAAAAGCTGAATAATGACGAGGACAGATAATCAGATACGAAGATGCACGTGTCTAATCTATCGATCTATTCCTATCTCCTGCCCAAGACAACTTTTCAAAGAGGTAAGTTGGTTTTTTGGTTTTGACGACACCAAACATCAGTGTAGCCAGGTGCAACGTCCGGCGTGCACTCATTTTCAATAACTTGGCATTGTTTAAGTAGGGAGTTACATGCATTCTAGGTGAGATTGAAAAACAAAAGCGAGCACATGCATTTTGAATCCTTTGTATTAGATTCTCCGTCTTAGCCAGCAAACAAGGTCCATAAGCAGCATCTGCATAGTTTATCTTAGATAATACTAGGGACTCACACAGCTGAATTCGAGTGTCAATGCTTAGGTCTGGTCTTACTTTATATAGTAAACGCAATCTATAAAAGCAGTTGCGGACACTCTCCAAAATATGTGTCTCAAATCTTAAATGGCTATCCATTACTAGCCCTAAGTTTCGAGCTTCAGCCTCACAGCTAATTGAAACACCTGAAATGGCTATTACTGGCTGAAGTTGGGATTTTTTTGGATTTGTTTCTTTGAACCTAAGATAATAACTTTTGATTTAGTAGGGTTTACTGTAAGATTGTTATTATTTGAACATATTGCTACTCTATTTAATTCCTCATTTATGTTTTTTACAGATAATGAAAATTTTCTAGACTAAGAGGCGAATAGATTTGCAGATCATTAGCATATAGATGATATTTGCAATTTTGTATACAATCAATGATGTCTGCACTATTAATAATGAAGAGCAAGGTTCCTAAAATGGAACCTCGTGGTACACCTCGCTCTACTGGCTGCACAGTTGATGTGTTCCTTGTACTATCTTCCATAGTAATTTCCACAAATTGAGATCTATTACGAAGATAACTATCAAACCAGGCTACTGCAGAAGAATAAAAACCATAGAAGGATAATTTAGACAAGACAAGAGAAGTATTGATACAGTCAAAAGCACGCGAAAAATCTAGTAATACTAATATGGAACCTACCCCATTGTCTCGTGAATACAAAATATTGTCAATGACATCTATTAGTGCTGTAGTTGTACTTTGTTGAGTTCGGAAACCTGACTGAGTCTTCGGCAGAATGTTATTTTGTTCAACAAAATTACACACTTGTATACTGACAACTTTTTCTAATATCTTAGAGATGCATGACAAGATATTAATTGATCTAAGATCTTTTTCACTGCTAGGATTAGGAAGTTTAGGAATGAGTCTTACTATTGCTACTTTCTACAAGTCTGGATATACAGAGCTGGTAATAGACTTATTTATTATACTAGTTATGACACCTAGAGTTTGGGGTAGAGTCATGTTTAACATCTGCAGTGATATGTGGTCCGTGCCCTGAGCATTAGAATAAAGACTTTTTATTACACTCATTACCAAGTCTTCATCTACGAGGCTTAGCTTTAAAGTAGCACTACAATATCTATGAAACTCATAGTAAGATAAGCTATGTACTTCATTATTCCCCAGTATATTTAAAAAATGACTATTTATACTGTTCGGATCACTGAAATCAGCTGGCAAAAGGGTGTTATGGTTGCTTTTACTTTGAATGTTACTTTTAATATTCTTCCATAAAGCTTTAGGGTTATTTAATTTAGCATTTATAAACTGCTCAAAATAGGCTTTTTTTTCATTATGTATTTAACAGTTGCTCTCATTTCATTATAAAATTGTTTGTGAGATTCTTTTTTTGTAACCTTATATCGATTATGACTGTTGTTACGTATTTGTATCATTTTTTTTTATAGTGTCAGTTATCCAGGGGTATGAGTGTTCTTTAATATAGATAGTCTTTTCTGAAGCATGTAGATCAAATAACCAAGTTAAAGTGTTAGTGAGTTGTAGTACCATTTCATTGACATCAGCTATCTGTTCAATGAGTTGCCAATTAATTAAATTTAAGTGATTTTCAAAATCTTCAAATATTATATCCTTTATAGGCCTTTAAGTAATACATAGCGGTGTAGGTTTTACTTTTTTTAGACTAAGCTCAATATGCACTATACAATGGTTCCCCAGCTCAGGAATATGTGTAACACTAGCCTGCTGTACAGGTGCACTTGTGCAAATAATATCAATCGAGGTCTCGCTGTGGGATGTGAAATGTGTTGCTTTGTTTATATGTTTTTTTAGGCTTATTGACGTCAGGCATTCTTGTAAGCGTTTTGTTTTATTTCCTCCAGGACTTAAGATATTGATATTAAAATCTCTTGTGAGAATTATGTAATCTGCCCATGCAAAAGTACTCACTGACGTAGTGATGGCGTCAAGGAAAGGATTGACATCTAACCAGGGAGGACGGTATGCGGTGCCAATAACGACTTTAAAAGTATTAATTTTGACACTTATCCACATTTGTTCTACATTAGGCGTGACTGGATGGGGACAATTTCGCGCGTATATCCCTTTTTTAATATAAAAGCCCACTCCTCCCCCTCTGCCACCCCTAATATTCTGTGGCCGTGGTATATGTCGTAATCGGTATCCTGGCACTACTGGAGCACGGCTCTCTTCTCCAGCTCTAAGCCACGTCTCGTTGATACTTATTAAATCTAATGCCAAAATTTCCATGTTTGCTATAAACTCGTCATGGCCCGAGCTTAGATTTTAGTAAATAAGATATTGACACACGTAAAAACAAAGGCCCATAGAAAATATTAAAAAAAATTAAGAGAAAACTGCGCACTGAGAAAGTGCATAACTGCAATATGGTGAGTTTTAACATATTAAGAGTGCCTATTTTTAAACTATTTACTCCATTGTAACATATACCGTTTCCTAATATAAAAAATCTTTTAATATACATGTAACATATCCTTAAAAAGTAAAACCTAATTAAATGATATCTTTTTATACCACAACTTAATAATCTTTCATTGTCTTTTATCCCAGGACAACTGTGAAACATAAAAACAGCTCTAAAACTAGAAAAAATAACTGGTTTACATGTTAAACTATTATAAGAACTATTTATAAAACTAGTTATTTTGTGACCCAACAGGCTGTTGCTTAAAAATATTAGCTATTTCTGAGTCTGTGCGTACACGGTGAGAGGGCTTGCCTTGCTCTTGTCTTGCATATATGCGCCCATCCCTTGTCGAGTAGTCTTTCAATTTCTTTTTAAAAATGCCAATAGATTGTCTGTCTCTTATAGTATGAGGCAGTCAGTTCCCAAGCCTAATAGCCTGGACAGTAAAAGAGTTTCCGTAAAAAGTGGTGTTGTGAGAAGGGGTTTTTAATAAGAGTGATGTATGAGATCTGGCTGGTTTATCTTTTGAGAAAAGAAAATTAAAATGTTCACGTAAATAGCTTGGGGTTAAGGGATTGCAAAGAAGATTATAGAGTAAAGACAGGACATGAGTGTTCCGCCGAAGACGGATTGGGAGCCACTTGAGCCTTTTTCTATACTGAGAAATGTGATCTGTCTACCGCAATTTAAAAATGAATCGGACGCTCAAGTTTGTTTAAAAGCTCCTATGTGGCATCAATGTAACAAATGTCAGCATAATTAAGAAGGGGAAGAAGGAGAGATTGCGTTAAACTGATTTTAGCATTTATGGGTAAAAAATCTGAAGGCACTTAAGACTGTGAAAAGTAAAATGTGTCCGTTTGCTAACTTCATTGACTTGTGCATCCCAGGAAAGATTGTGATCTATCAGGATTCCTAAATTTTTGGCACAATTTGTGTATTGTGTGTTTACATCGATAATCGAATTCAGGGCGGGTAGAACCGCGGAAAAATTTGGCATGGAGATAGTTTGAGTCCATGGAAAGCACATAGGTTACTTGAAAACGTTAAGCGTGAGTCAGATTTTTACTGTAATTTAGAAGATGCCGTTGAAATCAGAAACACCGATAACCGAATTAAGGGCGAGCGAAACCGCGGGCAAAAGCTAGTAGATAAAAAATAAAACGATCGTGAGTCAACATGGCCTTGCATCATCAAATACTGAGGAACTACTTCTCTACTCGTAAAGGTTTGGCGAACAGTTGACTGTTAAGCTGGGTACAGATTATTTGAAACACAAGATGTCTTGAAAAGTGAATTCATTTTTAAGCATTTTTAATGTGATTAGTTATGATTTATTATATTCTTAATTTCTTATCATTTTTCCAAAATTCTATTCAATTTTTCATTTATTATATCTTTTCGTAAGTCCTGTTTTGTTTTAGATTAGTGGTATGAGCTACTTTTTCAATCTAGAAGAAATAAGAAGGACATTTTTGGGATGTTAGGGTATATTTCCGTCTTATCCTCGAATTCCCAAAGCTTGATTAACTTTACAACTTGGTGAAGTAACTCATTTTTCTCTCTCTTTTTAAATATTTTCTGGAATTTGTTTGTTAGCCTTTTTTAGTCTCTAAATTTAAAAAAACGCGGTATAATTTTAGAAACACTTACAAGTTATAACACTCCTAAAAAAAGTCACCTGAAAAAAGAGTCAAACAAATAATTAACACACTATTTCTGTCGTGTATTGAATGATTTTTTTTAAATCAAAACCAAGAAATTAATTTGATAATATATGTATATAGCGTGTTAGGATATAATGTGCCTGAACTGAAACGGGTGGGACTTTTTTTTGTTTTTTTCCTGATCTGACTGCAATTGGCTGATGCAGCCATTACTGCTTCACCGGACTTTTGATGCAAGACTCTGATGGAGCCGTCAACGCTCAAGGGCGCCTCGCGGGCGTCACTTCGACCGGGGTGGGTCTCGAACCCAAAGGTGAGTCAGCGCCACGAGGGGAGTTCCCCGTTACGCGGTTGCGGTTGCGATTGCGATTGAGTGGGGACGAGAAGCGCCCTGGCACTCTTTGATACCTCGTAAATGAGGTAGGTCCGACGAACCCGGGAACGTCGGTATCCTGTGGGGGGGGAATCATTGAGACTTATCTCGCTTTCCGGATAGCGAGACCGTCGTCTGGGGCCGTTAGTACGTGCAGAGGCCGCCTAGCGATAGTTTTTCGACCGTGCCAAGGTCGGTCGGGGGGATTATAGGTTGTGCATTGCACAATTCATCGATTCGGGTGATTTTGTGTACGCTCGAAAAAGTGGACTGCCAGGTCTTTAAGATATTGGGGAATCGTGAAGAGCTCAAAGTCGTACCAGGAGGCTCCGGAGGCCGCTGTAAGGTTTTGGAGAGTCTGAAGTTTATGGAGATTACGTTTAGATAACGCATAGACATCGCTAGCATAAGCTAGTTTGGGGCGGATGCAGATGACGTAAAGAGGCAGTTTATTTCTAAGCGACATCTTTCTGTACTTGCCTATCATAGGATATAGCAGGGAGTATCTAGAATTTACGTTATGGTAGACATATTTATTTTGTATTGACGTGATTATTTTTTTCATAGAAAAAAAATTGGAAATAAAAACGCGTCAAAATTATCTAGATAAGTATACGTCGCCCTAAATAACCCTTTCAATCCCCGCAATAGTCTGCAGTAATTGTTGAATTTTAATCAATGGGCCATCATTGGGAAATATCTAACTGGATGCCTCACGCAACTCCTGCCAGTATCACGTATCACGCTGTCAACGGCTAGCCGATTGCTTTACTCTAATGGTAAAAGTTTTCAAGTCCATTAAATACAATTTCCATTAATAACTGAAAAGACTAACTACGGACACGTATCTCCAACTGCTTTAAACCAGACATTACTATCAGCACAGCACAAAATCATTCTACCCTAAAGTGTGCGCGAACACCTGAACGCTAAACTTATTGTAAAGTGCAAAGGCCCGTGTAGAAATGGGCTTGTGCAAAAAAAATTTAATAAATAAATGTAAGTACATAATGCAATACCTAATCATGTAATAATTTGGTTAGGCAAAGTGATGAACTTTGAATCTCCTTAGGTCATATTAAGGTACAGTTTAAAAATCTTTTTTATGTGTTCAAAACTCTCGGCATATTAAAATATTACAGCAATTTACTACTTACTACGCGACACTAGCGATCAAACACCGGTTTAGGCAAGTTTGTGTCACTAATCAGCTGACTTAACAGTCTGTATCAAACAGTGTTAACATTTAAAATTCATTTATAAATGAGTTAAACGCATTATGTCATAGCACAGTACAAACATAAGTTGTATTTTGCCGCGGTTAAAATTATCAAGTAGGTGTTTAATTAATTTTTTTTTTATAAAAGGTTAGTTGGTCAGGGCAATGATATGTCATTATTTTCGTAGTTAATATTCTTGATACTACCTCCCATTTTAGCTCGGGCACATAATATCCTTACACCTCATATAGCTGTCATGTACATCTAGGTAATGCTGCCAGTAGTGCTCATTATAATGTAATTTAAAACTGGTAACATTCAGTTCTAAAGCTTAATAAAAAAAAATCCAAATTAAACCAGCTTCAAAAACCAACTGAAAAGTTAAAATATAGGGTCTTACTAGGCTGATGGTATGACAGAATGTTAAACTACGTGTTTTATTTGCTTTGCCGTTAGATGTTAATAGAATGGTCTATTACTTATCTCCTATTTTACCTATTTTTACTGCATTTCATATAGTGATAGTGTAAAAAAATTTAAACATCAATATAGATCGATGTTTATCATGGGTCTTTATTTTTTATTCCTTCCTATTCTTAACTTTGCCGCTAGCATCGATCGATCATATCTTGATCTCACCGAAGAGCAAAAAAAAAGCAATAAAATGTTATTAACATCGAAATTCTACTTATACTTACTAATATAAATGTGAAACTAGACATCATAACAAACTGAATGTCAATTTCTTTCTATATACCGTCTAGCTGACCACTATTAATATAAATAAAAAAACCGGGCAAGTGCGAATCCTGCTTGCGAACTGAGGGTTCCTTATTTAGCTTGCAATCAGTTTATTATTCAGTCTGAAAGTATTTTTTTTTAATTCCTATAAACTCTTTTCACCATTATCATTTCAGCAGCTAGACGCCCATTGCTGGAGACAGTCCTCCTCCTAGCTTTTCAAAATTCAATCCAGCCACTTCCCGCATTACATCTAGATAATGACCAACCCACACTGCGGTTTCCTGAAACGCTGACCATAGTTAAGAAGTCTAGAGTCTTCCTTCCCCTTCTTTTATCAGCTGTTTGGGCAGCTTGGTCTGTCCATGGCCACTTTAGGTTGTATAGTAAATATAGTGTGTGCTATCGTGCTTAGAACTGTCGTGGTCACTGTACTTCTATCTAATACTTTTAAAAGAGCAATTCTTGTATATATGTGTATATAATCTGAATCTCGGAAACGTCTCCAACGATTTTTATGAAATTTAGTATGTGGGGGTTTTAGGAACGATAAATCGATCTCGCTAGGTTTCATTTTTGGAAAACGTCATCCGTGTTTTCAGGCAATGATAAGCTGAAAAATATGACTCTTCCTGACATCTATTGGCGAGTATATATATTATTTTCACCACTTGACAATAGATGGCGTTGTAAAGCAACACTAAAGCTGCTTGACACTAGATGGTGTTGTTAAAAAAAACGAGCAAAGCTTGGTCTTCCAGGTACTATATCCTTATAAAACATCGCAAACCTCCTATCAAATCTTGTTTGCTTTTCAGTAACTGACAGTGACTGCATAGTATCTGGTAACTTGAAAATCTGGCGAATTCAGAATATTGCAAATTGAAAATTTAATATAATATTATATATAATATAAAAATATAATACCCGACAACGGATACAAATATATTTTTAGTGTTAAAAAATATATATTATTCATAGAACCCAATCTTAAGACAAAATCAAATAGTAAATGTTTGTCTTGTGCGGGAATCGAACCCACGCCACTTGATTCACCAGTCGGGTCACTACCCCCCTGAGCCACGGAGCCGACAAGTTCATTTTACTGGTAAATATTTTTCTTAATTACATTGTTTCAAGGATTTTTTGGAAGTGCCTAAGTAGTAGTAATTGATACCTATTATTTTTTTTTATATAAATAAAAATTGTTTGATACATTACTTATGCATGATGGTGCAAATATTACTTCTAAATTTTAATTTTATTTACGAATACTAACCGACTAGTTTAGTATTGTTTTAGTTGTGTTCTATGTCAGAATAACGTCCTATAATCCACTGAGGAAAAACCTTTTCTATATTTTTTAATACTCAACCCTAAAAAACAACAGGTACAAAATAATAAATTGTAATTGTAAATTATTGTTTTCGCCAATATTAAGGTATTAAATTAAGTTAGAATACGAGCCGACATGTACTAAGAAATGTACATAATTTATTTTCTGATTTTGACAATTTTCAACGCTATTTCACCGAGTCCAGTGAACGGTGGAACGACGTTATAAAAGAATAGTTTTAATCCGATTTTATTAACCCATTGAACACTTTTATCTTCACGACAATTCGTATGTCCTAATCTCATCCTAATGTTAACATATATATATTTGTAAAAGTTATTTTTGTTTGTTTGATACCTATTGCTAACTAAATAGCAAACTCCCTTACTTTAATTAAATTTATTTTTTTAATATTTTTGAACATTATACACAATGTTGTCTGGTTTGAAATTAAGCAAAGTTTGTTTCATGCAAAAGATAACAGACAACGAATACAAATATATATATGATACTTTTTTTTAAATAAATATATGTTATGGATAGATAAGATATATATTTTATTGCACACCAAAAAATTAATTATAAACAAATTAAAATTTATAACCAAATGTATAGTTTACAATTAGGCGGTATTGTCGCTCATAAGCGAACTCCACCACACCTTTGGGTAGATAGAAAAAGAAAAATATACAAAAAATATGCATAACTAAATTAATACCTGGGTATTAACATTTACGTAGAACATAATATATTATATAATATATTTAAAACTGTAGATAATAGTCAAGTTAAATAAATACGTATACATCTATATATATATTAGATGTAATTTCATATTTATTAATATATAATATATAAATACACATGAATACACATAAATACACTTATTAACATATATTTGATAAGATACATACAGTAAATTTATTGAACAAGATTGCTTATGGTTTAATTTGATTCCTGAAAATATTAACTGATTGAGCTTTTTTAAAGAATAAAGGCAATTTATTCCACAGTTTTGTTGCATGTACCGTAAATGTATTTGCATAAAAATTTGTAACGTGGGTTGGTAATTTAAGTAGAAGATGGGTAGAAGGCCGAAAATGTAGATTAGAACCTTCCTATAAATGGAAATCGCTCCTTTAGTGGTTACTGTCGATCCTAACAGGAGGCAGATATTAGCTTAGAGCTTCTAATTATACTAATTTGGGTCTCAGTAGGGTTTATTTTAAGACCATATTAACTCCATTTATTTATGATATTTATATCAGTGTTAATAGTATCAATAGCCTTATTGAGGTCATTGAGTGAGGCATGAGTATAGATTTGAAAATTGTCTGCATACAAGTGGTAGAGGGAAGAGATTGAAATATTATAAATGAAAATAACAACAAAGAAGTGGAGCCAAGATGCCACCTTGAGGTACGCCAGCTAAATATCGCACCAAGATGAAAACGTATCCTCAACTTTTGATACGTTGCTGGCGTTTATGAAAATAGCTGCGAAACCATTCAATTTCCGCTGGAGATATGTTAAGAGTACGTAATTAAGCAAGTAAAATATCAAAGTCTATTGTGTTAAAAGCATTACTGTAATCCAGTAATCACAAAACAGTTAGTTCTTGACGGTCCATGCCAAGACAGATATCATCAGTAATCTTTGCAAGTTCAGTACCCGCACTATGACCAGGTCGGAAGCCGAATGAAAAAGAAAAGGAAACCGAAAAGATAAGGTGGCAATTCTCTGGCCTTTTCACCTTGGGTGTTTGTTCGCTAGTGTCGTTGTAAGTTCACACCATTTCAATGTGGCGTCTGCAGTTTTGAATTTTGACTAGCGGGTCAGAAAAGTTTGTTGTACCATATTTCACAGTATACTGTGAATTATGAAGCCTACTAAATCATCCAGCGGGAATCAAGCGGCGGCAATTTTTATACCACTAAGGTGGCAAACAAGCTTACAGTCCGCCTGATGGTAAGCGGTCACCGTAGCCTATGGAGGCTTACACCAGGGGTATCACTTGCAATCACAGTATACTGTGAATTATGAAGCCTACTAAATCATCCAGCGGGCATCAAGCGACGGCAATTTTTATACCACTAAGGTGGCAAACAAGCTTACAGTCCGCCTGATGGTAAGCGGTCACCGTAGCCTATGGACGCTTACACCAGGAGTATCACTTGCGAGTTACCGACCCTTCAAAAATCTAATTGAAGAACCCCATACTGTTGTCCTTACAAAAAACCTTGGCAAGGAGCTCATCCCACAACCCTAGTGTCCGCAGGAGGAATTTTCTCTGAAACCGCACTGTAAGCGACCATTTCGCTTCTAAAGAGTGAGAATAAATTCCCTGCAAGTGAGTTTGGGATCGTCGACAATTTTCACTGCCGTCGTTAAATCGAGTCAAAAGGGCCAAGCTAATAGTACTAGTACTCCATATGGGGCCGAACTTGAGACTTGTAAAGCAGCAACCTTTGCCCTGATGTGAAGTACTGCTTTGCTCTGTTGAGTACTCCAAGACTCATGCCATCAGGCTTCTTACCATCATCTCTAAATATACCAACAGGCTCTAAAATGGCAGGAGTGTTGATGCTCACTAGAGCTCGACGTATAATGTCATTGAGGCTGCTGTGGCGAAACGTTCTGCCTGCGCTTCGAACACATGATAAGCCATGGTGACCGAGGGGATCGATCATGTCGCCGCATTGACAACGATGGGGTATATTAGTGACCGCTCCTACACGTAAGCAAGTTGCAAGTCGAAATGTGGAATTATCCATTAGGGTGCCTGTGGTTGCAGATGGAAGCGCCTGTAACCAAAGCCGGGAGTCAGGGCTGTTGAAGCTGCAAGAAGACGAGCACGATCTGCAGAATTGACAGCCGTTTCCAAAAGTATTTTCCGGTTCAATTCGCAAAGCGGCCCGTCCCACAATCTTTGTGATGTTGAAACAATAGGAAAGTCAGTATTTGGACAGGTAAGACTCCATGTGTTTTTAGCTTCATTTAAAAATGAGATCTCGAAATTACTAAGAGGAAAAAGAATTTTGTTTATAAGGGGTTGAGTACTATGAACTGAAGATAAAAGAGCTGGTAGGGCTACTGCGGAAGTTTGGACTTATCAACAATTTTAATATTCTGAGCAACAGACTGAAAACTTTTAATAATATGGGAATTGTTATCATTTTGACATAGAAATAGTTCACATTTTGATAGATTAAGTTCTAAACCAATATTCCGAAACTCTTGCATAATATAATTTAAATATCTAAAACTGTATTTGTGTCACAACTTAACGTACCGTCATATATACGTCAATAAACGTCGCTGTTTATTACAGTTGAGCTACAACTTGGAACAGGTTTATTCATTGAAAATTAATACAGAATAAGTTAGCCTATAAAACAAATTAAATAAATTATAAAATAAAATAAATATACAAACAACCAAAATCTTGAGTCTTGAATAAATTTTGATATGGTTTGTTGCACAAGCAAAAACGTTGCAGAGGAACGAACGAACAAAAGCTGAAGTTGAAGTTGAAGTAGTGAAACTTCTTGAGTTCAGGCAATAAATAAGTAGGTAACTTAGTGTAGTCTTCGTATCTAGTAATGTGCTGGGTGTTTGGTGGGTTTTCAAAATATTCCGTGAAAATTTTGGTGAAAACGTATTTTTATATGTGACGTTGCCTTAGCAACGATTAAAATCAGATATCAAAAAGTAATTTGAAATAAAAGGTCACTTGCAAGGATACAATAGCTTTTCTCACACTTGTAGAACCGAAAAATAATATGTTAAACACAAATCCGTGATTTCATCGAACCAATGAGATATATAACACAAAAAAATCAATTTAAAAGGAATTTGGACAACTGTTTGTTGTATTTGACATTTTCCAAAATAAAAAATTTCCAACTAAATATTTGTTAGTTGGAAATTATTTTAAAAGTTAAGCAACGTCGGGCCAGGTCAATAATTAGATGGGTTATCGCCCAGCGACACACTTTTTGTTTTTGTTGTAGTTGTAAATTTATATGCGTGACATTAAAATCGGTCAAGTGCGAGTCGGACCACCACGCCGTTGGCTCCATACCACCATTCACGTAATCCACGAACAAAAACAAAAAGTGTGCTGCCAAGCGCAGTCACCCATACAATCACTGACCAAGCCCGACGCCATATCGGTTCCAACAAACAAATTTGCAACTGTTTCCCTTTATAATTTTAAGTTGCTCTATCGTAAAAACAGTAAAACATTTAAGCTTCAATTTTGCAGTGATTTAAAGTGTGTGTAAGCACTGATATATAACAACAAATAATTAAAAACCGGCCAAGAGTGAGACCGGCCCGAGCCATTTATCATCTTAAATTACTATTGCAGCGCCATCTAGCTGTCATTATGAAGAGAAACAGTATCACATCCAACGATATTCGAAGTTAAGCAACATCAGGTCCGGTCAGTAATTGGATAGGTGACCGGTCAGCGGCACACCCCTTGCTTGTGTTTGCAAATTCCAACCCGCATCTGGCCGTTTTTTTGTAAAGAAGCCGAACTGAAAAATATTTTCGGCATTCATTGTTACATGATTTTATATTAATATAATATAAATTATAGGTACGTACTCGTTTATTATTAATATTGAAATTTACCTTAAACTTTTCTATGAATTGACTTAGATACTAATATTTAAATTATCTGATTTAAAAATAAAGAAACACAAAATATTCATTTAACATGTATGTATATATATCTCTTAACTACGTAGTAATATTATATTTTCTTTATTTAAAATACTTATGCTGCGTACAAACATACAATAAGCGGACAGACTTGATTTTACATATATAATGTTTGTGGCGATTTAATTTAGGGACGTACTTGCCGATTTTCATCGTTATCGCAATAATTGTAAAATTTAACTAGCGATAACGACATGGGACACGCTACTTAGACAGTACCCTGGCGCACTGGCGGTTGGACGGAGCGGTCGCCTGCAAAATTAGGGGTGGTGAGTCCCCGCCCTGGACCGCACCACACCTCATCGTTGCCCTGTCTAGACAGCCGAGTAACCTTAATATTAGTAGTTATAACGCAATGATAATAGGTAAGTTCGATTTATTGAATTTTAGAAATATGAGATAGACTTGCAAGAACCGGGGCTAGGATGGTCGCCAATTCACGTTGATTCTTAGGATTGAAATAATAGAAAAAAAGACAAATGAAGAAAAGTATAATATTTCTATCTTTTTTAACAATTCAGGACTGACTAGTGAACAAAGAGTAATAAATATATTATATATTTAAACTAAAACTACAATAAATAAAATTATCATAGTGTTTTGAATACGGTCCTAATAAAATTTATAATAAATCCAGATATAACGTTAATTCTCAAGTTAAACTTTTATTGTAACTAATACAAGCGACATTTAAGTAGTCAGTTTGATCTTAAATAGTTCAAGATAAACTAATTTTTTAGTAGAGTTTAATTTATACATTTCCAAAAAAAAATATTGAATTGTTTAAATGATTCTTATAAATTTTGCAATAGAACAGTCAACTAACAGCTAATGAAAGTTTTGTACTTCTAATTTCTTTACCAAAACACTCTGTACAATCACTGATATACAATTAAACAGTATATTTCCTTATGCTAAGTGTTAAAAACGTACATTAATTTGTTTCGCTTAGCTATTTATATATAGTATCATTTATTTAATAACTTATTAAACTAACTTATAAAACATTAATAATACTAAAACTCAAAAATCAAAATATTCTTATCGCACGAGCGATTTTTATGCCATCATGCGCAACAGAACGGCCTCACTGCTAAGCCGTGTGCGTGGCAGCCCGAACAGGCTCTTGGAAGCAGCTTCCAAAAGGACGGATTGCCCCATTTTTCGTGAGTGTGTAGGTGTTTATATAAGACGACGTATGTAGACACTTGTCACTCTCGCAAAACAAAATAATAATAAAAAAATATTTGTTTAGTATTTTGTTATTTTATCTGTACAACTAACATAGTTTTTTAAGTGTATTTGTTACTAACACACTATGGTCTAAAAATTTATTATTATTATTATTATTGCAATCTTTAGTATCTTCTTCCTTAGTTTATGTACTGTCTTAACTTTACGAATTAGCCAATTAAAACAGAGACCAAGACGAGATCCCAGTGATTTATGGAAGAGGGCAAAAGCAAATGCTAGCAAAGATAATGTTTTTACCCACATACTTAACAATGTATATTAAAAGCTACTTAAGTTAGTCCTAGGGAAAAACATATCTGCCTCTAATATCAATAGCTTTATAATTACAAAAGCAATAGTAGTCCTAAGGAAACCCCGAACTGCCTTTAAGACTTCTAGCTTTATAGTATACGCAGTAATCCTAGTTTAAACATGATTTCCTCCAAGACTATTTACTTTATAAGTGCACGAGTACCTGTGGTCCTAAACAAAACCTGATCTGCCTACAAACACGGGCAGCGGAATTCTTAGGAAAAACCCTATCTGCCTCCAAAACAAGCAGCAGTAGTCCCAGGGAAAACCCAATTTGCCTCCAATACTACTAACTTTATAAACGTATACAAGCAGCAGTAGTCTTAGGGGAAACCTGATCTACCTCCAAGAATACTAGCTTTATAAGTACACGAGCAGCACACAGGCAGCTCTGCTTTTATAGTTTCGGGACCTTTTTCGCCTTTTACAAGTACTTCCCAGATGTTGTACTTCTGCTTACATGATGTGACGAAACCCGGTACAGAAGGAAATACTTTGAAGCACTTCCCACCTGGTTTCCTGAAAAATTAAAGGTTAAACGTGTTACTAGGATAAAAGAAATTTTAGCAGGACTACCCGCAGTTACAAAAGGAGATTATGACCACGAGGAACTTGAAACGGGATGCGATAGACGTAGCCAGTAATTTGAAGGGTGACCGCCTAGAACCATATTCATGTAAGCTTCTCCGAGCTTTGCAGGGCCCGTTAAACTGGCAGTTCTATTATTGTATCGTATCGTCACATACGAGGCATATAATATACTTTTTAGTCTGCGAGCGTTGCATATCAATATTTATAACATCTGTGAGGTACCACACGCAGGACATATGCGACGTATGCGATGGTAAATGAAAACCGAACATTCAATTTTTCAGGGCCATCTCAGCTTTAAAATTTAAAATTTATTACAAACTTATATTTTGCTGGTCTCTAACTCTTTATTAAATAATATTTTCTGTGCCTTTATTTAACAAGCACATTGATCGTTTCAGTTCAGTCTTTGGCGCGTTTACAATCAGTTCTGTTGCGATATTTAAGTGTGCTTCGATAGTAGAAACTTTAGAAATCATACGTATACTTAAATTTTTCTTAAACTTTCTCTTTAAAGGAGTTGCCATAAAAATCCCACGCTGATCAATCGAATTTAAGGCAAGTGGAGCGGGCAAAATATTGAATAAAATTTATAATTTAATAATTCGTAAAATCGTAATTAAGATCAATAAAACACTGCTAAAAAATCATCTTATAATTGACATTCATCAAAAAACTAAAACGTTAGAAGTAGTTGACTACCCTGAAAAAATTAGTTGATTGATTTATTCGTACCCTAGCGCTAAACATGAAAAAGGCGGCCCTGCATTTGCTAGTCTTTGTATGAATTGCACCTTAATTATTTTATACAGGCTGAATAATAATATGATTGTTAAATTAAACATTATGAACCGTGAATTCGGGGTTATGGATAAATAATAATTTTTGGACATTACACACAGCCCCGTCTCCAAAGTAAGCAGAGCTTGTGTTATGGTGACCAGACAACGGTTATAGATACATATATATTACTTTTTTTTGTATATACATACATATTATACATAAAGACACCCAGATTCAAGACAAACACAAATGTTAATTATCACATAAATGTTTGTCCAATGCGGGAATCGAACCCACACCCTCTGCGCAGCAGTCGGCAGCACTACCAACTAGGCTGCAAGGGGATCATCTACGCATGTAGTCTTTACAAATATTTTATATCTGAAAAGTTGGTATCTGCAGTAACAACATATTTTTTTTATTCATTAATCCGACACTAAAATTAATTGCAACTATTAAATTTTATCGGAGATGGTATAAGTGTAATAAACATAAACTTTTGTATAGTTTTTTGCTATTCAAAAAATTAGTAGGTATATTTATTTAAAGTAACTTATAATAAACCTATTCTACAAAGAAGTGAGAAAAACTACAAACAATTAGGTTCTTATGTTGTAAGTACATACCTACTGATTACACAGATTACAATTACAGTGATAGTTGTTTTCTTTTAAAAACAGTTAATAGTAAAAAGTTAAATAATTTTATATGTTACAATGTTTTACTATATAATTAGATTATGTATAATTTATAATTTATTTTATATTAAATAAATATACAAAATAAAAATAAAGAAATAACTTTTTTGACATGATGAAAATAAATAGTAATTTTATATCAAAAAAGTCAATTAATGATTCAACCTGTATTTATTTGCGAAAAACTAAGAGTCTTTCAAAATCGCTCAGCAGACGCGGATGTTGGAAGATAAAATATATATTATCCGCCCTGTGTGTGCATGTCCATTGATTTATATGAAGAGCGATATTGGCAGTTATACAGCGTCGCTGCGGTGTAATATATATTTTTGATATTATCTGCCTCGTATATGACAACCTGAGTCGAGTGGCCAGTTTCTATTTCCTGTTACTGTTTTATGCATGACCGACAAGTAGGTACAAACATCTTAACAATCTTTATAGTAGGTTAAAGGGCAAAATAATGTGGGCCACAAGTGATCAGAGTGGCAACAGTTAATAATCTGTAACTGCGCTTTAATTTCTTACAAAACTTTGCCCGCGGCTTTACGCTAAATTCGATTAGTTGTCGGTAGGCTGGTAGCATTGGAGTTTTACGGCCCTTGAATATATTTAAAAAGTTTGATATAACAAGCTAAAAAGCGTTAGCAAGCTGTAGGTTTATATTAAGCATATGGCTATGGCTCGTCTAAGTGGAATTATTTTGTAGTTTTTGTATGTGAAAACTGTTGTATTTTACCGAATAAAAAAGAGCATATGTCCTTCTCCGTCTCTCAAAAATCTCTGTGCCAAAAATCAGCTGAATTGGTTACTCCGTAGCGACACATCGGGTAACAAACACGTTTAAATTCTGTGAAATAATTTATTTTATTACTAACAAACACTTACCTACAAGTTTCAATGCGCACTTTTTGAATGTAATTGTTTTCTGGTGCCTGAATAACAGTTCGCCAATCTCCTTTTAGAGATCTTACGCTGTACAGGGGCTCTAACTGTAATTAAAAGATTTTTAATTAACATTTCGAACAAGACATTCATCGTGGGCACCGGATGAAGCGAAGTTCTTTTTGCTATTTAAACTTTTGCTTGACGTTTTTTAGGTATGTACAAAAAGAAATTGCTTAAAAAGCTTTGAAATTTATATTAAGTATAAAACTATATTTGCGCTAATTTGACTTAAACTTGCCTTTGACTTGAAATTGATTAAAACATACTTAAAGCTTTCATTCGATAGATACGAAACACTAAATGCGCTAATGCGACTCACACTTGACGTATGAAAATCCGTTTAACGGTTCTGCTTAATTTCTCTCATCTTGAAGTTGCTGATAAACGATTTGAATTTTAAAACCTTATTTTTTGTTCTTATTTAAGGTTCTCCTTATTCTAAATTCAATGAGAATCAGCTCCAGGGGTTACGCTAATGCGACTCACACTTGACGTTTTTAAGTATCTATGTCCTTTACTTAATGTCACATTCAAATCAGTTGAAGACAAGGACGTAGCCAGGTCTTCATTAAGATTGGGGCTATATATCGTAATATGTCTTGCTATATTTTATATTTATATACATTATAGCTCCGTGTGTGATGGGCTTAAAGAATACTTTTATTTTTTATACATAATCGTACTAGGCAATTGTCATCTAGTTGCAAATATCACATTTTTTTTGACTTTCGATCAAAACATAACTACCTATTCTTAAACTATTTAAAAGATCGGTAAAAGGAGTGTACATACAATGTAATATGTCTTTGTTAATGGAAATATTTTGATACGTATTTTCCAAAAATATCTCGCACTAAGTTTACCAATCATAATATTACGAAGTAAATGTTATCTGGTACTTTTATGTACAGTCAATATAATATCTCTTTATTTAAAAAATAATAATAAGATAGGGATTGCTGGATAATTAAAATTATTTTATACTCTGTATGATCCTTAATTCATTCCAAGACTCAATCATCATTTTTTTCTAGTCCAAAATAGCTATCGTTCTTTTGGAACTATATTATATATTTGTAACAGCAAAAAAGAAATGATAAGATTTTTAAAGGGTCGGCAACGTGCGAGTAATGCACCGAGTGTTGCAAGCGTCCATAGACTACGGTAACAGTTTAACAAATGGACCGTTAGCTTTTTAGCCAGTAGTTTGCGTAGTGGGATAGAAAAAAACCTTTTTAGGAATATCGATAGATTATCACTTTTAGTTAAAGAACTGTGGGTTTTGCCCATAATAGACGCGTCACCTAGTTTGCCCTAAAGTATATGTACGGTGTTTACGGCAAAATAAGATGACCGTTTAAAATACGAAAAAGTCATTACTTTACTTAAGGATACTTCCACGATAATTGCGATGTCACTTGTAATTTTTTTAATTTGGTTGAGTGTTGAGGAAGGTTTGCTGGATTTAGATTAGTCATTGATATATCAGGATATTATGTTTCTTCTACTATTCAGTCATTTTAAAGCCATCAATTGAGATATCCTCAATTTTCACTCCGTAGAACGTGAATTTCTAAATATTCCAAATATTAGAAATATAAAACTAGTCAAGCCTTTCCACAACTTTTTATCTGAGTTGTAATTGGAATTTCTGCTAAAAGTGGCCGTTTTTAGCGAAAGAGGATATCCAATGGCGGCGCTGCTAATAGCTGCTTTATACCCCTTACCTTAACTTACTTAACTATTTCAATAAAGCACAAAATTCACCATGTTGTGTTGTCTTGAACCTAGCAAATGACAAAACTAAAAGAGAAAGCCTTACACTTTATTTTGACTTTCTCATTTTAATTTGTAAGGAAAAAAAATAAAAATTTCTTCTCACCGTTACTTTAACATCGCAGTCGTCTTTCTCATCGGGATCTCCTTGTCGATTGTCAAAATCATCTACAACCAAATTAGGTTGAGGTACAATGGTCTACAAAAAAAAAAATAGGTTGAGGTACAATGGTCTACAAAAAAAAATTAGGTTGAGGTACAATCTAATTCAATTACAATCTAAGTCTACAAAAACAAAAGAATTATTAGGTATTTTCCGTAATTTTAGGTATATGGTATGGGTGTATTATAACACAATGTATATATTATTATGCTGTGATTATAATGATGTGACACGACTATATTTTTTATGGATATAAAATACTAGATAAAGCAGTGAACTTTCTATATCGCAAGATATAAAACATAATTGACAAATGACCCTAAATGGTATATATCTAAACCTTCTACTTCAGAAACTTAAAGAAAAAATCTCGAGTGGCGACCACAGATTAATAGGTGGGCAGCGTAGGTTCTTACTTGATAGACAGTCGATTTGGTCAACCTGGATAGCGACGAGAGAAGGATTTGGTTTCAGGTGCCTGATTCTCGTGCTGATAGAGATACTCTCGATTTCGAGATATGTTTAATTGATTTACTCATGGCTTATTAATCGCGGTAATTGTTTTGGTCGATAGGGACGACTAGTTCGAAACTAGATATGTTGAAAAAACATAGTGGATATCGTTTGCGAATAGTTTTTCGTATTCTCGATACTTTATTATTTTAATATTATATTAGGTGTCGTTAGTTGTTAAGAGTGTTATCGGTGAACGCGCACAAACTCCCGGTTTAGACGCGTAAATGTGCGCGGCTCACACACTTTGAAAATTGATTATAAATAAAAATTAATTTCAACATTTTGCTTTTTATAACTGTTTTCTGTTGACTGGAAGTCTTTTTACAAACAGTATATATTTTTTAAGTTCTTATAGTTTTAGCATCATTGGCTTGTTTTAAATTCGGTTAAATTCCTAAATTTTTTTTTGAGAAGTTGTATAAATTAATTTTGACTTTCTATCCTATACAAATACTTAAATAAAACCTCTTCCATTTCCCCGTTTTTTTTCTGATTTCCAAAATACGCTGTTAATCCATAATTTCAGTTGAAAATTTACTCTGACCGTAAAATTTACTCTGACCGTAAAATTTACTCTGACCGTAAAATCTTAAAAACTTAATTCAAAAATGAGCTTTTTCTTTGATACACAATATTTTTCAACTTTCATTTTATACAAATACTAGACAAAGATACGCTTAATGCGGTAATATAATATAAATTATTATGTCTATTTAATATTGTAATTTTGGTAATTTTTGCCATTTTCGTGTAATTCAAATTGAAAAAACCTTAAATTTATGTTTTTGACCCAGTATATACAGACGTTATAGGTCTGCGTTGTACAATTCAGGTTTAATCAGGTTTATCACCAATTCTACGACGCAACTCTAAAAATCTGCACTCTTAAGCTATTCTTTAAAGCAGACAAAATGCAAAGTCTAAAATTGGGATAGAGTAGTTACCAAATTCTAGAAAACAGAAAATTGATTGACTTTTGCATTATTATAAACACATTTATTTTTACAAAACACAAATAACAAGAGAATATTTTAAGTTTTATTGACGCGTTCAAATTTAGCTACGAAAACGGTCATAAGACATTCGTGACGTCACTCCTGCCAATCTAGATTCGTTTGAAAACTTAGTGTAATGTCACTTTAGTTTCGCTTCTCTTATCCGAAAACCTCAGAATGATAACTAGTATTGTGTTGCTCCTGTCATTTTACACAATAAACATTGATTTGATGTTTGTGACATTAAGCAGCATGACCGGTATTTTGTACCACAAGCTTTTATTGCCAGGGTAAAGGGGTTCAGTTCCGGATAAGTTATTGTCAGATCAGATCGTAAGTTTATTATCCGAACGACTCTCCGATAAATTGTTTTTATTTCTTTTTTTATACTTTTTTTTCAGACAGATTTATAGTATAATGCATCGCTAATGTTTATGTATTCACATTTTTATATGATATTGGATACAAAATGCATAATTTCTTGTTTTGGGCACATACTTCGATAAATCGACACGCAATCTGTTTGGTGTGTGAGGTTATGTGAGCATAAGCTATTTGGAATGAATATAATTAATTAAAATAATACTAATCTTGCAAAAATATATACTACTCGTGATCACTTACCATTCCGCTGAATAAATTATTGAATTCTCTCTGGGGGTAGTTTTTAGGTTTTATTGTACAGAAATTGAGTTTTTTACATTCATCAGGAATGACGTCAGCAGTGTTTACATAGTTAATTGATCCATATTTATTAGAATTCACGTCTTGTATAGGACCAGGGTATATAATTGGGCCATCAATTACTGAAAAAATAAGATGAGAGAGACCTATTAATTAATTAAATTACTTTCAGTGCCTTTGTCTTACATACCTTTAATAATGGATGTCGACGGAATAATATTGTACCAAATGGTTTGGTTGTAACAAAATTTGGGAATTGTTTAGTATGCGTCAATAAAGTAAAACTAAAAATATTTAGCAAATAGTATTTTTACGCAAACAGCGTAAACGTACGGCAACTCCTGGATTAAAGCAATTATAGTGAGGAAGTTTGTTGAATGATGTTATAGGCCATAGCTGCACCTATAGCGAGCAATATTGTCGATATGGAATTTGTTTAAAGTTTTCCTGTTGGGAACTTTTAAATTTTAAGGCATAAAAAGTAGCCTATGTCCTAACAGTTCAGTTTGGACACTCTGCGACCAGAGAAAAGAACGGCAATCGAACTCACTTTCGCATTTATAATATTAGTATGGATTAGTATAGGTTATATTAAAAAAAAGTCGGTCAAGAGCATGTCAGCCATGCTTAATGTAGGGTTTAGTTTAGGGCATAGTTGTTACAATACGTATTTAGTGACAATTGTTGTGTAAGTAAATAACCCTTTGGAAGCCCTTATTTTTTAAATTAAAATTTTTGATGTTTAAATTTTAAAATTTCGGTCTTCGAGTAGGTAAGTATATGTGTTATATAGTGCGTTCCGTGCATGGCGGAACTATAAGGGTTTCTTGTTTGACTGCGCAACGCTAGAAAATTGTGTTTCAACAATATTTTGAATGATCTGCATACACACAACAAAATCTGTTTTAATAATTGAATTTCTAAAAAAATATTTTATAACATATACTTTCTGAAAAAAAGTTTTAGAAGTTTTTAAAAAAGATATAATTACCAATGTAAACTACTTACGGTTTGTAACATTCAGTGCATTTGAAAATTGAATACTGCCAATTGCCTGTAAATAAATTAAAGTAGGTATAACTTTACTGAGGAAATATGATCGAATACAGAAACTCCAAGTTGCTTACAAGTCGCAGTAAAATCTTTAACTCTTTTTCTTGATTTCATTACAAAATTGTCTGCCGGTTCTAATGGGACACCTTCCTGTAGAATTAGCTGAGTGTGAACTGTGTTATAAAGACGACGTTCGGACATGAGGAAACTGCAAGGGTTCCTTTTTATGCCATTACCTACGGAACCCAAAAAATGTATGTTAATCAAAAATTTAGAAAATATACAAGGTGAGTAAAAATACCACGCCTAAAATTTGCGATTATTAATTACCTTCTCATTACGTAATATTTATAAATATTGGATAGAGCACGCGCACATAATTAATTAAAAGAATAAAGTAAAATTAGCTTAAAATTGGTTACAAGTTTTTAAAAAAACATGCCTGCGGAACGTTCCTTAGTTAAACAATAATAAAAAAAACAGCTAAGTTACGCAATAAGCAATAACTTATGTCTCTGTAGTATGTATTATGAGTGTTAAAGTAAAATCAGTTATCTGGGACAAGAAAGTCTTTAAAATTAAAGAACAGCTTAGCGTTAAATACAAAAAATAATTAATTGAAATTAATTAAGTAATAAATATATATCAATCTAATACCGTAAATTTATAGCGTAATAGTTACTTAAAATTGTACGTACTTAATATCTTATATTTTTACTACAAGTTAATAAGTAGTTATGGATTAGAAATAGGAAAACGAGATGATCGGGAGCTATTTTTAAAGTGATGTTTTAAAATTTAAATCATAATAATTTAGTTTTAAAAAGAAATAGATTCTAGTAAAAGAAATTGGAAAGATACGTTATAAGTGTCTAGTTTAAATTTGTATTAGGACAGTGGATTCGATTTTAAAGACAAGCATAAAACTAAACATTATAGTAGGGTGTGTCGCGGGCAACAGCAGTGAACTACAACAATAAACTCCCTCGCAGCCTAGTTCGTAGTGTGTGCTATGCAGAGGGTGTGGGTTAGATTCCCGCACAACAACAACAATATGAACATTTGTGTTTGTATGTGTGTCTGAAAAATGTATATGTATCCGTTGTTTGGTACCCATAAGACAAGCTTTGCTTACTATGCAGCTTTGGGGCCAGACGGCGCTGTGTGTAATGTCCAAAATTACTTATTTATTTATTTGGTACCAACTAAAATTTTACTAATTATACCAATAAGTTAGTTTATATATTATTTAAATAGGTACTAACCATATTTGGATACTTTTCAATAAAACAGTATTTTTATTTTATTTCAAGAATGTAGACAACGAAATTAAATTACCTTGACATAAACACAAAATTTACATTTTTAAAAACTTATACGATATATTATAATATAATTCTGAAAACATGTTTTCCTATATAAGGATGGTATGATTTGAAAAAAAAAATAGATATGACCCTCATTATATATGAGAATAAACAGTCTGACTGATTGATATATCAGTGCAGAGCCCAAAGTTCTGGGTCACGAAACTTTAAATTTTGTAGATAGGTAACAAATTATTTGATCATTAAGAAAGGATTGGGAGTTGGGAGTTTGTATAAAAATCCGTAATTTTTGCACCTTAATGCATTAATATTGGTGTTTGACGTGTTTAACCGTTTTTGGAAAATCACTTCCTAGAGAGTAAAATAGAGAATGAAAATTTGTATGAGCATTTAAGCTTTCTTTTTTTTTTGAAAAATCGCCGCGGATGACTGTGAGGTATTAAGCTAGTATTTAATGAAATCGTCATTCGACATCATTTGAGCAAATATAATAAGAGTTAATAATTATCTCATTCTGTCTCACACACACAAACAAACTTTTTTAAAGATTTATGAATCATTAAGAAACAGCATATAATCATTTCTGTTGTAACTCATTGTTACATGTATATAAATAATATCTGTCAATCATAATTTATTTATATATTTCTATGTTTTTATTGATATGAAAGTCTGATGGAGATTTTATATTAATTAACAGTTTTTCTGTAGTGTAGCGTACACATTTTAACAAGTTTGGCTTTAGATATCAAATCTAAGTTAGCAAAGCTTTTCATTGAAACTAAGCTAAAAACAAAACAAAAAAAACAGGTAAACGTATTGAATTGACATTAGAAATTACAAACTTTTTCTGTTAGTAGTTTTTTTTAATTTATCCACTCATTTATTTACAAAATATTATTTCCCTAAAAATATTTCATATCTTGTTCTTTTTAAATTTTCTGAAACTCAACATTGACAAAGTGGAGTAGTTAATAAGTATTTTTTTCCTCAATAATAATACGTAATTATGCAATGGGATCGCCTTAAATTAACTAGTCTATTAAAATCTCCAGGAAATATAAACATTAATTAATGATATAGGTATATGCGTATTATTTCGAGTCATTAGTTAATATTCGGATTATCATTAAGATTTAATGATCAATTTTATATATATTTGTTAAAAATAGATAAACAAAACTTACGTAGAACAACTTTGACAATTGTGTAACACAAGTAACTGGCAAATATATTAAATTTGTGGCAATGACGATATGTAAAATACCCAGTTTATCCTTTGTCTCTTTGATTTAACTAAAATAACTACACAGCATTATTGATTCTGGTTAGGCCATTACAGCGATTTAGTTCTGATATGAGCTAAGCACGGTTAAAGCCGGGGTACCGCAAGGCTCCATGTTGGTGCCTATACTCTTTCTAAATTTGTTTAATACCATTTCAAAACAAATAAAATGCCAAATTAACTTCGAACCCAGGAACTGTAGACAGGTACTTAATACCCAGCTTAAGATATTTATATTTATATTTCTTTCAACCGGGATTATGCAAAGCCAGAGTTATCGCTTGCTTTCAGCCACACGTTTTTATTGTAATGATTAGTATTTTATCAGATACACTAATATTAACTGGTTTTAAATCTGGTAACTTAAAGGTCACTTTTTATTAAATGGTTTGCTTTGGATTCGTACTTTAATTGTGTTATGTATTAAATGTCCAACCAAGAACAAGTCAGTACAGAACTTATGAAAATTATATAAAGGTACTTGGCGTCATAGGAATGCCTTTATAGAATGCCTTTGAAATAAGATACTTTTTATCCTATTTCATTAATGATAAAGAGTATGGCTTTATTGGAAAGGCAGTTTATCTAGGTTTAAAAAAAAACAACCATTTTGTTACAATTAACAAAAATATTACTTTTATTTCGTAACCAAAAACAACAATAAAATTTTCAAGTAATGGGAAATTTTTTTGGAAAGTAACAATATTGTCAATTCAGTAAAAAAATCACTGCGTATCCTAAAAATATAAAAAAAAACATTACAATCTTAATGAATACTTCCACTTAAAATTATTTTGACTAAAATCGGTGATCTATATCTTATTTCACGAAACCCTAACTAATTGCGTGTACATGAAGCATTTGGCCAGTTCTTTTATTGTCATATGTCATTATAATTTCGCAGTGTGTTGTTATTCTTGTTATTTATATTATTTGATACAGAGTACACGTTACCAAAAGTGATAGGGTCTCAACCTTGATTGTGAACTTTAGCATTATTAAGATAGCACGAAGTAGTGTAAATTAAATAAAGACAGCATGCATTGGCTGATAATAATCTATTTATAAGCACATCTATAAGGTACCGATAGTTTTATAAACGTCTTCACATATATTTAAAAACAAATTTGTATTACTTGCTTTTTCCGCGGCTCCACTAGTGCTAAATTCGGTCGGTGTGGGATTTCTATTTCAACTCACTTTCTCCTCTATTACCCTTTATAACCCAATATATATATAAAAAATACAAACATTTTTTTTCAGAAAATGCACGTCGTATTGTATCCGATATCAAAACACCGAAGCGGTTATATAATTTTTACTGGTTTTATTAGTTTAATTGGAATCGGTTGCTATGTTTACATTTTAGAGATATTAATAATGAATTTCTTACCTGTTTGTTTTACTATTGGTGGTATTATTAACGCAAAATGCTTAATATTATGTTATATTAAATTTTACTATTTTCTTAGCAACTGGTTGATACTTACCTAAGCATTGTTTGGTATATCATTTTCATGTTTGATATTTAAAAATACTTTGGGTTGGGGTGTACAAAAGGGGGCGCTGAGAATTTTTTTTCCATTGCGCCCCCTTTTAGTTACTCTGACCAGACTTTGTCACATATAGATTATTCGTAATTATTCGTAATACCTATATAATGGTTGCAATAAATATGTGATCTATTCTTTTCTTTGTGATTCATAGGTTCATTTATTGTGAACTAGCGCAGCCATTTTCACAACATAAATGAAAGGTTTTTTATATATATTTAGATTTAATTCATATCCACATACACGATGCGTATTATTTATTATCAAGAATCTGTATTTTAATTTCAATCTTGAAAACGTAAGAAATAAAAATTTCCGTATTAAAATCGTTAGAATTAAAAATTTGAATATTGAAATCGTTAGAAAAAAAACTGAGTACGAGTTCAGGTACTTAATGTTCTAAAATATTAATATTAATAGATTAAATAGATATTAAAAACAAAACCTAAATAAACTGCTATAGCACACAATGTGCTCCAAAATTTTGTACCATTTGCCATTCGATGCAAAATGTTCAATAATTACCTAGTTTACAATAACATTGTTTACTTTCATATTAAATGAATAAAAAACCTTAAAACACAAACTTACAAAAAGTACACAAAGTATTGTATACATCCTGTTTTTATTCAAGCATGAACTTGACATAAAAAAACACAATTTTTTTATATGATATTTGTCAATCACAGACGCAAAACACACGCGTTTACACAACTGAACGTCTAGTTGTAAACTGACTTGTATGGAGGACGCCCAGTTTCTTTTGTATGAAGTCTCTTGTCTCAGTGAGACGTTGGGTTTATCTATTTTCTGAGGCTCATTGCAATAACGGTAGAAAAACCAAAAAAAACATTTACATATTTATGGAGGTATTCTTATACTTAGGGAATGCAATATCGATATCGAGATTCGATATTGCCATTTTTTTGATATTCAATCTCGGCGATAGGCAATCTCGTTCGAGATCTCGACAATATCGATCGAGATTTTGTGAAAGAGAGTGCACGAATCTTTCGTGTTCTGTGTATAACAGCTTCCCTATCAGCGCGGAAGCCGAACGAGCTTTTTCAGAGGCATATAGCAGCTAACTAGCGCCGCCATTAGATATCCTCATTTTCTAAAAACGGCCACTTTTAGCAGAAATGCCAACTACAACTCACAGATATTATTTAGAAACGATATAGAACCTTCTTAAAATAGCTTACGACTAGTTTTATATTTCTAACATTTGGATTTTAGCAATTAGTTTTCTACGCTAGTGGGCTGTAAGAGGGCCCTTTAGCCGCAGGCTATTCAGCTGTAGATATTAGGTGTCGCTCAGCAGCCGAGACGTTGAGTATTCTGTGCGTGCTGAGAAGCTATTTTGAACACCATAATTAATGTATTTTATTTTTTTTCTTTGTTTACTTTCATAGTTTCGAGATTAGTAAGTTTTTGGTTTTGATTAGTATCTTTAGTGAAGTTTTTGACGTGACAACGTCTTATAAATTGGTTTGCCGGGTGACACTTCAAGAAACTGCGTTACGCTCCGCTCACGTTATGCGCTCACAATGAGAGCGAGTGAGAGGCACGCGCCCGCCTAAGAGCGAGAGAGACAGACAAAAAATCATTGTCACGTAAAACTTTCGCCCGTATACCGACTTTACAGGCAACCAGTTTTTTTGTCATGTCAATTATATTAAGTTGCCTATTCTTAAATAAAATATATAATTAATTTGTTATAATTTGTTTTATTTTCAAAATGGTATTTACTGATAATATCTAAAGTTGTATTATTCTAGGTAATGCTCCTTAAGTTTTGTATGGAGATTAAGGATTTTAAAAATAAACCCTTTTTTCTAAATCTCGAAAATATCGAAATCTCGCCGGATCTCGGGTCGGATCTCTTAATTCCGAATTTCGACACCAGCTTTAACACGCGAGATGTTGAATCGCGAATCTCGGCTCGAGATTTCATTCCTTACCTATAACGTTGCGTAATGTTAAGCAATGTGTTTTTTACGTGTTGTATTAAATAATAAAATAGAATATAATATTTGTCTTAGATAATAATGATATAATCTGTTATAAACATTTTTCTTAGACTCTGCAAACGAGAGTTGATTTTGAAAGTAGGGAGTGGTTCAATTGCATACAAACAGTTGACTTTCAGGGATAAAGTTGTAATATTTTATACAACCTCGTAGAATGTTATTTTTCCAGCCTTCGCAAGATACCTATGTTTATTAGAAATTCAAGAAAAATTTTTTAGTCATATCTAAAGAAAAAACTTTTCTGAATCTGTTGTTTTTAATTTTATTTATTACCACCAAGGTGGCACACAAATTTACGGTCCACCTGTATGTCTAGTGTGAGTTTTTATTTTACCTTCGAGTTTGCGTATTCAATAATAGCCATACAAGAAAAAAAAACCTTACAACGCTTCTCACTGATACGCTACTTCATTTCCATAAAATTAACTTCGTTGACGCGGACGGAATAGTACAGCGGCTAGAGTAGCCCATGGCCGCTTGCAACACCAGAGACTATTACTCCTACTGAACCCCATACTAGAGGAAACCTCGGCAGGTAGAGGAGGAAGCACCTCTGAAACTGCACAGTGACTGATGGCCATGTAGCTGACAATTTAGGTTTTTGATAGCAGGTCGTTAATGTCTTAGATAAATTCTAGGTGCCATTCATAATAATATCAATAAAAAAAAATACTTTCATAGCAAAGATGCAGTCAAAAAATTAACCTTGACCTTGACTTGAAACTGCGACCCTTACATTCCGTGTAAATGCTTATTATTTCTTACTTCTATGAAGATTATTTTTTAAAATTGATTTACTAGGACTTTATAAGTTACTAGGAGTTGTACATTCATAATAATAAATATATAATAATAAATATATAATAATAATAATATATATATATAGATAAATAACTATTACCCTATTTTTTTGCACAATTACCATACAGGTTCCACGCTCGTCTGTGTTATCGCATATTCGTAACATATACATCAAAATACCGAATATAGGTCAAGCAAGGCATTATATTAGTTAAGATTTACGTATTATTTCTTATATGTTCGTGTAAATCCTTGACCATAAACTAGGTAATATCTAATAAGCTGACGTATTTAGGAAAACGGAGGAAAAATCCCGTCACTTTGAATCACCTTCCTCATGTTTACGACTAAGTAGCGTGCTAAGTTTGCGTCATTCATTTTGTTACCATTTGTTTTGTATTGTTATTACACTAATCGCTCTGTTCTTCTCAAGATTTTAGCACTTTTTTTTTTTCATCATACTTACTCGTTAACAGTGGCATCACATGCAGAGAAAGCGAATGCTAAGGCACTCACTCCCTCAGCGATTTTTCTTTGTGAATCTAGACACGCGGCAGCGTGTTCAGCCAAGTTTATAGAAAAGCGAACGGCGACACAGCAGCCATGTATAATGTTACGCAGCGTGTCCAGCCAAGTTCAAGGAAAAGGGAACAGCGGCATAGCAGCTCACGGGCAAGTAGTTAGCAGGCATAGTAGCTCAAGTATGTAGAAAAGCTGTTCATAATATGACCTATGCGAACACTACAAGCCAGCAATGATAAGATTTAACTTCAGTCAAAACTTGTGAATTCATAAGTTCTCTAGATATCTAGTGTGTGGCCATCTGCCTTTTGAACTATGTTTTGGTGAGTTTATTTATTAATTCACCTTATATTTTTATTTATTTACTCACAAATGTGATGATAAACATTGTATGTAAGGGTCAGCTCAGATCGAAACGCGAAGCGACGCGGCATTTTTGAGATAGCAACAAATTATGGACCTTGTTTATTAGACAAAAAATACAAATTATAGTGAGAAGTTACGTGTCGAAGTACACTTAGATGCATCGCGCGATGTTGGGATGCGTATCTTTTTGTCTAGTAAACAAGGTCCATAATGTGTTGCTATCTCAAAAATGCCGCGTCGCGTCGCGTCTCCGTCTGAGCTGAGCTTAACACGGGCCTTCGGCCTTCGGCTTAAGGCTTCTTAATAGCCTCTCATTAGTAATTTTCTCCTTACCACCCTTAAAACACAATGCACTGACTATTCCTTTTTAGAGTTTTTTTTCAGTTTCTAGGGTTACTTACTCAAAGGGCAAAATGTAGCCCTATTGCTGTTACTCTGTAGTCAGTCTGTCCGTCTGTCTGTTTGAGTATGTCACGAATATTATATACGTCAGTCTGTATGAATATCTAGTTTGAACAACACCCAGTTCGTATTGATAACTTACCTATGAAAGTTGTACTGTTAGTAATCGACAGAAATCACATCGCAACTGTTGTTGTGAGAGAATTTTGTAGGGTTCTGTAATAAGGAATTCTTTGTACTAAGACTAGTACAAATCGTTATTAAGGAAGTGAAGAAATGAAAAATACTAAACTAGTCATTAACTATTTTACAATGTTTTATCTTGTTTGTGGAATATGTCTATTAGTTTAATTTGGGTATTGGGTAAAGGTGGTCACTTTTAGCATAAACACGAAAAAATTTTACAAACCTAACAATACAAAACGTTCTGTAAATAGTAAATGATGAGTTAGTATTTTAAATTTTTCCACTTTTTTAAATTACGCTTAGTGCGCAGTATGGGGCCTTAAAGCACGAGCAACGAGTTAAACTGACTGAAAAGAGATGCAACACACTTTCGCTAGATGGCGCTGAATTAATAAATAAATCGCACTGCGTGTTTCCCACGTAATTTGCTTGAGTAAAGATTCATATTCACAAAATTGATATTATACCTACGTATAAAAACTCCTTTACAAAAATAAACAACGTCATGTAACAGTGACAAGTGCAGCAAAGAGATTCTCACGCTGATTTAATACCATGCCACCAAAATTTTATTAGCTATCTCAAATTCAAAAGTCAATAAAATGTAAATCAGGTATAATCCATACTAATATTATAAATGCGAAAGTAACTCTATCTGTCTGTCTGTTTCATCTTCACGCTTAAACCGCTGTACCAATTAGAATAATATTTGCCACGGAGATAGTTTGAGTTCCGAAACACGATATAGGCTACTTGAAAACGTCAAGCGTTGTCGGTTTTATTTCCGTTGAAATCCTACACCGATAACCTAATTAAGGGCGAGTGAAACCGCGGGACAAAGGTAGTTTTAATATAATTACTAGCATTCCTCTGGAAAAACGTCCACATGGACTTTTTACAGAAAGATTTTATTATTATTTTACCTACAAACACAAAAAAAAAATACAAAATTTAATTTAATTCCCTGTTTAAAACACGATAATTTTAGTCTTCAGGCCAAATACAATTATTTATGCATTAAAATTGACGGATTTTCTTTCAAACTCCAATTTTCATTCCTTTTGCAAAATCCTTTTTTAGTGGAGTCCTACGTCACTCACAAGTTTCTAGTCCCAGCGGTTTTGACTGTACGTAAATATGTCATCAAATTAGTCAGCCAGTTCTTTTGTGTGTAGGTGAAGATTTTACATATATTTTTCTGTTAGTATGAAAAGCTTTGTATGCAATTGCACAAAATTCGTCATTTTAACACTCGTGCTATGCAAAGTACTTACATTCGCAACAATTGCATAAATACATAGCTATTTATTATAGCCATTCGTAAAAAGCAAGCAACGAACAAATTTACAAACAAAAAAATTATGACCAGACCAGTCTGTTCATATTCATCAAGCACATATTTAAATATCATTATGCGAAAATGAGCCACATTAGTTTGAGGTAATTCCTTAAGACACATCAGACAAAATGACGTGGTAAATTAAAGCGTGGCATTAAATGAAAAAATCGGCCAAGTGCCAAGAGTTGGACTCGCACACGAAGGGTTCCGTGCCATTATCTATAAAAACGGCAAAAAATCACATTTGTTGTATGGGAGCCCCCCATACAATTACATATTTGTTTTATTTTAATTTATATTTTTATTTTAAAGTGACTATATAACTAAATATTCTGGGAATATTTTAAGCGTCTACCTGTTACCGTTATCAATATCTAGCAAAAATGAGCAAAAAAAATCACGTTTGTCGAATGAGAGCACCCTTAAATATTTATTTTATATTATTTTTTAGTATTTGTTGTTATAGCGGCAACAGAAAGACATCTTCTATGAAATTTTTAACTGTCAAACTATCACGGTTCTTGAGATACAGCCTGGTGACAGAGGGACGGACGGACAGCAAGTCTTAGTAATAGGGTCCCGCTAATTACTCTTTGTGTACGGAACCCTAAAAAAAAGTGGCCAATCTACTCTGTATAACGGAAATGAATGTTCAAAACGGGTTTTTATTCACAGAATGTGAGTTTTTATTATTTAAAAATATGTATCGGATGAGCGCGATGTGCAACGCCCATATAGTAGAATAATATTAAAAAGGAACGCCTTTGTTAATAAATTGTTGTAATCTTAATTAATCCTTATAATAAGTTTATTAATAACTAGCTGTTGCCCACGGCTCCACCCGCCCTAAAATTTGTTATAACGGCAACTCCTTAATTATAGAAAAAAAATCGACTCACACTTGACGTTTTTAAGTAGTGTATGTCCTTTCCTGGGACTCGAACTATCTCTATGACAAATTTCGTCATTTAAACGTAAAGAGGTAACAGACAGAACAATAACAGAACAGACAAGTTACTTTCGCATTTATAATATTAGTAAGGATATAGATTATAGCTAATTTGACTTATTTTTTCAAAAACTCATAACTTTGAATGAAAATGATACAGATAATGAATTACCTACATCTTAGTGATCATAGAACAAAGACTAATTGTTTAAAATTTGAAATTTTTACGGAGAGGTTGATATTTTTTGAGGATTGCGTAGCTGATAGACAAAAACAAAACCCTTATAGTTTTGCGACCGTCCGTCCGTCCGTATGTCACAGCCTTATAATTCCGCTATCTTAGCAGATTGTAATATAATTTTACAGAAATATGCTTTTAGTAAGCCACCATACAGATTTGTAATAAAAATTGGGTAGGCTACCCGTGAAAATTTTCATTCATACGTTCACTAAGGCATGAAAACATTTTTTTGCGTATCATATCGTGTGGGGTATCGTTGGATAAGGCTGAAACAATGCAATTGACGTTTTTATATTGTTTCTCTGAGGTATATTTCGCGAGTTGGCTTTGACAGTTGAAAAAATGTGTTTCTTTAACTTGTACACTTAGGGTTTATACATACTTTAACCGAAAATTGGAAAATATCGACAATTAAATTAATAATATATGTCCGCAAAAGCTTAGACTAGACTTAGACAGAAAGCGTTTGACCTAAGACACGAACTTTGATAGTTTATCAAGCCTGTTGCAAAGAATATTTTTATTTTCATTTAAGAAACATATTTTTTAAAGTGACGTGATTACACACAGCATTTTGACGTAAGTGTGGTATTAGTATGTACGTAAGATTATCTGTGAGGTAATTCCCCGCATATAAATACTTTTAGGTGTCGTCAGTGAACAGGTTGAGGTGGAAACTAAAGCAGAATCAATGTGTTTTAGATCAGCGGTCGGCAACCTTTAAGAATAAAATAAAATTAAGGCAGGCCTACAATTGTTTCTCATTTTGTTGTGTCAATAAAGCAAGTGCAGCCAAATAATTGAGCCAAGATGCAACTCAGTCTTTTTTTATGCAATTTTTTACCACAGCATTGATTTTTTCGCTGAGGTCGCTTTCTAGATACCAAGGTTCTGCTAACTTAAAACTAAAGCCAGAGCAGCGACCGCTGCAGAAGAATATCCATTACTATTCCTCTGGACCTGTAACAGGTCCTATACAAAAGGTATTTGCACCATAATGTTTGCTATTATTTTGCTAAAGATATGATATTCTTTGCTGAAGCATTTTTTGGAAATACCATGGTTAATTATTACACTAATATTTATACTAAATTTTTATTATAAGTAGAAAAAATAATACGCAGGCCTAAAGGTCTGTATAGTTATGACACTGCTGCCTCAGATCATTGGTTTATAAATTAACCCATGTATTCGTATGTTTGTATGTGGATAGCATGTGTAAAGTAAAATTTTTAATAATTTAATTTTTTAAGTGCTTTGAAAAAGCCAAAAGCACAATTTGACGTATAAGCTATCCTAAATTACTGAGGCATCCTACACCTTCGTACTTTTGCTAGCATTTTATTATTCTCGTTCCACATCTACCGGTTGAAAAGCTCTACAGTAACTACCTACACCTACACCTGAGTTGGTCGGTGGTTGATTGGTGCAAGGAATTCTTTATACATAGTAGGTGCTATGCTTTTGTATCGGTGTGGTTTGAAAGGTATTCAATAATAAAGAACGTTTTCTCTCAGGTGCTACTTTCTGACTACCTGGTGAAACGTGAGCTTTGAGTGGCTATATACCTCCATAAGTATTTCTTTATGCCACCAAGTTGGCAAACAAGCTTGCGGTCCGCGTGATGGTAAGCGGTCAATGCAGCCTAAGGACGCCGAACGATTGCAACACATTGGGCATCAACCCTTGTTGCCGACCCTTCAAAAATCTAATATCTTCTTTCTTGAGAACCCCATACTGTATTCCTTACAGAAAACCTTGGCAGGAACCTCAATTCACAACCAAAGCTTTCGTGGGAGGAAGTTTCTTTGAAACCGCAATGTACGCGACCATTTAGGTTCTAAAGTGTGAGAATGAATTCCCTGCCGATGGTGACCGGTGCGATGGTAGAAAATAGCCGTGGGCATCATTTTGGACAATTCCTCAAAATCCAAGGTAATAATAGTCGTGATAATATAATAAACGAAGAATGAATTGAATTTTGAAGCAAGTATTTATAAAAACGTATTTTTAGTGATGGAAATTGGTGGTTACGAATAAAAGTACCGTAGATATGTGTTACCAGTATAAAATAAAAATAGAAAAATTGTGACATTCCCTGTTCTTTGCCTTAATGTAAATACTGTAACCTGGTTTAATGTCCGATAATTGCATACGAAGATCTGGAGCGACATCCAGTCTATTCCTAAACTTGTTTTAAGTATAATTCTAAGCTGAAAAGCCAGTCTCGTATCGGTAAGTCAATACAAATGGAAGCCGAACCATGATAGCCTTCACCACGACTGCAAGAAGCTTTAATATAAATTCTTTAAAAGAAATCTATGAGTTCAGTCCAAAAGTCATTCAAGTTTGAATCGGTTGATTCGAATATTTATTTGAAAGGATGAATTCTTAATATCGATAAAATTTTCGTGGAAAAAAAAAATCTAAAGTGACTGCCTGTTTTCTAAAACAATAGGGCCTTATTCACGGGGAACTGCTGATGTAATAAGATAATACAGGATACGGAGAGCGTTAATTCTGGTTTCTGTCATCTGGTCAGACAAAAATGGCTCACAAATGAAGTATACAGTTCTCAGGGACCGCTTTCTCATTAAACACTTGGTAAAAAAGCCTAATTTTGCTAATAACTCTCTAATCGTTTAGACTATCAAAGATATTTCTGTTACAAAAAGGATTCAAATCAAATCAAATAAAATCAAACTTTATTCAAATAGGTTTCTAAGAACACTTTTGAATCGTCAACATAATGTATACAATGTTAATTTCTGCCAAAAAGAGCTGGCAATAAGTTCTATTTAAAGTAATTATACAATACTTTGATAATTAGCTAAAGAGTATACAATATGTACCGAAACACTTATTAGGTAATAAAAATAAGTTAGTAAAGGCTACTAAAAACAAAGTCAAACATGTCAACTATTTTTTTTTTTGTTTTTATGTAGCATAGGAAGCGCACCATGTAAAGCGTCAAATATCGTTAATCGAGTGAAGGAATTCAGATATTTAAGAGTATTCCGATATTAAGTAGTACCAGTGGCATAAGCGCCATCAAAATTATATTTTTGCACAATCATATGTACATACATATACTTAAAACAATCCATACTATCCATGAATATAATAAATATTATAAATGCGGAAGTAAATCTGTCTGTTACCTCTTCAAGCTATAACCGCTGTACCGATCAAGATGAAATTTGGCATGCAGATAGTTTGAGTCCCGGAAAAGGACATAAGCTACTTGAAAACGTCAAGTATATCCGTTCCTTTTTTTTCCCATAATTGAGGTGTTGCCGTTGAAATCCTACACCGATGACCGAATACTAAGAATATAAAGAAGTTTGCAAGAGCAGACCAGCCTCCACAGCGGCACTCGTTTACAAGTATGACACATGAATCAGCCATCACTTCGCTCAACCATGTTTTAGGGAACGTAACGACCCGACACACACGCCACCACCGCAGACACTTTGAGAGAGCATGACACACTCAAGCAACTCCAATAAAAATTCGCTTGTACTAGTTATAATGTGTGTAGTAAAGGAATAAAATATAAATACGATTCATATTGAGATTAATACACACAAGTTTACATTTAACATCACACGGCAAACACACGTACTCTGAACTAAAAACTGATTTATGAACTTTTAAAAATATTGAGATAGGAGACGATTGGAAAGCATTAACTAATTACTTAATATTTTACTAAATAAATATCTAAATACAGACTTAATGACACACATAAATATACATAAAACACAAGCAGTGTATCATAAATTGATACTACTAGAGAAAAGAAAACTATACATATATAGTAGTAAAAGCACACAAATGCACACCACTGTCACTTCGGAAACAAGCCTAAGGGAAGAAGAAGTGACAAGAAACTTCCCGGGTGTACACCTGTTACCATCAATCACTCAGGAACCAGGCCACCAAACACACAAAATCTATGCAAATATGTGTAAACAAATGTGCACACGTCTACGCGCCACACCCACCCCCATCCAGACCCCACCCCCCTCCAACAACAAGCAGCCAACTGTGGACTACTATCCATGATCGTAAAAAGTTTTATTAATTCCTAAAAAAAGGATATTTTATAATTTTTTCTTGTATATTTTCGCGCGAATCCTGAATACGTTAAAACTCTTGAAGTTCATTTGTGTGCGCTCTATGGAAATAATTAAATGATCAAGAACCAAGCAAGCAGTATTTTTTACCTGACTATGAATTTCAAAGCGTAGACAATGAATTTTCATTGGAAGCTTATAATTATAAGAATATAAGGAATAACTATTGATTTATCTGTCTCTCTGAGCAGTCCATTATACCTTCTTTTATACCTTCTAAAATTGACATTTGAAATTATAAAATTGTTTAAATCAACTCAAAACTTTACTCAGGCATAGTGTAGCTTTCCTTTGGTGAATTGATGTTTTATTTAGTAGTTGCAGAGATTTCCACTTACTTTCAAACAAACAAATATTTCCTTCTTTAAATATAATATATAATATATGTATATATTATAGTTTGGGCTTCGAATTCGGAATGAAACGGATATTCTAAGGAAATCATTTGAAGTATTAATTTACATTGATTTAATTGATTATGTCTGAATTGAAATTTTGATTTATTTGATTATGTCTGTAATTAAAAAATAATTGCAGTTTTTTTATAACACGAAAAATAAGGAGGGCATGAATATATTATTTAGTGTCTGACGAAGCCTAATCTTAAAAAGGTTGTATATCCCTAGCCATATTTAGTGTCTGAAGAAGCCTAATATTAAAAAGGTTGTATTACCATAAGCTTGTTTGCCACCTCAGTGGTATAAAAAAATATTGTCTGGGCTTAAAAAGTTTTTGTGTTTGTGCGTTGTGACGCAAAACGTAAAAAACTCTACGGACAATCGAGCTCAGGACATTATGCAGAATTCTAATCCCACCCCTCACTTATAGTATAATGAATCTAATAATAAAACATGTCATATTAAAATTGTCATTTAATAAATTCAGATCTGACTAGTAAATAATAAGAAATTAAGTAAATAATATAAAAACTTAAATTATACGAAAAATCATCGTAGTTATACAAGTATTGTCTTAATTATAATATAAAGTTGAATATTAAATAAAATGTAATAAATGTAGTCCTAAGTTTAACTCGAAATTCTATAGTTTTAAGTTCTAGGAGGTTTTAAAATAAATTTGATTAGTAAACAAAAACAAACCAATTAACAAAAAATGGGGCCTAACTTCAGATACAATTAGGCTTCTGCTCGTGTTTAACCGAAAAATAACACAAAAACACATTATATTGTTAGAACTTTGGTTTTGTTCATGGAAACAATGTTTTTGTTTTCACAATCGACGGAAAACACTTAAACATTTACCCCGGCGAGTATGTACATGATCTGTAGTAATCAAATGTACTCTGTAGCGGTAATTTTATTTACTTATTCTACTATTTCTAAAACTGAAAATAGTCTTTTTTGGCAGTAAATGTTTCATAAAATATCAAACAACAATACCAATACATAAGCAGGAGACAACACGTGCATTAAACAAAACATGTTTTGTGTAATGTTTTGGCGAAACTCCAGCAGAAGACCCGGCTTTAGTAAAACATTCTTAACAACTTTAATACAATTCGTTTTTAACGTTTTCATATGCAATTTCCAACGCAATATACCTACATATAAACTTTATGCTAATTTAAGTGAGCTTAAGGAGCTACAGAAGTTCAATTTTAACTGTTTAGTTCGACTTTTCAGATAAATCGCTACGTGTGTAAGCAAAACTGAAAACTGTGCAGTTGAACTAATGATTACATTTTTGTACAGATAAAACTAATCAGTCAAAACTGGACGAGATGAGATCTCAATGGCCTGTGGTAAGAGGAAAACATTAAAGGAAAACTAATATAATTATGACGCTACTTAGCAATGATTTTTTAAAAGTTAATCTTCTGGTTCACCTGATCTACTTCCAACTTTAGCAGTTTTATAAACACACGAGCAGCATACTGGAAGCTCGGCTTTTATTGTTTCTGGTCCATTTGCTCCTTCAACAAGCACCTCCCAGATGTTGTACTTCTGCTTGCAGGATGTAACAAACCTGGGTATGCTCGGAAATATTTTGAAACATTTTCCTCCTGGTTTCCTAACAAAAATCAGAACATTCATATTACACTTTTAATTGATAGTTTTTTTAATACATAGTTTTGACATTAAATGTAATAGGCCTTAATGCGTTCTTATCCATACTAATATTATAAATGCGAAAGTAACTCTGTCTGTGTTACCTTTTAACGCTTAAGCCGCTGAACCGATTTAGATGAAATTTGGTATGGAGATAGTTTGGAAGAACATAGGATGGTTTTTATTCCGAAAAATTCAAAAGCTCCCGCGGGAATAACTATAACCTAGCTTTTTTTTTTTTTTTTTATACCACTAAGGTGGCAAACATGCTTACGACCCGCCTGATGGTAAGCGGTCACCGTAGCCTATGGACGCTTGCAACACCAGGGGTATCACTTGCGCGTTGCCGACCCTTCAGAAATCTAATAACTTCTTTCTTGAAGAACTCCATACTGTAGTCCTTGCAGAATACCTTGGCAGGGAGCTCATTCCACAACTTAAGCGTTCGCGGGAGGAAGTTTCTCTGAAACCGCACTGTACGCGACCATTTAGGTTCTAAAGTGTGAGAATGGATTCCCTGCCGATGGCGAGCGGTGCGATGGTAGAAAGTAGCCGTGGGCATCATTTCGAACAATTCCTCAGAACACAACCCATTGTACAAGCGGTAGAACACACACAGTGAGGCAAAGTCTCTCCTTAGACTTAAGGGCTCGATACCGCAAGTGAGTTTGGAATCGTCGACAATTCTCACAGCCCGTCGTTGAACCGAGTCAAAAGGGCCAAGCTGGTATCCGGGTGCACCTGCCCAGAGATGGCAGCAGTACTCCATATGGGGCCGAACTTGCGACTTGTAAAGTAACAACCTTTGCCCCGACGTGAAGTACTGCTTCGCTCTGTTGAGTACACCAAGTTTTTTGGACGCCAGCTTCACCTTATCTGATAAATGATCTCGGAACTGAACATCGCTGGAGATGTCGACACCAAGGATCCCAATGCTCTTGGAGATGGAGAGGGGAGTGTTCTGGAATTGTGGGACCACGGTGAATGGAGTTTTCTTAGCGGTGAACGCGCACACTTGTGTCTTTGTAGGGTTGAAACGGACCAAGTTTACCCGTCCCCAGTCAGAGACCTGGGACAGTGTGGTCTCGATTTGAGACACAAGTTCTCCGCGGTTTTCCTCCACAACGGAACGAGGGATGTTTGCACGACCCGTGTAAAAAGCGTCTCCAGTACTGTCATCTGCATAGCAATGTATGTTGTTCATGTCCAACATGTCATTGATATGCAGTAGAAACAGCGTAGGAGACAGCACAGAGCCTTGCGGGACACCAGCATTAATGTCCATGCTATCAGAGCAACTACCGTCAACTACGGCTCGTATGCGTCTGCCGGACAAAAAGCTAGCCACCCATTTGCACAAACCCTCGGGCACTCCGTAAGATGGCAACTTCGATAGAAGACCGCGGTGCCAGACCCGATCGAACGCCTTCGCTATGTCCAGGCTACATGCCAATGCCTCCCCCTGACTCTCAATGGCTAGTGCCCATCGGTGTGTGAGATACACTAGAAGGTCACCAGTCGAGCGACCGTGGCGAAAGCCATACTGGCGGTCGCTGAGCAGGTCATGTTTTTCTAGGTATCTCAAAAGCTGTGTGTTGATCACACGCTCCATCACCTTAGAGAGGAGAGAGGTAATAGCGATAGGCCTGTAATTCGATGGATCTGATCTATCGCCCTTTTTGGGCACCGGGTGCACATTCGCAGTCTTCCATGAAGACGGAAATTGCCTAGTGTGGTAGGAAAGCGCGAAGAGGCGCGTGAGTACAGGACATAACTCAGGAGCACACTGCTTAAGCACCACTGCTGGTATACCGTCTGGCCCACTCGACTTATGAACGTCTAGAGAAAGTAACGCCCGCCTGACTCGCGCTACGTTATGAAGATTTCCGGCATGGTCTTACCGCACCACGGTATAGTAGGTGGTACAGCGCCTTCATCATTCATATTCGAGTTCGAGGCAAAGAGACTGCCCAGTAGATCGGCTTTCTCTTTAGCACTATGGGCCAAGTCACCATCGGTCTTTCGCAGTGGTGGTAACGACGACTGGCAGAAGTTCCCTTCGGCAGCTTTGGCAAGCGACCAGAAAGCACGACTCCCAGAAGGATAGCTCGCAAGTCGCCCACCTATTTTGCCGATGAATTGGAATTTGGTTTGGCAGTTGCTTTCTTACTGAACCTCGAGGCAGCATTTAATTTGCGTTTTAACTCAGAAATATTTGGATCCTTATTAAAACGAGCCGTGGTCCAAGCCTCATATGCATTTTGCTTAAGAATTTTAGCTTTTCTGCAAGACCTATTAAACCACGGTCGTTTTTTGACGCCGGCAGCTACTCGCGGGTTAGGAATATAGCATTCCATACCAGCAAGGATTGTCTCAGTGACTGCGGCTGCGCAGACGTCAGGATCTTCTGAGTTAAAGCAGATCTGCCTCCACGGGTACGATGCGTAAAATTCTCGCAATCCATCCCAGTCTGCCGACTTATAGTGCCACACACAACGCCAATTAGTTGGCCCAGAAGGATCAGGTTGTGTGCATGACACTTGAGTCCGAACGAGACAGTGGTCCGAGGAGCCAAGAGGCGCATCCACTGAGACGGAGTATCCGTCCGGACGAGTAGTCAGCAGAAGGTCCAGTAAGGAGCTCGTATGTTCCTCTATATCTGGTATTCTCGTTGGAGAAAGTACCAGCTGAGAGAATCCATAGGTCAGAGCAAATTCATGAGCAGATATCCCAGCATAGTTATTGGTTCGAGAACTGAGCCACTCGCGATGGTGGGCGTTAAAGTCTCCCAAAATAACTTGTTCTGCTGTGGGATATTGCTCTAGAACTTTGGTGCGTGAAGAGTCGAGTTACGTCCGTGTCACCGCTATGAGACCTGTATAGGCACGCATAGATACGAGTGTGGCCGCCGTAATCTACGCGCACCCACAATATCGACAGGTCCCTGTCTTCAAGGCTATGAAGGCGGCGACAGCAGATATCCTCCCGGACGAACATACACACACCGGCACGACTCACGAAATTGTGCTCAAGTTTGTAACCGGGATAATGAAGGTATGATGTATCGGCCGGGCAGGATATCTGCGTCTCCGTTAGAAAAAGAATGGTCGGCTGCGCAGTCTCCAGATGGAGGTGGACTGCGTTAAGATTTGCGTGAATACCCCTTATGTTGCAAAAGTCCACATTAAATGTGGATGGAGCGGCCGCTGAATAAACTCTTTTTCTTTTATTTCTTGCCATATTTTTTTTTTTTGAAAGTGTTATTTAGATTAAAGATGAGGATTCACTGCACTGACAGCTTTGAGGACAAAAGGTGCGGTACTAGAACTGCCAAAGCTCGCCACAGATGATACGGTTGCTGGCACGGCGGGCGGAAGGGCCCCTGATCCCCCTCTGTTGTAGTAGCCGGGTCCACTCCGGTCTCCTTCTCCGGCACGACTACCACTTCAGATACTTTACACAGGCTGGCGAATCAGCCTCCCTGGGTTCGGGATCCCGTTCAACCTGCGGGCGGCCAGCGGTCAGCCGTTTCATCAGGTCTCCCTGACCGCCGAACCAGCACGCCGCGTCTACGCCGAGCATGACAGCAACAAGTACCGCCGGTCCTCCGCTGTCCGCGCAGCGAATCCTCAAAGAGCTCTGGCAACCTTACTCACCGCCAGGAACACAACACTACTCAATGTTAGTGTTATTGTGGCCGCGGTTTTCTGTAAGGTGGAGGTACTTCCCCAGTTCGGGCCGCTCATTCGAGCAAGTACTCGCTATGCCCTGCTTTAGTTGTTCGGGTGGCTTATTCGAGCGAGTTCTTGCAGTGCCCTACCTCACTCAAGCTTAACCAAACTATAGCTTGCTCTGGCAAACTTAATTAGTATAATTAAAGAGTTGACGTAAGAATCCCACACCGATAACTAAATTATTCAGCTGCTGGCCATATTCATTAATCCAGCTATCCCATTAATATTATAAATGCGAGTGTTTGGTTGTTTGTTACTCAATCATTCTAATTTTTTTTAAATAATTTTGAACCGATTTAATTTGTTATGGAGATAGTTTGAGTCTCACGTTTGTTACTTAATCCTGCCGCAATGGAGCTTCCAGTTTAGCTAAAATTTTGCACAGAGATAGTTAAAGATATGAAGAACGATATAGGCTACTTTTTATCTCGCAATAAATGTAACCGAATTCCACTAGCGAACCATAGCTATAGCTTGCTATAAAAAAACTACTTTAGAATAAGTAAGCAGCTGTCGTAAAAATTCCACGCCCATAACCAAATTTAGGGCGGGCGTAAACCGCTGGCAAAAGCTCGTTGCTTATATCTTAAAAAACTTAACATTGATGTTAGCGATTTAAGACGAGCTTAAGCTAATGACATTAAAAAAACAAGATAATTAATAAATTAGTCGAATACAATTTTCTTTAATCACTAAATTGTTAAATAGTTTCGACATAGCCTAATAACTACTAATAGTGCGGTCCAGGGTGGGGACTTCCCACCCCTATTTCGCAGGCGACCGCTCCGTCCATAGTAGTGAGTACCTACTCAAATTAAATCTCCACAAACATAATATGTAAAATAAAGTCTGTCCGTGTATTATATGTTTATATACAATCATTATACAAATTTATTTCCGAAGGATGTTTAGACAAACAAAATATAATATTAGTACGTAGTTAAGAAATACACTATACCTACCTGATAAATGATTATTTTGTGTTTCTATGTGTACTTTGTTTTTAAATGAGATAATTTACATATTAGTCACTATGTCAATTCAAACATGTAATTTTTTTATTATTAATATACGGGTAGGTATGGTACAATATATAATTTTACTGTCGAATAGGTAAGTAATATATATTATATTTATTTGTATAAAATCATCTAACATGATTTCATCAGTTTCATCTGGGTTGTATTCTCTAGGTACGGTTTGTGGCGAAGAACATATTATATTAAATCACGAGGGTAATATTTTATTAGAACTGAATAATTCATGTAGGCACATACATATGTATTAATTTGAACATACAAATATTTTAATCTGTTGGAACGTACTTGTATTTTTTTTGTGACAACCCTGACACATTTTTAGTGTCTAGCCGCTTGCAATTTGCGCCGAGACAAAGAAGCTCGCTCTCTATTAGTTGTTATTACGCTATGGTTTCGACTTATATCTTAGTTTTATCTTATTTATATTAAAAGCTTACAGGTTTTAGTTCTTCATCAAAACATAGAGGTGGTAATTGTAAATAAACCTATTCATGCAGATGATCGGACTCTGCAAGCAGTTCTAAGTGCAAAATAAAAATTTGGCAAACACCCTAAAACAGTTGGAGCAGAGTAGGATTTGCTGGGTGAAGAGTTTGCAAAGAGCTTTTTGGAATAGGCCCCAGCCAAATTCTATTGGATTAGAATTCGCATTGGCGGCACATTAACAAATTATTGCTGACACTTACTTGCAAGTTTCAAGCCGAACTTTCTGAACATAATTGTTTTCCGGTGCTTGAATAACAGTTCGCCAATCTCCTTTCAGGGACTTTACGGTGTATAAGGGTTCAAGCTGTAACAAAACAATAAATAAATAAGCATATACATATAGTAACTTATATATCATCTGTTTTACAGTTTCAAGATGAGTTCGTGGCTAAGTTACATTCTACTGGAAACGGTATGTAAAGTTATTACTCGAATCAACGTTTTGCCGTCTGTGGGAGTTATTGGACAGGTGGTTTCTTTTTTTAGGCAAGCACCCACCAAAAAGGATTTCATTAAATTTATCATCCAAGTGGGTAAAGTAAGGTATGAAAATTGTATGTCTTTAAGCGTTTTTTTGGAAAATAATCCTTGAGATGAAACAATAGTATGTTCTAAGGTTAATTAGTAAAGCATTCATAAAGAAACAGAATATTTCTTTAAGTATGAATGTTGGTACGGGACAAGAAAATTGTGTGATAACATCCCAGAGCATTAACAACATTAATTTATTAATTAATAAAGAGCTTTGTATCCTTTATTACAATTTGCAGGCATTCAAACAAAAGGTTTCCGCAATAAAACCTTCGGTTTAACATTTGTAAAGAATTAAAATTACATTTACAATATTTCTTTAAAAGGAATTGCGTTGTAAACATACTGTCGCATACACTGTTGAATCTATCATATCTATATGTAGGTAGTTGAAATTTCTTGGATGAGACTAACTTCATAATGGGGGAAACCAGTAATACCAACCAGCAATATCAGAATGTAGGGTTTACTGCATTATTAAATATTAGCATTTAAATAAACTGAGTCAGTAATTTTTTTTTAGGGTACCGTACCCAAATGGTGCCACCGAATGGTACGTCAAGTTTTACTTGTACTTCGTTACCAATCTATACTAACCATATTGAACATAATAAAGTCTTATCACAATGTAAATTATCTTTGCACATTATTTACTAACTTCTATAGTGATCGGCGTTCAAGCATTACACGTACACATCAGATAAACAATCCGACGCACATAAATATTTATTTAGTCACACCCCACTTGTCTTAATCTATCTTTCCATTTTTCTCGCACCGTTGACTTACAACTTTCACAGCATTTATTAATTATAAAATTTAGTTATTTAATTTTTTACTTGCAATACTAGTGTTTAATCTGTTTATGAAACAAAAGGAGGAAAGAAAAATAATTACGTAAGTTTACCTTGTTGAAATAAAAACAAATAGCTCGCCCTAAACAATATTTTTAAGTCACGTTGACCTTAAATTGTGATCGTTGATCAGACGTGTGAATCAGATATTTTTTATTTTAACAAGGTGGTAAACAAGTTTATGATATGCTTGATGGTAAAGCAAATCGTAAACTTGTTTGCCACCACCTTAGCCAAGAGAGACATTTTCCGCGCATTGCCGACCCTTTAAGAATTTAATAACTTCGTTAAAGAATTCCACTACGTGGTCCCAAAAGAGAACCTTGGCAGGGAACTCCTTTTATCTATACAAGAGAAAGCACATCTGTAACATTTACCGCACTGTTTGTAATATTTGAATATAACCTAAAACCTTACGTGCCAATAAATAAATCAATAAAAATTCAAATAATTTCTTTTAAAATCATTTACTCTCAAGGTATATACGTATGATTATATATTTATGATATTTAGATTTTAAGGGAATACGATTCGCGTCGCCTCGCAGCGTACTTCATACAAATGAATTACCCACTTCTTCTTGACATTTACTGATCAAACACTGAGAAATTTTATAGACATAATTTCAAGCCAAATGTCTATGTCTGTGGTTTTCCAAAAGCCTAAAAAATGTTTTCATTAAGTGTCAATCTTTTTGTATGTGAAACTAGAATCCTGTGTAACTTTTAAACTACATATTAAATAAAAAACTGTCACGCTGCCGACCTAGATATTTATTCCTGGAACACTTGCTTAAAATTTTATGGTATTTGAATGCTAAGTGTCAAAAATAAGTGGGAAATTCGTCCTCTGAAGGTGTAAGGATGAGTGCTCTGCTGATGATGGCGAGCAGTGCGATCAAAAAGCGATCATTCATAAGAACACAACATCTCATATTTTTATAATTATAAATCTTTATTAAATTAAGCTTACCGTCACGGTAGTATCGCAGTCGTCCTTCTCATCGGGATCTCCTTGCCGATTGTCGTAATCATCGACAGCTACATTTGGTTGAGGCACCACGTTCTGTGTAACAAACAGACAACGTCATATTTTAATCTTTAAAAAACAATATTTCTATGTTAATTTAAATTATAGAAATGGACGGGCGTCATAACACGTTTACGCGACCGTCGTTTCAAAGTCAAAGTCAAAGTCAAATTTTATTTTATTTAAATTAGGATTTCACAAACACTTTTGAATCGTCAAAGTTATGAAATACTATTTTTTAAATTTAGACTTGAAGTCGGTTTAATTTTTGTTAAGATACGATTTTATTTTTTATTTTTTAAAATTTCAGTTAAAATTTAAACCAATTACTTAATCATTTTTTCGTTCGAGTACCTTTACTAAAATTTTTCTTTGCCTTTGACGTATATTTTAAGGTGAAAGTATATGATACATGAAGTCTTCTAACGATTACACGATTACTTTTAACATAGCCAAGCCATATCTTAAAATCATTTTTTTTTTAATTTAAATAGATTTTTAATAACACTTTTAAATCGTCAGTTTAATTATTAATTTTATAAAATTACCACTGGTTTAGAAGCTGGCATAGACTAACATATGCAAAAACTGTGCAATTCTAACAAAATTATATACATACGGGTCAAATTGATAACCTTATTTTTTGAAGTCGGTTAAAAACTTACCAAACCGTTAAATATTGCGTTGAATTTCTCCTGTGGGTAATTTTTAGGTTTGACAGTACAGTAGTTGTGCTGCTTACATTCGTCTGGAATATCGTCTTTAGAGACTACAACATCTGTATTTCCAGATCCATATTTGCTTGATGTTCCATCTTGTACAAGCCCGGGATATTGGATAGGTAAATCAGCAACTAAAACATAATACATGAAAATCTTAAAGTTTCCTTTAACAAAATTTAAAAAAAAAGTAAATTAATTACATGTCTATGTGATTTTTCACATGCATGTTCAAATGCAAATTAACTAAAACCTATTTTAAACTAAAAATATTCCGAAACATTACCATCTGGTCCAAAACTAAGTAAAACTTGCACTGGATACCAGAAAATAGATACAAATACTAATTATATACTTATTTTATGGAAATGCATACATTGTGAGTTTTATAAATATAAAACACCGAGATTTAAATATGTTTTTCTAATGCGGGATTGAACCCTGGGATCAGTTCTGTAATAAGTAACTTATGAACCTAACACCTAATTTTCATAGTTTACTTTACTTTAATTAATGCCTTATTACTTCTATTCTTTAACACAAAATATATAAAAGTTAGGTTGTCTTCGGTAATTTGATTAGGTTCTGAAAATTTCGTCGTAATGTTTATTTAATAATTTTTATTCTTCAAATGCAAATAAACGCAGCACGATTTTATTACTTACATTTCTTTACATTCCCTCCATTTGAAAATTGTACAGCCCATATCGTAACCTGAAAAAAAAATATTTATTCAATTTCATGCATAAATAATTCATACGATATTGTTTTTTTTATTTATTAACCCCCAAGGTGGCAAACAAGCTTACGGTCCGTCTATGGGCACTTGGAACACCTGGGGCATCAATCGCGCATTTCCAACACCTTCACAAAAACTTATAATTTTTTACTTGAAAAACCCCATACCGTAGTCCTTAGAGAAAGCCTTGGCAGGAAACTCATTCCACAACCCAAGCGTTCGCGGCAGAAAGTTTCTCTGAAAACCGCACTGTAGACCATTTAGGTTCTAAGGTGTGAGAATGAATTCTCTGCCGACGGCGGTGCGATGGTAAAAAGTAGCCAGGCGCATTTTTCGAACATTCCTAAGAACACATCCCATTTGACAAGCGGTAGAACACACACAGGGAGGCAAAGTCTTTCCTTAGACTTAAGGGCTCGATACGGCAAGAGCCCGTCGTTAAACCGAGTCAAAAGGGTATACAAATACTTAGGTACTTCATATTCTTAAAACCTAATCTAGGTAGAATACAGTATTAGCTTAGCATAAAAATTTCTTTAATACGATCAGTTGGCGCCGAAAAAATGTAAGACTATCTGGACACGCAGCACCCGACTATCTATATGTGACGTCATAGGGTAGTAGGGTGCCTCGCCCCTGCCTTGCCTCGCATCTTACCTCGCGATTGTTCTTCGCGTGCCGACTCTATGAATGATTGTTTAGGCTGAGGTGTTAGTCAACACGATTTCTTGGCTAAAAGGAAAGCAAGTAATTGTAAAATATTTCAGTGAATAGTTTCTCATATTTCAATACAACACAAATCGTACTGTAAAGTTCTTTGTTAGTTGCTCTTCACAACTTAAAGCTGTGGTCTGAATACGTAAATACTCTTAAAAGTCCCGCTAAGTGTCTATACGTGTGCAAAATACTTATGAGTTTTCAACCATAAGAAGTTTTTGAACGCATTGTGATTACTTTACAACGCTTGATTAATAATGCAAAATGTTGTATACGTGAAGGTATGAGACATCTAGCAGAGTTTTCTTTGTGTGCATCATTCGCGAATTTTGCATTTCACTTGACCATTTGCAATCCATTCTTTGTAAACCCAAGATAAGATTAATAAAATAACTGAGCTAAAAAGTAACTAAAGATATGCAATAAGAATTGTTGACGAATTCCCTCACGAAATTGAAAAGTATTTGCCTGACTACATACAAATAGAATTCCAAAATTTTGGGTAGTGGGTAAAAAAAAGCTAGTAGAATTTTGAAGTTGATTTTTTTCTGTCCCTTGTTTTTTTATTGTCCTGTTTTTTACTGATTCTTATATTACGCAGTTTTAAAGTTAGAGGGACGAACGGAAATGACGGATTTATAAGGGTTTCGTTTTTTGCCATTTGGCTACGGGACCCTGAAAATTTGAAAATGTGGAGATAGCCATGGCATTAAAATGCAATTAACATTTGCCAGTTACCAAACAAAGTTTTAATTTGAAAATGTAGAGAGGTTAGATAACATTGGCATTAAAACGCAATTAGCATTTCTAATTTGCTATTAAATTTCTACATTTCTAATAAAGATTTGCTCTTTTAGAACACAGTAAAATATTTTTTCATGTAGTATATTAATTAATTTAAATCTAAACAGTTTTTATTTTATATCATCTATTTCAACAAAACTATAAAATAAAACTAAATATACTGCATACGCATCGCCTTAAATATCTCATGAAGTGAATGCTTAAACTAAATTCCCAAAATATTATCACCTACCTAAAGAATTGGGCTATCAAATGCAAAAATAATTTCTTAATAGCGAGTGGTGGTTCCAGAGCTTAGCGCGTACAAACAAACATACACATTATCTTTGAACACGAACACGAACAACGTTCTCCGGGTGTGCGCGAAACTATAAAACAAGTAATACGTAAAAATAAGTATACAAAGGAGCTTTCATCAGACCCTGGTTCAATCGAACACCAGAAATCACGTGTAATAAATGAATAGATATGGTATATTTACATAAATCTCATTAGTTATTCATCACAAATAGCAATAGTCCATCTTACGTTGACAAGTTACTTGACATAACGTACAAGTATATCTTACATGTTGACAAGGAATTACTTAATTACACACAAAGCATAAATTATATCCAACAAAACCCGTCATCATATACATAATATTCTTATGATATTCTGGTATGTATGTAATTAGCAAAATTATTAAAAAGCATACTTTGTAAACCTTTTAATGTATATACTAAGATAATAATTTGACGGGTGTATTTTTGGTATAATAACATCATAAATAATTTGTTAAATTTTCCGATTGATCAAATTTTTTTATCTTTGTTCATCCAACCAAAACCGGTCTAAATAATTGCCGACTACAACAGTGTTGATGCCTACATTTTAAGGGTTCCGTATTTGTTTAGTAGTTAAAATTTCTGTTAAAGAAATCTTAAATTTTTTAATAGACATACATGACTGATAAAAGGTATTATATAAAAAAGGAGACACCTTAGATCTAGACAATTGCAGGCCGATCAGCTTACAGCAGACTGTGTACAAATAATATAGTTAAAAAAATAACTGAATATAAGAAGAAACTCTACATCACTTTTGTAGATTACTCTAAGGCATTCAATTCCATACGACATGAGCCATTGTGGCTTTCATTGAGATTGCAAGGAGTTCAGAGCAGATACGTAGACGTTCTTCAGGAAATATATAAGAGCAGTTAGGCAGTCGTCAAGATAGAGTGTAAAGAAGAGCCATAGAAAGGCGTAAAACAAGGTGACCCTATCTCGCCCGATCTCATCACTTCACTTTTGGAACACATTTTTAAGCAAGTAAGAGGATCGGATTCGTGGCGCCTCGCAGCGTTTTTCATACAAATTCCTTTCCTACTTGTTTTGGACATTTACTGATCGAATACTGTGAAATTTTTTAGGCATGATCTCAAGCCGAATATCTATGTCTGTGGTTTTCCAAAATCCTAAAAGAGAGAGTTGGCGGTGTCTGATTTTAACCCTTTGGCTAAGTGCCAATAAGCTTGGTGAGAAGGAGAAATGTTCTCCATCAGATCACCGAAATGTTGGGCGCGAAGCTCAGCTACAGCGGTTCTTACACGGCAGTGTAAGTCGTTGAAGCGAGCTTTATTTTCGATAGTGGGAGCGCGATCACGTCTGCGGCGGGCCGCTTTACGCTCAGTCATTAGCGACCTGATGTGCTAAGGCAGGATTAGATGGTGATAATCACCAACCGGCACTTGTCTTGAGCAGTCGCCAACGGTGGCGGTCAGGTGGCTAGTGAGTGAGTCGATAACTAGGTTTATGTCGGTCGCGGAAGAGATTATTTTGGTAACGCGGTCTAGATGTGGCGAGCTGGGATTTTCGAGCAATTGCCCGAATTTATCCCAATCCGTCACGGTTATAGTGTCGGGAGGAGAGTCCGAAGGAGAACCTAATCGGAGGACGACAGGGCGGTGGTCCGAGTCAAGTTCGTCAAGCACCTCTATAGAGCGAAAGCTTAGCCTTACATTCTTTAGAAGTGCTATGTCCAGTACGTCAGGGTTGTTCCTAGTATTGTGGGGAAAGAAAGTGGGCGTCATGGGAGCGATGATATCAAAGTTTAGTCTGTCAACTAAATCGTCAAGGAGTCTGCCTCTCCGTGTAGTTACAGAAGAGTTCCAGCGGCGATGCTTGCAATTTAGGTCGCCGGCAAGTATGACGGCGTCGCCTAAATTTAAGAGCGACTGAAGGTCGCTCTCGAGCAAGTCTTTTAGGGGAGAGAGATAAACCGATGCAATGATGATCGGCTGATGGCCGGTCATCGCTAAGCGGCAGACGGATGCTTCTAAGTTCGTAAGTGGTGGAGGATCGATAGGGGAGCAATGCAGGGAGCGCCTGTAATAGATGAGAGTGCCTCCGAGATTGGAGGCAGTTCTATCATTACGGACGGTGCGATAGTTCGCGATCGAAGGGGTGCCAACACAACAAAAGCAACGGATAACCGATGTAGCGAAAAGGTCCTACACTACACTGGTACCTACGCGATGCAACGCGAGGACGCGGTCGCCCGCGGCGGCGCTGGTGCGATGACATTGTGGAGGTGGTCGGACCGATGGGGACACGCCAAGCCAAAATTGGAAAAGATTGAAGGAGGCCTATGTCCAAAAATGGGTACCTCACCTGTAAATATTAGTAAATTGTAAATTAATAAGATTTAAAGCTCATTAGCTAATTTATTTTACTTGTGACATGTATTAATTGATTTCTTTAAACATAATTTTGTAAATATTTCTTTTTATTTAAAAAAATAATTTATATCAACAATTAATTGCAGTATGAATTACCTATGTCAATATCTTACAATTATTGTAATTTAATTTCTACAGTATGACTAATTTAATTTTATATGACGAAAATGAACTGAATTATTTAATAGAATTTCGAATACTACTTTGGTAAATCTATATTATTGCTAAAAACTAAAATTTGTACTTACCTATTTGCATTATGTGAGGAATTAAAGGCTTTATTTATTTATTTATATATTTTGTAGTAAGACTCTTGGCTCGACCACTTCTTAATGTACTTGTTTGCCACTTTATCTACCTATCGATAACTTTTAATCTTTGACATAAGCAATAAATAACATACAGATAGCAGCAAAGTAACTGCATATACTTATTGACACCAGCACAGACAGAAAGTATAATACTTATGTCAGTATCATCATTATTTTACATACATAGCTAAATGTTTGAAAATACAAATATGCAAAAAGACATATCAGATGCTTTTTAATAATTTTACTTATAAAGTATACCTCTAAGCTCAAAGTCTGCGAAATGCACATTAAGGTAGGTATATGAAAACAAAGGTTGTGACCTTACTCGTCTTCCTTATTTGAATATAAATATTAGTTCTTTTATTTTGATTTAACAGAATAAGGCAAGTAAGATAAGTGGTTGTAGGTGCTGTTCTTATAAATTATACAAAATAGTAGCCACTCGTATTTTTTTTGGTTTAGTAACCTACAATAGACTTAAGTCTAGCATACAATAGATTTACTAAATTGCTTAAATTTGCACACCCTGTTAACATAATAGATAAAGACCAATGGTATACCTTATTCATGCAAATAAATAGTTATAATTCTTATTCTTAACTCGAATTTCTTACCAAAACATGCTTCATATTTTACTTGATCAAAATAAATTCTACTCTGTGTCGATATGTCAGCAACTTGATACTTAATTTTTTTTTTTTGTATAAAGCAAAGAAAAAATAGCAACCATAACAAGTTTTTTTAACATAAACCAGTACGTACATCGCAACACTAAAATAAGTTTACAATTTATTTATACCTCAGGTAATTTTGACGTGAAAAAACATATTTTATAGTTCAAAACTTAATTAAGTAGATTTGCTTATATTATAGTAATTTAGCTATTAAAACAATTAGTAAAAAAAATTGTTAGGAAAACTAAGAGTGATATTCTCTTGATTCTTATTTCACAAAATATAAATTAATATGACCAATCAAATTTTCTGATTTCATAGTTCTAAATAAATATTTGAATTCTATACTGACAAAAAACCGAGAAAATCGAGCGGTCTCGTTCTAGCGCCTATCGCGTACGTGGAACTGTGTCTCTTTGTATGCTTCAATAGATGTAATATGTCTTTGTGTACTGGTCGAAACGGTACGCTTTTGCTAGGGTACGCCATAGCCTTAAAGGAGCGGTTATACAGGCATCTCTTTCTCATCTTGTAAACAGTGTTGGCAAAGGATTGTCAGGGGTATGTATTGGAGCAAATAATGTTCATTTTTTAAAAAAAATCATTGCTTATAACCAAGCAATTAAATTTTTGTGAGAGAATTTCTAGTAACAATTACTAATAGATCGCATCGCATCGCACTAAATTGCTGTACGTTGTCGTGAGGGTCGTGAGGTTATAATCGATAAGCATTGCCCAAAATGAAGGAATTAAAATTTTCAGTGTGAATGCTCCTTAAAAATTGTATAAAATCCAAGGATCAGAAATCTTTCTACAAAAAGAGACCGATGTCCCTGCAGAAGTTGGCAAAAAAGGCTGCAAGTACATACAACGTACATAAAAAAAACTACAGAAACAAACGTACCTACATATAGAGATAAAACTTAAAAGTTGCTTGACGGCATCGAGTTGGCTACCGGCATATTATGGTCATAACTTAAATTAACAATAACCTGTTCTTTACAAAAACCGAACAAAAATGTTGTTTTCGGTAGGTACAGTGCAACAAACTTTTCTGACCTGGTGGTCAAAAATCCGAACCTACAGTCGCAATATTGAAATACTTGTTCGTAACATGGGTCCAAAGTTGGTTTTTAAATAATAACCATTATATGTCTGAAGGCAATATATTTATAAGAATAATTTGAAAAACAATATTATTGCATAGGAAAGGAGTATGCATGAAAATAAGTACACAAAACACTGTGAAAACATAAGAATTTATCTACAACTCGCAATCTTTTGTTTTGCTCCCTAAGAGATGATTTTTCAAAAACGGTGAAACAATAAGGCCAAATTCAAATATTTATGCATTTCGTTTTAAAATTGACGGATTTTAATTCAAACTTCCAACTCCCATTCTACCCCTTAATGAACCCCTGGGATGAATTTTGCAAAATCCTTTCTAAGTGGAACCTTAAATCAAGTAAAGAGACGTCATGCCAAATTTCAAGTTCCTAGACCTAGCCGTTTCAGCTTTGCGTTAATATGTATTCAATGACATTTCTTCAGTCAGTCAGTTTCTTCTTTTATATATACAGATCTCCTAATACTTTGGTTGAAATGTGGATTATTTCTGTTGCATACACAGAATACTCAGCTGCCAACATTGTTAAACTACATATTACAATTATAATAGAACATATATATATATATATATATATATATATATATATATATATAAACTTAAAAAAACTTACAAAAAGAACACAAAGTGTGGTATACATCCTGTATTTTACTATAAAAAACACTGTTTTGTTTTATATATAAATATAAATAACGCACAGAAACGCGCAAAACACACGCGTTTGCACAATCAACGACTCGTGGTTAACTGACTTATATGAACAAGTTACAGTCTCTTTTGTATGTTGTCTTAGTGAGACGTCTGGGTTTATCTTTTGTAGGCCACATATTCTAAAGTTCATCGCACACACTTCTGAAAAACCAAAAACGCAACGATTACGCGATGTTGTAAAAAACGCAAGGATTACGTGACGTTGTCAAAAAATATTGTATTATATGTTTTAAATGTCACAAGAATGATATTGACAGGAAAAAGGAATTTTGATATAGATGTAGAGAAGGACTGTTAACAATAACAGAAAAAATATAAAAAGTTTTTTTTTTTTGGTTTTTTTTTTTTTATACCACTAAGGTGGCAAACAAGCCTACGGTCCGCCTGATGGTAAGCGGTCACGGTAGCCTATCGACGCTTGCAACACCAGGGGCATCACTTCTTCATTTAGTTACACAAATCTAATAACTTCTTTTTTGAAGAACCCCATACTGTAGTCCTTAGAGAAAACCTTGGCAGGGAGCTCATTCCACAACCTAAGCGTTCGCGGGAGGAAGTTTCTCTGAAACCGCACTGTACGCGACCATTTCGGTTCTAAAGTGTGAAAATGAATTCCCTGCCGATGGCGAGCGGTGCGATGGTAGAAAGTAGCCGTGGGCATCATTTCGAACAATTCCACAGAACACAACCCATTGTACAAGCGGTAGAACACACACAGGGAGGCAAAGTCTGTCCTCAGACTTAGGGGCTCGATACCGCAAGTGAGTTTGGGATCGTCGACAATTCTCACAGCCCGTCGTTGAACCGAGTCAAAAGGGCCAAGCTGGTATCCGGGTGCACCCTCCAGAGATGGCAGCAGTACTCCATATGGGGCCGGACTTGCGACTTGTAAAGCAGCAACCTTTGCCCCGACGTGAAGTACTGCTTCGCTCTGTTGAGTACACCAAGTTTTTTGGACGCCAGCTTTACCTTGTCTAGCAAGTGATCTCGGAAATGAACATCGCTGGAGATGTGAACACCAAGGATCCCAATGCTTTTGGAGATGGAGAGGGGAGTGTTCTGCAATTGTGGGACTACAGTGAATGGGGTTTTCTTAGCGGTGAACGCGCAGACTTGCGTCTTTGAAGGATTGAATCGGACCAAGTTTTCCCGTCCCCAGTCAGAGACCTTGGACAGACCGATCTCGATTTGAGACACAAGTTCTTCACGTTTTTCCTCCACAACAGAACGAGGAATGCTTGCACGGCCCGTGTAATAAGCGTCTCCAGTACTGTCATCTGCATAGCAATGTATGTTGTTGATCTCCAACATATCATTGATGTGCAGTAGAAATATCGTAGGTCCATGCTATCAGAGCAACTACCGTCAACTACGGCTCGTATGCGTCTGCCGGACAAAAAGCTAGCCACCCATTTGCACAAACCCTCGGGCACTCCGTAAGATGGCAACTTCGATAGAAGACCCCGGTGCCAGACCCGATCGAACGCCTTCGCTATGTCTAGGCTACATGCCATTGCCTCCCCCACCTAGTACTAAAATTTTTAAAAATAGTAACGTAAATAGGAATAATCACGTTAGTGTAGCTTCACCCTATTGTAACACGAATATTACATACGCAGCCCAGGAGCTTATTGGGAACAGTCTCGCCAACGCCAGACTCTAGAAATCAAGAGAAAAAATGTATGCAAGTACTTTCATGGATCTCGAGAGGTCAGACCTACTTGTATACATTTTCTCTTGAATTTCAGAGACTGGCGTACTCGAGACGTAAGACAAATACGTTGTTTTGTGTTGTTTTATAAATAACGCACAAGTATCGTAGGAAACGCATGATTTATGGTCATTACACACTGTATTTCACGCCTTGCCTCGTAAGTGATGACTAACTTAGCCTACTGGTTTCAAAAGTACTATTTATTGTCTTATTAATTTTTATCTATTTTACTTTTGCGATTCAACAAAATCCTTTTTTCTTTATTTATTTTCAAACACAATATTTTTTTTTAATTTCTTGTCAGTAAAAGTACTAGGTAAAAGTGGGCTGTGGCCAATGAGTTTCGATTTCGCATCGTGTCCTAAGGGGCGGAGGATCAAACCCAGCGTGTTCCAATGAGTCTTTTTCTTAATTTCTATTATTCTATATATTCTATGAAATAAATAAATAACCCTACTGGATATTTGGTCAAGGAAAACATTGTAAGAAAACCTACATACCAACATACATACTCGTGATCCTAATTTGATTATTAAAAATGATATGCGAAGTTAAGTATCGTCGGGTATGGTCAGACATTGGATGGACTCTTACCTAGAGTAACTTTATTTTTGTTGTTGTTAATGTTTGTAAATTATATGACGGTATGGAACCCACGGTTCGTGAACCCGACTCGCACTTGACCGTTTTTTATTTCTTTTAATGCACTTTTAAACCAGTTAAATATATGAATGAATATGTTGATGGGATAGATATATATTTGGCATACTGAATTGGCAAATGATTTAAAAATTTAATAAAATAAAATAAACTCAATCGTCATTGATATTTTTTCATTTTTATTGTAAGGTGACCTTAAAAGGGTTTATTGCTGCACAAGCTAAAGGTGGTATATTTAATAAGCTGACGTATTACGAAATATAGAGGAAATACCATCCTTTTAAATATGACGGCAGTCTGAGTTAGATATCGTGACAAGTTTGCGTCAGTAAAGTTACAAAGTCTTGTGAAATTAATCTCATTTTGTTTTAAATATTTTTTTTTTCTCCCAATTTCTCACCAAAACAAAAGTTTTTCTATTATTGTGTCGTGCAAACAATAGGTTATATAAAAACTTATGAACAGATTTTACGAAAAACCTTTATCCGATAAAAGAGTTAATAATTTCGTATTCTCGAAGATTACGGGAGCTTTTTCGAAATAAATACCTGAAAGGTAACTTTTATGTCTACTTAGGAACAATTTTGCTGACGTACCTATTCAACGACATCCTTCATAATATGCTATATGCCTATATCTCTCAGAACAGAACGTAATTCTTAGTATGGAGAGTACAGCCTCCCCCTTAAAGCTGCAGTCTTGTGTTATCGACATTTAATTTTAGTGGAAGGAAGTAAAGATTTCAGATGGTTTTTAAAAATTACTTAAAAAAGATTTTAAATATATTTTCTTTTTATTACATCACAAAACACTTCTAGTTAACCGTGATTAAATATAGTTCACTTTCAGTTGCAAATTTTATACTGTTTTTTTGTAACTGAACTAAATCTGAATATGGTTACCATTTCTCTGTAGTAAAGGTTTTAAAAAGTCGATTACACCTTGTGACGAAAATCTTATTACATATATATTATATTTTGACAAAAATAGAAAACGTGCAGTCTCTTTAAAAATATGAAAATTACTAAGCATAAGTGAATTGAGCAGTTGACTTTTTCTAACTACTGGCTAATGTTGTTGGCCGCAGATAGCCTTACACGCGGACTAACTTTTATTGCGGTACTGCTTGCACTCTGCTGCGAAAAGTTGAGGCAGTTTGCACAAGGGTGACCTAGACACGAACCTTGGCTTGGGCGACGCTCTTAAAACTAAATCTGACTTAAATTTTAAGAAAAGTCGAGAAGAATCAGCAAGAAACTCTTCAGCCCTCGCCTTATATAATTATTAAATCTAACTATTCAAAGCGCCCAAGTATATAAGTGAATATAGTTTACCTAGTATAAAGCGCTTAAGTGATAAAGCTAGACTGGACGTAGTCTCCCAGGTGTGAAAGGAGGAGGCGCGCATTGTTCTGATCCAAACAACGAAAAATTAAATTAAATAAAGCATCTTAATGAAGAAAACAACACCTTTATTACGAAAAACACTCAGCAGCACTTTAAAGGTAAATATTTGCTGAACAAATATCTAAATATATATGTAAGTAAAAGTACGATTATCCCATATCGATTTTATCACATTTCGGAAACATTTTGATGAAAAAAAAACGCGCCTATAAAAATATGAAGACTGTTAAGATACAGTGAATTATCACTCATTACGACTAAAATTATAAGTCTTACACACATGACACAGCTAGACTGCCGTAAAAATTTTAATCCAGACTTCAATATCTAATTTTAACATTTGACAACATATTTTTACTTACTATTGTTTTTCTACATAAAATCGGTAACACAAAAAGAGGAATTCGGATTATAGTTTAAATTAAGTACTTTGGTTTTAAATTCAGAACACAAAAGAAAATTAGGTGGCGAGTAGCGAAGCGACAAGCCGTTAGGTTTGCTTTGTGAGCAAGCCGAGCCGTAGCGGCTGGCGAAATACCGGATACAATTTGCACTTCTGTTACTCGGATCAGGATTCATAGTTTTGCAATAATGGTTTTACTAAACCAGCATTACTTTTTATGACAGTCCAAAATCAAAAATGTAGAAAAAAATGTTAAGTTGGCCAATAAAGGTAATAATGACTAATTTGACTGATAGTCCTACGGATATTTTTGTGTTGGATTAGGATTTTAAATGAAATAAAAAGCGGGTTTTTTTTCTGGCAAAACAAAATATAGTTAAAGAAACTTCATAAAAACAGTAATGGAGAAAATACAATACAAAAAAAACATTTCAGTTTTATAATTCTAAATTTATCGAGGTTCATACACTGTGACATACGGGCGGTCGGGTGGACGGATAGACGGACGGTAAAAAATTAATTCCGCGAAGTGTGACCAACATGGTTTTATTTTACCAACATACCTACGCAGATTAATTATGTTTCACGGTAGTTTCCAAAAATATAATCTGTGCTTTTTTTCCTAATACAATCCTGTACCCCTAAAATTAAAACTTATAAATATTCACTTGGCCAGATCTTTACTTTTTATAACAATAGTGGTATACAAATTTCCTATACAGTTAGCGTGACCTTTATAAAGTATATCGTAACTGTAATGAGTTTATACTAAAAGTGACTTGTTCATTTTCAAAGAATAGCACTTTACCGGGACTTTACCGCCAGAAACTTGTCTGCTGAGCAGGCCGCATGGCTTTAATCAAAAGGACAAACGTTTATGTTTGCGTTGTATTGTAATTAAGGCCTGATATTCGAATTCTTATTCGCTTCTTTTACTACTCGAATATAATGAACTGTAGTATATGAATCATTCAAATACTAAATATGAGCATGTCCAATATATTAAATGTCCAATAAAATGCATAGTCTGTGTAATTCCAAACACTAACGTAAATGAAATGAACAAAGGGACATGTTCCAAATAAATAAGACGACTAGTCTACTGTTAAAAGATTCCCGTGAGCCTTAATACCGTTATGGCAAAGAATATATGAAGATCATGGAGTCCGTAGATGAAAAGTCTTCTGCAGCAGAAAGAGCTGTAGTAATAGCCTAAGATATCAATACCTTTTACAGATTTTACACTGTGGCATCAGATGATCCTCAATTGTAATACACGTTCCAAATGTCTTCTGCTGCAGAAGTCTTTTCATCTACGCACTCCATGATCTTCATATATTCTTTGCCATAACCGTATTAAGGCTCACGGAAATCTTTAAACAGTAGACTAGTAGTCTTACTTATTTGGAACGTGTATAACGATTGAAGATCATCTGATGCACGGTGTAAAATCTGCAGAAGGTATTGAAATTTTAAAGTTTTCGTATTATTGATGTGGAAGTGAAGTGGAACACTACAAGAATAAATGTTATAAACTTAACTGCTGCTTTATTTGTAGCTAGTAAAATAAAATTACAATAATTAATAAATGATTACAATTGTAAAATATCTAAAAGAGACTATATATAACAACACGTTGCTAGGAAACCTAACGTTCAGTGTCAGATGTCAAACTTGTGTATGCTCAATACAGTCTTCATAGATATCTTAGGCTATCTGTAGTAATAGCTCTTCAAAATAATTGAAAAATCATTCATTTCATTAAATGAAGGAAAATTCCTGAAAACGAATTGTGCGCCTTTTAAAAATAACTATCGATTTTTATTTTTTTATAGAGGCCTTCGGAAAATAATTAAGTTAGCACACAGTTTTGTTAGTTATAGCCATGTGCCATTCGAAATATTTGAATAATAAAAATGGATAATATTACAAGCACAAAAATGTTATATTAAAGAACCGAGTGGCGCAGTAGAAGAACATTGTGTTGCCATGTCACAGGTACCAGTTCGATTTCCGGTAGGGGTAACCGAAATTATTACAATTTGTGAATTGTGAAGTTATCTCGACTCTAGTTTGTGCCTGTTACCAACTATCATGTTTGTTAGACGAAATACCATCAGTTAAACGTGTATGTAACGAGCATACGTTCGTCATATTTCTGATACCCCTTCCTATTCTTAGGTAGAAGAAATGTATAACTTAATAAATAAATTTCATCATATATACAATCGTGATGTAACAAATTAATATTGGTTAACTCACTTTCCTGTATTTTTTTTGTTTAAATGGATAATTTTTCTTCATAATTTGGAATTACTCATTTCGATCTTTTCCTCTTAAAGTAAGGTCATAGCTTTTATCAAAAACTAAGACATGTTTTATAACATTGTGAAATTAGAACCATTTTTCTTTTGTTTAAACACATACTTCATCGTTGTCTGGGAATATTCTAGTCATTTAAAGATATATTTTATATGCCTATATATCATATATTTATTATAAATTTATCAAAATATGTCCTATTTTATCTTAACTTTATAAAATAACTAGCTGACCTGGAAGACGTTGTTCCGCCCTTGCGGTTACTTTTGTGCTGTAGCGCATCCTCCGACCCACCACCGTGTCACATTGATCGCCCGTGTTATTACTTATTTTTGCTCGGCTCCTAAGGGCCTTAGCGTGATGCATGAACATAAGCATAGGCTATAGAGCCTTCTTCAAGAATTACCCTTATCACCATCATCATCATCTCAGCCGCAAGAAGTCCACTGCTAAACATAGGCCTCCCAATAGATTTCCAAAGAAAACGGTTGAAAGCTTCATCTAGCGTTTTCCTGCGGCCTTCGCTATGTCGTCTGACCACCTTGTGGGCGGTGTTCCGACGCTACGTTTGCCAGTCCGTGGCTTCGAGAAACTTAACGATGCAAATAAGAAGGTAAAGTAATAATAAATAACTTAAGATTATAAATAAATAGTAAAATGAATGAATGATGACATATATTATGATGTTATGACAGGTATGATAAAGTGATAAAAATATTTATACGAGTTTAGCAAGCGATGAACAGTTACAAAATCCAGTTATTAATGACAAATGTTGAGACCAGGGTGGTAAAACCCTCCTGAAGAACAAGTATATGCTGTTCCCATGTTTTTATTTCTATTGTGGTTATAGGAGAATTAAAATACTTAAATATTCAAACTTTTCGTAGTTTCGCCAATATCTTTTATACAGGGATATTTATAAGGACAGTATTTACATTCCAATATGTATACACAGCACTTACTTTTACAATTAGTGTTGTTTTGAATTTTGTATAATAAATACCAAACTTTAAAAAACATTTTAAAGTTTGGTATTTTAATGACAACAGTGCTTACATCAGGTTTGATTGCAAGTTACAGGTGCCTTGGTTGTTTGGTTAAAAATTGTTTTGCATTAGACTGAATTTTTTTTTGAGCTTCTTTTTTTTCTTTTTTTAATACCACTAAGGTGGCAAACAAGCTTACGGTCCGCCTGATGGTAAGCGGTCACCGTAGCCTACGGACGCTTGCAAAACCGGGGTATCACTCAAGCGTTGCTGACCCTTCAAAAATAGAATAACTTCTCTCTTGAAGAACCCCATACTGTAGTCCTTAGAGAAAACCTTGGCAGGGAGCTCATTTGAAAAACCAAGCGTTCTTATTTTTTTTGTAAGTTATTATATATTGTTTCGCTATTTAAATAATATATGAGATTTAAATCTTAGGATTGAGCTACATCCAATTGTTATTTGTGATTTTGAGTACATATAGGCTACCAGCTTGATTGCCTTAGGTGTTATACGCCCCACTGCAGGGATACAGGCCTCTCATTGAAAAAGCAAGATTAGATCTTAGTCCAATACGCTCTGGGCTAGTAAGGGTTAGCGGACGTTGTAGAGCTACTGGGCACACAACTGTTGAGATTTTAAGCCTGCTATATGACATCAGCTCGGACTGCCAGTTAATCGTGCCTTTTGGAAGACGAAGGAGGTTACAGAAATTTGACACTTTATCGTTTCCGATTGGCGAATGTAACTGGGCCACTTAACACATTCCATTATAATATTTTTCACCAGTAAGAGTCTTGTATCCTAATATTCTTAACTTCACACTGATCACGCCAATACCATGATAAATTCTACTCTGATAAAGATGGACTTCTTGGGGATGTTGTATGAACACATACCCTTCATGTTTCCTGGGGAAAATGTTCTCAGCCCTATCTTAATCTTGTCACAGCGTCTAGTACATGTATATATAACAAGTGGAAGATAAACTTGTATGTGATGTATCTAAAAATTACATAAAAGATGTGTACTGGAATTGTGGGACCTCAGGAAAGGGGTGGACAGGAAATGTGGACTTGTGCCTTCATTGGGTTAAATCGAACCTAATTTTAGCGACCGCGGTTGGAGACCTTGGACGGAGCTCCCTCAACTCAAGTTCTCGACACAACGGATGTTTAAGCGGCCCATGTAATAGGCTTCTCCAGTACTGTAATCTGCATATTACAAAGTTGATGAATACATCAATGATAAAAATGCTTGGAAAAATTAGAACTTAATTGATTTGTATTGGGGCATTTGAAATATTTTTTAAATTAAAACGTTGTATATTATGTTATAAACTAGTATAAGGCCTTATTGTATTTTTATATGATGTATAAAAGATTAACTGATGAGTTTATTGCCGGTTCTTCTCGGTAGTAAAGCATTACGAACCTTCCAATCTTCTCCTCTTATATTTTGTTCCTTTACTACACACATTGTAACTAGTACAATCGAAGTTTTATTGGAGTTGCTTGAGTGTGTCATGCTCTCTCAAAGTGTCTATGCGGTGGTGGCGTGTGTGTCGGGTCGTTACGTTCCCTAAAACATGGTCGAGCGAAGCGATGGCTGATTCATGTGTCATACTCGTGAACGGGTGCCGCCTGTGGAGGCTGGTCTGCTCTTGCAAACTTCTTTGTATTCTTAGTATTTAGTCTTACTTTTTTGTTTTGTTTATTAATACTGTAAGACATTGATTATTTCTTAGTGATGAATACATAAACTGTCTTTTTTTATATTAGATACTTTTTTGTGTTGTGCTTGTGCTTTATATTTCATGTTTTTTATGTTTGTAATGGAAATTGGATGTTGTAAGAGAAAGGGAGAAAAGAAATGCCGTTGCTGAGTTTCTTACCGGTTCTTCTCAGTACAAGGTCTCCCGCCCCATAGACTTACGAACCGATGGCGTAGTGACATTCATGAGTGCTCAATTATTGTAGCCTAAACTGAATAAATTATATTGAATTTGAATTTGAATTTGCATAGAAATACATCTTCTCGATGGACAGCATTGATGTGCAATAGGAACTGCGTAGAGCCTTGTGGAACGCCTTCAATAATGTCCATGCTATCAGAGAAACTACCGATAACTACGGCTTATATGCTTCTGCCGTAAAGAAAGCTAGTCCCCCATTCGGGTAGTCCGTTAGATGGCAACTTCGATATAAGACCCTAGTGCTATCGAACACCTTCGCTATCTTTAGACTACATTCCAAACAATGGCTAGTACCTATTTGTGTGTCAGATATACTAGAAGATAGATCACCAGCTAAGCGAGCATAGCGAAAGCCATATTAACGGTCGCTGACCAATTCGTGTTGCTCTAGGTATCTGAGAAGCTGTGTGTTGATCACACTTTCTATCACCTAGGAGTGAAGAGTCAACAAGTCAACAAGTAACAGAGTTTGTTGACCTCATCTTTTTTGGTTTTCATAATAACACTAGTCGAAGATATTTATAAAATATGACTAATAGAGTGTGTTGACCTTTTACCCGTTGTCGGAGAGATCTTTTTAGACTTATAGGAAATCGAGGCAGTACAAAGCTTTCTAATATTACACTAGTTTTTTTTTGTTTAAAAATTTAAAGATAAAGCGAACCTGTGGTCTCTTTTCTCTTCCTATTAACGCCCGCCATTTTGTTGGTTTATGTTTATTAAAACAAGTTAGAAAGAGACAAGAGACCACAGGATAACTTCGTCTTTGTCACACTTTTGAGACTATTTTTTTTCACAGTTGGGCGGTGTCCAGTTCTTGATGACTGTGGTTCGAGCTTATTTAACAGATTTTAATATAAAAAATCTAGTTTTGTAATTCCTTTATAACATAAAAATAAGGAAGTCTGAGGAGATATTTTGCCTCCTTGTGTGTGATCTACCTCTTGTTCAATGGGATGTGTTCTGAGGAATTGTTCAAAATGATGCCCACGGCTACTTTCTACCATCGCACCGCTCACCATCAGCAGGGAATTCATTTTCACACTCTAGAACCGAAATAGTCGCGTACAGTGCGGTTTCAGAGAAACTTACTTTCGCAACACTTGGGTTGTAGAATATTCTCATAACCCTAAAATTGAAATTTGTAAATATGTGATTATAACAGCTTTTGTCATTTTTGAGTTATTTTTTATCACTCTATTTATGTCTAACTGCAAAGCGTAGGGCCTCCCTCTAATGATCTCCACAACGTACGGTCCTAAGCCAGCTTCAGGTGATTTGCAGTGACGCTGAGCATCTGAAGGGCATTCTACTCTGTTTACATTTAATTTAAAATAACTTGTAAATTTTATTATATGTAGTTGCTTTAAGTTAATTTACATAACCACTTATCCTTTTGTATTAAAGTAGGAAAACAAATAACAGAAGTGTCATGTTTGAAGTGTTTTCAATCATAAAGCTGAGTTATTAATATTTAATAAAGGAATATATAATTTACCTTGTATTTAGTATATACCAATAGCAGTAACGTAACAACTTATATCGTGTAATAAAAGTTTTCTGTATGATACTATATACCTATTATATTATAAAGTAATATATAAAATAAGGCATGTTATAATAAAGATAACAAAACAGAATGTGCTTATGAACTTAAAATGATTGGCAGCACCTCGCAGCATGCTCGATATAACCATTTAAACAAAGTTTACTAGATTTTTTAAGGGTCGGCAACGCGCGATTGATACCCCTGGTGTTGCAAGCGTCCATAGGCTACGGTGACCGCTTGTGTTTGTCACCTTAGAAAAAAAGGGTAAACGCCGCAGATTGTTTTCATATAATATTGCTTGTCTTATTTCGGTCTTTTAATTTACATTATTGAGGTTTACATTATATAGGTCTAAGTGCAAACATTATTATAAAGGGGTATAACAAAAAAACTTACTGAAATCAATAATTTAATGAATTTATTTTTACATTTAAGAAATTAATAAGACACACTGTCATATCTTATAACTACAGAAAGTCGTCAAATATAAAAAAATGGAAATTGAAGAAAAAATAAATTTTAATAGAATGTATTGAGTGCCTTAGGAAGTATTTTTGATAATGGGCTAAGTGCCTTTATAAAAGATGTCAAAAAAGTTCTAAGAAATCGGTTTGATCATTTAAATATTTGTAAAATACATATTTTACACTATATTTTCGGTGGGTACGAATGGTAGCATGTCCTTCTTTCAATTTTTCTTTTGAAATATTATTTTTCACCAACATACACCACGGTATTAAGTCATTGTGTGACTTCATTAAGTCAACACGAGGTGACTTATCTTTATCACTGCAGATCCACGAAATAGTTGATATTTTTAACTTTTAGAATTTATAAATTCTTAGAATCTTAAATAGAATTTGTGTAAATCCAAAATGATTTTATAGACCTGTTCTAATAGTAGGAGATCTAAAAATCATGTTGGTCCAAATTAACCACTTCAAATCGATTTTTGTGACATGATTTTTGTATAATTTTTTCCACATACTTTAAACATTTCTTTGCTTTATTTTTTTTTGAGTGGATGTAGGAGTGACCTGTGACCACTGACCAAGTATTTATGATTAATCGTAGCATAAATGCCATTAGCTACTACATAGATCAGAACAAATATACCCATCTAATGTTATTTTGTCCTATGCAGTTTAACTCCAAATAACTGCATGTTTTTTTTTTAATTTTAGTTGACATCGTGTTTAGTAGGTATCTTGAATATGGAAAAGCCGACCTCGTTATCATTATTTCCGCATATGACTCACTCTTGATGCACATGTCAGCTATTACATTGCCAGTAATATAAAGAAATTATTTATAGTTTGATAGTTGCCTACTGTAAAACATTTGACTATCTTTGACATTTGACACAGGCTACAGACCATTTTAAGCTAAAGTTCGTTGGCGCTTGGACCCCGCCACAACTTTATATGTGTGTGGGTAGAATTATAAAATTAACAGGCACTTGGATCCATATAGATAAAATTAGGCTTGGCTCTTAGATTGTAGTTTTCTCATGTTGAGTTTTGTGGCACTTAGACCCAAGGACTAGAATTGCTGTATATAGTGCTATTTAAATTTTTTTAATATATTTAATTTATTTTACTATCTATACAGACAGAGAATATTTAAAATATAGACAATACCAAGTAGAAAGGGCAATTTGATCTCAAAATAAAACAAAGAGAGTAAGAGACACTAAAAGGTCTTAATATTTTAGGTCGTACAGTTTTATATAATTTCAATTGTGATTTGGTTTACCTATGCGGCCCTAAACAAGCCCAGTATCACTACAAGAAGCGCATAAGGCACCGCAAAGGAAAATACAGGAGGCGTTTCTGTGATAACATCAACTCCACCAATGAAGCAGCTAGAGTGAAAAAGATATTATCACAAGATAACAGAACTCTTGGCTCCATAAAAAAACAGGATGGTTCATATGCGACCTCTGATAGCGAGATAAGCGAGACACTTATCAAAACACACTTTCCAGGATGTGTAGTCCCTGACAACCTAAACTGGGCAAATATGGAACACAAAGAACCAACCCCCACCCACTAGACTATAGCTGAATCTATGGTCACGACAGACCGAGTTGCGTGGTCAATTGAAAGTTATCAGGCCGTCAAATTGGCTGGCCTAGACAACATATTTCCAGCACTTTTGAAATGGGGACAAACAACAGTTGTGCCACACCTAGTCAACATATATAGAGCTTCTATAGCTCACAACGACAAACCTCGTCAGTGCAGAGAAGTCAAAGTCATATTCTTACCAAAACCAGGTAAAACGGACTACTCACAGCGAAATCTTACAGGCTAATCAGCCTGACCTCCTTCATGCTGATGACTCTAGAGAAGCTAGCTGATAGATATCTAAGGGAAGTTGCACTAACGAGCATGCCATTGCACCGCCAACAACATGCCTATAAAAGTGGCGGTTTAACAGAATCGGCCTTACACGCTGTGGTAGGAACTATAGAAGCGGCCCTATCAGATAAGTTAATGACACTAGGTGCTTTCATTGACATAGAAGGAGCGTTCGACAAAACGAAATTCAACAGCATCAGCCGCTCTCTTAGTAGATTTGGAGTCGAACAAACCATCAGTGGGTGGATTGATCAACTTGTAAAACTAAGAGCAGTACAATTCACAGTTAACTCTACTACGAGAGGCATTGTAGCCAAAGGCTGCCCACAGGGAGGAGTGCTCTCTTCACTGCTGTGGAACATTCTAGTGGATGACCTGTTAAAACGTCTTAACGACAAATGCAACTACATAAAAGGTTACGCAGTCGACATGTTCATAACTTTGACGAAAGCAACAGAGATCATCCTTAAGCTCAGACCCCTAAAGATTGTTATCCAAATAGTACTGCTACGGTAGCCATACCACTTGAGAAATTAGGGCTCTAAAAATTAGGCAACGAAATCACTCATGCACGTCTGAAGGAGGCAGTAAGCAATAAGCTTCCAATGGAAGTCGAAGAGACACCTTATCACGTGGTCCTACACTGCAAAAGCATGATCGACTAACGGACAAAGCTCCTTGAGAATCCACAAACCATGAGAGAGGGCTCCTAGATTTCTGGACGGAGGTAGGATGGTGTGAGTAACCAATGACACGAATCGGTTACCCACGTACAATGGCCCTATTATTAGGTTTAGTACGGAAAACATAAGTCCAACTAAACAACCTTTGCGGCCTGTAACTCAGCATCTTCAGTCTCAATACGCTAAAATGTTGTAGTATCCTTTTTTACAAAGATTTTATTTTGATTACAGATTGAAATTTACTAATTGATAGCTTTTGAATATTATTAAGAACCTGGTTATAAAAGTGTATATATTGCCCCATCAGAGTTACTAATTTTGTGTGTCTACACAATCTTAGTGTATTATGAACCAACAGCTTATAATTACAGCTTAACAGCTTATATTTACTTCCAGTATTTACTTTGTGAACGTCACTATCAATATTTTATGAATATATATAAGATTTTACATATATGTACATACTGCAATGTTAAAGTTAAAATATTAACTTCCCTAAACCTATCCCTTAGATATATCCTAGATCCTTAGTTGTAAATAGCACGAATTGTCCACTTTTGTAACATAACTATTGTATTTACATCAGAAGCGCTATCCCATATGATAACATAATTATGTCATCAAATTACGAAAATAGCTAAAATATACTATTTTCGCAGTATCGACATCGATCAATTGTCTTATTTCCATGATCGCATACACTGCAAAGCTAAGTTTTTTGGTATGCCTATGTTCAGCAGTACACTCTAAATTTATATGATAATAAAAAAAATTCAGTATGTACCTACACCACGTAAAACCTCAAGGCAGCACCGCCCACCTAAATATTAAAAATGGCTGAAATGGGAATAAAAAAACTCCTTTATTAGGTACCGTCACACCTATTCGCCATGCCGAAGTTGGCGATTCGTTGATTGGTTGAAGATTTATGCGGAACAGCTAAGCTATTTTTTCCTGATAATAAATTTTACAAGAATATTTTTTACGTTAAAAAACGGTATTTGGGGTTTTACATTTGACAAAGTCATTGTCCTCTCCACTAGCTTTTAAACTGTGCTTTTGCGTACATCGTTTAGAATTAAGAAATATAAAAATCGGCCAAGTGCGAGTCGGACTCGCGCAGGAAGGGTTCCGTACCACTGTCTATAAAAACGAAAAAAAAAAATATGTTTGTGGTATGGTAGCCCCCCCTTAAATGTTTGTTTTATATTAATTCAATTTATTTTTAAAGTGAATATATAACTAAATATTCTGTGAATATTTCAAGCGTCTACCTGTTTATACCTGTTTTACTACTTAATGGAACTAATTTCACTTTTAATGGAATTTGTACGAAAAATTCACTTTTCCAAGTACATTTTTAACTTGGTCGACCCTTACTCGTTAGCCTGTAAAGTGTACACTGATAGTTTCCCTTTTAAATTCATTATATGCACTACGACCGTAATTTATTTTACATTTCCAAATACTATACTTTCGCTGGTAGAGGGGGGACACTTGACTCTAACAAAAATTAGTACTTTAAAGCTAAATGTTTCGCAAACGGAGCTCTAAATCAGAAAATGGTCCTTGCATCACATGATTAAATAACCAACAGACTGATAGCTTCAAACAACCGGCGCTAGCGAGAGCACTACTACAAGCACGGGTATGTGTGCGTGACCTATCACCGACACGGCGCACGGGGCGAGTACTGGTGCCCGCTAGAGTAAAAACCGGTTTCAACTGACTCAGTGAGCAAAAGGAAATTTCCTTTTTTTTATTAGAATTGTTCATACACACAGTACATATATTTCACACAGTACATTTATTTGGCATTTCTAAAAGGCTTTGCACTAATCGATAGCAAAAACTAAAAAACTAAATCGCTTGCACACGAAGCCCTAAATAACTATATTTTTTTGTTCTAAGTTGGCTAAATAATTACAAAAGGAAGGTGAATCTTAAAAAACTTAGGTAGTTATGTAGGTACCTACGATAATAATGATACATATAAACATTTATATATTAATGTATACGCATAAATATGCATAATGATATTATTGGTATAATGATATTATTGGTACCTTCTTACTGAATCCAAATAAAATCAGTGATCTTTGATAGGGTTCCATAACCAAATGGCAAAAAAATCCCTTATAAATCCATCATGTCCGTCCGTCTATCCGTATGTCACAGCGTTATAATTCCGCTATCTTTGCATACTTAGATTGTAATGAAATTTTCAGGGTAAGTCTTATGTGAACCGCCAAACAGATTTGTAATAAAATTAAGAAAAAAATATTCAGGGGTAGCTCCATACATTGAACTGAGGGACGAAATCGATATCAGCTATCTATTGTTGACAACCCTACCAGATTAGGTATGATTCTTGAAACGTTGTTCTAAGCTATCTGTCTGGTTGGTTATTTAGTCATGTGCTTGCATACCGCCAATGTTTTTGGAATTCCTATCCAATGATAACCCACACGATGGGGTAGACGAGAATAAAAAATTACATCCCCATTGCACGTGTCGGGGAGGTACACTAAAAAAATTTTTTTCAAAGATTTTATTCTACCACTTTGTCGGCTTGATCAATGTGTATATCCATGCCAAATTGCAGCTTTCTTGTATAAGTAGTTTTTGAACTAAGCCACGGACAGACGGACGGACGGACATGGCGAAACTATAAGGGTTCCTTATTGACTACGGAACCCTAAAAAATCACACAACTACAAACAAGGGAGCTTATATGCTCCTTGTGTTTATGACATTCGTAATGATCGTGTTTCTGGATTTTTACATGCTGGATTATATCTTGATGGCTGAAACGGAAGAGCTTACACAGATTGAAAAGGGTTGCAGGTTCAAGACCTAGCTCGAGGTTAGTCACCAAAGTTAAAATTGCATCTTGGAAAAAAGTTTTTAAAATTCTAAACTAATATATAGTGCAACAAACTTTGTATTTATCGAAAGATACGGTTTACTGCTATGGGGTAACTCACCACACATAGTGGGGCTTTCATAGTGCAATAAAAATATATGAGAGCGATAACTGGTGTAGATCTTTCCGGTATATGTAGACTACTTTTCAGGAAACTAAGTATTCTGGCTCTGGTGTCTATGTACATATTGGAGATAGTAACTTTTGTTGAAAGTGAGAAACATACGTAACTGTTTATTAACCCTTGTGTGAGTGACGAGGTACTCGGGTACCTTTTGCAATTTTAACCATGAATAAAATATTTGATAGGCAAACTAAGCGGCTGTGAGTATCTGAGAACTTCTAAATATCATTAAAATTACTGTTTTCATAAATTTACTATTTTTAAACTTTATGAAGCTACTAATATTGTCCGAAATATTTGTTACACACGTTACTGGGTGACGAGGTACCTGGGTACCTCTATTTATTGTGTAGGAATGAAATCAGATATTACAATACCTTTAAAGTAGGATTGTCAACTAAACAAAATAATATTATTTATTACAATATTTATTTGAAACCAACTCTAAACATAGATTTAAATTTAATTTTGTGATCATTGGTTGCTAAACCTCCCGACTCCGAGTTGGCTTATAGATTCCTCTTCAACACTTTCATCTGAATCAAACAAGTCTGTATCATCTTGAATTCTAGCTACATATTCAATATCTAATATTTCCGAGGTATTATTTACTAATGGAAGGATATAATAATCGTCAATATTAAAATGATTGTAATTTTCTTCATGACTCGAACTTTTTTGTTGTATTCTTGTAATTTCTATATAAATATACCATTGAACGCGTAATTATGCACGGTAATGTAATTCCTTCTTTATCCATACTGAAAGCAACACGTAACGTCATAAAAAAAACACGTAAGCTTTTTGTAAGTGTCTCCACCGAATTAACTATTTTATTAATCCACTAATTACTTATTAAATATTTTTGTTGACATTATTTTTATATAGAACACAACAGTTGGTCATGTGTCTCATATGTTGAACAAAGAACTTGTTACGAAAGCCGATACTATTTAATGAGAGTATGCATAAAAATCATTTTATAAATATTCTATGTGTATTATTTTCTATGCAGGTACCCAGGTACCTCGTCACACTAATTGCGTTGTTTGGTTTGTCACTCACATAATGGTTAAAGTTAATGAAAATTTTAAATATAAGCCAAGTCTACCAAGCTTAAAGCAGTTGCCTGTAGAAGCGCATTTTACGAAAAAAACAGTTTAATGGTTTGCGCAAAAGTCAACAATGAAATTCCACTTGTATATAGAGAATAACCGTCATCTATACTTAAGTACTATTATAGTACTTAAGTTAAATTTTAAAAAATGGCCAATTGAAAAATGATTCTACACAATTAATGAATTTTCTTAATTGTAAGCATACCCGACAAAGATTAGGTAATTTATTTTTGTTACAATTAAATTTATTAGGAATGTAATTGACTGGAAATTTAATTCAATTTATAAGGAATTTAATAAGCTTGGAATATTATTAAACTAATTAGGAATTTAATTTGAGTTAAAATTGTTTTAATTGACATGTTGATAACTATTATTAACCATAGGATTATATGCACTAACATAGTGCCAAATATTGATTTAAAAAGGTCGAATATGCGCTAAAAATTCTTCATGAAGGCCAACATATGCAGAATGCATATTAAAAAAAACATTTTTTACCTATTTTAATCTTGAATTAAAATAGATACAAAAACATCGAATTATTATTCTTTAAATTAAGCATAGTTATTGTGACAATATACAATTAAAAATGTTCTCAATAAATGCAAATTTAACCCAGTATTGATAATAACCTCTTTACGTCAATTGACATCATTGGACAAAATTTAAAATTAGGCGCTATTTCTGGAGATACCAGTTTAGGCAGGGCATGACCTGTGCCGTTAATAAAGGCATTAATGTTCTTCTTGTCTTTAGGACTTGGGGTTTTAAGCAAAATAGTTTCTAACCTTGATATTGAATTAGGAAGAGCGTTAGTCAGTTCGTTTATTGGTTCCAGTATTTCTATTGATTTAAATAGAGGAAGGTTTTTTGTTTCCAATTTTTCAATCCCATCTGGTAACTTGTGGGCATGAGTTAAGAAAAGGGCGTTACTTTGTTTAATGGAAGTGTCTTTAAATGCAAGCTTGTTTGACTGAATTGCAATGACCTCAGATGTCAAATTGACCAAGTAACCTCAACATTTATAGCGTAGAATAAAACTACCTTTAGCCAAGTTCAGTAAACAAACCCGCTCGTGCCCTACACGCCATCGTCACCTCTCGCTACTTCTGAAATACGCACGATTAGGAAAAATGGGTAAAATATGCATTAACGCCGTAATTAGAAAGTTATATGTATTTGAAAAAATGCAGATGTAAAAATCCGAAGTCTTCTTAATAATAATGTTTATTTCATACCGTGGTATTATAAATACTTATAAATTACTTATTGTGATATAATGACAATTTTATTGTCATTAAGTCATAATAATTCAATCTCTTGTTACTAAAAATATGATTAGCATGAATTAAATTTTGCTATGCTTACTAAAGGTGAGATGTTTGGTAGCCTTGTGAATAATTACTTTGTAACAGATTTTGTAAACCAGGTCTCTAGCAAATAAATATTCTTTGTCTTTATCATACTTTGTGTTTACTTGCTGTGATATGCAAGAAACTTGGCATAGGTTTCTAAGAATTAGATTCCTAATTTTTTTTGAACGAAATGTTGGTCTGTTTTGTTTTGTTTTTTTTTTACATTTTTTTTTTAATTTAATTTTTTATGTTCGGTGATAAGATAACCGTAGTTACCTATCTTGGGTTGATACTATTGGTACTACAAACTTAAGATGACAATAGGAAGGCATTAACCGATTCGGTCTTGGCTAATTTTTAAAAAAATTATTCGTTAGTGTCACCTTAATCTTATCTACGTGTCAAATTTTAAAGCTATAGGTCAATTTTTTTATGATCTAGCTATGAGTCAGTGAGTGAGTAAGTGCCTAAAATTGTAATGTTGGGCCCCTTGTATCTTTAAAATTATTCTTAGATATGTGATTTTGAATACTTAGTACTTTTTAATCTTCATGTAAACTACAATCCAATAGCTTGATCCGGAACAAAGACACAGATGGTTGAAATTGGCTCTGGTTCGTATAAATAGTATATACACAGTGCGCGCTCTGGGGTTGCGAGAAGTTGGCCGGGTGCACTACGTGTGCTTAGATAAGTGTTTATCAAAGTTTATATTCATTCTCATTTATTAGTATTTCAAACATTTACATAAATAAAAACATTTATTTGATTGTTTTGAGATAATGTATTAAATAAAATCTAACATTAATGATAATTTAAATTATACCAGGATTCTCAAATTTATTATTATTATATTATAATAATTAAGGCTGTTTTATAAGGACGTCTGAAGGAGGAAAATTTTCACTATATTTTTTTTCAATCTATAATATAAAAACTAAGTTTCGTAGGTATCTATCTTTTTTTTATATACCATAGTGCCTTTAAAATAGTCTAGAGATAATATTATGGCCTTACATGATTGCTTATTGAACATACATAGGCATCCAGTAAAAATATTAAACATGTGATACAATCCAATATGATGATTCACTATTATGATATTGATCTAATATTTGTGGCAAAATTACAAAAGTACAGTCATCACTCCAACTACTAATCGCATTAAATTCCTAGAATTACCTGTAAAATATATAATTATGTCGGTGGATACGTAATATATACGTATTTCCTCAACTGGTAGAATGGCGTTTTGTTGCCAGGCGTAAGATGAGATCATCACAAAACCCAGTCATGGCATGGTAACGTGCGTAGTGATTATATATACGACTAGACTTTGCCAGCGGCTCCGCCCGCCCTAAATTCGGTTATCGGTGTGGAACTCGCAGCATTAATACTGTAATTTACTCCTTAATGACACTAATGAAGTTTGCTAGATCAAGTTGTAGCTATAGCTATAGTTCGTTTAAGCTCGGTTATAGTTATTCCCGCGGGAACTTTTGAATTCTTCGGTATCAAAAGTAGCCTATGTGCTATTCCAGGACGTAATCTATAGGTGTGCCAAGTTTCATCCTGATTCGTTCAGTGGCTGAAGCGTTATTGAGTAACAAACATCCATACTTACAAACTTTCACGTTTATAATATTAGTAGGATAATCATGGTAACTGTACAATACATAACAACGTCATTTTACCTGTTTTTCTTCAATGCCTTTTTTTGGAATTAATGTATGTAATAATACATATACCTGCATATGTTTCCTCTTATTATACTTATGTATGAATGTAATACACAATTGATTATACTGTATGCTACTGTAATACTAAGGTTTTTATAGTTCAATTTATTTTAGTAAAACTGAATGCTGTATTACGTATATTAAGTACATTGATATTTTTTTATTGTTTTAAAGTAGCAAATAAGCATACGGTTCGCTTGTTGTTAAGCAGTTAGTGGTTTAAGGATGCTTGTAACACAGTGGGTATTATTTGTGTTACCCTTTAAAATACCTGATGTTTGCTTTCTTGAAAAACCCCATGCTCTGTAGTACAAAGGGAAAACCTGGTCTCAGAGCTCATCTCAAAGCCTTGGATTATCTTTGTGTCTGCTGATCAGTGTCGTTTACCTCGACTATGGCAGAGCGAAAGGAAACCCAAATCTAGTCTATTAAGCGTGTATGTATGGAAACAGATACATATAATAGGCCATCACCTAAAAAATAGCCCTTTTGTACTATAAAAATTACATTTTTAAACATCGTTTGTTTTATTTACTTATAATACTTAAGGTATTCACTAGGGTGGAATACTTTTGTATGAAATAATTTTTTTTTAATTTTTATTTTGAATAGCAATAAAGAGTTACCTTACATAAGCAAAAATTAGACCCTTTTTGCGTATTTTAATGCGAAAGCACAGAACTATTAGTAGTGCGATAGAAAGAGCAGCCAGAGGCTTAAATTTTTTAGATTTTTATTAGTACGTGTTTGGGCAATAATTGTTATTTGTTATTAAGGTTGGAAAGTTGCTTTTTGGCGTGAGTGCCTTTATTGAATACCGAGCAAGCGAAAAGCGAGGGGTTAAAAAAATTAATCCCGAGCGAAGCGAGGGATTCTAAGGCACGAAAACCAAAAAAAAATTCTAGCCGTGCAAAACACACAATTTTTTATCTCACTACAGCGACAAAAATATAAACAAGATATAAGAAAAACAATATTAAGTGTTTAACTACTTATCAACAGGTATTTTACGTCACTGGTGGAGAGACTTATGTTTTTTAATTATTAAAGAGATATCTCTCCGAGAGGTTAACCCGCTAAATGTGATGGCAAATCTTTCAAGGTGGCAACACTGCACAAAAAACATAAAAAAATATAGATGAATTCCTTACAAATTCCTAACAGAAGTCGAAACTTGTTGGGATATTCTCCGCATTTTCTCAAATGAGTTGCAATGATTAAAGTTGTTGTACAACCTATTTTATTAACATTTCCGAGATGCACAGCACAGTCTAGCCCTCCGATAGATACGCCACTGAATTTAATAGAAAACACTACTGGACTGGTGCATATAATTTTACGACAAATGTAGCCAAGTTCACCTAGAGAAATTTATAAAACGATTTTAGCATAAGTTGACCACCAGGCACCAGGCATAGGATAAATCTAGGGTACAGTATCATAAAACTAAGGGCTCAAGCTCCATCTATGACAGTAAAGTAGTGATTTCGTGAAGCTATTTCATCTAATAATTTTTAAGTTAGTGATCGCTTATACCTAAACATATATATTTTTTATTGTTTATTGTACGTAAAAATTCCAAAAGATATCACAACAATAGTAAAGAAAAATTTACATAGGTAAGCTTATCTCTATTCAGAGATTTCTTCCAGCAGACCTTTATTAGGGATGAGAGAATAGTCAATTAAGGGGCAACATCGACGTGAACAAGATAAAATATATATATAAATTAAGTTTTATTTAATATGTACATGTATAAGTGCAATATTATAAATAAATATAAAGCAGTTTTTTAGATGAGTATATTTATAAAGATATATATATAAAAAACATAAATAATAACATTCTAGAGTACATTTTGTAAGAAGCGAAAGTTGTCCCTAATTTTTTTATTTTTTTAATATTTGATGCTCCGGTTCTATATTTAGTTTGATATTTTTGTTTATTAACTCAGCCCTAGATTGAATATCATTAGCTTCATCGCCTTTGAATCTTAGTTTTCGGGCGTAAAACGGAGTTTAATTATTTAGATCAAAATTTCTAGAGTGGAAGCGTTGAAAGTAAAATAACAGGCTGTGAGATCGTAAGTAGTGTTCAATCAAAAACATGTGGAAAAAATTTATATTCCTATAAATTTATACAAATTTACTAAAATAAGTTTTTCATCCCAGGGTTTTTATGAAAGGAGCTTTTTAAACAAAATATATGAGTATTATATACGTGCTAATTTCATAATAATGTATTGCTTAAAAAGTTGATTTTTCGTAAATGCAATACTGTGGTTGCAACAATTAAGGCTTTTTTTAGACTAGAGGTATTATTTCCTTTTTAAATATATTCTTTGTAACCTTATATAGGTATTTTGTGAAATGTACTTAATAAATTAGTCTGTATTTTATGTCTGTATTTCTTTGAATATTTTAAGGGTAATACCAGTAGGTACAATAAGTACCTGCCTCAAACAAAGTACAGCACGAAAAGTGTGGAATATGATAATTGAGGAAATCACTGTTTTTTCTTTGCGTTCATATCCCCACGGACCTCGGTACGGCCGTTTCTCTTCTTAGGCTTTTGTTTTTATAGCGTGTAGTACAAAAATCTCTGAATCCAAATACCAACTAATACATATAAAAATGCAAAGTCTGTCTGTTATTCCTTAAGAACTGACTGTTACTTAATCTCTAACTTCCGATTGTCCTTAAACCTTGCAATTTTGCATAAAGGAAGGTCTTATGGAAAAAAAAAACGAGTTGCACTCCGGAAGTGCCGGCAGAAGTGAAAACCTTTACACACGATTCGCGCTTAACACTCAAATATGTCACAAGACATGTCTTTGACATTGTCAAGAAATAATAATGTTTGTTTATTTACTTTTTTGACGTAGTATATTTGACATAGCAATCTGTCATAGAATTAAAATTCCATATCCAACCTCCCTGTACTACTCATAATCGCGAATCAGCTTGAGGAGATTAAAATAAAGCTAAGAGGCTGTGTGCAAACAAATTTATTTATCATAGTGAATGTTGCGCTAGTGGCGATGTAAACAATGTTTAATTTGTTTGATTTCATCATTTTGTATAATAAAAACAACTAGGTAAATTGTTATCAAAATAATTTATATAACCAAAATGCTAGATTCTCGGAAAATTATTTGTTTTTTAAAGTGGACCAAGTCTTATCTTTTTGATATATATATATATCTGTAGAAAAAGACACTGAAAATTAAAAATAGATAAGCCACTTTCATGCTGTTTAAAATTATAATTTGTTGTTGGTTAACATACTGTATATTTTTTTTTATTACTTTACTTGTTTTAAAAAAGATCTAAACATGGGTTGATAAAACTTTTGCAAGTCGGTTTTTCTTTTTGTTTGTGTTCGTCTTTTACAACAATAACAACGAAGTAGAAGCATTCAGTTTAAGAGTCCAAGACACCAGAAACTGATTATTGTTTCTTTTTACCGATAGAAAGATATTATGTTATTTACTTATAACATAACAAGATTACTAGCATGAAATACCAGGTACAGGCCAGAGCGAAAGGGTCACTCGCGAAATTCAAGTCATGATTGCAAATCACTCTAGAATACCTCTCTAAAGTCTGCAGGCCTATATTAACCTAAAAACTTGGAAGGGCAAAAAATACTGTAAATCTGTATCATGCGATTCTACAGCCTGTTACATCTGTCAGCTTCAAGTAAAGCTGACAAGTTACGACGTTACGATGACAAAAGATTATACGGATAATCTATAGCGAACTAGCTTTTGCCCGCAGTTCCACCCACCCTAGATTCGGTTATCGGTGTAGGATTTCAACGGCAAATTATGATATTATAGCAAATAATTCGATTCACACTTCTAATACCCTATGTCCTTCTCCAATCTCAAACTATCTCCATGCCAAATTTCATCTTAATCGGTACAGCGGTTTAATCGCGAATAGGTAACAGACAGACAGAGTTACATTCGCATTTTTATATGGGTTTCTTGTATTTTACATTTGGTAACTACGTAAATTCCAACTTTAGAAAATTCTCTAGGATCCTTTCTATTAAAGATTGCATTACTCAGTTTTATCAAAACCGATTACACACAGGCCTGTTTACAAAAAGTTATATTTTATGTTTGTAATGAAACTGGATGTTTTCTATGTATATTATGTATGTATTTTCGAAAAAAAGTAATTATATGTATTTGTATCAGTTTTTTGGTATCCATAGCACAAGCTTTGCGAAGTTTGGGACCAGACGCCGCTGTGTGTAATGTCTGAAAACATTTATTATTATTATTGTATTTTAATAAATGTATAATATAGTAAATATATAAAAAAATAATAATTTAGTTAATGACCATTTTAGTAGTAAATAACTATTTTCGTTTATCCTTTACTTTAATTAATTTTGTTTTATTTTCATGTGGTGTTTTTTTATGCGTTATTTAATACAACTGGAATGTTATTTTGCGATGTTTCGTAGTACCTAGTGGTTTTTGTACATTTAGGTTACCTACCTCAAAATAAATAGTTTTTTTATCAAATTCCGTATTGTGGTTTTAAAATAATCCCCAAGTAATCAAAAAAAAATTATTCGGTAGCAGGAACCGCTCGAGTAACTTCTTTAGACAATATTTTTTTTAAATTTGAGAAATTGTGTCTTTGAAAAAAAACACTTTTTTAGCCATGAAAAACAAACCGCTGTACCGATTTTGCTTTTGCTTTGCTCTCACGAGAGAATTCGGTCCATTGGTTATTGAGATATCGAGGGGCAAAAAAAAGCTGACACACACTTCACTCTAAAAATTACAGCAAACGATTCTCCAGGTCTCTAAACGCAAAGAAAACGCATACTAACTTCCTTCAAAAGAAGTTTAAAATAGCGTTCCTTATAAAGTTCCTTGAAGGAAAAACCTACGTATATCGGGGAATGGTTATTGTAGGGTTCCATAGCCGGAACTACAATTGATTCTTGTTTGGATTAAGTCCGTAAATATTCTTAACTTTTTCAGCTTTACTAATCTGTAAATAAAAAATTGGCTCGGCAGCAAGTACCGTACATGCAACTTCTCTCTATGAGAAAAATTCTTTTACAAAAAAAAATTACGTCATAGTGGATCCGCCATTTTGAATTTAAAAAAACTGATGAAAAATTCGAAATCAGAACCCTCGAAAACCCTTGACTACCCCTCGATACATGAAATTATACATGAAATTTATGTTGCGTGCATAAAAAAGTCAGTTTTTTACGGATAAAAAACGAACCGCTGGACCGATTTATTTCAGACTCCTTTCAGATCTAAGTCATGACGTGGCGTATCGATTGATATGTCATCAGAGCGATTCGGTCCAGTAGTTATTGAGGGATCGAAAGCCAAAATATGTCTACTTACATACATACGTACACACACACACACACAAACATACATACGCACACACAGACATCACTCGAAAATGATTGCAAATGATTCTCCAAGTCTTGAAACGTAAATAATACACAAAATTTCGATTTTCGGACCTATTTTATATTACCTATTCTATACCTATTCTAATAATAATAATCTTAAACAAATAAATAATATGACTGTGATGTATGCACGGCCATAACGAAACTTAAAAGATTCCTAGTTTCACTACAGAATCCAAAAAAATTACAAAATATTCAGATATACAGACAACTAATCATTACTATTTCCAACCAATTGCTAAATATGCTCTAAATTGCGTCTTCTTTACTAGTTCTGACATACATTCATATAATGACACTTATTAATACCACAACTTTATAACACATACAAAATTACATCGCCGAATATTATATCATACAAGATAAAGTTGTGGACTAAAAAGGCTTCCCAGCAAAACACTTTTGCAATAGTTATCTATTTCCCAATCGATTTTAAACCCTATTTTTACAACACTAAGGAGTGATTCAGATTGAGTTAACGTTTAGTTTTTCCGTATAGTGCATGCACTGTTTATTTGTAAAATTGTCAACATTACACGAATATTTCATTGTCTAATGTAATACTTTCAGACGGGGCGTCACTAGCTTTGTATGTCATCTTAAGATCTATTGTTTCATCAAGATTGGAAATGATTATATTGCTATTACGGAGCTGCTATTTGTAAACTATAATAAGTAGAAGAATTTAATATCTTCAGTTTTGTCTCATGGTTGTATCTGGTGTGGCTTTCGAAAGTGCATACTTTACCTTACCTACTATGTTAACTAAGTGTTCCTCTTCCCAATGGACACTGAATCTGGTATCATAGGCTGACCTTTAACCTATCACTAGCCCCTTTATATTATTTAAGCCATTCTCTCTTCCAATCACATAACTAACTTTGTCTTAATTTAAATCCATTATTTACTTTTCACATTTCAGTTAACTTTTTTGTAATCCTATTACGTAGGAGTTTTTCTGGTCCTACATCTCGATGGTAACACTAGTAACGCTCCATTGCAATTTCCAGACAATTACCTCAAAGTAGTTACAGTTATATAGATAACGACCGCGTAGTAAGTTAGTATTACATCTCTAAATTAGGCAAGCGGACGAATGGATAAGAAAGAAAAGATAGGATACAAGGGTTCTGTTTTTACAACATATCTACGGACCCTTAAAAGCAAATGATGACTAAGCTATAGGCGTTTAATTTTTTTTACCTTTTATACCTACCAGTTAAGGACAGGCGAACAGATATGACGTAACTGTATAAAGTCTATGCGCATATATAATAAAGCTGTACTTAAGGATTAACTACATAAGGATCAGTTCACTGTACAAATGTCCAATGTTATAACAATCATCGGATTTGTTAGGCCTACCGTGCACTGTTTCGGCAAAATTCGATTGTGAATAACACAACGAAGGTGAGCGCACTGCGAGAAAAATCGCATGTGTAATTTTGTGGTAATTGCTGTTTGCTACAGCCGCACGGAATTAGGCCTATGAAACCGCACGCACTGTGCAAAAAAAATCCGCCGATCGCCGCAATAGTGCTCAAAACCTGGTTGAGAAATTTCACAGTTACAGATAAAGGGTTTTTTTTTTATTTTTAGACACCAACTCGTGTGCTTTCAGCAAATTTCAAGGCCAATAATTCCTATGAAAGTCTTCTTAATTAAAATTCAAACCAAATCTGATGCGTTACGATTTTGAATACCCACTGCAATGCATCCAGCTTTTTAACATTCTATGTTGAGTTGTCAATTAGAGTGCCCGTCATATAAATTTGCATGTATTAAAATGCGGAGCGACAATATTATCGCACTGGAGCTATCAACACGCAGAAACTTTAAATATTATAGGTAAAAGGTCGCCTAAAGATTCAAAGTCTAAAATTGGTGACAACGAACTCTGGTTTTCTTTGAGTAACCCAACGAAGAGGATCATCTTGTAGATTAACCCTTAACCCTTATGTAAACCGTATGTAAAATCATTCCAAGTCGATTTATAAATGACGTTCTGAGGTAACAACACACATTATAAACAACAACATACAATTGAATTGAAAACCCTCATCCTTTTTTGAAGTCAGTTAAAACTTGGTGTGGTATAGGTATTTTTATATGATATTTTGTTGCTCATTGCGCGAGTCCAAACAAAGCCTTGCTAGTATAGATAAATATGGTAAAAAACTTATGGTAATGGTAATTGCGAAAATACATTGATTCGCTATCCAACCAGTTAATCGTCTTGTCGGATGCTTTAGTAAATCATACATTCCGTTAGATAATCAAATCACTGATAACTATATATATCTTTATGATTTACTGTAGGATATTTGTAATAGAGTAAGATTACATAAACTTTTAACAAACATAGCAATTGATTAAGACTATCGATTTGTTACTCGCCAGCAAAAAACTTTACCCACATAGAATTGTAATAGGTACATTAATCGTCAAATTTACAGGTCATATTGTGTAAATTTGAACGCTGTTATAAGCGTTTCTTGCTTAACTAATTACTAACTTAACAATTTAAAAAAATAATAAAACCCGACTGCAAAAACCATAAAGAACTAATAAGAAATAAATTAGTGCACGCAAGACATACTAAATATTTAACTATAAGCACACTAAACTCATTTTAATCATATTCTTATACAGCGATCAACTTTAGGTAACTCAGGTTTACTCATTAGTTTGGTTAAAAAAAATTATTAACAATTTAAAAATTTATATTAAAATTTTTGTTAAATTTCTCTTTTAAATTAGTTCTTTCCCTAACCTCTGTATTTTTGTGTGATTTGTAGTATGTACCACTTCTTCAATCTAAATCTAGTAAAAAAGACTGTTTTGGGATATTAGGGTATATCATCGTCTTATTACAGCGTTCAACTTTAGGTTACTAAGGTTACTCGAATATGTGTCGTAGCCCGATGTTATAATTTATCACTTCATGATGTGTGCGACCATTTCATGAAATGATCATATTTCATTATATCGAACTGTATCCGCTAGCCATATGGTCTAGCCAAATCAATCACTACTCAGCGTTAAACGTAATAATCAGCTACAGGCATGACTACTTCATGATATAGTCAAACATTAGTGATCGTTAAAAACTATTTTACGATACATAACCCATCGGTAAAGGCGCTGATGTCGCTTTGTTTTTGTTATGTATCAGGGTGAATATTATTCAAATCTTTACTAATATTATAAAGAGGATAATCTCCGTAACTAGGCACTCATCCTATTTCAAACTAAGCAGTATTTTAATAAAATCTAGTAATAATATACATAAATGCAAAAGTAACACTGTCCGTCTGTCTGTTACCTCTTCACGCTTAAACTGCTGAACCGATTTAGACGAAATTTCGCATGGAGATGGTTTGAGTCCTGAGAAAGGACATAGGCTACTTGAAACGGTCAAGTGTGAGTCGGTTTTTTTCTCTATAATTTATGAGTTGCCGTTGAAATCCTTACTCGATAATCGAATTTAGGTTGGCTGGAACCGCGGGCAAATTTGGCATGGAGATTAATTGAAAATGTCAAGCGTGAGTCGATTTTTTTTTTCTATAATTGAGGAGTTGCCGTTAAAATTTTACACTGAAAACCTATAAACGGGTGCAACCGCGGTCAAAAGCTAGTTGTAATATTTGACCGACAACGTTAAAGAATAGCAAAAAAATAGGGTGCAATAGGTCTGGAGATACGATGGTGGCTTCGCTAGCTTTAGTCTTAAGCTAGCAGGTCGATAGTATCTCGGAAACTGGTGGAGCAAAAACAATCAATTTGTTGGCAAAAAATTAGCAAAAAAATGTGGTTTAAGTCGCATCGTCGCCTTATGACTTGGCTACGCCAGCTTTATAGACACAAAAAAATTTACTTTTCCTTGACATTTCATCAAAAATAGCTGGATGGACAGAAAAGAATATGGGATATTAATAAATTTAGAAGAAACTAAAAACATTTTTTTTTTTACCCTGATCAAGAGTTCCCACTTTTTGGGGCATTATTCTCTTTACGACGTAACGGTACTTACAACTTGATATCAATAATACGTTTATCCTGATCGATAGTTATCACAGGAATGGGTTTTTCCACAGATAAAATCGCGGGAATCATGTAATGGAAGATAAAAGTGTAGTGAAACATCCTTATGACTTTGCAGTGTCGGTGCGGTTATGTTATCTATATCCACATTGCATTAATTGAATATTTTCTTTTTATTCTGTACAGACCCAAGACACAAGTTTTCAGTTATTTTTATGCTAACTTTTGTACCTACAAGTGCAATACATTTTTTATATTATGGAATCCTTATTTTAATGATACGGCCAAACGTGGATTGACATATCATCAAACGTTGACGTTTAAACGATATGGTCAATTTTAGCTGGTTATATCATGAAATACGACCATTTCATGAAATGGTCGGACACATCATGAAGTGATCAATTCTAAGATCTGGCCACGACATAAGTAGGTAAGATCGGCCCAAAACATGAAATTTGCTAGCTGTTGCACATATCAAACTGGTTGATTGTTGCAAGTTTTTAATTTGAGAAAATATATATTAGACAGAAGAATGTTTGTGAAACGTCTTAGCATTGCGAATTTGGTGAGTAGGGTACAAAATCAAAATAGCGTCGTAGGCGTGAAAACTTATAGAGCGTGGCAGTCGACCGGAATTGCGAATATGGTCTGCGTCTAGAAAGGATTGATCTAGGGGTGGCTAGGAGCCAGGCCAGGCCTGCGATCAAATTTTGGAGTTAAAGTTTGTAGTCGTATGCACACTCCCCCCCCCCCCCTGTACAAAATGGCGAGGGCGAAACGTAGGCTAGTTTTCACTTGTAGCATAATTTGTAGTATTAAATTTTTAACCTAACATTAATTTTGTCTATTTTGAGAAGTGTCACTTGGCATAATAACGGTAAGATTACCATGCCAAGTGGCACTTTTCAAAGTTAAGTTATAAAATAATTAAACCTTTAATATCTGATGTTAAAACTTAGTAACTATCAGTAATAGAATCGATACCAAAGCAATAAAGTTATGGTTAAATTTTATACGCCGTTATATAACAATGTAATGAAGTGTGTAATATTTTGACCTAGGTTCAAGTACTACATCCATTAATTATTACAAATAAAACTGATTGGTTTATTACTCGTAACTATGTTTTATTGAAATTATTAAGAAACATGGTCGATGCTAAATGACTGTAATATGTTTTATGACAAACTGTCCTAATTACCCGTTTATATATTCTCATCTTGTTATTTAAAAATGTATTAATTTTATTTTGGATGATGTCATAGGAAAGATATTGAGGTGCCGTTATTGCATTATTTTTACTAATAGTAGATTGTTGCATCGAGCGCAAAAGTGCATTAATTATTCTCTTAGCAAAATGCGTAATTAAATTTTCTTTCAACTACCAATCTGGGTAGATTATAGGTTACTAGGTAGGTGATAAAATATACCTTCTCAAAATAGAAACTAAAGTTAACGAAAATCTTATTAATGGTCGGTACATTGTTTAGGGCAAGTATGTGGTAGAAATACATTGCCGGGTAATTAGAAAATCTTCAAACATGTCGCAAGTAGTTATTCTTTGTACCGGGTCATAATGTGTCAACGTTTAGATTATATATTTAAAACTTACCTTTTTAGTTAACGAAAATTATATTAATGGTCGGTACATTGTTTAGGGCAAGAATTTGGTATAAATACATTGCCGGGTAATTAGAACATTTTCAAACATGTCGCAAGTAGTTTTTCTTTGTACCGGTCATAATGCGTCAACTTTTAGATTATATATTTAAAACTTACCTTTGCTGCTAAATATTTATTGTCAGATGCTTCATTTAAAATTATGTCTATATTCTGAGCTGTGAGCACTTTTGACTTTTTGCTTATATACCCACCTGATAGCCGCTTCAGAAGCGATGTTAATTTAGAAAATTCTTTTGGGAAAAGTTAATGAGGGACATAAAACGTCTGTGGTAATTTATATCTGTAAAAAAACAGTGCATTATTGAAAAACTAAGCAACCATAAGATTTCATTTTTCACTAAACTGAATTTACTTGCAGTGTCCAAAACACTTATGCCCTGACTGCATTGGCATTAGGTATTACAAAACTACCAAAATTTGTCCATTGCCAATTTCGTTAAATGTCACTTTTGATTAGAGTATTTTTTTTGTTGATTTTAGTATCTTAGCTTTATGGAAAAATATATTTTTGTTAATTTGTTTATTGGATAGTAGAGACTACCTACAGGCTTTTTTTTTTTTTTTTTTTTTTTTTTAATACCACTAAGGTGGCAAACAAGCTTACGGCCCGCCTGATGGTAAGCGGTCATCGTAGCCTATGGACGCTTGCAACACCAGGGGTATCACTTGCGCGTTGCCGACCCTTCAGAAATCTAATAACTTCTTTCTTGTACTTGAACTCCATACAGTAGTCCTTGCAGGGAGCTCATTCCACAACTTAAGCGTTCGCGGGAGGAAGTTTCTCTGAAACCGCACTGTACGCGACCATTTAGGTTCTAAAGTGTGAGAATGAATTCCCTGCCGATGGCGAGCGGTGCGATGGTAGAAAGTAGCCGTGGGCATCATTTCGAACAATTCCTCAGAACACAACCCATTGTACAAGCGGTAGAACACACACAGTGAGGCAAAGTCTCTCGTCAGACTTAAGGGCTCGATACCGCAAGTGAGTTTGGAATCGTCGACAATTCTCACAGCCCGTCGTTGAACCGAGTCAAAAGGGCCAAGCTGGTATCCGGTTGCACCTGCCCAGAGATGGCAGCAGTACTCCATATGGGGCCGAACCTGCGACTTGTAAAGTAACAACCTTTGCCCCGACGTGAAGTACTGCTTCGCTCTGTTGAGTACACCAAGTTTTTGGACGCCAGCTTCACCTTATCTTGTAAATGTTCTCGGAACTGAACATCGCTGGAGATGTCGACACCAAGGATCCCAATGCTCCTGGAGCCTGAACAAAAAATAATGTCCCCACTCCACGTGCAGGGGAGGTACTTACCATAAAAAAAATTTTTTTCAAAGATTTTATTCTACCACTTTGTCGGCTTGATCAATGTGTATATACCTGCCAAATTGAAGCTTTCTTGTATTAGTAGTTTTTGAACTAAGCCACGGACAGACGGACGGACGGACGGACGGACATGGCGAAACTATAAGGGTTCCTTGTTGACTTACGGAACCCTAAAAAGGAATCCTACTCTAATAACCGAACTTATCGCGGTCGATGCTGCGGGTAAAATCTTATTCATTGCATTGGTAAAATGATTCTCTGAATATTTTTGAACCTTAAACGTATCTTTTGTTAAATCTCAATATCTTCAGCTGATTTCAGATGGCTGTCCTCGTTGCCTCGTTGAAAGTAGAGTATGACCTAGATTCTGCTATACACGACATATTGCCCAAAACTTTAACTCTTCCGACAACCCAGGTCCGTACTCGGTGACCCGGACTGTACTACATTGCACTACTTTGTAATCCGGACTGTGGATTACGTTAACTAGTTCAGTTATTAATTTAAAAATACGAGTATTTGCCTCATTTGATTTTATATACGGTTAAAACCATCGGCAGCTGAAGAAATATGTTATTATTGTGTCAAAGTGGCTAGCCAACGTGGTCGGGTGTTGATGGTAATCGTAATGATATGGTTTTAGTGCGTTCTCGAATACGGTTCAGCTCGAGGTGTAGTAAAAGTCGTTTAAGGACTACTTTTTAGCAATGTACATTAATTGGCTAAAAAAGAAGAAAAAATAAAAAAGTAAGTAAATGGTGAACAAACAAAAAAATTTAATGGTACTAGAAGTTACGTGTTAGAGATACAGTACGATCATTACACTATTAAGACCTCAATTAGGGTTTGGCGTAAGTTGTGCGTATAACTAGTTTAGCATAGCATGAGTTTTAATAAGAAAGTCATTTCCAAATTCAAATCCTGAAAGAATAAAAGAGAAGCTGAAATTGGTCTCAATAGAAATTAGTTATATGGAAATCAAAGAAGTTTTGCTGTTAATCAGCTAATGTTTTATTCAACAGAACTTAATAAATTTCATCGTTACCATAAGATTTAAAAAAATTAAATACAAATTTTTTCTTTTCAAAACCGACACACACACACACACACAACATCTCTGTTGTCTTATCCAATAATTTTGTATCCAATCAAATAGCTTTTCTACAGTTGAAAGTTAAAAATAGTTAAATAAACAAATTATACGGAGATGGAATAACTAGCATGATTAAACGTAGGAAAACTAGCATTATAATAGAACCAATATTTTTTGCAATATAATAACACCAAACTAAAATATTGAGACACATCCGACAGTTAATTTTCCCATTTTCCTTAAGTAAATCGTTGTTTCGTTTCGACTTACGACAGAGTTGGCAGAAGTGTTCGGTGTTGGTTGCGCAGTCGGATGCACACGAGGATGTTGCTGCTGCATCGATTAGATAACATCGGGCTATCGAGGGCGAGAGGAACTTCAATTTATTGTGAAAATAAGGCACTAGCTTTAAACACTAAGTTTAACTGTGTTATACACCTGTATTGAGTGTTCAAATATAATTACGATCGTCACTCAAAAATTACCAATAAACATTTACATGTCCTATCATATTATGTCAGTTGACCTTTTGTTGACCTGATTATTTAAATTGAAGTTTATAAAAATTAAATTTTTATATGTATATAAAAATAAAATTTTTAAGCTATTACGATTCAATTGTATCGTCGTGGGATATCTAAGACAACCCCTTTATTTAAGTAGGTAAGGAAGCTTGTATTATGGATACTAGACAAAGCATACAAATACATTATTCCTTTTTTGTGTAAATATATACATGTTATATATTATGTTGTTATATTATATTATTACAGCTGATTGCCCGTATGTAGATATTTACACATAGTGCAACCTCATATACGTCCCCAATTGACGGGTGCGATTTGGGCCATATTCCATATTTCCTAGCACTTTCGACGGCAACCTAATCACATTCGAATTTTCATACTTTATTGATGATTTATTGTCATTTTGATGTAAACAAAATAATTAAAGCCCCAACCCCGGCAGTCCTGCTAGAAATGGTTATGGTAGTATTAATTTTGTGATACTTGTCCTCCTGGAGATGATTCTCCTTTACGATGAATTCTTTCCACTTTCATCTACAGTATGACAAAAAATGAGATGTACTTTATTCTAACTTCTCATCCGAAAGATGATTTGAAAGTATACTTTTATTAATAACGTGAAAACCGGCAATAATATATATAGTAGGCACGGTATAATTGTTTTCACAAGCGGAAAAGGCTAATTTTGAATCGCGAAAGTATTGGTTCAAGAGTCAAATCCTAAGCGTAGTTAGTAAATCAAAGGTGCGATTTATAGACTCTTAATTTTACCAGGACTAAGAAAATATTACTGTAATTACATTTCAGTTTAAAATTCACTGCTAGAAACTGAAGAAAATTATAGAAACATTCATAGTTCATTGTATCAAAAAGTAAGCAATATATACACAAATACAATACTGCAAACAAGATAAGCCAATTCACATAACAATGTTTTTTTTTATTTAAATAAAAGCCATTTCTGTTTTTATTTTTTCAAACTTACTCTCTGTCGAGTAATAAGCGCCCAGTACACTTCAATTGTTTAGATAACGCTCATAGCGATATGAAACGACCTAGAGTGATTGTCACTGGATTGTGGAATACAACCTGATTATTGTATTCTGCTGATTCAATTTTTTTATTTTATTATTACCCTTGTGAAAAGTGGTCCTTTTTCCTTGCTAATGGGTGAAGAAATTGTACTTTTTAGAGCAGGAGTGGTAAAAAAATGACATGCGAGTGGAAACTTTTTAACCTGTTCGAGCTAAGTTCTTAAAAGCTCGCCGCAAAGAAGGGATACATTAACTATTTGATTGGACTGTTAAGAGAATCGGATTCGCGGCGCCACGCAGCGAGTTTCATAAAAACTAATTTCCTACTTGTTTTGGACATTTTCTGATCGAATACTGTGAAATTTTGTACGCATGATCTCAAGCCGAATATCTGTAAATTTCCAAATTCTTTAAAAAAAAATTTAGTTACTTTTAATCTTATGCGAGGTCATTAGTATGAAAAACTAGATTCCTGCATAGCTTTTAAACTTTATTATTTAATAGAAAACTTTAATCTTAGAGCACGTATACAAAATTTCATGGTGTTTGATTGGTGTCAAAAATAAGTGAAAAATTCGTTTGTAAGAATCCTTATATTATCTCTCCTCTCCTCTTATATTATGAAAGTTACGAAGGTTTGGCGCGAAATGAGATGCTCTTCTCCCCGTCCCATTTTTCTTTTATATTATACATCTATGCTCTGCATATTGCATTTTTAATACATTACATCCTCGATACACAATTTAGAGAATGATATCTTTTTCATCGCGTAGCTTACTGTGTAAGAGGTACGTTTGGTTGAGCCGATGGGCTTAGCATAAACCGCTATACTGTAAATATATTTCTTTTTAACTTTTGGTGCTCAACATTTGGCTACGGAACCATACACAATGCGTCCCCGACATGCGCAGAGGGCCTAATTCTTTTAGATCAGGCTTCACAAGATAGTACTGCTGCTCTATATTCCATTTATTGAGTATTCTAGATTACAGGCGTATCCAGAGAGGGTGTTATGAGGTTCAAAACCCAAAAATAAAGTTTTATTTGTAGACAAATGTAATTTTGCATAAAGAAAATATTTTGACTGAAACCCCAGGAGGGGTTGAATCTAAAAAAACAACCCAAGACACGACATTGTCCCAGACTGAAAAATTATACGGTCACTGGCTTATATTCTCGAATTCGCAGACACCAGCCGTGTTTGAAAGTGTCAGCAAGCATAAGTGCACCGCTCCACTAGTTACAAAATACTTGAAGTGTCCTCCACTGCTACTCTATTTGATAATACTTAATGATGTTATGTGATACTGATTGTAGTCCACTAGAGGGGATTTAAAGTTTAAATAAAAAGAAAAACCATCAGCGCCGACTGGTGAGAGTAAGAGCGCGTTCGCGAAAGACGCACGTGTACCGTTCGAGCACTAGAAAGTTGCGTTCAAAACATAAATTCGGCTCTGAGAAGTTCCTTTTTCAAATAGTTGGGTACAAGATTAGGTTGGGATTTATCGATAAGAGTGTTATCGACTGATGTGAAACTGAAAGTAAACTGAGTATCTCTTTCACACTTGGCGTGTGTTGTGTTAAGTGAGAGAAGAGTGTGTGGAACTAAGTGTTAAGTGACTTTCGCCTTTCAATAAAATAGCTTGTACAGGATGAAGTTGACCCGCAATATTAAGGTAAACATTTTTGCCCATATTAAACTGTGATTAGGTAGTTAGTTTTCACTACTGACGGCCAGTTTTCAGAATGATTTTTAGGGTTGCGTACCCAAAGGGTAAAAAACGGGACCCTATTTCTAAGACTCCGCTGTCCATCCGTCTGTCCGTCCGTCTGTCACCAGGCTGTATCTCATGAACCGTGATAGTTAGACAGTTGAAATTTGTTACAGAAGATGTATTTCTGTTGCCGGTATAACAACAAATACTAAAAAACCGAATGTGATTTTTTTGCTCGTTTTTGCTCGATATTTATAACGGCAACAGGTAGACGCTTGAAATATTCACATAATATTTAGTTATATATCCACTTTAAAAATATTTAAAAGTAAATAATTAAATTAAAATAAAACAAATATTTAAGGGGGCTCGAACGTGATTTTTTGGTCTTTTTATAGATAATGGAACGGAACCCGTCGTACGCGAGTCCGACTCGCACTTGGCCGATTTTTAATTAGCTATAAATATGATTTACATGTATCTGTTACATAATAAAAAACAACATATTCATAACATATAAACTTAGAAAGAAAAAAATAGTAACTCAGTTAGTGGTTCGTATGCTATTTTTATCAATCACAACGCCGAATTTGTGTTATTTATTACCACCGGTCTCTACTGACAGACAGTTTGACAGTTTTTATATTTTAATCTAGCCATAATAGGGATCATTAAGTTGCAGAAGAACTTTCTCTTAATGCTAATTTTATACCATGTTATTGCAGTGTTAAATATAATTGTTGTATACTGAAGAAGCTAGTTTATATAATTTAAAATGATTAAGGAAATTATCTAATTACATAAAGTATACTGCAGCTTACACTCTAATTTATCACTTGTGACTATGGAAATAGTAAGTAGTACCTTTTCCAGTTTCGCTTACTTGTGAACTTTGTATCTATATGTAATATTTAATATAATAGTAATTAGTTTTGTACTTTAAATATTTTTAAATTGTTGATGGTTTTGATTTTTTAGGATATGGGTTTGGTTTTTTTTCCATTTGTAATGTTATTTACGGTAAACGAGAATATTTATGTTTTATAAAACCGTATAATGACCTTACCTATAGGATGATTTTTGTTATATAGTTACAACAACAATAAACTTTGCAACTATATAATAATAGCATGGACACTGTCATTCGTAGGGTATCTTTAATCTTATAATAAAACTATATCTCAGACACCTGCCTAAATTTTTTTTGCCAAAGTAACTTACTCGTGTCGTAGGTATAAAAGTTATGACATTTAATGGTTTTGTTTCACCCGTTTCATCAATTTTAGGTTTCGATACTGCAAAATATGTGCCGAAATATAATGCTGTAGCACTACAAAAATAATCATACAAGCTGGATCCTTAGCATTTATTTATCACTCTATCACTCACTCGATAAAGATTAGCTTTATACACATTAATATACGCAAAGGAATTGCGAAGTAGTTCATGATTTCTGAGAATTATTCTGCTAAATGATATGAAGGATATTAACCCATACCATAAAGTTTAAAGAATTTACTCATATAGAATACTATACTACTATAGAAGAATAGCTTTGTATATAATATGTCCAGGCTCGAGGTAAATCTTTTGACTGCATCTTTGCTATATAAGTATTTATTTATATTGATGATATAGTCATAGATATGGTATGTATAATAGATTTTCTTGTAAGACTCTAACCTGCAGGGAGTCATTAACTAACAGAGATTATTTCTATGTATGAAAATTTATATTGTATTTCTTACTTGTATAAAGATTTTGTGTGTTTATATGATTGATGTACTAGGACTTTAAAAGTCACTAGGAGTTGTATTTGTATATAATACCTATACATGCATACTATGTTGATTAGGGCAACGGAAACTATTATGTTTATAAGCGGATATATTATAATTTACTTAATACATATGTAACTCTCTCAGACGTAACTTTTTTTTACTACTGGATAAGCATATTTTATAAGTAGTAAGAGTAGTAAAACTATTTGAGAAATTTTGTAATTAAGATGATACACTGATTGGAAAATAAATAGGCCAACTAATAAGAATATAGGTAACTATATAACTGGGAAAATATTTAAAACAACAAAAAAGTAAACAACTAAAAAAAAAACAATTCAATCTATAAATGAAATAATATTTACATACTAAGTTTATGACGCCACCGGCCATCGACTCTAATATAACGTTACATCGAACATTCAACGAAAGTGAATCCGTTTTGCTTTCTGAATGCCACCGTCTGCGCCAACGCATCGTTGTTTCTTTAAATTATAATCATTTGTGACATTAGTTTGCGTAAACAGACATCGATATTTATCATCGATAGAAAGTTGCCCTGCCCTATTGGCTTAGGCTATGTATTGTAGTATTTCGTATTTATTCCGTAGAAAGCTTTTATTAGCAACTGTGGTATGATTTCATTTATTAGTTTACGTGTTTATTTGTACTGGCATACTCGTAAATGTTATGTCCTTTTATTAAATATTTATAGAATTCCGTGTCATTAAATTCCATGTATTTATTTGGTATATTATTGTAATATTATAATTTTTTTAAGACTAAAAGTAGGAAATGCTCGCATCTGTTTTTAAATATAACAAATAATACAGTCAAATTAAAGTCACTTTTAAAGTAGCTTTCAATATAAAAATAGTGGATATGACAATTAAAAGAGATAAGTATATTCAGCTATAGTTTCTTTTTAATAAGGAGAAAATTGAGTATCAAGACTGCACTTACAATTGACTGCTCTTCAAAAATTATTCTGATAATAATTATAAAATTGATAGGTAAATTAAAATTTTTATAATTATATTTGGATATTTAATGAAAACCGAGTGCAAAATACAACATAACAGGTAATAAAACGTAACATCCTTCACTAATGTATAAATGCGAAAGTGAGTTTGTTAGTTCGCTTCCCGTCACAACGGAACATCCAGTAAAACTAAGTTTTGGCATAGGGTCTACTAACTAAATTGAAAAGATGGAGAAGGATATAGGCTACTTTCGTGGTCTTATTCCATGCTGCGTCTTCCGATCCGTGATCGACGCTCGAGAATCTTTCTTCCCCATCGGTTATCGGTTCGACGAGCGAAGATGACTGCCCATTGCCTATTCAGCTTGCTAACTTTTTTTGAGTTACGTCGTTAAATTTAGTATAGTTCGCGCCATATAAGTTGAACTAAAATGGCGGCCGTCTGCGCAGGTACAGTACGGACAAATGTACTAACGATCCAAAAATGTGTTACTGCGCAGGTTCAACTTACGTGCCGCGATTTATTACATCGGTTGCTTTAACTCCTCGCACGCCCTATGTATACCTTTACTTATACCTTTATACATAGGTATAAAGTAGGTGCTCGAATGGCTATTGATAATTCGACAAATTGGATCTACCCATTGTTTCTTCAGCCTACTGTATTTATGAGTAATGTCTATGACCTAAGTACTTAAGATCTTTCAAACTAATATTGTCATTGAACTTTAAGCCTGAGGAATAGTGTACCCGTCTGCCAAGCCATCTCCGTCCTACATATATATTAAATTTTATAAAAAAATATATACAATAAAATTGTTATATAAAACTAATATAAAATCAAAATAATAATTTAATAGGAACAAAAAAAGTTAAATAGGAAAAGTAAAAACCAAAAGCAGTTTTCTAAACGCTATCTAGCCTAACTGGACCTGCTGTCATTGACCCTTTTTAAACTTTATCATCACCATCTCACTCTGTAGAAGACCACCGTTGCACGTAGACCTTCCTCACATGTTTTCTCAGCGGTCGATCATGAACCGCCTGTTTCCTGTAGCTCTTAGCCTGGTCGCCAATCTACATGCCAGAGGCCTTTTGTTGCTGGGTCTACCAGTCCGTGGTAGCCACTGAAGAACTTTTATTCCCCATTGATTATAGATTCAATCAGCGATGTAGCCTGCCAATTCCTGTTTAGCTTGGTAACTATTAGTGGTGACTTTGGTTAGAAGATGCAATACATAAAAAATTTGGTCTTACAAAGAAACAGCTTGCATAGCTTTCTCCATTGTCATATCAAAGAATTCTTCCTTAATTACATCTATTTATATTTACGAGGAATATTAACGCAAGACAATAAAATACTAGGGGGTTTCCCAACACTAATTTACTATCCCACCTTGAATTGAATGTTATCTTGCATATTAATTCTATTTGCATTCCATATAAAAAATATTGCATCTACATTAAATAAGGGGCCTTCCTTGAATGATATTTCGATACCAAATTGAATTGACGGGCCTTCGATTTTATATAGGTAATGGTATTTCGTGTCAATTGAATACCAATCCTTTAACGTTAAGTGACGTTAGAGAACATAACGGGCTAGCGCGCACGGCATTGTCTTTTATGTCATTCTTATGAAGTCTGTGATGTAACTATGTAGATGCACAAACGTAACAAAAACGCACAATTGTTAAAAAAACCATAATAGACTTAAAAAGAGTGACAAGATTGTCGTGGCCCAAGTTAGGAAGGCATCAGTTAAAAATAGGCAATAAAACCGGCCAAGTGCTTGTTAGGACCCTTAGTTACCCGTAACAAGTACCTCCATTTTATTAGCTTTCGGTCGATTATTACTCGTTTGCTTCTAAATCCTACTAACATGTGATTAATTTCCACACAACATCGTTATATATATTACTGCCGTTAATTTTTTTCGCATATCCAAAAACAACTATTTAACTACAACTATTTAAGTTATAAGCTTAATGTTTCGGAAACGGATCCTTGAATTAAAAATAAGTTGACTCAAATGCCGTCTTTTTAAATTGCAACCGTTAGTCCTAGTTCTAATTTATCCAATGTTTTACAAACTAAAATTTAAAAAGTAAGTCTACCATCCCCGGTCTCCCCTAAGGTTTTCTTATTACCAGGGAAACCCTTAAAAAGGAGTGCACTAGGTCCAAATATTAAACGTCAAGTTCGTTTTTTGATTCCACGAAAATACATATCTGGGTCACAAACAATTTAAATATATTCATAACGAGTTTGGTGCGTGTCCGTCTGTCCGCTCATAACAACATTACGTAATCTACCGGAGGAAACAAACTTTTACCGGTGTTTATCTTAACTTTGAATGATAATTCTTAGCGCAAAACCGGTTGATGTGAAATGTAGCTAGGTAAAATTTGGAAAGAAACTACTTTTTAAGATTTAATTTATTCTATTACATTCATACAATTAGTTGGGTATCTATAATGTATGCATCGAACTAAAGGGAAAAGAACTTTTATCTTTGATTTTTAAAAGCCATCTCAAAAATCAAACTTCGTTGTTGTTTTAAAGAATAAAGAGCATTTAAAATTTTTATTACAATAGGTCATTTCTCAAAAGGATATTAGTGCAGTGCAACAAACTTTTCGGACCCGGTGGTCCGAAATCAAAACTACAGTTGCCATATTAAAATGGTGTGAACTTACACGACACTAGCGACCAAACATCGGATCAGAAAAGTTTGTTACACCTTATCATTAATAATGAATAAGTATTCTGTATCTATTTAGGGATGTATAACTATTTAAAAATATTTTTATGAAAAGTAGACTTTCATTTACCAATTGGTTGAGATTATTATTTGAAATATGATTAATTTGTATTGGTCAGAGTCACAATACTCATACAATTAAGCTAAATACATCGATTGTAGCAAAACTTCATAAAAAAGCTTTTAACTGTAATACAGATGCATAATTATATTACAACAATCAAATAAAATTGTCTGTTCTTACAGAAACTTCAATAAAAAATGTAAAATATCTGGTTTATAGGTAAACGTTACAATTTTAGGTGCGTTCTGTTCACTGCTTCAATGCGTTTAATGTCACAATCCATCCAAGTTAAAAAGACATAATTTCTATATGACACACTGTGCAAATCTTAGCTCATTGTCTTTGGTTGGATTATTGACATAATGTACATTATGTCGGGCAACAAAACGCCACTTTTATATCCTCTATATTTGACCTCTAGTACATTTTACACGTGTTACAAAGTTACAATACTATCGCATGTAAAAATAAAAATGTCTAAATTAATTCTATAACGTTCATAGACAATGAATTAAGCAAAACTGACGTAACAAAGACTGACCAGTCCAAATGGCTTCAAGAAATGGCCTAAATTCTTTGGTCTCCATTATCTACACTCTATGGACTACCGGCTGAGAGACAACAAATGACGTCGACATGGTCCACTTCTTTTGAATTGCATAACTTGTACTCATATATCTATACTTTTTCCTTTATTCTATAGCTATAGATTTTGTTGTTTTTTGATAGATTTCCAGTTGGATTTAAAAGCATATTTTTGCATTTTATAGCCGAATTGTTGAGGAAGGTTATAGGCTATTTAACATCACGCTACGACCCTTAGGAGCCGAGCAAAATGAAAAAAAAAAGAACCATAAACGAAAACGAAGTAGTAGCGCAAATAGCGATGAGACGGGGAATGGCAGACACAAAAAAGAGCAGAACAACGTCTGCCAGGTCAGCAAGTATTTTAATAAATTCAATACACTATTGAACAATATATTTTCTACTAATTGATTAATTTGGTAGGTATTCAGACAGCACGCAATAGTTTTTCAGATTTACTATAAAATATTGTAAACTTATATTTTAAAACTAAAATCGATATTATTAATCTCGATATTTTCCTATGACATCTGACCTGCTTTCAAAATAAAATTTTGCTGCATTCTTTGCTGCCTTAGCTTTTGGACTAACTGAAAGATCTTATTTACGTAATTACCAACAATACAGCTTATAAACATATCTCATTTATTTTTATCATTATTATATTACACACAGCATTTTCTGACATTCTTAACTTCGATTTTCTGATTGCGTACACTTATTTCCATAAAGCTTGATTGTTTTACCTACCCAACTTCTTCCTTGACTTCCTCGCAGCTAAGTTAGTAATGTGGTCGGCTGCTGTGCAAAGGTTGTGGGTTCGATTCCCGCACTGGACAAAGATTTATGTAATAAACGTTTGGGTTTGTCTTGAGTTTGGGTGTATCTATGTATATGTATGTATTTACAAAAAAAGTAACATATATGTTCTTGTATCCGTTGTCTAGTAACCATAACACAAGCTTTGCTTACTTTGGGGCCAGAGGGCGCTGTGTGTAATGTCCAAAATATTTATTTATTTATTATTTATTTAACTATACCGTTGCGGAAGTTCCACTTTGAGTTTTAAATAGTTTCATAATAATTCAGTTGAATATAACTCTCTCTTGTCTGTATGTTAGGAAAAAAATCAATTACCTAAATCGGGTTTTACAGAGTTACACATACTATAGTGACAACACTTCTCTGTCTGAGCTAGTCATCCTGTATTGCCAATTGCGAATGTTGTTTGCTAATTACCGGAACTAGGTAAGTATTAAAAGAAAGTTCGTCTGTGCGTCCGTAAGACTTTTCTTACGTATGTCGACAAACATTATTCGCTTATCTTTTCCTTGTTTAAAAAAATATCTTCTTTTTATTTAAAAAAAAAAAAATTTCAAAATTGTGAAGATATTTCTGAAAATGTTATTTTTTCAATCTTTTTAAATGTTTCAACTTGATCTGCAAAATATAAAAAACTTACACATATGTAAAAATGTCTACCAGTAACACAATAATGTATATATAAAATTATACGACACATGGCATCAACTACTTACATTAGAATTGTTGTCCGTTTGTCTAGATTTTTATCTGAAATAAACTCCGAAACTGCTGTATAAATTATGATGAAACTTTCAGAAATCATAGCGAGTATTTCTGCTCAGAATTTGGTCTTTGTTTTATCTCGATATCTTAAAGATTTTCAAAGATAATGATAACTAACACGCGAGCGATGTCGGGGACGGACACTAATCAATAGACAATCTTTCAACACATTAAACCTACACACATTGTTCTTATTAAATATATTGATTTATTTTGTTAGACCACTAAGGTGGCAAACAAGCTTACGGTCCCCCTGATGGTAAGCGGTCACCGTAGCCTATAGACGCTTGCAACACCAGAGCCTATCATTCGCACGTTGCTGACCCATTAGAAATTTTTAATTCAATTATTGTTTATGTTTATAATATTCTTAACTATAGGTACACATGTGCATGCAATCCCATCCATGTTATTCCATTTTGAAATTTCGACACCCATTTCTAAAAACTATTTTATTAAATTATTTTTTACTATAGTAGAAATCTGATAAGCAATTTATATCACTATGTCAAATTACAAGTCAATAGCATTTCGAGTTGTTTAGGGAAAAACTATGACACAAAAAGACAACCATAAGCGTTTTACTATTTTAATACAGAACCCTAAAAACATACAACTACTGACGAACGGAAAAAGCTACTCAACAACAAAAATTATACACTACAAAGCAGTGCATTAAAAAAACAAGTGTCCGCACACCATTATGGGATTGTTTACAAACCAATAATTGTTGACTAGGAAAAGAAGGAAACCGTTGAATGGCCCGTTACGCTGCGCCGTACTATTTTACATGCTTGCTTGGACACTGATTGCCCAAACTGTTAGGAAAAAATGTTAATACGATAAGTCAACGTTCAATTTTCGAGGTTTTGAAATTTCAAAAAATATGCGAGACCTTGATACAAGACACAAATATCTAATCTTAAGCAAGATAGTAGGATACTAGTACAGCATTATATAGTACAGCCACAGGGCAGCGTATAGACCTACCACCTTAGTGTGCAACAAGCCTTTCTGACCTCCTGACCTTGGGTGTTTGGTCGCTAGTGTCGTTATAAGTTCACACAATTTCAATATTACGACTATAGTTTTGATTTTTAACCACCGGGTCAGAAAAATTTGTTGCACTTTATCTAAGATCTGAGTGGTGATGCTAATGTCGTTTAAAATAATAAACAAACAAATTTTTTGGCCTGCATTCGGTAATTTCGTTTTCCAACACCAGGGTGTGGCTCTGTATGACTACAACATAGATTTCCAGTTATATAATCTGTTCTATGGACTGCACCATAGCCTTACACTATTGACCGTCCTTTAGAAGGAGACAAAGTGAACCTGTGGTATATTTTCTGTTTTTATTAACGTCCGCCGTTTTGTTTATTTATTTTTATTAAAACAAGTTAGAAAGAGACAGGAAACCTCAGTTTCGCTTCGTCTCTGTCACAGTTACGCGAGCATTTTGTTTTTCACATATGGCTAGGTAATGCGCTGTCCAGTTCTCTGTGTCTTTGTTAAGCACTAATGTCCGTGAAGTGACGTTGTAGAGACTCCCACTGAAAATAAGGAATAGGAACGAATTGTGCTGAAAAGAAGACCTATTTGGCTCCACGCACTTTTTCTTTGTTGTGTGTTGTGTGTTAGCTGTATAAAAAATCATCTCTAACACAATTGAGCAACCGTTCTAGCTACACAGCAACTCGTTTTATACTATTTCTTGTTACTACTCTACAATTATACTATTCCTTGTTACTATTCTACAATTATATTATTCGTTTTAACTACTCTACAATTATACTATTTCTTGTTACTACTCTATAATTTAGTACAACAATATATTGAATTGTTGTTATAATTTGTTGTTACTACTCTACAAATATACTATTTATTGTTACTACTCTATAATTATATTACAAAAATGTACTAATTTGTTGTTATAATTTTTTGTTACAACTGTACAATTATACTTTTTCCTGTAACTAGTCTATAATTATACTACAACAATATACTGAATTGTTGTTATAATTTGTTGTCACTACTGTACCATTATACTAACTCTTGTTACTACTCTACAGTTCTACTACATCAATATACTAAATTGTTGTTCTGAATAAATAGTAAAAAAAAAAATCACTAAAGGGAACGGAGTAATGTGTCATACAATTACCCTTTATATTTATTGTACCTTTGCAAAGGTTTTATCTATGAACGATATATGTAACGTAATTAAAAAAATTATACGGTTGTATAACAACTTCAATCATGTGTTAAGGATAAGTTTAAAATTAACTTATTTTTGAACGCAGCCCGGAAGATATTGACTCGATGTCGCCACATAACTGCGCACGTCGTCGCCGCTCTGTGACCGCAAAACTTTCCCTTTTCACTGCCAAGGCTCGCCCCGTGACTGATGACTTTATAACTCATGCCCAATTATAACAATTGAAAGCCAGCATCCGGATTTGATTTTTTAGAAGGATTTTTATTTTACTACCTGATCGTGCTATACATAATTTAAATTAGGAATATTAAAAATAAAACTATTAATATTACGAATTAAATTCTTCGATTGGAAACGATCGGCGAAACGTTAAACACCGGCGTCGTCGGGCATGCCAATCATTGGATGGGTGACCTTAATGACACATTTTCGAGCACATGCAGATTCAGAGGGCATGTAAATTAAAATGTCCATCTCAACTGTTGTGAGCATAAAACGAATAGCCATGTCGGAGGTCATAGGTTCGGACTTCTTGAGAATTTTGATAGTCACGTTAGTTAATTTAAACTTAATGTATTTTAACTAAAGGAGGCTTTAAAAACACTTAGCAATCGTTAATACATTAATTACTTTCGCTATCTTTATTATAGGAGTAGTTCCAAATTATTATTTTTTAAACTATAAAAATCCGGTAAAGAAATCAATATTTAATACGTATAGGATGTAATAATACATAACACATTAAAATAACTTTTTTTTTGTGTTTGTTATTTAATTGTCTAATTTTTCACTTTGAAAAATAACCAAAAACTCAATTTATAAAAAAAAGTACACGATTTTTGCTAAATGCTTAGAGGTTACCATTCTTAATAAGCAAACTTTATGAGATAAAAATATTATATCCTTTATAAATTAGGCATAAAGAATCAAAATCGGGTACATAGAACTCTGGCACAAAATTTATGTTGACTTGTGTAATCTTTGTTCGTTTGTAAAAAGAAAACTCAAAAACTAATGAACCTATTTGAAAAAAAACATTTTATTGTAATAAAGTAACCCTTATTTAAGATAAGGTAATTTGTTACCAGAAAAAGAGTAGGTAAGTACTACTGCTTAGTTTAGGTCTTGGTGGACTCGTATCATTTATTAGTCTTTTGGTCTAGGTGTTAAAACATTGGAGCCATTGATTCCAATATTTAATAGGCTATTAAAAGTCGGTGTTGGCCTAGTGGTCTTGGCGTATGCCTAACTTACTGTGGAGCAGACGTTTGAAACCGATGTGTACCAACAAGTCTTTCTTTAATCTTAAGCACTTTTACACTACTGCCTCCTCGATGAAGGAAAACATTGCTAGGAGATCTTCAAACGTCAAATACCATGTAATTTCAACAATCCGCACTGGGCCTACGTGATGTAGGTACTATGACCCAAATAGCTTTAGCCCGACAATGGGGATGAATAAACCCTGATCAAAACATGGGCTATTACGTAAAATACATGGATAAATTCGGAACGTACTGCTGGTATTCAATGTCTAACGAAACAAATGTACGAATTCTGTCACTAAGTGAAATGATGACACACAGTGAAATATGGCTTCATCGCATTTAACAAGTGGCACTTTTTAACAGTTACATTATCGTTTAATTTTATTTACATTTACTTTACAAAAACAGCTTACATAACAAACACTGAAACTTAAAACACTGGAGTTACAAAATGCTAACAAAAAGTGCTGCAACAATAGATAACAACTTATAGGTACAACGACTTATAGGTATAACGACTTACTTTGTTCCTGAGATACCGACAATGAGATGGTGTTCGTTCACACGAAGTTACCTCACAGTTACTGACCAGTCATGGTTACTCAGCTTTTTGACGTAATATGGAAGTTAAAAAGCGAGAGCTTTTATTGATATGAGTTAAAGAAATTTATAGTAAACTTTCGTTGCACGATTTTTAGGGTTACGTAGTCAAATTTCAAAAATAGACCCCTATAAATTTGTCACGTCCGTGCGTCTGTTTGTTATTAGACTTAGAATTGCGCCATTTTTGTATCGATTTAACTTATATTTTACGATTTTTATGATTTTTTTTATAAAGATTTGCTGTGAAGTCTAAAAAAAAATTAGGATAATAGAATTTTTTAAATGTTTCCAATTGTTATGCACAAATCGGTTTACAATTTATTTATTTTTTATTCCTTCTACGGAACCCTAACAAAATGCGTGTACGTTCTACTACAACTTGTTCGATTTTTTGACATTTGTTGCTACAAAACAGTACAATAGTACCTGGAGGTCCGAGCTTTGCTTGTTTTTTTTAACAACGGCATCTATTGTCAAGTATCTTAGTGTTGCTTCACAACGCCATCCACTGCCAAGTAGCTTTAGTGTTGCTGTGTTGGTAAAAATAATAGTATTACTACTCGCCAATAGATGTCACGAAGAGACATATTTTTCAGTTTATCATTGCCTGAAAACACGGATAAAACGACGTTTTCTAAAAATGAAACCTAGCTAGATCGATTTATCGCCCCCGAAGGGAGTCCTCTATACTGAATTCATGAAAAAGGTTGGAGCCGTTTCCGAGATTCAGATTATAAATATATATACATTTATACAAGAATTGCTCGTTAAAGATATTAGATATATGCGATGTAGTTATCTATGCGAAGAGTATATTTCTGCATTGCTTATAAAATCAAAAAAAAGAAAATCCTCTCTGATGCTTATCCTGTTACCTATCCTATATTATGGAAAACACTACTTTTTATAGTATTTCCCCGAGACCCATTCAAAGCATCTCTGTGGCTTAATATCCGAAACGTGATTTCATTTAATTTGGTTTTGAATGTTCACAGCTTTTTTACTAACAGCATCATTGTTAACCTATACTAGTTAACTGCAGTCAGTTACTATAAAAGACTTTAGCCAAAATGTTTACTATTTTTTTGGATCCCGTAACAAATTTAGCCAAATGGCGTATACGGAATTTCCTTCACAAATTTCATCAAAAATCGTTTAAAAGTATGTGACAAACACAGACACTATCTTTTTTTTTTTTTTTGTGGCTTTAATTAAGTCAGAAGACTCAATTATTTGCCAATGTCAGTTAACACGAAATAAATAAGATGCTGGTGAACGGTTTCTATTGAAGTAAATATTGAGCTTACTCAGTCTATGTATACTACAAAAACAAAAAACTACCAGGTAAACAGACACTATCGCTTAAAGATTATTTATATGTGCAAGAATCGTCAAAACTGTTAAAAACGTAGAATTATTATATGTCAAAAGAAGAAAAAACCTGCACAGCACTAACATGCATGGCTATGACTTACCATTGCTTCAAAGTATCAACAATCGACTTAATATCCAGCCTAAGCCTCATTCACTGGTCGCCTAATTATAACGTGCCACCAGGAACTTAGTTCCAAAATTCTTAAAATTATTTGTGCTGTATACTGCTTGTTTCATATTTTATACATATTATAAAACTTAACGTTTCCCTGTCGTTTCGTTAATGTTCTTCTAACAGCTAAACCGATAAAACCATTTCGATAAAATTTGCTAGTGTGCTAGCTTGCACCTTGGGTAAGGACATATATTACTTAATAAAATCTAAGTTTGATTCGAATTACCGCACAGTTTGTGCTGAATTTTAAAACTGAGCCAAGTTTATAGAAATTTTATGAGGGGAGGGGAAGCAAAGGACGTATCTGCTTAGAAAAACGTTAAGTGACAGTCGGATTAGCGCAGAGAGGATCGCCAAAACTGCAGCCAACTTCCTTGCTTTAATCAAAAAGTTGCCGTAGAAATACCACTCCAATAGCAGAATTTAGCGCAGGAGGCGCCACCGACAAAAGCTTATGTTTTATAAATCGTGACCACAGAATAGTTAAAGTACAGATACAATCTATCTATGCATACTTAGCCCCATTGCATGTACACATGTATCCTGTAGGCTATATACCATTCATTTGATACAGACACAAGCTAAGCCACTGAACCTACGACAATATGTTTCATTCTATTATGTCTTCTCATACCCTCAATGTGATGATGTGCAACGTGATTATTCTTTTTCTAGATATGGGTCGGTGTAATGTGGATTGCCACGTCGCTTGCAGCGCCTCTTCAGGAGCAAACCCTGGCACTGGACATCATCGACATGGCAGCTATCAGTCGTATGAGTCCGCAGCAACTTGAGGCCTTAGCTGAAGGTTTGGCGGCTGCGGAAATTATGAGGTACTAGCTAACCCGACAATGACTGACCTGTCCAAATTTGCAATTGACTTACAACAAAATCACAATTCAACTGAAAATCAACAACTGAATCCATTTTTCAAAAGCTAATTCACAATTTGACAATAGGTTGGCAAACCACATTTGCGCTTACAACTTAAAATAAAGAACTGAATAATTGTTTCGTCATTAATGTGTTCATATAAATATTTCATAGGAAAATCCACATAAAATTTTTACCGAATTTCCAATTTTCTGAACAATCATTAAAATCGGTTGAGGCATTCTTAAGTGTTGCCCATAGCAAGGAACAGCATTTTGATTTATATGGAATTATATGCTGATTCAAATTAATTTATGAATATGAAATAAATTTAATTATAAATAGCTTATAAAATCACTACGTTCATATTTATAATCTTGCTAGGTACATGACTTTTGTGTGCTTCAACGAGTCATTCTCAGTGTAGCAGGATTAGACCACACCCTATCCTCCCGGGATGTTGTTAAAGGCGGCAATGGGAAAAAAATATTTATATCGGGCGGCAGCAATACCGTTAGCTGTCTGAATCTCTTACGATCTCAGAGCTGCAGCGTGGTGACTAGTGCACAGAATACATATAGCCATCAAGGGAAGAATGTGAAGTACCTATAAACACAATAAAGATACAGACAAGATTGACACTGGCGCTCCATTGTCAGTCCATACAAACTTATCAAATGTCGGGACTCGACGTCGGGAATGTACTCTGCTATCATAAAATTATATTTAGTTTTTACTTCTGACTAAAGTTGAACGATCTAATTGTTATAAACTGAACTTTAGACATTAGCAGAACTAAACTTCTTAATCTTATCATGAAAAGGAAAAGGAAACTTCAGATTACAACACATTTTTTTATTATTTCTGTTTCCTGTTAGATACATATTATACTTATTTAAAAAGCGTGCCCTTATCTTACACCGATAAAACACTTGGAAATAATTTAAATTTAAATTTACAATATAAGTCACGTTCTCTAGAATTTCACTCATCATTCTCATTATGTACGTATAATAATATCTCACAATGCCAAAGAGAAATGTTTACTGAAAATTGTAAATAAATTTCAAGTCAAACATAATCACATAATTTGAAACAATTCTATCACAGAATAAAGAAAACAAGATAAAATGGTACATATTGGTTTTTATAATGTTCTTTGTTTCTATTGGTTTTGATTATTGCCAGAGGTAAAAAACAATATCAGTTTAAAAATTGATGATCTAAACAGTTCGATATTATTTTTTTTAATTCAAACTTTATATTTAATTTATACTTTATAAGCCTCAAACAATATAAGAAACATATACTTATTATACAAAATTTAGAAAGCCTTTAGTTTCGTTTTTTTTTTTGATAAATTACTGAATAGATTTTTTTTTTGCTTGGTAATACAACAACAATCTTTCTCCTGCCGATATATAGCATAAGCCTTTTTATTTTAATACCAGTCCAGCAGTTAGCATTTGCTTCTATGAAAGTTACCGCCCCCTGGACTAGTGGCAAATCCCAAAATGATGAGCAGCAAAAATGGTGCGAAGAATGCCTGGGTTACAATAAACGGTTCGAAAAACGGCGACTCCATTTGACAATATTTTATGAATGAACGCACGATGATCATCCCCTTGCAGATTTCGAAGTAGGCCTAGGCAACATAAACTGGCATATACTGGGGCTATCAAAAGTACATAGGGGGGCAGGAAACATGGTAACCATGGAGTCAAGTAAAATATTTTATTATGATTGGATTGTGGTAACCCGGTAAGGCACCTCTTTCGCTCACGTGCTGCCGCGCTGATTTAAGGGTTAGGAAAATAGGAAAGAGTAAAAGAGTACCTTAATGGTGAGTGAGACTTCGGTGTCTATATGTAGGTCACAGGTTTGCACTACAATGCTATCGACTTGAAATATGGTAGAGTTCTAAAATTGTTTAAATTTTATAAGATTAATAATAATTAAACTGATTATGTTTAAAAGTTTAATTGAATACAAAAAGTTTGAATTTGTGTTTGCATGAGTCCGCAACACACGAGTTATAATATATATGAATATATACTATATCAAGGTATTTAACGATATATTATTAACAGTAAACTTGAAATTACCACATACGCAGCTATAAATATATTTTAGTTTTCTATGGGTATATTTTGACATATTAATATACTAACTTTTGCCCGCAATTTTACAATGAAAACTCCTCAAGTATAGAACAAAAACCGACTCAAACTTGACGTTTTTAAGTAGCTTATGTCTGTTTTCGTGACTCAAACTATCTCCACGCCAAAATTTATCTTAATCGGTATAGCGGTTTAAGCGTGAAGAGGTAACAGACAGACAGACAGAGTTACTTTTGCATTTATAATATTAGTAGGGATTATTATGTTATAGCTAGGTGTGTATCGGACTCAATACGGTAGTTTCCTGTAAGAAGATAACTATATAATCATTTATTCATAAGCAAGATTTGTCTAGAAATCACGTTACTCAACTTCTTTTGCAAGTTTTGTCCAAGACTAGCTGACCCGGCTAACGTTGTTTCTCCGCACCAACCTTTTGTGAAAGGGTTGTACTAATTCAGGACCCTTCTCCGGCATGTGCATAACAACTTACCAAAATTTCATTACAATCGGCTTCCCCTTATTGCGCGAGTCCGACTGTTTCTCAGAAACATTCCCCGGCGTGTACATAACAATTTACCAAAATTTCATTTAAAAACAGTTCACACTTATTGCGCTAGTCCGGCTCGCACTTGACCCTTTTTTTCTTTCTCAGAAACCTTCCGCGGCATGTGCATAACAATTTATCAAAATTTCATTAAAATCGCTTTTCCCTTATTGCGCGAGTCCGACTCTTTCTCAGAAACATTCCCCGGCGTGTGCATAAAAACTTACCAAAATTTAATTAAAATCGGTTAACCCCCAGTGCGCGAGTCCACCTCACACTTGACCGTTTTTTTCTAACTAAAAACTTTGCCCTAACACTAACAAACATAACAAAAACAAATTACCCGAATTGGTCCAGCAGTCTTCGAGTTTTCCTTAGTGCGCGAGTCCGACTCGCACTTGACATTACTCATAACAACCTTTTCCTGACAATAACAAATACAACAGAAAATGAATTAGCGAAATCAGTGTAGTCGTTCACGCGTGATGGCGTGACCAAGGGAAATAGGGATTCATTACCAATTCAATAAATCAGAAAATTAGATTACCAATTCAATAAATCTTCTTACAGCGCCCCGCCAGCGCCGCCACCGAAGTGCCTTCACCTATCTGAAGCTATTGACATTAATCGTATATATCTAAATGTCATGACAATACTGAAAGAAAATCAACATTGTTTTAATAGTTTCTAAAAAATACCCTATTCCATCTCATCACTGTTTTTTACCCCCGACAGAAAAAGACGGCTGTTATAAGTTTAACCGCTATGGGTGTGTGTGCATTTGTCTGTGGCACCGTAGCTCTTAAACCGATTTAAAAGCGGTTTTTTTTTATTTGAAAGCATGTTCTTATACATATTTCATAAAAATCCGTTCAGGCGTTTCAATGATATCAGCTCTTTTGCAAGCTGCGGTAGGGATCTTAGACGCATAATGAGTATATTTACTTTACTTCCAAACATATGTATGTGTGACCTAAAAGTAAAACATCTATGTATTCTACTTAACTATGAAAGATTATGAATTTTTGGTTTGATTCTGCGGCCAGGATATCTAGCACACTAGTACACTATTAAAAAAAAATAATAGCAGATATGTAGTGTGTGGATTTTTTTTTTTAATCAGTATTTAATTATATTTACAGTTCTATGGTGGCTGGACAATAAAATAAGCCCGAAGGTATATTTATACATATAATAAAATGGTAGGAAAGTCAAAACTGTACATTGAATATTTTTTTAAAAGAATAGTTGGGGTGTGATCTACAATCGATATCGAAGCCAAAAATATAGTTTTTAGAATTTTTGTCTGTTTGTCTGTTTGCCTTTTTGTCTGTTTGTCTGTATGTATGTTCGGGATAAACTCAAAAAGTACTGCATGGATTTGCTTCAAATTTGGCACGAATATTATTTAGAAGTCGGGTGAACATAGAGGCTACATATTATCACGCTATCACCTACGGGGAACGAGCAGTGAACCTTTATTTCTTGACTCTGAACGCATTCTGTAACAACGTGTAAGCTAACGACGCATATTTGACTTGCTTCTTAATAATTAATTATTGTACTCACACATAGCCATTTATTTTATGTTAAAAAATCGTGTAAAGTCATAACTTAGATGTGTTATAAATTTTCACCATATTAAAATGTTTCCTATTTGCTACCTAGATGGCGTCGGCGTCCAATTAGATCGCGTTATGGTTTCGTTCACAAAAATTGATGTTATAGTATAGCGTTCACGCAGACGACGTGGCGGGCAGCAGCTAGTTATACGTATAACTGTACTTACCATAACGTTTTTTGTAATTAAGTTTAACATTCTTAAAACAAAAATTGAATTTAAAATTAAAAAGAAAAATTAGTAGCACCAATTAATTACACAATTACAATCATTTTAAACAAAGGTATTGATAACTAATCACAATATTATACGAGATTACGTAAACACCAAAACACGCTATTTGATGTGGTGTCTAAATATACCCTCAAAAACGCTCACAACTATAAACTCTTATACAAAACAAAATTAAACTGTAATTCACGACTATTACTAATCATAGGGCGCGTTCGTTCTGGGATTAAGAGTTGCCACAAATGATACTTTTCACAGTATCACACTTCTGGGAGTCGTGCTTTCTGGTCGCTTGCCAAAGCTGCCGAAGGGAACTTCTGCCAGTCGTCGTTACCACCACTGCGAAAGACCGATGGTGACTTGGCCCATAGTGCTAAAGAGAAAGCCGATCTACTGGGCAGTCTCTTTGCCTCGAACTCGAATATGAACGATGAAGGCGCTGTACCACCTACTATACCGTGGTGCGGTAAGTCCATGCCGGAAATCTCCATAACGCAGCGGGAGGTCAGGCGGGCGTTGCTTTCTCTAGACGTTCATAAGTCGAGTGGGCCAGACGGTATACCAGCAGTGGTGCTTAAGCAGTGTGCTCCTGAGTTATGTCCTGTACTCACGCGCCTCTTCGCGCTTTCCTACCACACTAGGCAATTTCCGTCTACATGGAAGACTGCGAATGTGCACCCGGTGCCCAAAAAGGCTCAGATCCATCGAATTACAGGCCTATCGCTATTACCTCTCTCCTCTCTAAGGTGATGGAGCGTGTGATCAACACACAGCTTCTAAGATACCTAGAAGTACACGATCTGGTCAGTGACCGTCAATATGGCTTTCGCCACGGTCGCTCTACTGGTGACCTTCTAGTGTATCTCACACACCGATGGGCACTAGCCATTGAGAGTCAGGGGGAGGCATTGGCATGTAGCCTGGACATAGCGAAGGCGTTCGATCGGGTCTGGCACCGCGGTCTTCTATCGAAGTTGCCATCTTACGGAGTGCCCGAGGGTTTGTGCAAATGGGTGGCTAGCTTTTTGTCCGGCAGACGCATACGAACCGTAGTTGACGGTAGTTGCTCTGATAGCATGGACATTAATGCTGGTGTCCCGCAAGGCTCTGTGCTGTCTCCTACGCTGTTTCTACTGCATATCAATGACATGTTGGACATCAACAACATACATTGCTATGCAGATGACAGTACTGGAGACGCTTTTTACACGGGTCGTGCAAACATCCCTCGTTCCGTTGTGGAGGAAAACCGCGGAGAAATTGTGTCTCAAATCGAGACCACACTGTCCCAGGTCTCTGACTGGGGACGGGTAAACTTGGTCCGATTCAACCCTACAAAGACACAAGTGTGCGCGTTCACCGCTAAGAAAACTCCATTCACTGTGGTCCCACAATTCCAGAACACTCCCCTCTCCATCTCCAAGAGCATTTGGATCCTTGGTGTCGACATCTCCAGCGATGTTCAGTTCCGAGATCATTTACAAGATAAGGTAAAGCTGGCGTCGAAAAAACTTGGTGTACTCAACAGAGCGAAGCAGTACTTCACGTCGGGGCAAAGGTTGTTACTTTACAAGTCGCAAGTTCGGCCCCATATGGAGTACTGCTGCCATCTCTGGGCAGGTGCACCCGGATACCAGCTTGGCCCATTTGACTCGGTTCAACGACGGGCTGTGAGAATTGTCGACGATTCCAAACTCACTTGCGGTATCGAGCCCTTAAGTCTGAGGAGAGACTTTGCCTCACTGTGTGTGTTCTACCGCTTGTACAATGGGTTGTGTTCTGAGGAATTGTTCGAAATGATGCCCACGGCTACTTTCTACCATCGCACCGCTCGCCATCGGCAGGGAATTCATTCTCACACTTTAGAACCTAAATGGTCGCGTACAGTGCGGTTTCAGAGAAACTTCCTCCCGCGAACGCTTAAGTTGTGGAATGAGCTCCCTGCAAGGACTACTGTATGGAGTTCAAGTACAAGAAAGAAGTTATTAGATTTCTGAAGGGTCGGCAACGCGCAAGTGATACCCCTGGTGTTGCAAGCGTCCATAGGCTACGGTGACCGCTTACCATCAGGCGGGCCGTAAGCTTGTTTGCCACCTTAGTGGTATAAAAAAAAAAAAAAAAAAAAAAACGCCAATTTTGCCACCGACACCTACCGTTCGTTTAGCTTTGAAACGTTACTAACAAAATTTTTGGTTACAAAACTTGCAAAACGAACGGTTGACGTACACACACTACGATAAAACACACACACACTACCATAAACAATGAATATGTATAGGCAGATTGACAGATTAACACAAAAACCCCACCTCCAAACATGGGTCTAAAAAAGTGATTAAAAATATTATAAAAACCCGATTGCGGATTAAAAAAATCAAAAGTAATCATAGTAACTGAAAAGTAAAAAAGTAATAAGGCGAGAATAATATTCCATTATGATTAATTAGCCAATAATTTTAATATAGCCTTTGACACTCTAGTGGTTAAGACGAATCTAACCACGTATAATTTAAAATTGGATTAGCCGTTTAGTATTTAAGAGGGAACTTAGCGTCCCACATACATACAGGTCAAACACGTATACTTTTCTTTTGGGCTTTGCCGCAGTCGGGTAAAAAACACTATGCTCCGAAACACTTATGGCTGCTCCCCTGCATTACCGAGTCAGATACCTTGCCAATAAACCGTGTTAAACAATAACATAAGCCCGAACATTAAACAATAACTGTACTTATCATTACTTCTTTTGTAAATGAGTTTAAAAAAATTAAAATAAAATCTAATTAAAAAAAAATGTTAAAAACCCCCAATGAAAAAATGAATAGCAAACATTTAAAAAGTCAAAAATAAAACGTATTGTTGAGCCATCGAATTTGATTGAGTAATACAAATATATTATAATATATTTTAATAATAGAAATTAATGGATGGCACGAAAAGGTGAACTCGTTAAAATGGCGCTATAATGTCGCGTCGGGGTACCGCTTGAGTAAGTCAGGCCCTTTCTTCTCAGCAAAATCTTTGCCTCCCCTAGAGGTTAAAATAAGGGATGATAATTTGCATGAAAATTCTGACATTTTCGTGTTTAGAGGCTTAAAATTTTGCACAGACGTTTTAGTTATAACATACACGAGCATCAAGAAATAATTCTGCAAAATTCATCTTCTAAGGAAGCAATATGAAGGTTGGAAGTGTGAATCCGTCATTTTTTAAAGCTGAATGCATGGATACATTTTGACGTGTTACACTGTTTCTGAAAAATTATCCCAGTTATTAAAAATCTGTCTTTTTTCTTTAAAAGTCTACGTGGACGCGGGCAACAGTTAGTAGAAAATATAACAAGTTAAGTTCCCAAAGGACTATACAAGAAAGCTCGAAAAAAAACTGGCCAAGTATGTGTCGGGTCCCGTGCAGAGTAGGGTACGTAGTTGCTTGTCACAAAGCCTTCTTTGCTGTTTTCCTTTGTATTTTTTACATAACCATAAACAAAGATTTAGCTGGCGGGCCCTGGGCAATTGACTCTTACAAAAATTAGCATTTTAAAGCGCCATACTTCGCAAATGGTTCCTTGAATCAAATTAAGTTTTTACGGTTCCTTGTTGACTACAGAACCCTAAACATGATATTGTCTGTAGTTTTGCTCTATTATGTTTTTGAAGTGAAAACTTCTTTAGCGGCGTTGTGCACTTTTTTTGGTATGGGTAAAAAATGATAAACTCGCGTCAGGTCACGTGTCCTAATCGTGGAAATTCGTAAGACGGAAACCGTAATGCCACGCCTATTATAATTTTTATTTTTAGTATTCGCGATTATGAGTAGTACAGGGAGGTTGGATATGGAATTTTAATTCTATGACAGATTGCGATGTCAAATATACTACGTCAAAAAAGTAAATAAACAAACATTATTATTTCTTGACAATGTCAAAGACATGTCTTGTGACATATTTGAGTGTTAAGCGCGAATCGTGTGTAAAGGTTTTCACTTCTGCCGGCACTCCCGGAGTGCAACTCGTTTTTTTTTTTGTACAAAACGATTATGATATCTGTTTGTCTGTATGTATGAGTATTACGCGACAGTTATTACACGTCTTGAAATTTGGTTAGTTCACAGTGTGGCTCCGGCTTTAACACATATAGAATACATACATTTTTCAACATTGCCTAGTATGTTATAAGATATAAAGTTATATATAAAGTCGGTTGAAAAATAAAATGCTATACGACCAAAGATTTTTGTCTACCTAGTTCCTCTCATCATTATCAATTTGTCTACACGCATCTATTTTCTTTAATAACTAGCTTCTGCTAGCGGCTCCGCCCGCGTTAAATTCGGTTTTCGGCGATTTAGCACGGAGTTACGGATTCCTACGGAATTTTTTTGATATATTAAGGAAGCTTAACAAATTATAGCTGTATCTATACAGTCAGTCTACGTTGAATTTGGATATAGTTATTCTTGCGAGAACTTTTAATTTATCCATAATTATAAGAAGCTCCACCGACTCTTCAACTATCTCTGTGCCAAATTTCAGCTCAATTGGATGTTCTGTTGCAACGCTTACCAAGGACAAACAAACTCACCTTCGCATTTATAATATTAGTATGGATATATTATATGTGCAATAAGGAAGAATTACGTCTAAGCATAACATCAATTCACTGATCTTTATTCGATAGTTTTTGCGCAATTGACTTTGATTCAAAGTAAATAAAATATAATTTTACGTAACTTTATTAAAAACTAGTTGATCATACGGTTGTAGAAACAGAAATCTAATCACAGAATCAAATTGAAAATAAATCCAGTCCAACCCGCACTTGGCTGGTTTTTTTCGAATGTAATTAAAACTTTTCATGGCGTATTTTGATTAAATTCAATTAACTTATGAGAAGCTCGTGGCTCAGTTACTTTTGTTTATGAGAAACGATACGTGAAATTTAGCCGCTCTTTGCCCGTGGTACAGTTTGGAATGTCCGGTTGACAGGACCGTGTCGTTGAAATCTCATGCGGTAGTACAGTTGACCGAACCATCAAATATACCTACGTAACTACTTATAGTAAAAATAAAGAAAACTTCGCCCCGAGCCGTTACTCACACCAAAAACATATTTCATATTTATAGAAAGTAGGCACTTAGATCAGAAGAGATTATGATTTTGATTATATTGACATTGTGACTTTTTAGGGTTCTGTACCTCTAATGGAAAAAAGGAACCCTAATAGGATCAATTTGTTGTCCGTCGGTCTGTCTGTCTGTCTGTCAAGACCCTTGTTATTAGGAACACGTAAAGGTATCACGTTGAAATTAATATCAAATACTAAGGTTTTTTGTCGCATATTTTGGCATTCACTAAAAAATCAAAATATGGGGTACCTGTTGTCCTAGAATCATGAAATTTGACACGAAGCAAGGGATTAATTACATCACAAATATCGGAAAAATCCGAATTTTATTAATTTGTATTTGCTTTAATTTCTATTTATTGTTAACAAAGTTATCTTTTTTTGTCAGGACAAAGCGGTCTTCAGCACAAACTCTTTCACAAGTTGTTGGAAAGGTACCAGGCATTCAGAGCAAGCTTGGGTTTCTTGGGCAGGCTTCAGCAGGAGCGGCTGGTCTGTTTGGATCCTCTTCAGGGGGTAAAGGAGAGAACCAAGGATATTCATATGAAGCGGTTAGTTGTTCAAACTCAACAGGTACTATATCACCTATCGTTTTGTCAATGATGACAGGTACAATTAAACCCTAAATTAAAGGAACAATTTTACTTACCTCACTCGTTGTTGTTTTATCTAAATGGACCACGTCTGTCTGTCCTATGTCTTCTAAGCGGACCTAAGGGAGCCCTAAATTATAGTCTTAACTGCAAGAGGACGTAAAAGGTAAGGAAAAGAATTATAATACAAAAAGAAAAATACAACCTGAGTCCACAAGTTTGTCCTTACTTTAATGTAACTGGCACTCTAAAAAATGCTTAACACTTTTAATTTTATATAAGCTTACGCATTTACACTTATAAGCGTGTTTTTTTTTTATTTAAAGTACAAAAAATCAAAACACTTTTCTGAGAACAACAAAATAGGTTATTTTAATTCTAGAGACTCATGACAACCACAGAGTGGAGTCTTGCCAGAAATACAAAAACAGTTTGCGTTCGGAACCTAGCGTTTCGTGCGTGAGGCCTGGCCCCGATAGCATAGGTACAAAACACCTATCTTATACTGTACTATCACAAAGAAAGCAAATATATGTTTGGATGTCTATTGCTAAGTCACATCACTATTACTAAGCCGAATGGGATGAAATTTGGTAGATTGGTACTAGTTCTCCCGATCAGTTTATCCATTTCAACCTAGAAAATGCATAGCTTTTGAGACATAATGTGTCATATATTCTAAAATATCAGTCAGATCTTTAAGAGGCCAACGGACCTTTCAATAATTTTAACCTTTTATTTCTAACAAAGAAAGAATTTACAAATAACAACAGACAATTTTAACCTTTTCTTGGTAACAAAGAAAGAATTTACAAATAACAACAGACAATTTTAAACTTTTATTTGTAACAAAGAAAGAATTTACAAATAACAACAGACAATTTTAACCTTTTCTTGGTAACAAAGAAAGAATTTACAAATAACAACAGACAATTTTAAACTTTTATTTGTAACAAAGAAAGAATTTACAATTAACAAGAGACAATTTTACAGGCTCGTTAACTGCGTAGGAATTACCTGATAATTACTAACAATGTGCATTTAAATAAACTAAAAATCATTACACTGTACTGTACTGAAGTACTGTATAAATTACTTGTATATAATGTAAAAAGTATAAGCTTGCAGTTGCGGCTCCACCCGCAAACAAAATTCTTCATCATCATTTTATTCTAATGAACTCGAGATCAACAAAATGTATCTTATGGGGTTTTAACACTTAATAGGCCCTGGGTTTTTAGGTTCAGCGTGTTGCAACCCAGTTATTTCAAAAGGATTTTATATAGAAACATTAGTTTTTGTTTACAGTTTTAATTTTGATTTAATTAATTGTGACAGAAATAACTGGAAATTTACAAAAATTACTAGTCAAGAGCCTATTAAACCCGGTAGAAAATAAGTTTAACTCGATCAGCTATATCTTGAAAACTATTCTTTTTTAATGATGTGTTTTTTATTTCTAAAAAAATCGATGTGAGTAATATCTTAAGATAATGCCATATTATTCTATAATTAAAACCAATCATAAAAGATAAATATATTTGAGGATAAAAAATTAGAAATAAAAAAGCTAATCACATTATTATTTTTGGATTGGATGAGGTGGGACACTCACACTTACATTTACTACAAATTATAACAAACGGACTACAAAAATTAGAATTAAACATGGATTCTAATTACATTAACCAATTGAAAAGAGTGGAAAAATAAGTAAATTGAGAAAATATAGAGATTATATCTATAGTAGTTGTATAAACTCATATGTGGAAAAAGTATGAAATCCTAAAGAATAGATATCCAGCAATATTTATTTCATAGAAGATTTCACTAAACAAATACTAAAAAAAAGTACCTTACTACAAGTTAAGCTAATCGAGGAAACAGGAAAAAAGAAAATGGCGCAATTTTAAAATGGTAATAAAAAAACAAAGCTTGGAAAAAATAAAAAAATATACATCAATAACCAAACAGAATATTTCTGACAACAAGCAGAGATAAAAGATGAAATTAGACCAAGGTGACAACAATTAAAGGTTTTATTTAAGTTTTTATTCTTAAAAAATATATTAAACTTGCTGACGCTTAATAATCCAATTAAAAATTATATACCAAATAAAAAAATAACATAAAAAAACGAAAACAACAAGGAACTTTAGTCACTCAGTAGAAAAATCATACTTTATAATAACCAATACAACAAAAATGCGATCCCAAAACGGTCACCGTAGTATTTGCTGAACATTTACACAATGGATTGGCAACTATACACAATTCTCCATAAGAATAATTTTTTATACCATCAGAATAAAATTATAACATAATCTAGTAACCAAACTTTATGTTTCTAGCCGAAAGGCTTTCGGTGAAGGAAAACATCGTGAGGAAACCTGCATACGTCAAAAAAAAAAAAAGAGTTATGTGAAGTCCACAATCCGCACTGGGCCCGCGTGTGGACTATGGCCCAAATGACCCTCGCTTATGAGGGTAGGCCGTGCCCCAACAGTGGAGACGTATGAAGGCTGGCGAGATGATGTTTCTAGCTCGATTTGTTTACAAAACTCAAATATTATTGAGTAACACCAATTTTATTCTCTGTAACTAGTAGACCGTTAAAGTTTTATCCAATATCAGTGATTTCTGATACGGCTTACGTGAAAAGGCCAGGGGGCAATTTACATCTTTATTCGCTGTCTGAATATCGTTATCAGAACGATTTCAGTTTATTGTCGGATCATGCAAACATGTATAGAATGATCTAGAATTGTCTTTTCGAAAACCATTAAAAAAAATCATTATAGTATACGTTTATAACGAGTTGAATAACTCGAGGCGTTTCAACTAAAAAATTTGAATGAAAAAATTACTATTCATTTTATATTCATTAATGTATAGACTGTGGTTGAATCATGGATATAATAATAAAATTTCAAACGAAAAGGTTCGAAATCCAAATGGAGTGCTTTGGCGAATGGCGTCCGGCTATTTATATCATAAGTACGTAGCAAAAGTACACAGATTATATAATCATGTAATTTGTGAAAACTAATAGGACTTTTGCTTTCTCACTTGTCTAATGTATACCCAACTCTTTCAGCCAAGTGCTCCAGCGCCAGAAGAAGGAAAAGTCGACTTCCTGGGCTTGAAGAAGTCTATTCTTTATACACTGTTTCAAGCAGTAAAAGCCATTACTGGTGGGGTGACTATTCTGAAGGGTCAGTTAATCAAGGGTGGAGGAGCGCTAGCGAGTACTTTAGGAAAGGTCATATCGGGCAAGGGAGACTTAGTAAGCAATATTGGAAAGAAGATCGTAAGCTCAGCAGCGCTAAGTCAGAAGAAACCACATGGTATGTTTTAGTTTACACTTTATTTACAACTTTTTAATATTAAAGCTAACTTTTTTTTATTGTTGCGGATTTTTTTTCCGTAAAAGCACCATCCTAATATTTTTATTATTGAATTTAAATGTAGCCTTGATAAAACTTGTCAAAAATAATAAATTTCGGGTTAGGTTACGTCGGAATAATTGTGCGTTCTTAATTTAAAGAGCTCCGTTTAATATAATTAATCATTGTCATATTTTTAATTTCTGTAATAGTAACCCAACCATATTAAAAAGGCAATTTTTAAATAATAAAAATATAACAAATCTTACTCCAATTAAAAGTTAAGCTGCAAGTATCTATTTATATTATCTTCTGAATATTCACTAAAAAAACCGACCGGCAGCCTGTCTTCAAAAAATTTCCACAATCTAGGGAATTCCCCTCAATTACATGAGGCATTTATTTAACCCAACCATGAAATTACTTGGTATTTTTGGATACGCAATGAACTCTTTAAACCTTATTTGTTAGTAAAATTGGAGCGTCTCAAATATTGAAGTAAAAAATACTTGGCTTTTAGCATGAAATACAAATTAGAATAATACGTTCCGGAGGGTTTTTAGGTTTAAAACGTATTTTTTGTTACCGTAAAATATCGCTCTGTTTGGGTATTTTGTTTCTTGGAAACTAAAAGTGTTTAGGCGTACTTTTTCAACTTCAATTTTAAAATAATGAGAGATAAACTTCTAAAAGTTAACCTACTATTATTCTGAAATTGTAGTTAAAATGCTTCATCGTGCATTATTTGTTGTTCTATTTTCCGAAATTTGAAACGCATTACTTATGTGGTTATTATAATTAAAATAAAATATTAACGCACAATCATCCATAGCTGCAATAGCTCTATAATCACAGTATATAAATTGAAGAGTATCGTAATTTTATTCCTTGACCGCAATTTGTTTATACGTATGGGTTTTATTGCACCAATATTTATTGAGTTTTAATGCGAGATCTAAAACATATTTACTTTTACTGCACATCACAGTCGAGTGACCACAAATGGCATCAGGAGTTTTATTACCATAACACGCTCCTATGCATTAATGTAATGCATGTAATCATTTGCGTGTTTGAAAATGTAATAAACTGTCTACCACCTTAAATAAAAAAAGGTCTTCAAGTGAGAGTTGATGTACGCCGAGGGTTTCATTGCATGAAATAAGATCTATCAAACTATTATTTTAATACCTGTGTAACTTATGAAGTCCATAGAATAAAAATTGTCTTGTATTTCTAGATCATGATTTTATTTGTCTAGTTTTGTGTTGAGTTTAAGAACAACAATTTTTGGCCGAAGTTTACCAAGTGTCCCGAGTTATTCCTGGTAACCTGGCCGTGGTAGAGTAGCAGTATTCGATGGATTTTCAACCCATAGCTAAATGAAATAGAATATATGTACCAACTCGATATTTATTACGGAAGGTGTGCTTAGAGATGTTACAAATGTGTGCCAACATCCATGTCACCGATGGTATTACATTTAATAAAAACCTTGTTATTATTAATTATTAAGTAATATTATTAGGTAAATAACATTATTCACATTAATAAATTATATCCAATAATTATGTGCTATAAGAATTTCAGTGAAGTCTTCATTGTAACTTATTATATCTATTTCAATGTATGACTGAATAAATTAAATTTCAGTACCACCACCACCACCGCCTGCACCTTCAGTGTACGGGCCCCCTCATTCGCCGCACCCAGAGTACCCTCCAGCCAGTGCATACGGCGCTCCATCAGGTCCAGGGCAATATCCTGGTCCAGGATATACTGGTCCATCAGGCTATGCTGCCCACAAGTACCCATCACAGTTAGACGGTAAGAATATTATTCAGAACACATTTTTATCTTAAGTTTTTTTTTAATTCAGTTAAAATCCTGAGTTTCCATTATTTATATATTTATGTCTTACATATATTTAAACAGGCAACTGGAATAAGTGTACTGTGAAAAAATATCAAAAGGTCTAAGTACCTCTCAGTCTAAGTAGAATAAAAAAATATTTCCATCTCACTTTCTTAATTGTTCGAAATCTGCGCGCAAAAATCAACTTTATTGCTCAGCATGCAAAAAATACCGGAGTATGGTGTACGGTCAAAAACAGTCGGAAAAGACAAAGATGTTGCAAGTATTTGTCTCAAAATCATATCATATAAATCTTATTTTTTCATTTCCTCCCAAGCCTTTATATACCAAATAAACCAAAAGGATATAAACACAGAATTGGTATTAGTAAAAAAGTATAACTTATAACTTTGATTTTAAATCAGCATTAAAATACCTATAACCAAAATTATTCATTTCTAATTCTTATATTTTTATAATTTAACATACCCAAAAAAAATCGTCAATAAACACATTTTGGTTTCTTTTATACGAAACTTTAAGGAAATTAAAAAGTTTATGAGTGATTTGAACAGCGAAGATGTAAATTAGACCACCTGTAGAGTGACTAGAAACGGTATGTAATATAGGAATAAGTTTTCATGCAAAAGTATTGTAGATGATACCTCGGAGAGATTTATGCAGACGCGTATATTTTTTCCGAGACTTATAATGTTTTCATACTTTGTGGAAATCTCCAAAACAAGTACATTGTCCAAAAGTACATCATTATTCACAATATTTTAACATACGGTAAAGTGATTAAAGAATAAAGAAAAAAAACCACAGTAGAAAGAACTATGTACCTATTGTATAACTCAATTGCTACCTTAGTATAAAACATACTGACACGGCTCGTTACGTACATAATTGAACAAATTATAAACAAATCTAAACAGAACAATGGTGAAAAGAGACCATAAAGGATATTAGGTAATAGTGACTAAATTACAATCAAATTTAGGATACTTACTAAATATTCAAGATGATTTTTAATCCAGAAAAAAAAATATTGCATATTCTCAAAACATCTGCCTCGATACACAAAACATTTTTATTAATTCATCAGACTTTTCTCGAAAATGTATAACCACACAGAAATTCAAGCGGATAATTTAATCTTAGATGTAACACTTAGCACTAATACAATCCAGCTAAGTTTTTTATATAATTTGTAAATTATTAGTATTAGAACATAAATATATATTTTTAGTTTAAAAATACAAACATTATAAAATATCAAAATCATTCAGTTGCATATTTTGCTTTAATAGCGTCATCCATTGTTGATATAGTTACATTAAAATTAAATAAACTAAAACACCCTAAACGATTTTTATTTTTATGAATTCTATGTATTTTAAAAAGACAAATAAAGCATAAAATAAGTCGTCGCAACATATTAACATAGAAAAAATAAAAATAATATATGATTAGTTTTTTTTGCAATAAACCAATTTTCTAAAAGCACTGACGAGCAGTTACATATATTATATAAACTATGTCACTGCAATAAATATTTGTGAATAAAACTATAATGTCGAAGAAATAACTGGTAATTTTAATACATCCAATTTCAAACCGGAGATTGACCTCCTTACCGGAACTAATTTTAATAATTATATAATAAAGTTACATCGGTATTTATCACCATATTAATTTTTTACGCAATCATCTAATAAAACTGATAAGAGTCATTACAATTGCAAATTAGAGTCAGTTTTAGTGAAAAGAGGCCTTTATTAATAATAAAATATATTAATAAAATGGTTATTGTAACATAATAGTGTATTTATTTACCAAGAAACTCATAACAATATCAAGTATATTTAGTAGAAACATTTTGTATATTACTTTCCACAGACAGATTTATAGACTGAGTATATAGTACATAAATACGCCATTTCATAACAAATATAGAAAGTTGATTAATGACTTTTGTTAGATACATCGGGTCAAACCTGTGAGGTATGTGCAACTACGCAATATTTGACCTTTTTGGTATAATTTTTCAAACAGAAACCAAAATGAATTTATCACTCTTACATCGCAATAATACCGAACTATCTTTATGCAAAAAAATATATAAAATAAAGAACATCTGCTTTTTACAGTTTAGCTTTCAAAAAGTTATTTGAGAAATCAAAATTATTAACGTTAGAAGTCAGATACAACGAGAACAATTAATTATAAAAAAAGTTTTACATTGATTCATTAAGTTTAAGAAAGAAGTTGTGGACCTAGCGGTCCATAATATTAATTTACAGTACATGGCGTCCACCCCCTAAAGTAGCAAATAAAATAAAAATACTGGCTGTTTGTTAAATTTGAACCAAAAAAGTTTGGTTATTATTTATAAAATAAAAATCATTTGCATAAATTGACCAAAATTACAATTTTATATTTTTTTCAGCAATGATCATGATGTCTGTTGTAGACGATGTAGATCTAACAAACCCACCGCCACCAATGCCTTCAAAAGAGTTAACCGATCGATATTACGATTTACTTAACTCTTTGTGGTAAGGAACAGTAGAATCTGTATCTTCCTCATTTAATTTAAATATCCTATTTATCGTATTAGTGGCACTTCTATAGTTTTCATTCAAGTAATGCATATGATTACTTATATAATTAACTTAGCGACTTTCTAACCTCTTTTAGCAGAGACCTTGTCTTTATGAGTAGTTACAGAGAAAGTGAAGTGTTTTATAAATTTGAACTAATAAACAAAACTGCAATTCGAAAATGAAAGTTAAATTTATAATACGCTTTGCTGTATTTTCGAAAAGATATTTCATCTCTATTGAATGATTTTCTATAACCTAATTTATTAGTCTTGCGGAAATAGATATTTCGTTTTCTTAATACTTAATATTTTTCTTTATAAATTGCTTGCTTGTTTTACCTTTAAAATTTTTTTTGGTCTCCTATGCACGTCGAAACCATGAAATAAACGATCACTTTCCCTTTTTGACCGCAAATATACATTTGTCATCATGTGACGAAATAATTCGTGTGTGACAATACGTATCTAATTTTTAATATTAACTTTATTACATTCCTTTCAATTTATGATTTGATTTTATAAAAGGGTTTGTTGTGTCAAAAATATAATAGATTTTATAATTAATTGTACAAAATTCACTGTTTTAGGTTAGTATGTTCTTTTTATAAATTTAGATAATTTTTAAAATGAATGGTGTTCAATAATATTTTTCCCATTGTTAAGTTCGTTACGACACTTTCTGCTTTAACCTTTTGTGTATATGTGAATGATCGTATGTTAAAGAGACAATAGACGTATTGTTATCTAAGTAAAAGTTTAAAAGGTCTTTGATGAGAACTAGAATATTTCTGGTCGTAAAGTAGATTGGCTTCATTCAAAATCAAACAATAAGATTAAATTTCAGACCAGATCAGACTTTTAAGTAACTAACAATTATATGATAAAGTGAGATGTTTTTAAAGTTAAATTTAAATTGTAGTCAAGCATTACCTACCCGTAGATTGCAATCGATAGAAAGCTGGTCTGTGCAATAGCAAAATAGAAGTTTATTTGATTTTTTCCTGGGTTTTTTTAGTAAAATAATCCAGATATTTATAATTTCAGATGTTGTCAAATCTAGATATTCTTTTTATGTAGAACAATTTTAAAAGTAAAAGAATTTAATTAGGATAGTAATAGGTACCACATTTAGTCTTAATATTTGATAAGGAGGCTTGTGTCGTCACTTGGGAACCTCATATTCAAAAGTGTAGTAGTACACCCACCTACTAGATGGCATAATTCGGTTAGCGTCGCATCCGCTCCGAATAAAAATAGATCAGAAGTATACGCTGAAAAAATCTTCAGAACCTTTCCTAATTATAGAGCAATAAACATTACTAGGCTTATTAATAATAATAATATGTAAAAACAACTCGCACATAAAATGCCACTAAGTGTCTGCATAAACCAGTTTCAAACTATTGAGTAACTGAATCTAAACTCCTGTCCAGACACTAAAATAATAAACAATGTAAGTACTAGAACACAGAGCCCAGTTGCGCGAAAGTGCATTATATCACAGAACCTGCTGGTCCAGTTCACCCTCACGAGCACACGTAATGCTCTGCTCCACTCCACTTGTGACCTTTCAGACTTAAGGCTTCCTTGTTGCACCTGTACATTTATTACGATGTCGTATTTCTGTAAGGTTTTAAGAATTTTTTTATTTCAAATTTATTTTATACATAGATAAAAATATATGCTTACTTATTAAATCAATGCTAAAATTAGGCTTGGACAACAAGTAAGATATACGTCCATAAGAAAGGAAACTTTTTAAAATGAATGAGACCCTAGAAGCCTTGTAAAAGGGGTATACAAGTTTGAGTAGTATGGATTTTTTGGTTAATTTAATATTATATACCTGAACGTTATAGAATTTCTCAAAATTTATCTCATTACAGATATGCACTAAGAACATAAAACACTGAAGATAAAGATTATACAATTAAAATGGCGCGCGTAATATTGAACACAATAATAAAATCTATCTGAACTCAGTGAATTTTGTGATTTCATTGTATATTCGAATGTATTGAATTTAATAAAGTTAACTTAATAATTGCCTTTCTAAAATCTTTTCATTACCCAAAATCTAGATTTTTTGCAGTAAAAATTTTCGCAAATACACCAAATAAGGGAACAAGAAAGTTACAAAAACACTGATTTTATTAGGGTTCTTTTATATAGAAATTCCACCAACATATTTATTAGTTTAAGGTTTGATTTTAATTTAAGTAGATAGCTAATTATTTTTCCATAGTAATGAATTGATGTTACCACTAAAATATATTTCTTATTCATGATTATATTTTATTTGGTTAGTCATTTCTATCTTCCAGTTACTTTTCAATCTCATAAAGAAGCTCCACCCTCGGCACTGTTTCATCTTACGCTAGACCAACTAGAAATTTGTAAATTTAACAAAGTATCCCGTATCAAATCTATACCTAATCTTAAATACCAATCGTATTCATAGATTTTGATATGCCTCAAACAAAGCTAGATTACCTTGAAACGTGACGAATTATCCCGAAATCAAATGGCGTATCATTCTAAATATTTTTTCTTCTAATTATTATTTATGTTTACTACTTTATAGAAATGGAGTAACTATTTTTTGGTCTATTGTTATATATGTCGCAGGGAAATGAAGAAACCAGGAATTAATTGAAATCTCTAGGGATACCATAAAATCGTGGAAGATGTCGAATACTCTCATTTGTTATACCTCTTTTTACTGAAAACATTTAGTGATATGACAAAATACTGACAGTTTTTAGCGAAATGTCGTCTCACTAGCCTGATTCTAGTTGTTTATCCTCAGAATAAAATACATTTTCCAATTATTTTATGGATTTTTATTATAAATTAAAATCAAGACATACATGAATTATTTATTTATTTAAAAAAAAATATTCTTATTTAAAATAAGTTTTAATCGGTTAATAGTCAGTATCAACCATAATGAATTTATCCTTTCCTGTACATAAAATCGTGGAAAACTAAAATATAAATGAATTATTATTTATGAAAGCAAGGGAAAACTTTATGGTACCTTGAATAACATAACAAATTGTGTTTATAACTATTTAGATTAACTTGGCCCCGACTATTAAACTCACTTGAAGTAATCAGGCGGGCGAATCCCTTTTTTGAGAAAAGTTTTTCTTAAATTGACATATTTTTATTTTTTTTTACTTTAGAGAAAATAGCATTTTGTCTCGACCACCATGCCCTGAAATTTTATGGTACTCCATGACAACACGATGGTAGTTTACCGTTGATACAATTTCAACAAATGACTCTGACTCTGATTGTATTTTCAAAATTAGAACTTTTTATGGACTCATTGCATGCTGCCTATTACATGATTTATTTTAATTGGCCCTGATTTACATTCTACCCCTTTTTTCATTCTTTAGTCCATTATGGCTTATCCTTTGTTTTCCTTCCCATAGTTTCTGAATTTCCATATAAAAGTCATAACGAACTTTTTTATCGGCTCTAAATATTTTTCCCTACTCCTACTCGGTACAACTTCAGAATTCTCCAGAATGTTTATTGGGATGGGATAAATTATTATAAAACGCTGGCACAACCAAAATAAAGAAATAGGTTTCTAACGGACTGTTACTCAATGTGCGTGGTATATTTATTTAAGGATTATTATAACGTGGAAATTAGACAACTAAATTCATACTTTCGCACAGCATAGTGTCGCGTACTGCGCCGCTCCCCGATCCCGGCGTGGCACAACTCGCATTTCGATTTTTTGACATTTCACTAGATTCAGTTGTAGTAAAATGACGTATCACTGAAATTATTGTAGTGTTTTGTGATAACACTAAATATTGACATTAAGAAGAAGTAACAGATTAGAATATTCGACATCTTCCGTGATTTCGTGATATGCTTAGGGATATCCCTATTTCCCTACTACTACATATTGATATCTATGACAGTGAATTTCTAGCAAATAGTAGTTCTCGAGTTCTCGAGGATACAATTTGCGGCGCCTCGCAGTGGGCTTCATACAAACGAATTTCTCATTTGTGTTTTATATTTACTGACCTATTACTGCGAAATTTCTTAGTCATAACCCCAAGCCGAATACCTAAGTCTGTGGTTTTCTTAAATCTTGTAAAATGTTTTTATTGACTAGAAATCTTTTTAAAACCATTTCTATGAAAAAATAGTATCCTGTTTAACTTTTGAACTATTAAATTTAATAGAACACTGAAAACCTAGATATTTATTACTAGACCATGTCTTTAAAATTTCGTGGTGTTTGGTCAGCAAGTGTCAAAAATAAGAGAGAAATTCGTTTGTATGAAGCACGCTGAGAGGCGCTCCGAATCGTATTCTCTTAAACTTTGAATTGCATTTCACATTATTTGGATTTTACCATTTTCTATGATTTTTTTATTATATATCACTAGCTGACCTAGAAGACGTTCTTCTGTACTTCCTGCTATTTTTTCGCTGTAGCGTCATTCCGCGTCGCTTCTCGCAGGGTCTTAGCATTTTGTAAATAACCTATAACTAATTCCTCAAGAATTGGGCTATCAAATGCGAAAAGAGTTCAAAGTCCGACTTTTAGTTCCACAGATTAGCTTGTTAAAACGAAAACTCTTAAGGTTTGTTATATTAGCAAATGTATATAATATGATAGCCACAAGCTGATTTTATTCATTTTTATAATTTTTTCGTTCAATTGTCTCGTTTGTTTAAGCCTGCAGAATTTTATTATCAAGCCTAACATTGATAGAATTTTCAAATTATTATCAAGAATCGCAAGTATAGGTAACCGATATGTCGAAACTACATGATTGTTACTAAACTCATTTAGGGGTAGATAAAAGTTGACGTTTTGACGTTTATAAATTCATTGTTTTAAACACTGTACACTGCAGAATAGTAGCCACCGTAAGAAAATTTAAATCGTTTAGACAGTTTACGTTGTATCAATAAAATTTCCTAATTACTTCAACATCTTAGAATACAAATTATTAATAATACAAAACCGTTGTAAAGTAATGATCTGAAATACATTATATAAATCGTGAAAAGCTCTTCCTAGTGAACACCTGTACTCTTATATAACACATTTAAATTAAACAAAACTTATTGGTGATACTAATCAGGATACTATTTTGATATGAAATTAATCTTTTAAGATTGCATTACTTGCTTTGAACATAACTTGTGTAACACTGACTATATTAGCAAGAGTTATATTTTTCCAATCTCTTGCAAATGTCAATGACGCAGGAAGCACAGAAAGGTAATAATAGTAAAATTCTATTTCGACTCGTGTCCTGAGTGGCAGTTTTTTTTTTAATTTCTTAAGTAAATTGAATATTCACAGCGCTGGCTTCTCCGTGAAGGAAAACATCGTGCCGAAACCTGCACACGTCAAAAAAAGACATATGTAAAGTCTACAATCCGCACTGAGCCTGCGTGTGGACTATAGCTCAAATGGACCTCGGTGAGGGTAGACTTTGTCCTTACAGTAGGGACACGTGAGGCATCTTTTTTGCCACCTCAGTGGTATAAAAAATAATCATCAAAAAAATCATGTGGTCTTGATGATTTTCTACTCGTGATTGTAATAATAGAGAGGTTTGTAGGCATTGACTGTAAATTTAAAATGGTAATCAGTTATGAAAAAAAATATCACTATTGATTAACAGTAAAATAAATAAATAAAATCAAAATGTTGTAGACTTTAAGGCGATATAACACGTTTAAAAAAATTTCTTTACTACTTAATGGAAGAATTCAATACTAGTAATGATTGTTTTAATAGAATAAAAATAATATACTTAACTATAATAGTAAAAACAGTTGACATGTGCAGAACTTCCATACTTAGTAAACCAAATTTCACAGCCAAAATTTCGCAATAGCTAACATACTTAACAGACTTGAAAATTCATGTCAAGCAAAGACACACTCGAATTGTTACATACAAAAGCAAAATTTTGTCAAAACATCCATATTGTCATACAATTGAGTTTTGAGGAAGTATGATCGGTTACCTCTTGCATAACACTTACCCAACCAAGATTCGTGAAAGGAGCTCGATAGCACGATTTCTCAGTTTATATATAGTCTAACCTAAAAGCAAACCCATCGGTCACAACTATCGGTTACATTACATCACTAGCTAACTATTAAGTGTAACCTAGATCTTTTTGTAATTTATTTAAAATGGAACATTTAAAACTGAGCTAGAATTTACTAAATAATGTTATTTTTTGGCAGGTATTGCATAAACTGCATCTTTCAGATGTAATAAAAAATGTAACTCGATTGATTTATTTTTCATTCTGATGATGCAAAGCAGAATCTTAATAAAAATTTGCGTTAAATTTTATAGGTATGAAGAACTTTTATTAAATAATATTCTATTGCATAATGATGTTATTGAATCGAACAGATTATATCGTTTACACTTTTAAAACTTCAATTTTAAATTTTTTTGAGCTCATTGTTTTAGTTAAATATTCAATCAAATAAATTTCAACCTAAATCACATTTGATTTTACTATATATTTTCAGAATTACAACTTAAATGCCATTTTATTGACCCGCTTTAAATATGACGCTGTAGTTAAAACAAATTCAGCCAAGACATAACTTGTAAATCTTACGCCATATTTATTTTAGGACATGCAGTGTTCGAGAATATACCTGTGCACTTTCGCAGAATAGGTACCTACTCTATCTTCACTTTTACTATTAGAAGCAAAGCTAGGACTTTGAGTATTTAACAAGTAACAAAACATAACTTATTTATTATTCACACGTGCACACATTTTCTTTATTATGTTTAACACTTAGATATATTTGCAACTAAGTAGTGTAAAGTATTCAGAATTGCTGCTGCTAGAATTATGATTCGACAAACTCAATTGGTTAGAAATTAAGAATCCTGATAATAAGTGTGTTGAATTGTAAATACTTAGCAACACCATGCACCTGACCTTACTCTGACTAAGACGTGTTACTTTTTTCGAGACAGGACGAAATGGATTTAATGGACTACAAGCAGGATTAGTCTTGCTGACACCGTTGGGAAGCATGGCACCGGAAGACCCTATATCACATCCAACTGCTCCTGGGTACACACCCTTGGAACCACCACCGTCAATATTACAAACAGCTCTTAAAGCTGTCAAAAGTATATTTTCTTCTATTGCACCCACATTAACTTCTTCCCCTGAACCAGTTTCAACATATCAACCTCCACCACCACCTCAACCATTTCCACCTTTCAGACCCATGACATGGGAAGCTGTAAATTCATATGGAGAGCCTGCAATGGTAGAAGGATATACTGATTATGAACCAAGAAATCCAAATCCTTCAAATGAGTATGGTGCACCTAAAATCTCCGAAATTGCATCAATTAACACACAGACAGGTTTAACACCTGATAAAATTCAAAAGATAGCTAATAATCTAAAAAAACTTGATGCTGTAATGAATGGTGAAATACAAAGATCGTCAGATGAGTTCCCAAAAATAACAGGGTTAGATGTTTACAGAGAAATGCTTAGGAAAAATCAAGTCCCTCTCTTACCCACACCAGTAGTGACAGATAATGAAATTGGTGTCTTGCCTGCTGAACTGCTTCCAAACGATCCGCCTACGACTACAACGACCGTTAGATCAACGACGACATCACAAAGACCTGAAACTACGATCGCAAGTGACAGAGAAAGGAAAAAAAAAGAGTTGAAGTACATACTGCTTGGAAATAGGATTGTCCAAGTTTGAGTGCGACTGACTGATGATATGACTAACTAGGAGGTATGTTGTGACAAAAATTAACCAACTGACAGATTTCATCCATTCTTATCATCTATTCTTGAGTATCTTATTACTTCTCAGTTATATATGAAAATATAAATGATAAATAATACAAAATTCTACTAGACATGAATAGATGATTCTAAGGACATAAAAAGACTAACAAGACTATTACTCCAAATTGCACGAATTTACAAAACTTTCATTGTGAAAAAAATAATCATTTTTATATTAAGTGTTTTTATTTTTTGTGTAGTTTTTTTATATTATTTTCCTGCTTTCACAGTTTGAGTTTGAACGCTAATGCATTAATTTATTGTATATTTTTTATTGTTACTAATTTTGTAGCTATAGTAGTATAACATTGCAGTAGTATCTATAGTAGTTTTATTATTACATAGATATCTATGAGTTTTAAATTTTGTGACATAACATGATTAAATTTAACAATCTTCATAAGTTAAATAACTTTTTTAACAAACTAAGAATTAATAACTTAATATATTTTCATTGATTTGATAGTTATTACTAATTTAAAATACTTTGATGTTTTTACTTACAGTTAAAAGTAAATCATGATTTGGATTACTATAGAATTTGTATTGATTATTATTATTATATATTTTTCAGAGGTTCCCGCCTATAGTTCAGGACTTAATGCCGAGCAGTTGCAGCAATACTATGTTTGAATCAAACGTACTTGTCGATGCCGTGATACCATAGTTTTTAATTTTAAATGACATTGCAGGTTTTTCATTTAAAGCAATAGGTACTTTTATAAGTAGAAAAAAAATTAAATGCAATGTGCAATTGTTATTTAATTGCCAATTTGCATATTATTTAGGATCTTAATGTGTTAGGTTGAATTAATGTCTATTATCTACTTTAACATAGACAATAGTTAATAGACCAAAAAGCTTTGGTACAATCAGCAAGAAAAATCAATTATAGATGCTGAATTTTTAAATTTATTGTATATAGGTACATATAGAATTTACTTGCTATTGTGTATTGTTGTTAATACCAAATTATTTATGATTTGTTTAAAAATACACTTTTAAAATTGTAAATATATGTATTTTAAATAATGAGTAACAAACATTGCCTATACGATTTATATAATAACTTATAGGTATTATGATTTACTTCGATAGATAAGCGTTTGGCTCAATGAGTTTAATTGTATTTACTCCGCCATTTCATTTGGCAGATGTAAATATTAATTCTTAAATATAAAAACTTAATTTTTGGCGTTTGTATTGGCTATTTATTAAAAGAATAACAGTAGTATTTATATAAGGCCACCATCAATTGTTTGTTTTTATAGGGAAAAATGGGTTTTCGATTATGATGAAATTTCAAGACGAATGGACAATTAACTACAAAATTAAATGAAAAACATTATATGACTTTTAAACAATTTCATCTTTGTTTGTGTCATAGCTTTATTCTGATGTTTTTACTATAATGTACACATGTGAACTATTTGAGGTTATTAAAAATGGAACTATTGATATTTTATTTGGTCACGAGTTGGTATAACTTTTTTTCAAACTGGTTGTAATACAAAATTGTATGAGAAAAAATCGCAATATGTAAATATTGTTTAAATTAATATTATGTATCCAGTTTGAAAAATAAAAATGAACATGATACTAGTACTTGAATGAATTAGAATATTACAATAGAAATAAAATACATTCAAAAATGTGATTGTTCAACGTAACTGTACATAAGTATTGTTCAATTGTGTAATGATATTAGACAAATTTAAGTGTTATTTATATTGTCGTACTGAGAATTATTTTTAAATTCTGTAAATAAATTATGAGGGTTATGAATTTGTCTCATTTTCTTCGAAGCGGAGTTTTTTCAATAGTTCATAATGTTTTTTATGATATGGTGACTAGTGGTAAATTTGCCTGGACAACACACATCTAGTCCCAAACTAAGCAAGGCTTATGCTAAGCATTTCAGACAACGGACACAAATACATACATATAAACATACATATAAATACAAATATATACACTTGCATTTTCCCGCAACTTTGTCCAAGTAAACTTTTGAAAAAATAAAGCTTTTAACTGTTTATGGTTTAACCTACAAAAATGTCGGAATTCTCCCATACTCGAGACAAATACAAAATATTATATCAAAATAAATTTATATAATTCATCACATAAATGTTATCCTGTACCGAATGGCACTCGCAACCTTCATTCGGGCAGGCAGTTACCACTACCATCAGCCACGTAGCAGCCAGATTATATTACTGGTTTACTTATTTAATTGAAATACATGATGGTAAGTGGTCTTCAAAGAACAACTACACCACAAGTATTTGTGAGTTTTTTTTAAGTATGGGACACAAAAATAAGTCCTGCTGCTGTAGAAGGGGGAACGGCCAAACGGTATAGTACAAGTAGTAACCAGACGCTACTGGCACAAATCTGCTGACCCTACCTATAATTAATGTATTTATGTATATATATTTATCTTCACGGTAGGAAGGGGTAACCAGCGGCTGGATACACACACACACACATTATTATATGGTTTACCGCCTCTTTTCATCAACCAATTAAGACCTGCATAGTTGATGAACTCTGCTTTTGATGCAGTATATCTGGATTAGGTTGGCTTTATATGTCTCATACGTCGTAAATTACCAGATTTACTTAGGCCTAGGATAAAAAGCTTGGAAAGCCTACAAGAAATTTTCTAATGAAGTCAGCAAAATATTATTTGTACAGATCTAGATTAAGGAACTAGCTAAAATAACATTGAGTGGCCGCGATTGAAGCGACGTCCTCCACCCTTCCAACCAGTGGGAGGGCTACCGGTGCATCCGTATCGCGTCCCTTCTTCCGCCAGCACGAGTAGTCCCTCATGAGGACTGGAATCTTCCTATGCGTCCGTATCGCCACTCCTTCACTATCCCGTTCCCCTCTCGCGATTTTGCCCATGACTCGCACGGGCGTGTAGTGTTGGAATGATTAGTGGATTAATTAAAGTTAAGACCCGGAAGCGGGGAATTGGTGGAATTTCGGTATTGGAGCTTAGGACAGTTTTTGGTCGCTGTTGTCTCTATGAATTCCCCTCGCCCGAGTATTTTGTCTCGGTCATCGGTTTTGTTAAAGTGATAATGGCCTCAGCACAACCACTAGTGTCTGTATGTTTGCCGGACCACCTCGTCCGACCGACCGAACGACCGACTCGTTCCTTTGGGTCAGTCCAGAAAATTGGATGAAACTAGACTAGCAGCCGTAGAGAAACGTATGACCGGAAGTTCAGAATTAAGCAAAATAGGTCGTATATTGGAATAGTTCCAATGCAGGATGGAGTCCCTCGAGTTCCCGAGGTATTGGTTGATAGCGTCGTTCTGAGACGATTTGTGGAGACCTTGTCCCGTCTCCCTGTTGTCTAACATTCTCCCGTTTGATGAGTATCAGTCCGATTAGATCTGGCTGGGCCGGGGATTGTTTGGTACAGATTAGCAGTGACGGTGTTACATTATCTGTGATTGACGTCTTGCGGCGAGCTGCCGCCGGTGCGTCAATTAAGTCGTAAAAACATGTCGAGCAGGTCGCGTTTCACGTAATTTACAATTTTAATCACCGGACGGAGTGAGGCAACGGGCCTCCTTATAGTGTTTGTGATTAGTGCCAATCACTGCAGTGTGGGAGATATTGCATTGGAGCATACTCCTCAACGGCATCGGCTCCAGCTTCTGCAAAGTGACGGAATAACCGGCTCGAGCCGGTCACTGCACGCCAATCTGTAATTACCGTCACAGAAATTTGTGATTAATGTCTTTCCCCCCACTGACCTCTTCTACCTTTCCCTAATTTTATTGATATCCCTGTAAAATCAAAACTCCCTAGGCCCTAGCTAGGCCCCTACTGACGATAGGATAGACGGACACTCACCGTTTCAATCAGCCGGCCGCAACGCAGAAGGTAAATATGATAATATATATTATATACATATAACATATATATTGCATATAACATATATATTGCATATAATAACATCTAATATTGAATATTTTTTGGAGTGAGTGTGTGAGTAGGCAAAAATAATAAAATTTCTTTTCCAAAAACTAACCTACATCAATAATTTATCCTACGATCCTCAAATTAAATTTGATATTTTTTCTGACTACTTTCATAGTGTATCGACCTACTTAATTGGAACCGGATAATTATATGACACCAACAGAAATGAATTCTAAAGCTTAAGAATTCTAAATACAATACCATCGATTTTTATATCATTAGGTGAAATAGAAAAAGAACTCTCTTCATATCAGAGCCGTATGGTATCCATTCGTATTTTATTAAAAATATGGTAGATGCTTTCAAATTTCCTCTTCATCTTATTCTTAACAAAAGTTTGGTAGAAGGGCAATTTCCTATAAAGTAGAAAGAAGCTAATTTAATCCCTGTTTACAAAAATGAAAGCATTATATTGTCTTTATAACACAGTATAGACCAATTTCTATCTTATCAGCCTTCTTAAAAGTATTTGAGAAATTAGTACATCAGCAACTTTGTCCGATTTAATAAGATCAATTGATACCAAATCAACATGGATTTGAGAAACGCCACTCAACAGTCAATAATTTAATCACCTTCATAACGTATCTGTATGAAGCTAGACGTTGGTGAGCGAACAGACGCTATATACGCTATACGCTTTACATACTGATTTTGAAAATGAATAAAGTTAACCTCAATAAAGTTGACCTTTTTTTTTATACCACTAAGGTGGTAACCAAGTTAACGGCCCGCCTAATGGTAAGCGGTCACAGTAGGCTATGGAAGTCATATGGAGTGATACCCCGCGCGTTGCCGATCCTTCAAAAATCTAAAAACTTCTTTCTTGAAGAACCCCATACTGTAGTCCTTAGAGAAAACCTTGGCAGTGACCTCATTCCACAACCCAAGCGTTCGCATGAGGTAGTTTCTCTGAAACCGCACTAAAGCACCGTAAGCATCATTTCAAACAATTCCTGAGAGCACATCCGATTTTACATGCGGTAGAACACAAACAAACACCAAGGATCCTAATGCTCTTGGAGATGGAGAGGGGAGTGTTCTGGAATTGTGGGACTACAGTCTATGGGGTTTTCTTACCGGTAAACGCGCAGAATTGCGTTTTTGTAGGTTTGAATCGGACCAAGTTTTCCCATGCCCAGTCAGAGACCTTGGAAGAGTGGTCTTGATTTGAGACCCAAGTTTTCCACCCTTTTCCTTCAGAACGGAACGAGGGATGCTTGCACGACCCTTGTAATAAGTGTCTCTAGTACTGTCAGCTGCATAGCAATCTAGTTGTTGATGTCCAACATGTCATTAATATGCAGTAGAAACAGCGTAGGAGACAGCTGAGACCCTTGCTTGCTTGGTATCCCAGCAATAATGTCCATGCTATCAGAAGAACTACCGTCAACTACGGGTCGTATGCGTTTGCCGGACAAAAGGCTAGCCACCCCTCGCACAAAACCTCGGGCATTCCGTAAGATGGCAACTTCGTTAGAAGACCCCGGTGCCCGACCCGATCGAAAGCCTTCGCTATGTCGCGGCTACCTGCCAATGCTTCCCCTTGGATCTCAATGGCTATTCCATCGGTGTGTGATATGCACTATAAGGTCACCAGTCCAGCGACCGTGGCGATAACCATATTAACGGTCGCTGACCAAGTCGTGTTTTTCTAGGTATCTTAGAAGCTGTGTGTTGATCACACGCTCCATCACCTTGGAGAGAAGAGAGGTAATAGCGATAGCCTGTAATTCGATGGATCTGATCTATCGCCTTTTTTGGGCACCGGGTGCACATTCTAAGACGGAAATTGCCTATTGTGGTAGGAAAGCGCGAATAGGCACTTGAGTATAGGAAATAACTCAGCAGCACACTGTTTAGACCCCACTGTTGGCATACTGTCTGGATTACTCGACTTATGAACGTCTAGAGAAAGCAACGCCCGCCAGACCTCCCGCTGTGTTATGGAGATTTCCGGCATGGTCTTACCGCACCACGGTATAGTAGGTGGTGCAGCGTCTTCGTCGTTCATATTCGAGTAAGAGGCAAAGAGACTGCCCAGTAAATGAGCTTACACTTTTGCACTATGGGCCCAGTCACCGTCGGTCTTTCGCAGTGGTGGTAACGACGACTGGCAAAAGTTCTCTTCGGCAGATTCAGCAAGCGACCAGGAATCACGACTACCAGAGGGATAGCTCGCAAGTCACCCAACTATTTTGCCGATGAATTGGAATATAGCTTTGGCAGTTACTTTATGTACTTATAGTTTTGTTTAAGACAGAAAATGTTTTGCGTTAGGCCATTAGGAGGTATAATAGTTATTCTTATTGTAAGACCTCCAAATCCTAGGCCTGATGGCCCCTGAGTGGTATCCCAGCGGTAACTACTTTTTTTTTTAAATAATATAACTTTAATAAATACTCATTGTTATTACTGATAAGAACTGCTTCGATAAATGTAAATCGATATCTTTTATCAGTTTTAAAAAGTGCCTGTTGCGAATGCACAAGCAAATAGGCAAATGTGTTAAATTAATATTCACTTTCATATCGATCTAGCTTTTGCCAGCGGCCTAAATGTGAGATTCCTACGCCAACTCCTTTATTAAAGTAAAAGCTATTCCCGCGGAAACTTTTGCATTTCCCAGTATAAGAAATAGCCTATGTGCCATGCGCTTAGGCGTGATTGAGTAACAAACATCCATACATCCAAAACATCTTAACATCCAAACTTTCTCACTTATTATATTAGTAGGATGCCAGCGGCTCCACCCACCCTAAATTCGGTTACCGTTTTGTAACTCCTTAATTATACTAATGAAATTTGCTGTAGCAAGCTACAGCTGTAGCTGTAGAAGTATCCGTTTAAGCTCGGTTATAGTTATTACCGCGTGAACTTTTGAATTTATTGGAATTAAAAGCCTACCTATCTGTTAATCCAGGATCCACTGAAAGGAAGAGTGTAAAGTAATACTTTAGCTTAAGCTACAGCTGTAGCTGTAGAAGTATCCGTTTAAGCTCGGTTATAGTTATTACCGTGTGAACTTTTGAATTTATTGGAATTAAAAGCCTACCTATCTATTAATCCAGGATCCACTGAAAGGAAGAGTGTAAAGGCGGGATACCAAAGGCGCTACGGTTTCATGATTAATTGCAAGGGCGCAGCAAATATTTTATCTTAGGTGGGCCAAATTTTCCAGCTGCCCCTCATACACAGTGTGAGGGATAGCTTGCTAGTATTTTCTAGGGTGGGACAGCATGCCATAACTACGAACGGATTTTGCAAAATCCATCCCTTTGAAGACTAAAATGGCAGTTAGGAGTTTGAATGGAAATCCGTCATTTTTAAAACTTAATGCATACGCATTTGGCATTAAGGTTTGAAAATTAAGATTGACGTGTTTTACCGTTTTGGGAAAACATCCCCCCAGATGGCAAAATAGAGCATAAAAAATTTTCTTCTTTGTGCAAAGCTAATTTTAAAAATGTGCTTCTACAGAAATATGTTACTAGTTATAAAACTGCAAGTTGTAGATAGCATATCCCGTAAAAACGGCCACTTTTAGCAAAAGTGCTATCTACATCTCAAGGTTTTATCCTAGAAACAGTACCAAACGTTTATAAAATAGCTTATAACTGGTTAGATATTTCTGTAGAAGCACATTTTTGAAACTCGCTTTACACGAAGTGGAACATAAAAATATCCATTGGCGGGGCTAGTGGACGTCAGGAACCCTCCTTAACTAAAATTTAATATTAAAATCAACTTTATATAGGTATAACTTATAATTTAGCACCCTCAAAATATCAATAGAACTTAGATTAATCACGTGTTGTACACGCATTAAGTAAGGGTTTCGTAGAATGAGAATTATTGCGGATATCTAAAAATCTTATGAACCGATTTAGTCAAAACAATATTATTTGAAAGTATTTCTGAAGCCCTATTATTGTGATTTCTTTCAGATTTTTAGATCACGCAGTTAGAGGGATCAAAAATGTGTGTCTCCCACATACATTTTTGATCTTTCGTAGCCAATACTCGCAAAATATAAATCTTAGAGACAAAGTTTGATAACCCATCCGTATGGCGGTTTACAAAATACATATATTTGGCACTGTATCATTTAAGTTATAATTAAGATCTAAGTTATTATTATTATTTTAAAAGGAAGTTTGTGTAGGTAAACAAATGTGTTGTTTTATTAATGTTTACCTACGCGCAAGTGACTTCGCAAAATGTCGTTTGAAATGCGTGATCTATGGTCTATTATGATTATGATCAGCTTCGGCTGAAATGCTGGCCCGTGTGTAATATCCAACTTAGCTAACTTTTATCATAACTTACTATTACCAATATCCATAATCATTATTCATTAAGGAATCTACCATCGATGGTCTTCCTGCACGTTGTGCGTCATTGCGTTCGCTTTCCACAAAGTAATCAAAGTTGCGAGGGCATAATCATGGCATGCTTCTATGGTGCCGTTGACCATAAGCCAGTCCATGTCCTAATCACATTAGAAAGTATTTACTTCATAATGTTTGCTATTCGTCAGTCTTTATTCTAGGCATCTGATATGCTCTCTTAGGATTTTCGTCTGCCAATCGAATCTCGGAAGCTCATTTAGTCAAGTATATGAACGGATTCCATGAAGTTACATTCGGTTCCAGTGAGATCAAAATCTTCTAACTAGGTATTTTTTGTTCTAAAAATAAATAAAAAACCACAAAAACCGTAAAGGTAACCTACCTAAACAGAAGTAGGAACTGACTGAATAATATACCCAACACATACAGCCCAAACCACGTAATCTACTATTGAATCTTCCTAGAATGTTAGAATTTGAAACATGGGTTCCTATTCCGAACACGACGACTGACTTCACACTTCATATTTGCTCTAAGTTAGTTAAAAAAACGATCACTTATGTATAATGTTGGATCTATGATAATAGCTTAACCATTTAACCATACGTGTTGAACACTTTTTAAACATGTGAGAGAACCATGAACGTGTTTCTGCGTTTCTGGAAAATATTTCAAATTTAAAGTCATGAATTTACTTGGAATTGGCAAAAGAAAATCATTTTAAGTTTGTATAAATTTAAAAACATTTGGTCTTGAAAAATAGTAGGTCTGTCGCTAGTGTCGCGTAAATTCACAGCTATTTAATATGGCCACTGTAGTTTTGATGTTTGATCACTGGCTCAGAAAAGTTTGTTGCACTAGCTAAAATATTGTGGACATTAAGTGATGGCAAGAAATTTTCTTTCTCTTTTGGCTAGATGATGAAATGGAAAATAAATAATTTTTTTTTCGATTTATTTGATGTGTTTATAATTATATTCGATCCATCATCAGGACTGTAAAATTGATTATCATAATTTTAACCTTCTAATATCGACTTGCCAAAGATTAGCTAAATATGTACATATATAATATGTGATTATTGTTATGATTCCTACATTGCACCAATAAGGAAAGTGATATACTTGGCGGTCTTAATGCTACATAGATTTTGACAACCAGAGAAAAAATTAGAATACTTGTTTAGGTGTGTACAAAAATGACAACATAGACAAACAAATACATATTTTACATACATGTACTTTTATACTTTTTTAAACATTTAATTTTTCAATTAAATATTTAATATTCTAATAAATCTACTAGTTGGTTGTATCTACTAGGTACCTACTTATTTAATATAGTCAATTATACACACCAATATTATTTCATTATATACTTGCATAAGAATATACCTACTTATAAATAGGTACTTATAATATTTAAATTTTTGCAAAACAATAGTATATTTAGTAACGACAAAAAGAAATAGAAATCTAGTACCTACAAATGAACTTAAAAAATAATCTCGAGACAAATTTTTAAAAGTGACACGAGTGAAAAATGTTTCATCTATTTTATTTATTCCGGTACCTAACTCATTATGTTCGCTACGCCTGTATAGCATTGATTTGTAACATTTTTAAAGTGTGTTTTGTAAAGAGAAGAAACCCATACTAATATTATAAAGCTAAAGAGTTTGTTTGTTTGAACGCACTAATCTCAGGAACTATGAGATTAGTGCGTTCAAACGATTTGAAAAATTCTTTCAGTGTTAGAAAGCCCATTTATCGAGTAAGGCTATAGGCTATATATCATCACGCTAAGACCAATAGGAGCGGAACACCAATGAGGAATGTTTCAAAATTGGGGTTTTTTTTCCTTTCAGTTGCGTGCGCTGCGTAAACGGTTAAAGTTTCGCAAAAATCATGTATGACAGAATTGTTCCCCTTTAAAAATTCTTAAAAAAAGTCCGTGACAGCATATGCCTATCTTTTAAGATAGCCTATACTATAACTTTCTTTATGCTAACCAAATTTGTTCTTTTAACGGGGGTTCAAAGTTTGTATGGAGCTCCAAGATCGCGAGGTTAATCAATTAGTTAATTATTTTTTAGTAGTTAATTATTAATTATTTTTAAGAAAGAGAGAGAGGGAGAGAGAGAGAGAACTTCAAGTGTGGGTAGGTTTTTTTTCTATTTGAAGAGTTGCCGTAAGAATCCTATGCCTTTAACTAAATTTAGGGCGGGCGAAGCCGCTGGCAAAAGCTATTAATGAATATATTTTGGCAGCGCTAGTTACATAGGTATCTGTCTCTTTGCAATTCGCATTGGGGCGCCAGTATGCGTTCTGCAGTAGCAAAGTATAGGAAGATTTCTACACTGCGGTTCTCTAAACAATATTGTCAGGCGATCTCTTGCCAGCAGCCTGTCCTGGAATCCAATGGGATATTCTGACATGACGGCAAGATATATGAAATTAACTCTGATCTCCTGGACCAAATGGACACGGGCTATGTTTTGGGATACAACATGAGTAGACACTAGACATCTTAGCTCAGTTTCATTTCCGGTACTGGGGCGGCTGCCCTTTCTGCTAAGAGTGACAAACGACGCAGATATGAGTTTCTTATGAAAGAACGTATTTATGCCATTAGCTGTTGAAACATTGTGTCCGTAAAGTCCGTCAGCAAAAAAGTGTTTAAGGGATATATCACTACGACTGTTCACTGCGGCTGGGGACATGAGGGCTAGCTCTTTCCCAGCACAAAGGATTAGTATTGTTATCCATTTATTAAATTTTTTTGCACGTATGTCTGTATGTGGATATGTCCGTTCCATTGTGACCTCCTGAAGCCTAAACCGCTGGACCGATTTCGATGAATGAGGTCTCAAATAAAAGTTATCCATCACCCGAGTGTTATAGGGTACATAAAATAGTCAAGTGTGACTCAAAGAAGTAAAAAAAGGAATGAAAACTCACAAGCTGTAAATAAAAATAAATTTTAAATAAATAAAAAACCCCGATATTAAGAAATAAATGAGTCCACCTAAAACATACCAAATATTTAACTACAAACAGGAATTTTGATGCAAGTAAAAATAGATTGAAAATGAGTTCCATTTGGGAATTGTGCTTAAGATGACATACTTTTTGTTTTAAGGCATATACTTAAAAATTTAATAAAATATATTAAGGGTTTTACATTATAAACGTTTATTAACGAAGCACAAAAATTAATCCTGACGCTACAGGAAAGTAAATAATTAAAATAAATTAAAAAAAAAAAAACACTAACGTGTCCATGTGGGTAAGACGACACACATGGGTCTAAGTTGACATATCAAATTATCGGTGCACAATTCATAGTTGAACGTTGTAGTTCTAAGTGCAACGCCAGCACATAGATTGACTATATAATAACTACTGACTTCATTTACTATATAATAACTACAGGGTAAAATGACATACTCTGTCTTCTGAAAGCGACGGCTGCTATGTCATCTTACCCAGAGAGTTACAAAATATTTGCCGCCTTTTGTGCGTTAAAACTTTAATGTTACTTTTATTATTCTTCTGTAATCATTATCCAGCTAATCTCAAAGTATTTAAACGCAACAATTAACTTACCTTATACATATTTTTCGCCACAAATACTTTTAACAAAATTATATTTTCAAGTAAACGGATTTAAGCAGTATGTCATCTTACCTAAGTATGTCTTCTTAAGCACAATTCCCCTATAGTTAAATATTGGATATGTTTTAAGTGCAATTAATTTTATTTCTTAATGTTTTTACTGTCGGTTTTTTTTTTTATTTTATTTTATTAATTTCTTTTAGCTTATTTAGGTTGGTTTTGATTAGTTACTTTAAGATACTTCTAAATGTATTATTATTGATTTAAAGTGTAATTAATAACATTTGTATATGTATGGAAGCAAATTATGAATATGCCCAGTAATTTAATGTAAAAAGACCGATGAATATCAGCTTAGACTGGCAATCGACTATAAACATTAGTAAGCGTCTCAATTTGTTAAATCATGATTTTAATCTTCAGATTAAAATTTATTCATAATTACTTTACACTTATTCTACAAAGAAATTAATTTGTTGTGAAAACGAACGTGATCACCAGTGATCAGTGACACTAGAGCGTTCGCGTGCGCAGGAGTCAGTGACTGCGTACTCATACACGGATGAAAAGTAGCAGCTCTCACTGACAGCTCTGTATAATTTGCAAGCTCGATCGACTTACGTTTATTGACTTATCTAATTATTTAGATTTATATATTGTTTCTGCTTGTCCCGCAACTGTAGTGGCGTAATGGTTGTCCTGTCGTTTCCATAAAGCTATAAATATACATCTACAAGCAGATAGAAGTCAATATTTAGGCCTAAAAATGAAAGTCAAAATAGGAGAACTAAATACCTCACGGCAGCGGGTATGGTATATAGTTCGAGGAGCGGATATAGCCTATGGGGGGAAAAGGTTATCGTGTGGCGACCACGTACAGGCAAGTGCAGCATAGGACGGATGAACTTGTAAAGGTTACGTAGATCCGTTGGTTACAGGCAATGACCTTTTAAATGTTACAGACAGTAAGGAACCGCACGTTGTAAAAAAGTTTATTGAGGTCTATGCCGAGCAGTGGATGTCTGTATGCTGTTAGTATGAAAGAAGTCAGCGCTTTGGTTCTTAACTATTTAAATAGAATAAATATTAGCTCAGATGCTGCGAAACAAATATGTAAAAATAAATATACATTATTTAATAAGAACAATTATGTTGCCCAATTTCCGTTTTTACAATATCCCACTCGATGGAATCGGTTTTTTCTATTAATTTTAAATTTAATAGGGAAGGGAGCCTTTTTTAACCGACTTCAAAAAAGGAGGTTATCAATTCGAGCCCTATGTAAGTGATATTGTTAGAATTACCCAATATTGTTATATGTAACGAGTAGTCTATGTCAGCTCCAACTGACACGGATGTGCCAAATTTCATACGTGTATCTATGATTGTATGTATTTTATGTGATTGTATGTGTTTTAATAATTCTTTTTATTGATTTAAGTTAGAGAACCGTGCAAAATTCATTATAATTGATTCAGTAGTTTTCAAGATAATATGGACTTTAAAGTGTGTAAGTACCAATCACTATAAAAAAACTTCGTAGGCATAGCGGCGCAATTTTAACGCAGAACTTAATATTACCCGATGTCTCCGCTAATTGTGAGCCAATTTTATAAAAGCAAGGTGGCAAACAAGCAGATGGGCTGATTTTAGGCGGTACCGTAGCCTATAGACACTTGCAGCGTCATCCAGGGGCATAACTCGCGCATTGACGACCCTTTAAAACTGTAGACACACCCTTTAAAACTGTAATCACTACCTGCTTGACGAACACCATAAAAAAATACAAAACTATTACAACGCTTTCGAAACCCCACTACAAAGGAAAAAATAAGCCTGACGCATGCTCATGGAACATTGAGCTAAGTTTTTTCTTTTTCTTGAAGTCAAATGCCAAAAAAATATTGCCTCGTATCTTTGTGTTTTATCGTATCGTAACACTGTATTCGTAAAGTTTACTTTGCTTGTTAATGGGGTTTTAGTGGTTTAATTTCTGTTTTACTTTTGTTTTAGTTTATTTAATGGCGCATACTTTTTGTTGTGCCAGTCCGAAATTTAAATAAAACTTGACGAGTTATCTCTTTAGTTATCAATGTTGTACATGCGTGTTGTTATGTTGTTGTGGTTGCAAAAAACAATGCATATTTATGCGATAGCTGCAATCGCGGTTGATTTGCTGTAATTTTTTAAAGAGTTCTGTTGTCTGTCTCCAAAACTCATCATCAGATCTATATGAAATTTAAATAGGAATAAACTCCTTTAGAACAAAAAAGATTTTTGCAAATCCTCCTATATATGACGGAGTTATGCCCGAACATACATTAAAAAAAAACTGGTTGCCTGTAAAGTCGGTATACGGGCGAAAGTTTTACGTGACAATGATTTTATGTCTGTCTCTCTCGCTCTTAGGCGGGCGCGTGCCTCTCACTCGCTCTCATTGTGAGCGCATAACGTGAGCGGAGCGTAACGCAGTTTCTTGAAGTGTCACCCGGCAAACCAATTTATAAGACGTTGTCACGTCAAAAAATATAAACATCCATATTGATAACCACCTCTTCCGATAACTTTGACGGAACATGTGTGTAAATGTTTTTAAAATTAGAATTTATTAAAAGTGCTATTTTTTTTTATTCTTCATATATTATTATTAAGGCATAAAGCAATCACAAATTAATAAATCCATGTCAAAATCACTAAACATTTTCTTTTCATAATAGTTTAGTATGTTCACACAATTATTCATACTCACTAATAACTATATTATTATTAGACGAAAATACTAAACCCATTCAAAAGTCTATTGTCTTTCTGTAACAGTTGCTTCAATACCTATAACATAACATAATATAACAGTTATTTATATAATAATTTTTACTTTTACACCCAGTACCTGTTTTATAATGTTAACAGATAGTATTAAAACATTGTCTATGTTTTTAACTAAATTACTTACGACTATTCACACGCATGGTACAAGTGGGGAGCGTATAAAGACGTACAATGACCTATTTCGTCTTTCATATCAAGCTGACCACGGGCCGATGCTATCAGGCCTATCGATCAAAAATAAAAAAAAAAATTAAGGAAATTAAAATTTTAGTTTTGATGTAAATAAAAAAGTAATGAAAATAGCAGTGATTACTTTGTAATGTGATTTTATTAAAGTGTTTTTTTTGTACGTTGTGTAAGTCTAGCTTCTGGTGTTTAGGCCTTATATTGTCTTCAGTATAATGAAGGTATGTATATCGATTATTATTAAACAGATTTTTGCTGTCGCTTTACGGATTTGTGTTTTATCTGGTGTAGATATAATATCGATAGCTGAATGAATCTTGATGTTAAAGTAAAATTATAAAGTTTTTTAAAATGAACTGTTACTTATGTAGTAGATATGAGAAAATTCTTTCAGTGTGTTTTTATGACTAATATTATAGCACACAATATTAAAATCATAGGCCACATACACTGGGCCGCAAAGTAAGCAGGTCGGTAACAAAAACCTAATAGCTTCCAAAATATTGGACTTAGCTTTATAAAATAAAGACTGTATTATAGACAATATTATATTGCTTAAAAACAAAGTCATAAAAGTTCAAGATTATAAACTTTGTTTTGAATAAAAGTAAGTAAAAATTACCATTTTTCACTTTAGGGGTAAGTAGCGTGTTTTTGAATGAATTTGCTTAGAATCTTGAATTTCTACACAAGAACTGCAATGCCACAAAATTTTGTGGGTTTATGAAGGTTGACTATATTTAATATATTTTATATTCATAAAGCCTTAACACATCACAACATACTATAGAGAAAACATTAAACCTTAATGGCACGTTAGTGATTTATAAAGTTTTTATAGAGATTTTACTTTAAGTTTTTGTTACTTTTTAGGGTTCCGTATCTAGAGTATGTATGTTTTATTACGGTGTACATCTTACATTTAATCTTTCTTTAGTTGGTACTTTGACATACATATGCCAGTAAAGGAAAGAAGGGAGTGGTTAGAGTTTTAAAGGGTCACCAATGCACGAGTTATACCCCTGGCTGGCGTTGCAAGCGTCCATAGGTTACGGTGACCGCGTAACATCAGGCGGGCCGTCTGCTTGTTTGCCATATTATTGGTTTTACATCGGCTAATCAGCAAATATATCGGGTAACATACGTACAATACGGTCCGCGTTAGATTCACGCTGTTAACCGACGATTTTTCTAGTGATTAGTACCCACAAAATTAAGGTGATGACACACCACATACCCAAACGAGTTTGCAAGAATTTGATTAATTTTGTTGCAATCCTGTGTACCCTTTTTGACGTGAAATGTTATAAATCAAACCTTTATTAAGTGAGTTTGCTATATTTTAATAATATGATTATTAAAACAGTAAAAAAAAAATTCTGACACTCTATTTCAGGCTTTAATTCAAATTGTTTAGGAAACTAAAAGTGATATTCTCTTCATTCTTATTTCATAAAATATATTTTGTTATGACCAAGTGAATTTGCTAATTTCATAGTTCTAAATAAATATTTGAATTTATACCGACAAAAAACTGAGAAAATCGAGATACCCAACGTGCGGTCACGTGCTACGCCTATCGTACGTGAAACTGTGTCTCTTTGTATGCTTCAATAGTGTAATATGTCTTTGTATACTGGTCGAAAAGGTATGATTTTGCTAGGGTATGCCATAGTCTTAACAGTCAATATCTTGAAAACTACTAGACAGATTTTTATAAAACTTGCACTGTTCCTTAAGTTGAATGGTACATAAACAAATAAATTAAAATCCGATAACTAGTTTCTGAGAAATATGTGGACAAACATAAGTATAAGAAGTGTATGAATGTATGTATGTAGATACATTCATACACTTATGAAATTTAGCACATCTGTTTAGAAGCCCACATTATATCATATATGAATACTAGCTGTCCCGGCGAACGTTGTTCCGCTGCCGTCCCTCTGTACCCGGCGAAAGTTGGTTTTTACCTATAGTGCCCGAGTCCGGCTCGCACTTGACATATCGAGATAAAAACTATCCTATCTTTTAAGTTGGATCAAATAACAGATATTTACGAAGTTTGATCAAAATCGGTTCAGTAGTTTAGGAGTCCATTGAGGACAAACATTGTGACACGAGATTTATATATATTAAGATTGTGCAATATGACATACATACGGTTCGAATTAATAACTTCCTTTTTTAGAAGTCGGTTAAAAAATTGCGCTATGAAACGAAAATAAGCCAGATTACTTAGAAAACCAAATGAAAATGTGAAATTGCTGTGTGTAGCTATGCGGGTTGTTGTGTTGTGGTGCGAAACTCCCGGTGCGCGAGTTCGACTCACACTTGACTGGTTATTTTACTACACCTATTACTTTTGTTCATTTTCATATGTTTAGTTATAAATCCTATGACACTCCCTGATTTAATGCTCTATAGTATAGATAAACGCTTTTCTTCATTCTATAAACCTATACATGTCTGAGTACCTAATTGACCGTCTGTTAGACCCTTAAAAACAAACAAACCCTTTAATGGGTAACTAATACAATTGTTGAGAATTTTCAATGTCTGTAGAGAATTGTGTGGCTTAGATTAGGTACCTAGATTTCAATTCCTTTTACGCACGTCCTAGCAACAATATTGGCGAAGCTATTTTAAGCTGTTAAGTGGAAACAAGAGACACTCACATGGTAGAGAGTTATCCAGCTCGACCGGTCGGTCTAGATTTCACATCGGGTGCCGAAGTGCGTGAGGACTGTTTATGGAAACGTGTGCCATATCAGTAATGTTTAAATACAGACATATGTCAATAGGTAAGTACCTAGATAGTTACTGTACCTTGTTATTTAAATCCAAAGTGTCTGCCAGTTTGTACCTTTTTACGGCAAAACCACTGAACCGATCTCTATTAAAATTTGGCAAGATTATAGATCGCTGACATCCTGTGAAAGGACATACTTAAAACATGTCAAGCGTAAGTCGGAAATCCCTTGCCGATAAAGAAATTGGCGCGGGTAAAACCTAGTTATATATTTAAAAAAGCAGTAAATTTAGTTTATTTTTTGTCCGTGTACGCATCACGCTATACCTAAATACTTCATGTTGTTTAAATAACATTGACGACGTCTTTGAATCAGCCGAAAAATTCCGCTGCTGAACGTAGACTTCCCTCAGTATACCCAAAAAGCCTTCACAACGCCCATTCCACCTGCGCCTATCGGCTTCCCGTTTCTTGCCACCAAGTACCAGGAAGGCCAAGTCCTAGGTCACCACTTGAGTATTTTTTCTCTATCGGCCCATTCTTACATCAGTTATATTTGAGCTGCTTTAGAAAAGAATATTTATTTACAAACAATCTCAAAGTCCTCCCAATCCAATTATCTTCTAGAAGGCAAGCGTTTCCTGGGAGATAGGAAACTTCGGCCATATTCGACCATGCTGGTCCAGTACGGAATCGTGGACGTTGTCAAGCCGGTAACCCCGTAACTTTTCATCCACCCAAAAGGCTGTGATATTGGCTTAGCAACTGCTGACACCCTTTCCAAGCACGGAGGAGCACAAAATATATATTGTATCAATATGTGGTCACCTATCTAATAGATGATCTCGATTAACGTTGCTTAACTTAATACCGTTTTCGATAGCCGAATAACTGATCCATGATCTCAACACAGATTAGGTACCTTCTTAAAAGGTACAAGTATGTACGGAACTCTTCAACAGCCTACAAGAAAAACCGTCTCAGAACTATAGTTAACTTCGAGTACATGCTTCATTTCAATACATTTATTTCCTTGACGCGAACGCGATAGTACAGTGAGTAATATAGACTAGGCCTACAGGCAATAATAAGACACGAGGCAACATTACAATTTACAAATTGTAACAATTAACAAACTGGGAATCGAACCAAACACCGTTAAATTGGCAGTCCAACGTTCTACCACTGCGTCACTCAGTCGATACTATCGAATCATTGATTCAAGATTGATGTCCGCTTAGTTTTTTCTATTGATGGTTATTTGATGCGTACTTACCACCAATAAATCGGAGCAGTAACGGTGCGCTTCACTCTGATTATTCCAGTTCCGTAACAGAAAATAACTGCCATTTTATGAGCGTTTGTGGAAAATTGAGTCGTGGAAAACATAGCTAGAAACTAAGTTATTTGTAGCTAATTGAAGTAATGTCTTAGTTGTTGTAACGTCATTTTCTAGCTGTCATTTTGTAGTTTTGCGTGGTCTGTGTTCATGCAAGAACTACATTTATACTAGCTTTTGCCAGCGACTCCGCCCGCCCTAAATCCAGGTATCAGCGTGGAATCATCGATATGCGTGGAATTCCTACGGCAACTGCTTAAATATTGAAGAAGTTTGCTATAGCAAGCAATATTTCTTTCAAGTGGAATCATGAGATATGTTAAAAGTCTTCAATTATTCTGTGACGGGATTTAAGTAACTCCCGAGAAAAATATATTCATATTACATGTAATAATTACACAGCAGATAAAAGATAGGGTGTCAAAGTAGTCTTTGTGCTATTCCCATAGATATAGGCTGTAAAAGATAAACAATGTCAGCTTATTGATGATACCAAAAAAAAAATTGCGTAAGGGTTAGTAACTGTCTTTGTGCGGGTTGAGAATAGTGTTGTCTGCGTACGTACACTACCGACGTTGTGCATTATCGATATTATTTTTGACTCTTTTGGCTGGCGATATGATGTGACGGCAGAAATATTGAAAATTGAACGTTCCGAAGTAAACAAAATACATAAGTTAGGGGAATCTTAATAGAACTACATAGAATATTGTTAATAGTAGATGGCGTTTGAATTACATAGCTGGATTAATCTTTTTGAGCACTTGAACTTGAATGTGATGCTCCAGATCTGACGCTGGACCAAACAAAATCCGGCCAAATGCGCGTCGTACATTTAGTGCATTTTAGGGTTCCGTATTTTTATAACACGTGGTTGAAGGTTAGAGGGGGGGGACATTTTTCAACTTCCAGAGTAACTCGCAAAATATACATCTTCTGGTAAAAGTTTTTAACAAACCTCAATCAACTCATCAAAGATAAAAAAAAATCATCCCTCAGTTCAATGTATGGAGATATAAACCCTAAAATTTTTTCTCCAATTTAAAGGTTCCGTAGTCAACAAGGAACTCTTATAGTTTCACCATGTCCGTTTGTGCATTTGTCTGTCTGTCCACGGCATAGCTATAATTTGGCATGAATATACATATCAAATAGCTGACAAAGTGGTTAAATAAAATAAAACAAATATTTAGGGATACCTCCCTACATGTGACGTGGAGATTTTTTTTTTCTTGTCTACTCCATAGTGTGTTGTGTCGTTGGATAGCTCGATAGTCGATAAATACTGCGGGTATGTGACAACCATTTTTCAATTTAGAGATTCGAAAGATTAGGCTTTAAAGTGCAAATTTTTATTCGCGCCCAGTGTCCCCCCACTGCCAGCTAAATACTTGAGTGTATGAAAAAAAATCTAAACGTATCATAGCCAAATAGCTTAAAAAATGTAGTGGAAAAGTAAAAATTTCGTACATTTTCCATTAAAAGCTTACATGAAGTTGGTGCTTTTGTAAAACAGGTATTAAATATAAGTTTATGAACCATGTACTATTATCGAAAATACATATATATAAATCGAATCGAAGTAACAAATCCATATATATAAATCTATCTATACCTAGATAAGCTTTTGATTTGCACTGTAAATGTTTGGTTTTCAATAGATTTGAATTGAGTATTGTTTGAAAAAAAGTCAGTTTTAGTTTCAATTCAGCATCGATATACTGATATTTATGACGTCATTGTTCTGTCAAGCCCTAGCGTAACCAAACATTTTAATATTTTACTTGAAATATCATTAATTAGAACCTTTCTATATGAAATAATACCATGTTTTACAAAGTAAGTATAATATGTTATTACGTAAAAACTGTTTCCTGAGACAATTTTTAACAGAAATTCGACAAAATATAGCTTAAGAGCTCTCTAAGACACCATATGAAATGTGGCATGATAGAAAACCAATTGTAACAAACTCTCAAGGCTTTTGGTACAACGGTATACGTACATAATAAAACTCATGAAAATAAAGTTGATGATAAGGCAAGGGAAGTTATTTTACTAGGTTATGAACCAAATGGGTATAAAGTGTGGAATACAGAGTGCGAAACTTGTATAAATGTCAGAGATGTTATAGTGAATGAGATTAATTTCCTTAATTCGTGTCCTGAAAGTAATGTCCAATATTCCCAAGACAAAACTGATAGTGACATAGTGACAAAATCAATCAACAAAGTCTCAAAATTTTAATATTTCTAAATTAGATATTTTAAAATCTGATGAGCAAGACAGTCCATGTAAAATTCGTAGACTAGATAAAATCGTAATCATAAATTGAATTTTTGAACGCTGTCCCTTCTGTCAGAAAAGTGTATTGCACTGTATAAGATGTTCGGGGTAATGCAACTGTTTGATTTTACCGGTCCTACACCATATTACACGATGTACTCTAATCTAAATCTTTTCACTAATACAATTCCATCTTTGATTACCGACCCCGAAGAGTACTTATATCTATCTCTAGGATTTGACCTTTTGATTTTTGTTACACATTCACTGTTCAATATACAATTTTTTTTATTATATTTTTTTAAGATCTTTTGACAAAAGCGTAAACTACACAGGTGGTAGAAAATGTCGGTTATTAAGAGCTTCTTTGACGCATCTGCCAACGTTTATAACAAATATTGAAAACTAGAACAACTCCGTTTATTACCATTGCAACAATATGTCGGCTTTTCTATAGAAATCAGACTTTCTGTCAGAACTTATAAATTAAATACATATATATGTTGAATCTTAATATTAATCGCATTGATATTAAACAAACATAACAAACTGTAAACGTGTTAACCAGCATCTTACCATCGACACGAACGGTTATCTGGAAATGTTTTCATATAGAAAATTTCTGAACCGGTCGCAAAGAGGATGACAACCTAACAGGAACATATTATATTCTACTCTACGATCTATTTCGTAATTCTTGCACGAATGGAATGCTAGTCAGCGCCAGACGAAGGAATGACTATCTATGTTGTTTTCCCTTGCGCCCTTTGACCAAAACCACACATTCTTTAAGAGATATTTTGGCTCTCGAACGTTCGAGTCTTAAATGGCCCTTTTACCCTAATTAAACACTACTTATTATTTCGAATATGAGGACATATTTATTTGAACTTACCAAGAATTTACACTAATCTCACTTTTTTTTTATATTTTACGCGCTACATTTTATATTGTTTTTGATGATAATGGGCAAAAGTCTATGAACCTTGGTACGAAAATTAAAAGTCTGCCTCCAGGGTTGACAAACAGTGCATTTGTAAGAATAGTTTCATAACATATTTTGTTTTTGATGAGACCGTAAAAATCTATCCCATAGGAAATGAAATATGCTACCTAAAATTTTAAAAATCTATCTACAAAAGTCTTCAATTCAATACATTTACTGTAAAATCATAAAGATAGCCTAATTTATCGCCTAGTATAGAATCAAATACAGCTTGGTGTATCACTAGGTACTGATATTTTTTTCAAAAAGGAAAATCACGTCAATTTCAAGCAATATCGTTTAGAATCATACATATTTTTAATAAAGCATATTAGATATTTTTATTATCTTTTTGATAAAGATAAGAAATATTTACTTACCTGCACCAAGTTATTTTTGGGTAAAAATTTCAATCGATAGAGTAGCATCCCCTTAAACACAAATGAAATAAAAAAGTCAGCGAAAAAGAATAGTTCTGGAAATAAATATTCAAAATACTTAAAAAAGTCTATACTGAAAACTAGCACTAGGTTAGGTATATTCATGTTTTTTCCCAAGGGGAGCGAGGGCAGCCCACAGAACGGTGAGAAAAAAAATTTAATTTTTTTTTTTCTATTAAAGTCCGTACTAAAATTAGTAATTAACCTAATAACATGAGTAACGAAAGTAAAATTATTAATGTATATCAAAAAAAAAAAATATGAAGAAAAATATTATGAAGTGATGATTATGATTACAAATCGGTGTGACAAGAAAAAATCGAACGAAAAATTGTATGTGAGCCAATATAGAACCGTTCTATTTTATATTTTATTATGTAGATAAAAAATTAACATATATTTTGACAAAAAATCACTCTACAGTGATTATTCAATTTTAGGGTTCCTTACTTCTTTTTTCCATACAAAACGGGACCCTATTACTAAGACTACGCTGTCCGTCCGTCTGTACGCGTGATAGTTAGACAGTTGAAATTTTCACAGATGTTGTATTTCTGTTGCCGCTATAACAGCAAATACTAAAAAAACAGAATAAAATAAATATTTAAGGAGGCTCCTGTACAACGTGATTTTTTGCTCGTGTTTGCTAGATATTGATGACGGCAACAGGTTAGTTATATATTCACTTTAAAAATAAATAATTAAATTAAAATAAAATAAATATTTGAGCAATAAACAATAAACGTGATTTCCGTTTTTATAGATAATGGTATGGAACTCTTCGTGCGCAAGTCCGACTCGCACTTAGCCGGTTTTTTCGTTTTTTTTTTATTCAATAGTTATACCACAAAATTTATTACAAGCGGCGTACCTATTTACGCGATCTTGCCTATAGGTATCTAAGTCTTAAAATACGTTAGTATCATTATATTGCTGTTTATCACTGTCGCAAACAACATATTTAATCATAAAATGCATAAGTAAATTATAAAATTACCTTAAGTTTTTATTGATTTCATACCCTATATTAATTGAATAAAACCTGTGTTAAATTATCGGGCACTTTATTAATGAAATAGCGACTTTGGTGAATAGCGCTTCATGAGCGAAGTGCCTACAGTTAAACATATTAGGTGTAACACAGTTTGTATGAAAAATCTGTGTTCGGATACTCCTTAATTAATGTTACTAATAATTTATTTGAGTAATATTTCAGTTATTTTTCAGTTCCACCTGGCATACCTCACACTATGTTCTCTTACGCAAGCTACATACATCAGCCGGATGGCCATAAACCGCATCAGAGTTGTTCCAACATCCTTCAGGCCTGGAGTCTCTCTACAGAGGCATTGGTCTTATCCACGACTCGTTCCAGCCACTCATAGAGCTCCTTATACACTTTTTAGAACCCCTTCAAATAGGTGAGATCAGCTTGTCAATGTTGGGTATTGATAACATTTCAAACAAAGGCAAACACTAGCACATAAGACCAGGTTAAACCATTTCTGAGAATTTCGAAACTATTGGGAAAAATAAAGATTCCGATCTCCAAATATTCAGTTTATTGGTGCGATTTAATTTATTTCTTTTTTGTAACAAAAATTCGGATTTTAAAGTTACCAAGAAATTTATTAAATACTATATTATGTTAATTGTATTAAGCAGGTTATAAACCACTTCTAAAGACTTATAAACTCCTAGTAAATCAATCTTACAAATCTTCATAGAATTAAAAATACATTATAAATATACATAACTACATAGAAATTGAAAGTGACTAACCTTTTAACCGATCTATAAAATATATCATAAATATAGATCTTCATCTACATCATCAATGTAAATTAATATTAAATAAAATATCGACCCTAATGTAATGACCCTAAAAGCTGCAGGATTCGCGAAAACTAACACTATAAAAACAAATGACGTGTGTATACACGCAAATGTGTGACGTTTCTGTAAACGCTGGTAACGAACACGCAGTTTCCGCGCATCCTGCGGCTTTTATATGATAAGGCCTGTGAGTGGTCAAAGTGTTTCAGTGTCGTGACTACTCCTGAACTCCTAACCTAGGTAGTCCATTCAAATGCTTTATCTTGTACACTTAAAATGCAAATTTATGAATATATTGTACACACTATCTACGCTCTGTACTTGAATTGTTGCATCAATATTATGTATAATTTATCCAAAACTTCATATTGCAGATATGCAGTAAAGCACTACTCAGGGTCGACACGCAACAGAATCCCTGGTGGTCCATGGAAGACGACAGCTCGGCTGCCTCTATTACATACCAATACTCCAAGTTCGTACCAGCTCAAGTTCAGACGACAAGACGTGTCCGCACCACCTCTGTTGCATACTGATGGTGGTACAGATTAAGTGGCTAAAAAGCACAGACGCACAAACTTACCTTGCTTACTTCTTTATACCTACGCCAAAATTATTATGGATACTTGCCTTCTTTATCTGAATTTAAATTTGGATGCTGAATATTGACTACCACTTTCAGGTGTACTTAACTTTAGTAATGGCATGAAATTGTAGCTTGGTAATATCTCTGAATTACCTAATTTTTAATAGCGTTTAGTTTAATATTTGAAAAACTGTGTGTAGTTAGGACAAAAACATTATATTTTCTTTTATGTGCACTGAATGCACAATCATGGCTAATGAAGAAAATCTGTCCATAATCATAGAGAAATGCCATCATTTAATAGCTTTACCATCCAACCTAATTAAAAATTGATCATCTTTGACAGATTGGCTAGTTGGACATCCAAATAGTGAAACAACAAGAACCAAAACCAAAATAGTTCTTTTTATAGTTATTGTTTTGCTTAACGACCAGAAAAAATGCAAAAAATGGTAAATGGTAAAAATGGTGGTCTCCGAATATCATCCTTAGAGTCTAACATATAAAAAAATGCTATGAAAATTCGTTCAGGAGCAAAAATATGTATATAGTACCAATATACTACAATATTGAGAAATACTTGGCTATCTTGACTTGATTTCGAGTATGGAGTGCGATTGTCAATCAACCGAGATCTTTTACTCGATTTTTTGATTACCGAACATCAAATAGTGACGCTTAAAACTACTTATGTAGTTACAAGTATATTTTATTCAGTTTCTAAGTCTCTTAATACAGTATATAAAAAAAAAAGTGCTGGGTGGTTGATAGGTTCTGCATTATTTATCATCCAACCTAAGTAATATATAATCGTCATGACATCGGCGCATACTCCCAGTGTCCTTTCCTCATGTATGCATGATCAACAATACTCGATTATCGCATTTCTCCGCTCAAATTGTCTGTTGTGTAGCCTAAAAGTATCGAATTCTCTTCTTTCAACGTACCGTGACTGGATCCTACACTTTATGACAAAATACCTGCAAATAATTCCATAAGTCTCAAAACGTAAAAAAAAAACACAAATTCGGCAATTTCGATTTTCGGACCCATTCAAGTAACTTCTCATCACAAATTTAACCAAGTTAACGAATAAATAAATCATAATATAATAGTACCCTTTTGGCAATACTCTCTACTGTCATTTCAGTTATATAGCCAGTAAGTATAGCCAAGTACTTCTCAATATTGATGCTATATATTATTATGATTTTCTTTATATGTTGGACGGTAAGGATGGCATTTAGAAGTATGCCATTTTTTATAGCTATTTTTAGCATTTTTTAAAATACTGTGCTTTAGGACCTGGATAATTTTGTATGGACCGTGATCCCTCTTCTTTATCACGGAAGCACAAGCGGCAAAATAACGCCGCGAAGTCCAATGTTAAAATACAATTTTCTGACGGTTTTGCTTAAAGACTACCTTTTCTCAAATCTGGCCTATCACAAAATTTATTATTTTGGCGCTATCCAAAAAGCTAAATAGGTATAGTATTTGCTGTGCGCTCACCCTTCCAAATTAAACATATAAGCACTAGTTTCTCTCATGATTGTGGACAATTACAAAATAGTTCAGATATATTTATCAACAGGTGGAATTTACACAATGACAGCACCGAACCTGAGCCTAGCTGAAAAACCTATTATAGTCGTCGATACCACAGATAAAATAGATAGAATCAAGACCTTAACGACAGAAAGGGTAAGTGATTTTGTAAGGTTAGACCAACAATTACCCGATCCATATCCTCATCGCATCGCCATATTATCATAATCTTCAAGCTTTGTACTATCTGTATCTCCTCTGATGATTGGACAAAAACTGACTTGAGATGGATCGGGCCGTATCATATATCGTATTAAAGCGGCGTCCATTATATGCAATCATGAGCGTCGGCGATACGGATATTGTGATCAGATCGGGCAAATGACATATCTGGATAAGGCTTATGAGAATATCTCTTGATTTAAATACGTAAGTATTTTTATAATTAGTGCCAAAATGTCTTGGTTAAAAAAATTAAGCCTACAATGTTTTGTTGTACGAAAAAAGTTTTAACATTACTCTGTTGCCTCAGCCCCCTTGTCCCCTTTGCTTTCCATGAACTAATGATAATAATTAAACAATTTGACCTATGAATTTTCAGCCACGACCAACATATGAGGTGACAGAGAAATATCAGGACAGCCGCCCTATCTACCCAAAGCCTCCAAAAATTGAATATCCGATTGGTTTCTCAAGGACTGTACGTATTTTAGCTGTGGAAAGGTAAATTATCTATATTAACGGCACAACCTGTGATTGGCATCATTACATCTACTTTTTTTCAGTCTCTAACAGCTCCGGAATTGCAAGCGTTGGTTCAAAACGGTGCTAGTTTGCAAGTGGCATCCGAATACGCATTACCGGCAAACCTTCAACAAGCATCTATAATACCCCAACAATTCACTGCACAGGTAAATATAAAATACTAGAGAACATGATCCATTGATTAAATAATAAAAATATCTTAGAACTAACGCTCTAACTTGTAACATTTTACAGGGTTTTAACGACTTTCAAATACATCCAGATTTGCTACATGCAGGAGTCGATGGGTTAATCATACCTCCAAATAATTTATATCAACCTGATCCTATGGCATTTTTACAAAAAGTCCAAGAGCAACTATTGCAAAGATTTCACAGTGGTGATTTTACACCGCTTATAGCAGATGCACAAACACGTCAAGAAGTTGCGATTCAGGCACAAACGCAAAACATGCAAACGGTGCAGCCAGAAAGACAGATACAAAACGAAGGACAAAATCTGCTCCAAATAATTGTGCCACCTCACGATTTGAATACGCTACAAACACCTATAAATAATGAGATACAAGAAGGGACACAAAACATAGCGCATATTCAACCACAAACAGAACCAACTCAAGAACAGAATACACTTCAAACTTCTATAGATTTGCAAACCCAAGATCAAACACAAAACGAGGCACATAATCTACCGCAAATATTTGTACCAGCCCAAGATGAAAATAAACTACAAACGACGCAAAGTGAGGAACAAGAACTGACGCAAAGTTCATTGAAAGTAATTGAGGAATCTCAACAACAAATTACCCCACCACCAAATTTTGATGCGCAGGCAAACAATAATTCTCAATTGCTAATTCCATCACAAATACAGTCACAAGATCAACAGAAAATATTGGTAGAAACTCAAACGGTGGGTGGAAAAGAGCTAGAAGTATTTCCACTGGACAGGGAGTTTGTTTCCAAACTAAAGCCAGCTTCGTTTGTCCTCAGTGAGAAAAGGAATATCAAACAACGAGATACAATCAAAAATGTAGCAAACCTTATTCATCAAGAAACAACTATTGATAATATAACTGATAAACAAACGGAAGTCACATCTTCGGATCCCCAAAATTTAACTGTGTCAGAACTTGTCTCGACTGAAACACTTCCTATAACAACCACACTTCATTTCTCTGTGGAAAGTAGCACAGAAGATCAGAAAACTACACCTCTATATTTTGCTCAGGTAGGCCAAAGCATAGGCAGCATAATAGCTAATGGTTTTTACTCCGCAATTAATGACGTCAGAGCAGCAGCTGCTCCTGCACAAGGTGAAAAACTAACAAAAACGTCAAATGTAAGGAAAGAACATAGTACAACCACACTAAAACCGGAATTAAAAGATTACTTCGTACAAAAAATGGAAAATGATAAAAATAAATCTGTTACAGAGCTAAAACCACTTCATGGAGTTCCATTTGCAAAAAAAGCAGATTCAGTAAAAGTAGCGTACACACTTTTGAGAGCAGATGACAAACAACCTAAGATGACAAAGAATGGTGCCGTTTATGCAGGGCAAATAGTAGAAGCAAGTATAAGTGAAGATCATGATTATAACAAAGAGAAAGCTAGTATTATATCAAGACGCCCACTACGAATTATAGCAGGAACGGAAAAAGAAATAAACAATACTGGGACTAGTGCGCCAGGGAATATAACAGCTGCCGTTAAAGCTAAAATACCTCCGAAAAGCAAATTGACTTTTGACGATAAAACTGGCGAACCTGTATTGCGGATATACGCAAGCTACGTCGACAGCCCACTGCAGGTAACTATAACACAACATTTTGACATTATTATTAGCGTACACATAAGTTGGTACTCGAAGAATACTTTTTTTGTAACATTAATTTGACATTGACATTAATTTTCATTTTAAGTGATGGACACATTGCTTTTTGCTTTATATAGTGATGAATTCTTGCGCATATGCAGAATCCTAACCAATTTATAACAATTAATTATTTGCAGAAAGAAATAACCGTTTCAAAATTAGCAAACACAAAACACGTAAAAGATGGAGTTGCAAGAAAACAAGATACTTCTGATAATATGAAATCAATGAAATTGGGTGTGGACAAAACGCAAGGATCTGTTGCAAATCAAATTACTCCATTTGGACTAAAACTTCGGTCGAGAAGTGATGACTATGTCGCATTTTCTGAAGAATATGAAGACTATTAGAGTCTTTTCATCTTTCACACACAAACTCTTTTTATAATTTTGAATCTTGTTTTCTATAAAAGTGATCTCTTAAATTAAATATCTGATACGTTTATGGCGATTTTCCAAATAAAACTATATTTTCGCGCGTCGTAATTGATGGTAATTGTATAGAGCTTGAAAATGGTCACCATTGGAGTTACAAAATCACCTGTTGATCTCGCACTGAGAGTACACATAGGTTGTATACCCACCTGGCGGCGGCATAGGCATATTTATAAAAACACGTACTCATAATTAGAAATCGACGGATTCCCTATCTTGTAACAAAACCAGCCCACCAGTGGCCCAGAAAAATTAGTCGGTAAAACATTGATAATAATTGAAATAGTAGATTATACAACAAGGGAAAAAAGGCAATTTGAAAAAAAGTTGGATCCCGAAAGCAGCGAAGGATTCTTGGGTAGAATCCTGAGCGGAGCGAGGCTGACAAAGTACCGAGATTAAATTATTTTTTCACATGTTGTTTTTGACCACAGTCTGCGAGAAGATAAAAAGTACTATATTTTACTTACTTTTCTACTTATTTATTACACTTTTTAATATATTTGGTGATTATGACCGGAGGATAAGAGAACAATGACATAAAACAACCACAATAAAAATTAAAACAATCTATCAATAAGTTAGGTTCAATAAAAACCATCTAGAATTGGCGGAGTATGGTTTTTTTTATTGTAGGTAAAGCTCGTTTAAAAATAAAACGCCGTTCAAATCCCGTTTTATTTTTAAATGAGTAATGGAACTCGAAAATTTAAAAACCTATGTAGGTAAAGCTCTATAAAATCAGCTCCACTTAGCCAGCCAGTAGGTAGTAGTAGTCCATTGAAATGTTACAATTTAAGGACCGAATATTGCATTTGTTTCGAGGACGCAATTTTATTTTTGGGACATGTGTCAATGGGGGGGTCAATAGAAGCTTAACCTCAAGTTTGCGGGGTCGCCACCCTTGTCATCCGGCCGCCATCTTGGAAAAAGGGGTGAAAACACTTTTTTCGCGATATCTCGGAAACTATGCGTCTTACAAAAAATTCGTAAAGATATAATTTGTAGCAAATTGTTTTGCCTTCAAATATGTTGATATAATTTTTGCCCTAAATTAAAAAAGTTATAAGCAAAAAAGTAAGAAAATTATTTTATGGTACTTATTAATTTTAATGAATGGTACTTACTCAATTTTGTAGTGTTTCCATTTGCTTTGGTTATTTCTATTAAGTTCGATCTATTGCTGTGCTCCTAGTGGTGAGCGTTAATTCAAAATATCCTATATCTTTGGAATTAATACCATCTGGATTATATAAGTGAGCTCCGTATTTGTCACGATTTGCAGCTATATCCAGATGGAAGCATATTGTGAAATAACCTTTGTGTATTTGTAAATCTATGCATTGCGACGTGGCAAGATTAATGATCAAGATGGATGCAAAATCAATGGCCTTAGATTAGTTAGCAGTCTCGTACGAAGATGATTAAAGGATTATAACCTGGCAGACGTTGTCCTGCCCCTTCCCGTTGCTTTCGTGTTGTAGCGCCATCCCCCGACTCACTGTGTTGTAGCGCCATCCGCCGTGTAGCATCGCTCGCCAGCGCTATTACTTCGTTTTCGCAGGGTTCTTTCTAACTTTCTTTTTACTTAGCACCCAAGTGACGTAGGGTGATGGTAATTAGCCTTTAGCCTTCCTCAAGAAATGGGCTATCAAAAGTATTTTTGACTGGTAATTCTAAACATAAGCGCGTTGAAACAAAAACTTTATCATATAAGTATAGATATTGGTTTTAAATGAATGCACAA